>JAVXUP010000177.1:0-692668 GCA_033070095.1 Escallonia herrerae | reverse complement strand
ACTTTTTTCGAATTCCATTGTAGATATGATATCACCTAGAAGCACAGTCAAACATGACCTCAAAAAACAGCCAAAAATATTCACAAAAACTGACTGACGACATATTGAACTTCCAGATTAACAAAATGTATACACCCATAAGCAATGCCCCTGCTTTAAAATTCACATTTAGTCACATTTTCCAATAACCTTATATATTATCAACTGTTAATACTTTTTTCCAGCCACTGTACCTCACCCATGAAGGGCTACATGGGCAAGTAGAAGCGATACTTAACTAATTATGGAGGAAGAGGAGGAAAAGAGGGAGGGGGGAGAACCTTCAAAGACTCTTTGTAAGTGTAGTTATTTAGCCGAACATCATACAATATCGAATATGCTATTAGCAGGAGGAACAGAAGCAACAGATATTCGAGGAAAAGTGATAAATTTTGGTGTTGACTGCTGAGATACCAGTGCCCGGCGAGAATATATAAATCATGAAGATTCGTCCTTGACTATTCAATAGTTAAGAACAACCTCTTATTCGTGTACTTCACAAGGTTATAAATCATGAGGAACCAACAATGGAGTGGAATGAAACTAATGGAAAGTGTAGATGATCATCATAGGAACAGAGTAGTCAATAGATGACAGATGCCTGGCAAAACATATACTACAAAGTTCTTATACACACAGGTTTCGCCATAATGCTGAAATAAGAACAGAACATCAAAAGTCAATTGTGAAGAGATGTTCCAAGAGAGAAGGATTTCAGCGAGTTTTGAAAATGCAACCGCAAACCAGATTGTTTGGCGGATCGGATCCCTTTGGAACAATCTTTTTCAGTTGAAATGGCGTACTTACGAGCAACAACATTTTCGCCTATGCTCATACGAACTACTTAGGTTTGGCATAACCCTATCAATGCCAGCTTTAACATTATCATGGAACCAGGTGAATGGTCATTAAGAGCAATGGCAGCATGTAGACAGTGAAGCACAGTATGCTTGTAGCTATCTCATCCCAAGTATGAAAGAGAAAATCAACTGCAACCATGTAGTCCATATTTGGTTGGTAGCAAAAAGGAACTGATAACTGGTAAATTAGTCATCCCCGCATGAGAAAATTTACACAGCATCTGAAAGCGTGGAAACAACTGAATGTCTACATCGAATCCAATGATGCTCCTTCACACATCATTTCGTCCCCAGACACTATCTCCTCTTTCTAGTAGTAAGCACGGCATCTTCGCAGTTTTGTCCCTAATGCACTTTTTAGCAACAAACTATGTATAATTAGCCAGAACATTGAGGAAAATAAGCTCATCGATTGACCTACTTGGTATTCCATGTACAGGGCCCAATTTGAACTTCAATAATCTTTTTTTGTCCTTATTTCCTTCGCTCTCTTTCCCACTTCATAAGGAGAGACGTGTAATTTATTCCTTCATTTTCTTAGATCCCAAAAACACTTCAGGTGGAAGGAAAAGGAAAAAAAAAAAAAGATCTATTATTATAATAGACAGAACAGTCCGTGATCCATCAATATCAGAGCCAAGCAAGCATAATATAACTGAGAAGACGAAGACACATGATCTTAGTTCGCAGCCTATTCAGTCTATGCATGTCTGCGAGCAGGCGTGTATATCCAGTCGTTTTATAGAAATTTCTCCATTTGACATCCTGCGAATTCCTAACAAAGTACAATTAAAGAGCCTGACTTGACTTGCCAAAGATACTCATTCAACTTATTATGACTGTTTTAAGTTCACTTCACCTTTTACGTGTACCAAAACCCAGAGACAGAGAGAGAAAGAAGTAATACTGTCATGGAGGTCCTCTCCGGGAGTCCCGTCGCCGAAGACCTGAGAGAATTTCCAGTCTAGAGCCGAAGGCGAAGAAGACTCTGTGCTCAACGTCATGACGGCTCAGCTACTGCTGCTGTAGTCAGCAAAACCGAGCAGGCGAGGTGGCTATGGAGTTCAATCAGCTCGCCATTACAGCAGGACTTGTGATTACTGGCTTCAGATTCTGGTCCCGATTCGTCCGGGGGTTATTATCCACTTGACGGTCCCCACTCCCGCTAACGCAAATAATGTTCGTGCAAGTGTGAATTACACAAAACTCTCCTGAGGTTTGTCATAATTACACTTCGTCCCTTATTTTTAAAAATTACACTCCGTTCTCCTGAGGTTTGTATCTGCATTACACACAATTACACACATTTAACGGCAGGCTCAACTCCGTGAAAAGATTTTCTGACACACTACTTTCTACGATTTTCATACCCAAAATACTCCCCCTTTGTTCTTTATACAAACCCCACCATTGACCCCCAAGCCCATTTCTAGATCCAAACCAATCCATACCCTACAACCTTCATCCAGGCTGACACTACCACCTTTAAGCAAGTCGTCCAGATGCTCACCGGATCATCAAATACTGCGAAGCAAGCCTCATCAAAGCCCAATCAACTAGATCCAACACCTTCCAGAAACAGCCTCCCCCCTATCAAAACAGGGCAAAAGAAGCAGGGGTTTAAGCTCTACGAGAGACGAAACAGCCTCAAGAATGGGCTTATGATTATAGTCCTTCCATGCCAAATTTTGTCACCAACTCTGGCTTTTCACCAAGGATGATTCCGGAGATCCTGTCACCGAGTATACTAGAGTTCCCATCGCTTGTACTTAGCCTTGTTACTCTATTGATGGAAGACCCTTTTAACAAGTCCTCGCCTTCCATGGGAAATTCGTCAGGAAGATAAAGCGATTGCTGAGAAGAAGTTTTACTTACACCCATCGCCAATGTCAACCTCACGAGGTGGCTCCGAGCCACAGCTCTTGCCGTTGTTCCTGTCACATCGCCGTGAGTTTCAGGTTGAGAAGCTTCGTTCTCCAAACATTCACAGTATTTATGCACAAGGCAGAGACTTTGTATATTAAATTCTGTTGGGTTTGTAGGATCAAGTTCAGGTGCAGTGCATATTTATACATACAAACTGATAAAAACAGTGGGATACTTGGATCAAAGTTCATGTTTCAAAGCATATATGCAGATTATATTCCCAAAAACAAGAATGCTAGTGGGGGATGGCCATCTACATTTATGCTTTTGAGTTTGTGTAAGAAACAGGAAGTATCACCAAAAGTTTTCCCTAGCAACGGTTAAACATGAAAACGGTTAAACATGATAACAATTAAAAACGATTAATCATTTCCCTCCAATTCTCAAGAACAAGTTTTCCTCCAAAATTTCAAGAAAACAGTCTGAGGGCCATTCATGTCTTTTTGCATTGCACCGTTAACACTGTAAGAGAAAAAGTTACTTTTTAAGCTGAGTTTAATTTCTAAAGATAAGGGGGGCAGAGTGTAATTATGGCAAACCTCAGGAAAGTTTTGTCTAATTTACCCAATGTGCAATATGCTGGCTGTCTTGCTATTTTAGGATTAATAGCGAAAATATATCTTCACATATTGCACTTTTATCTCAGACCTTTCAAAATAATATTTTTATCCAACAAACAATTCTGATGCCCACATCCTTTTTGTTTTTCCCTTAAATGAGAGTGTATCTTGGTCAGGTCACTTTTCGCCAAGATATAAAAATGCAATTCTAACAAAATGTTATAGGATAATTTGTCAAAAAACACGTGTGTGCTGCTATTTATCACTCTTTCTCTGCAATGTCAAATTGAAAAAGTGATAAACTGTTAATTCTTTGTAAACTGCTTGTTTATTAATGATATAGTTGATAAATTTTTTCTCCGAAGTAAAAAAAACATCATAGATGTTCCTTCTAACCCCATATGATGTGTGAAAAAAAGGCTATTGTCTTCCTTTAGTCTTCAAATAATAATTTGAAGAGTGTGAATATTTACCAGTTTTTGCCCTTAATAATCCATTTTTTATATTTTATTACTTTTTTACCCAATTTTGAACCTTATTTCCTTATCTAACCCACTTTTGAAAATCGTGATTTCAAACAGAGATTTTAAAGGAAGAAAACGTGGTTCCAAATAGAGTTTTCAAAAGAAATCTTGGTTCTAAATAGAGATTTCATACATTGGCATCTTGAAATCTCTGTTTGGAACCACGTTTTCTTTTTTTGAAATTTCTGTTTGGAATCACAATTTTTAAAAGTGGGTTAGATAGGTAAATAAGGTTCAAAATTGGGTAAAAAAGTAATTAAGTATTAAAAATAGATTATTAAGGGCAAAAACTCGAATATTAACTATCAATGAATGTTGTACAACTAATAATTACATTGTACAACAAGTACGTGTTAGCAACAAGCTACCAACAGGCAAGACGGAGCTACTTCCATTTCCCAAAACAGGCGCATCGCCGACAACACCCTGCCAACCACCAACGACCACCTATCGGCACACCCATAACCACCAATCTCGAAACCCTAGGCCACCACCTCTAACCAACCCCACTGCCCAACGTGCCACACCTGCTGCCTGACGGGCCACCACGACCCACCATTGTCGGTCACCCATAACCACTTATTGGCACACACACAACCACCAATCCCGAAACCCAAGGCCACCGCCAACCGAACCCATTGCCCAACGGGCCACCACTCTCTCCATCACCACTACCCATCACTACAGGCCACCCATGACCACTCTCAACCATCCACAACAACCAATCTCAAAACCCATGGCCACCGCCTCCAACCGAAGCCATTGCCCAATAGGCCACCACCGTAGCCACCACTATCCCCATCACCAAGACCTATCGTCGCTCGCCACCCACAAACACCTACTGGCACAGCCACAACCACCTACGGATTTGACCAATATGCATTCTAGAGTCCCTTATGCAAAATACCCATCATTTTCCCCTCCAAAACATGCCTTTGCGACTTGACCAATATGCCCTTAATATTTTGGGGTGTACTTTTGCAAACCCTAATTTTTGCCAATAAGTTGGACAGAAGGTAAACGTTTGCAACGTTGGCCATATATAATAATGTTATTTTGGAATGTCTGAGACATAATTTGTAAACGTGTCATATGTGAGGTTATATTTTTGCTATTAACCCTATTGTTTATATTCGTGCGACCTTTAGGGCTGATGGCCAAATCCGTTTATTGTAGTTATTGGGCAATTTGTAATTTTAGAATACAAGAAATTGCCCCTTTAGCAAACGCCGGTCCTGATTGCTCAATGGTGCACGGCAGTCGCTAATTGCGTTTAGCGACCCAAGTGGCAGTTGCTAACTAGCAGCGAGCATATGCAGTCACTAAACTTAGAGAAGGCTCGGCGGTCACTAAATAGTGGTTGCCAAAATTTAGCAACTGTCACGTGGTCTCCAAATCTAGTGCCAACAATTTTGTTGATCCCGTACGCTTAGCAGCCACCACACGCCAGAATGGAATGGCGGTCGCTGAAGCTCCTGTTTCTTGTAATGTTGGCCCCTATTCCACCTTGGCATTCTCTCACCCAGTCCCCATCTGTGCGAAAACACATTGTACAAGAACTAAGTCATTCAGGTTTGGATTCTATGTAAGTAGTCTTCGATGCAAGTATATGTGGAGTTGTTATTGACGGTTTAACTAGAAAATCATTGTGAACATTGCCTATTACCACAGACAAGTAGGGTGATACTCCAAACAAAAAGCCATTTGTAGTTCTAGCAAGTTTGTTGCATCTAGTTATCTACGGGTTTGTACGAGTCTTGTTGCATATCAGAATGGAGAAGCAATACAAGAATGTATTAAACCAGTTCCAAATAAGCTGGAAGAACCAATATCCCTTGTCAGTTCAACTTCTTTCCGTCTTACCCATATTTTTCAGACCATGACAACTTTTTCCCCAGCATTCCACTTGCCAACAGTGTGCAGCATCAGCTCCATCCTTTACCTAATTGCATCCAGGGACCAGTATAATCCTAGTTACCAAAACCAAAAATATGGACCAAATTGTTTGCCACTTTACGTTTATGAAGGCTGACATATTTTGGTACTATAGAGAGTACTCGTGGAATCTACGTTGTTCATTCGTCTTCGTTGGAGACATGTGGTTGAGGGCTGGCTGTGGAGGCGGACTTGGAAGTGGTGGAAGGCACGTCAATCGTTGTGTGACAATTTGAGGGCGACTTGATCGTTTCAGAAGACTTGGTTGTGTCATCCGAGAGTAACACGCTAGAATTTAGAAATGGAGGTTGTTTTGGTGAAGGAAGCACGTTTTCTTTCTCGGTTAGCATCTGAACTACTGAAGACATGGATGGTCTGCATCTAGCGCAAGTTTGTGTGCACAGGAGCCCAACTTGAAGAGCATTCGACGCTGTCTTTTCTGGGAAATCTCCTATCAAGCTTCTGTCGATGGATTTTGTAATATCATCCGACTTGTGATGCTTCCAGACCTGATACAAGTAAACAGTGATGTTACCAGCAACAATGATGCCACAGCCACCGTGATTCAGCAACAGTTTACAAGTCTTTTATAGGTGGTCCTAACTCATAATCAATCCTAAAATTGAGTACTCTCGAGTTGAGTTTGTCAAGAAATGACATCATAATTAAAGGAAAACTTGTCAAGTCTCTGACTCTTCCTAGCAAAAGTGTGCTTGATGAGGTATGAATCTCTGTAAATTGTGTCAGCATTGGGAGACAGGCAATCTTACACACGGTAAAACTGATCCTGGATCGTTCACGAAGACGCTGTTTTTCCTGCCACAAGCAATCTCTAAAGCCAGCACACCAAAGGCATAAACATCTGCTTTCTGGGTCAATTGCCCTCGAATAAGATATTCAGGAGCCATATATCCCTGCAAAAAAGGGTGTCATTAGGAAGCCAGCCAGCTTATGTCTCTAGAACTATAAGCTTAGCTGGTGATAAGGCCTTATACTTGGGTTTGAGTCTCCTAATCGACTGCCCATACAAAATCGACTGCCCATACAAAATTCAATTTGCTAAATGTTCTTCTAAGTTCCAAGAGATGCACAATACGGTACAAGAATTAGGGAAATAAGACAAGTCACAGAAGCAGCAAAATTTGCAGATAAATTTACTTACAGAGTGCCTGCTATTGCAGTGCTAACATGAGTTCTATCAGGATCAACACATCGTGCAAGTCCAAAGTCGGCTATCTTTGGTGTAAGATTCTCATCTAGTAGAACGTTACTATTTTTAATATCTCTGTGGATGATTTTTGCCTCACAACCGTCGTGAAGATGTGCAAGCCCCTCCGCGATACCTAGTATGATAACAAATCGCTGCTGCCAAGTAATAATTTGGGTCGTGTTCTTGTTATCTGCACGCAACAATTGAACCAGTGCAAGTTACAGATCCAGTAACAGGATAGCAACATTAATCTCGTATACGTTCTTTACTTGTTTTCACTCCCATGAAAATCCCAACTCATAAGGGATCATAGATCAGAAGTCAAAAGCAATGCTGAAATGAAACTAGCATGAAAGGAAAACTGGAGTGCTTATGAAAAGGGATTTGATCGAGGCTTCTGTTGGGCACAAACTCGTACACTAGTAGACTTTCCGGGCCTTCTATGCTGCAACCCAGTAATCTGACAAGATTCTTGTGTCTAACTCCACTGATCAAATTTACCTCATTGAAGAAGTCGTCTGCCCACTGCCACGTACTGTAGAACAATCGTTTGACAGCTATGATTCTACCATCAGGGATTGTCCCTTTGAATACAGAACTACATCCTCCTTGGCCTAATTTGTTTGATGGATCGAACCCCCAGTTGCTTCCTCAAGCAGCTCGTACCTGAAGTATAAATTAGAGTTGCTAACAGCAGGTGTTACCCGAGCAAGTCTCTTCCGCTCTAGGAGAAGTGAACCGAATAACACATCAGAACTTGCATCTATAAGAATCTGCAGAGATTTGCATTTTAAGCTTGGATTTGGCAGAAATTTACCTTCTTTCCTCCGAGAATACATGTTATAGCCGAAAAGAGCACCAAAGAGAGAGAGCAAGGAGAACACAGTAACTAATGTTAGTATTATGAAAAGGACCATTGCTTGAGAGAGCCCTGAATCTGGAAACAACAGAATTAAACTGGTGAGAAGACTAGTGATCTCGTTAGAACGACTCGCTTATGGACAAGGAACTCAACATCTGGCCAAAAACTTTGCGTGCGGGTTGAAGGCATTAAACAAAAACGTGTTGCTTAGATGTTAATTCAAAACCAATCAAGTGAAAAATTAAATGAATGTTTAAATCTTGAACAATTGGTTGACAAGTTGAAGGATTATCAAATTTTAGGACACAGATAGCACATGATTAGAAGAAAACCAAGTATAGCATAGAACATAGTGACAAAGTGAACCTCATTATTTCAGAAAGAACACATCTAATTAAGCCATTGGAGGACTTCATATCCTTGCAGTAAATAGCCAAAGTAAGGAAACACAATGTTAAGAATCGGACTGGTAATAAGACGCCCATTAGGATAAACCACAGTGAAAACAGCCCTCACACCATTGTATTTTCAGCGATATGTTTTTAGCAGTACTGGTATCACATCTACGAAAATGAGCCCAATACTGAAGCTTCAAAACGCTAACATGTCATAAATGTAACAGACTTATTATCCCAAGCAAGGAACATCTCAATCTGAACATCAGAATGCATGACAGCATTTGAGCAGTGTCATAACAAGCATGCAAATAATCCCACGAACCGTTTTAGGCTAGGCTAATTGCGTAAGTTATACTGGTTTTTGCCAAAACAACGTACAGTAGACTGAATCAAACGGTACAACCACTCAGAAGGTAACACCGTTTTGGCAAAATTCTTGCAGCTTTGACATTAGAGCTAGCCCCGTTCAGGCAACATTATGACCACTATGACAAACATATATCCCTCACAACATCTTGATGAGAGGAGTGAGATAGACAAAAGAGAAGAACAGAGTTTCTTCAGGTCATAGCTTACCACTTTCCTTCTTCATGGCACTGTGATCAAAAAACTTTGAAGTGGAATACTTCAAATAACAACCAGCATTCATGCCCCTCCCTTCAGCACCAGGCAGGCACTTGCACACCTTTTTCGCGGCATCCCTCAAGCACCTCCTGCACTGGTTCTCATCCAAAGTACTCCAACACTGCCCCAACGCGTAAGCGCTGAGCACCCCGCTCTTCACCTCCGTCGCCCCGAACCCTTGTTCACCGCCGCCATCGCCGTCACATTAGCAATCGCAGCTTCAAGCTTCTCAGCGAACTCCTTTTCGATATTCTTGTCGCGCAAGGTGTCGCTCGGCTCCCCGCATTTCGCCGAGTTTGGTCCCCTGAGGACGTTCTCGTGCCTGAACTTGTGATCGTCGAACCGCACGAAGCAGCCGTCGAGGTAGACGCGGCCGGAGACGGCCGGCATGCAGGCCTTGAGCCTGGACTCGGCCTCGTGGTAGCACGACGTGCAGTCCTCCTGAGAGAGATCCGCGTGGCACCGTGCGAAGCCGTGGATGTTGGAAGACGGCAGTTGTGCGGAATAGCTTATCAAGCGCTCGGCGCGGACGCGGCGGTCCAGGTCCTGCATTACCCCGGTGAAGGCCGCGATGTACTCGTGGTTCATGGCCATCTCTGAGGAATTTTTGTTGCAGAATAGGCCGGCGACTGACGTTCTTGGGTCGGACAGGGAGGGAGCAAATAAGAAAGTTGACAAGATTATGAAGGTTATTGTAAGATATCCATGGCTTTGGGTTGATGGGTGCATTGCTTCTGTAGGAATGGTGGGTGCTCTGTTTTACTTGCAAAACAGAGGATATGGTGGTTTTGGATGAGGGGGTTTTCAGGGTTCTACAGAATTGGAAAAATTCAATTCTGATAACAGTGATTAGCTTAAAAACACTGGTGCTCTGTTTTCCTCTGTTTATAACCAAAAACAGAGGAAATGATGGCTTTGGATGTGATTACATGAGAATGGGGGAATATCTTGTCTTCCAGCTGCATTAGAGAGTTATTACTATATGATTACTAGTGATCAAAATGCATGTCTGAACATATACTTTTCGGATACACAAGTGGAGAGTGGGTTGCTGTGGAGAAGTCATTCAAACTTGTGATGACGTTTGTACGTGATTTCTTTTCAAAATCTTATTTACGTTTATATAGCTACTTTGTTGATCGTGCGGTGTATCAAATCAAAGAATTATCCTGCAGTTTGATTAATTATTTTATATATTACATAGATAAATTTTTGTAATAATTATATTATGTGTAAATACATGCACATTTAGTAAAATATAATAATTTTTATTTACTAGATGCGTGATTTCTTATCTTCATATGAGAGTTAATTTTAAGAACATGGTAGTCAAAATCAAATTCTAAAAAATTAGCACATTTAGAGTTTTAAAAGCAAGATTAAATAAACTAAAAAATAAGGATCACATCAATATATGCATACCTTTAGCTACACTGTTATGTTTAGTATATAGCTTTAAATTATTTTTACCTATCAGATTTACAAATAAACTTTGCCATTATTGGGATTTTAGTTAATAATAATTCTAGGGTCATTTGTTGGTCGTGTTGTCTCACAAAAAAAAAAAAAGATTACGTCAAATTTTTTATTGTACCAAAAAGATTCTTAATGCTATATATTATATTAGACAAATTTTTACATCGACCACGATAAGCATATATTATTTTTATTGTTTCAATCTCAATTGTAACGTCATCTTCTTCTCTCTTCTAAGTCTAATATGTTATTTTTATTTTACAGATATATAGATTTTTATGTTCATATTAGAAAGTGATTTCAAGGATAAAATAGTTAAAATAAGTCATAATAAGTTAGTTCATTAATTAGTTAAGGTTTCAGAAAGCTTCTAATTAGTTTTTCAAATATATAAATCTTATTGATATAAAAATTAATTTATGAAGAATAAGGACCCTATTCAAGATAATATTTAAGGCTTTCAAAGACACTTATAATGTTTATAATTTTATTTTACATAGGAATTTTGATCTGATGACATTTTATATTTTTGCATCTTAAAGGTTTGAAATGTTGTCAAATATAGTAATTAAGAATAATTTGAGTTAATTGCAAACTTTTCTTTTCTAGTACGTATATAATTTCTTTTCAAAATCTCATTTATGCTTATATAGCCACTTTGTTGATCTCAATGTCTTATCAAAGCAAAGAATTGTCCTATAATTTTATTATTGATTTTATATGTTATATAGATAATTTTTTTCAGTGATTATGTTATGTGTAAATACATATACATTTAATCAATCATAATAAATTTAAATTAACTGTAACACAAGTTTTTGTTTTAAATCTCATATGTTATTTTTATTTTCTAAACTCATGGTTGTTTAACTTCGTATTAGAAAGTTAGTTTAAGAACATGATAATTAAATTTAATTCCTTAAAACTTAGTAAATTTAGAGTTTTAGAAGCAAAATTAAATAAACTTAAACAGTAAGGATCACATCCAAAATATTATTTTCATACCTTTACATACATTGAAATGTTTGGTATATATTTTTAAATCCCTTTCAACTATCATATTTACAAATAAGGTTTAAAATTATTGCTATTTAATTAATAATAATTATACATTCATTTGTAATGGTCTCAACAACAAAAAATAATGTCAATTTTTTCTATTGTACCAAAAGAATTTCAAAGATGAATCAATTGCTACATCATTGAAATAAAATAAAAGAAAGATGAATCAATTATTACATCATTTTTATTGTGCCAATCTCAATTGTAACATCATATGTTTCTTTTCTAAATCTAATATTTTATTTTCATTTTTTAGATGTATGGATTTGTATATTTATATCAGAAAGTGATTTTAAGGATACAGTAGTTAAAATTAAGTTCTAATAAGTTAGTTCATTAATTAGTTAGAGGTTCAGAATGTTTAGAAGTAGTAGACAAAATAAGGCAATGCAAGCAAAAGTTTTTTCCCTACTATAGAAGGCTTACTAATATGAAAACTAACTTACCAATAAATAAGGACCCCATCCAAGATAATATTATTTTCAAAGATATATGAATTTTTATATTCATATTGGAGAGTGATTTTGAGGATACAATACTCAAAACTAAGTATTAATAAGTTAATCTATTAATTAGTTAAAGTTTTAAAACGTTTAGAATTACTTTTTCAATCATATGAGGCTTACTAATATAAAAATAAACTTATAAAGAGATAAGGACCTCATCCAAGATAGTATTTCAGACCTTATTAATTAGAGTTTCAAAATATTTAGAATTGAATTTTTAACTATTAAAGCACTTTTAAGATGATAATATTATTTTTGTTTTTTAGATATATGAATTTTTATATTCATATTAGAGAGTAGTTTTAAGGATTCAATAGTAAAAATTAAGTCATAATAAGTTAGTTTATCAATCAGTTAAAGTTTTAAAAATTTCAGAATTATTTTTCTAGTTATATAAGACTTACTAATATAAAAATTTAATTATCAAGAAATAAGAACCCAATCCAAAATAACATTTCAAACATTTAGTGACTCCTATAATGATTATAGTTCTATTTCACATTGAAAACATAATATATGAATTTTTACATTCATATTGAAGAGTGATTTTAAGAATACAATACTCAAAATTAAGTATTAATAAGTTAATCCATTAATTAGCTAAAGTTTCAAAACGTTTAGAATTACTTTTTCAATCATATAAGGCTTACTAATATAAAAAATTATATTATAAAGAGATAATGACCTCATTCAAGATAGTATTTCAGACCCTTAGTGACACTTACAAAATTATTTAGAGTTTCAGAATGTTTAGAATTGGGTTTTCAACTATTAAAGCATTTTTAAGATGATAATATAATTTTTATTTTTTAGATATACGAATTTTTATATTCATATTAGAGAGTGGTTTTGAGGATTCAATAGTCAAAATTAAGTTCTAATAAGTTAATTCATCAATCAGTTAGAGTTTTAGAATGTTTAAAATTATTTTTTAGTTACATAAGGCTTACTAATATAGAAATTTAATATCAAGAAATAAGGACCCAATCCAAAATAACATTTTAAACCTTTAGTAACTCCTATAATGGTTATAGTTCTATTTCACATTGAAAACATAATGTGATGACGTGTCAAGTAAATAAGTCATATCTTTGCGTGACGTATCGCGTTTTCAGAATGTTTAAAATTAAATTTTCAACTATATAAAGCACCTTTAAGATGATAATATTATTTTCATTTTTTAGATATATGATTTTTTATATTCATATTAGAGAGTGGTTTTGAGGATTCAATAATCAAAATTAAGTTCTAATAAGTTATTTCATCAATCAGTTAGAATTTCAGAATGTTTAGAATTATTTTTTTAGTTATATAAGGCGTACTAATATAAAAATTAACTCATTAAAAAATAAGGACTCAATAAAAAATAACACTTTAAACCTTTAGTGACTATTATAATGGTTATAGTTCCATTTAACATTCAAAACATAATGTAATGACATGTTAAGTAAATAAGTCATATCTCTGCGATAATGTGTTGCGTAAAGAAGGTCACGCTTCGCTTATTATATATTATATATAGATATATAGATTATGTGGCGGCCCATCAAAGTTGTGCTGGTTTTCGCACAAGTGAGCTATGAGCTAAATAAAGATTTGATAATCCACCTTAGATTATCTATCCAAGGCATAATAACCTTTCAATTGCTTGTGTCCTCCCCATTGTAAACAAAAATAGTCTTCGAGTCTTAAATAAATTTTCTGTTAAGCTTTTAAAGAACTATTTAATTTAACTGTGATAAATGACGGTTTTACTAGCTCATATTTCTAAATACTCTCTCTGTTTTTAAATAAATGTCCTCTTCAACGACACTTTTGAAAAAACTACTTGATTGCGACAAATGACCGTCTCAGTTATTTACCTTGCCATCTTAAAAGAAGATAGAATTTCGGGACATTTGGCTTTCCAAAACGGCAAAGATGAAAATTACTCGCCAGTCGCGAAGACAAACGTCGCCAACACTTGTGACCCTTGCCACTTCTCCTTTGCTAATGGATTCGTTCTTTCGCCAGAAAAGCATGCAGCGAACACCACCACCGTTTACTGTCCTCCTCATCGGCCCTCCATCACCAAAAATAGAGGAAAATTTACTCGCATTCCCACTCCACGCAACCACACACATTCCACTTACAACGATTGTCAATTAACTGTTGTGTTTACTTGGGATATAAAAG
Source organism: Escallonia herrerae (assembly GCA_033070095.1). NCBI lineage: Eukaryota > Viridiplantae > Streptophyta > Magnoliopsida > Escalloniales > Escalloniaceae > Escallonia > Escallonia herrerae. The sequence goes on along the minus strand of JAVXUP010000177.1, from coordinate 678,511 downwards.
TTGAATTCCCAAGTTTATGGACAATCAATATTTTTTTTGTGTCTTTTCAATTTTAAATGGTTGATGGTCGAGCAGGCTTAGGCATCTGCATATCTGCAACGTCACCGCCAAAGAAAGGTACTTCATTACTCGTACTTCCTTAAACTTTCGTTTGTTGCTTTCATTTGAAAGTTTATGCTCCAGGTCGTCTGAAGGGAAAGTCACACACACACACATATTTATATATTGTGATACAATTTTTTTTGTTTTTGTTTGTGCTTTTTTATTTTCATTTCTTTCATTGGAATTATTCCAAGATTTCTCTAGCTTTGATATATTTCCTGTATCGTTTTTGTTTTTGCACTTTTCTTCTGCATATAGCCCCTAAGTCGGGCTATACGTTCAAGGAATGAAGAAAAGATGTTCTTATTTTAATACTCTCTCCGTCCTACATAAAGCACTCAGTTTGACTTTGCATGCATATTAAAGATTTAAGTTATATATTGTATAATTTTCATTTTATCCTTTAGAGACGGGGGGAAGAGAGTGGGCCAGGAAGAGAAAATTGGTTGGCGGAGTGTTAAATGTGAATAGAGAAATAAAATAAAAAAGTGTAAGAACGTGGACCATGATAGAGAAAATGAGTTGTGAAGAGTTAAATGTAGAGAGAGAAATATAATAAAAATAGTATTCAAAATGGTAAATATGTAAAAATACCTACGAAATCTTACTTAATTTGAAAGTGATCAATTTTCTAGGACGTTTCAAAAAGAAAATAAGATCAATATATGTGGGACGGAGGGAGTAATTCTTAGGACTGGTTCTAGCATCCTTTCGAATGCATTCTACCTGGTTGCCTGTATAAATAATCAAAAACCCTACAAACTTCCGATAAAGAACAAAAGCAAAGCTTAGATTGTCAGATTTGGATAATATCCCGTGAATTCCTCATCTACGACCAGACATAGACTAAGTTGATATATGAAGAACAAAAACTCCATCTTTTATAATTGTTTTTAATACAAATTAACTTAACAGAGAGAGTTCAATTAGATGGATTAATCTCTCACATCTGAAAACATGTCCTTAAGTTTGAGTTGCGGTGAGTTTGACTCTCCGGTTAACTTTGTCAAAGTAAGTCCACTTGCTGTGAAGAAGGAATCTCATTAAAAGATTCAAACCGTTGTGGCCGAGTCCAACTCCACTTATCAGACAAGAATCGAATAGCATACCATCCCTCCCATGTAGGGGTGGCAATTGTAACCCAAACCTATTAACCCGTCCAAACCCGCCCATTTAAAAATGACCCAAAACCACCCATTTAGATAAATGGGTCAAATGGGTCAAAAATCTTGTAACTCATTAACCCATTAATTTTTATGGGTTACAAATGGGTGCTCATTACCCATTAATCAATCTGTCTATTCTTCTCTCTTCCTTCATCCACACTGACGACACACGACCTTTACCCACAGTCGTTCACCGTCGACACTGCCACCACAACTTTCGCCGTCGACACACGAGGAAATTTCACCGTCATCACCGCCGCCGCCGACCTTCACCGATAGCTAAGTTTCTTCTCCAGTCGTTCTCTCCATCTTTTTCTCTTTTGATCAATCTTCTCTCTTCTCCGTCGATCTCCATCTCTTTTTTATTCCAACAAGTCAACGTATTTTGAAATCTTAGTTCATTCATATTCGAGTGTATTGCGGAGTGAGTAGTATATAGTGGCGTGTCATTGCATTCATAGAAGCTTACCCGACAAGCGCTCGATAAAATGTCTGTAAGAAATGATTCTGCTGAACGAGTTATTGACTTTGCATTTTGTTCAAATCACGTTGACGGGTTTTGGCAGCTGTATTTTGAGGATGATGGTTTAAGCATATTATACAAGTTTTTCAGTTGATTTTGAGATTCGACCTTACCGTACTAGCTAATATTGTTTGTGTATTGAGGTATCTTTGTACAATTGAATGCAATGATATGATTCAAGTTAAACAAAATGGCAAAGTCAACTGAAGGCACGAAAGTTCACACCTGAAAAATTGAAAGTAAATTAATCTGATCTCTTAATTGAGCTTCTATGTGTCTTCTTTACTATGTTTGGCATACTTTCAGTTTAATTGCAAAGTTTCCATGTGTTTTCTTTACTATGTTTGGCAAGTTTTAGTAAATCAATCCGATCTCTTAACTGAGTTTCCATGTGTCTTTACTATGATTAGAATGTAATTGCAAAGTTTCAGTTTAAGTTTTGCCTAAACTTGGGCCACTGCAACATAATTTGAGACCCTAATACTAGCTTCATGCAAAGTTGACATGTTTATCTAGCCAATTACCAAATTCATCTAACCAAGTTGATCATCATACCAGTGATGGTATGCTAAACAAAACTGTGAAGGTCGCTACAGAGCCCGTACCTTCATTTTTATGGCTCTGGATATTAGCCTATTAGGCAGCAAGCATCTCCTAGGTTGATTTACTTTCACCATGTGGTATTTGTTAAGAGTTGTACATGTATGAGTGCATGTTTTTTGTTTTGATTGATTTACTTTCACCATATGGTATTTGTCAAGGGTTGCTAAACTTCAGTCCTAATCATTTTCTTGTTATGAGTATTTCTGCAGAATTTGGAATTCTTTGTTTCTTTTTTTTTCTCCGGAATTAGATTGTTATGTCTTGTTATTTATGACTCTAGGTAAATATTTGGTGAGTATTTGAGTTTGTTTGAGGAATCAATATGGATATGGAGATGGATAAAAGTTCATCTATTAATTGGTGTTAGTTCAACATTTGGTGTTAAAAGGAAGCTTACATCTCTTGCTTGGGAATATTTTGAGCGTTTTTAGAAGGATGGAAAAGAAAATGGAAGGCGTTTGAAATGTAAGAAGGAGTAAGGGAGGGTAATAGTGGTACATCTAACATGTTACGACATATCATTAAGTGTCGTGACGGTGAGAAGCAAGCAGATTATGTGCCACTAGACCATGATAAGTATCGAGAAAAGTTGAGCATTTATATTATTAAGCACAATTATCCATTTTCCTATGTTGAGCATGAAGGAACTCAAGAGTTGCATAGTTTTCTAAATCCTGAAGTCAAACCTCTTACGAGAAACACCGCAAAGGCTAATGTGTTAAAAATTTATGAAAAGGAAAAAGATTTCTTGAGGAGTGAATTAGCATCTATTCCTGGTAGAGTTTGTTTGAGTACAGATTTGTGGACCTCTATTACAACTGATAGTTATATGACTCTTACTTCTCATTATGTGAACAAGAATTGAGATTTGCAAAAGAAGATTTTGATATTTCGTCCCGTACCCCCTTCCCACAGTGGTAGTTCTTTGGCTAAGAAGGTGAATAAGTATTTGAAGGAGTGGGGCCTTGAGAAAAAAGTGTTCACTGTTACGTTGGATAATGCCAAGTATAATGATGTTTTGATTGATAAACTGAAAGATCAGCTTCTCTTGAGCGATGGATTGGTATGCAATGGTGAGTTTCTTCATGTTCGTTGCAGTGCGCATACATAAAACCTTATTGTACAAGATGGCTTGAAGTTGTTTATAAGATTCGCGAGTCTGTGAAATATGTTAGAGGTAGTGAGAAGAGGAAACTCAAGTTTGGCACTTGTATTGCACACTGTCTTTAAGAAATGGTATGAAACTCTGTCAAGATGTTTCGACACGATGGAACTCTACGTATCTTATGCTTAATATTGCCATATCCTATTGTCGAGCATTTTCTCAGTTGTAGTTGATTGACACAAAGTATGAGACTTGTCCAACATCAGAGGAATGGGCTAAGGTGGAGAGGATAACTTAGTTTCTAAAGCCTTTTTATGAGATTACTACTTTATTTTCTGGAACTAAATATCTGTTAGCCCTATGGTTGGATAACCTAGGCTTACATCTTGTTTTGATGATAACTACACATTGATTATGTTCTAATGTGTGCTTTGAGTGGATTCTTAGTAGATATATACATGACACTCATGAAGACACATTTGAGAAGTTGGATAGATGGATTGAAGCCAAAGAAGCTTAAAGTTATAGTGGACATACTATGAAAGCTTCATCAAGTCCTATGTCAAAGAGCAAGAAAGAATGCAAAGGCTAAGTTACTATGATTATGATTGATCTTTACTATTATGTAACTAGTCTTGGTTTGATGGTTGGATTGATGACTATGACCTAAAAAGACCTTAGGACACCTTGTGCATTGCATGTGAGTTCATAACCTTTCACACAAGTGTGGTTCTTGAAAATGAGTGAACTTTGGAGCTCACTCAGATTTTCTCAAAAACTATTTTGGTGCCAATATTTTCATATCTTGATAAAACTTTTCATTAGCTTTCCAACGCAAAAAACGGCACCTCAATCCATTTTTTCTAGAGAAAGTTATGCCCAAAATAGGAAAGGGGGTTCCGTGAGGCAGCTGATAGGCAGTAGGGTAATACAGTCGACTGTATTTGAATCCAGTCGACTGCATTCCAATGCAGTCGACTGCATTGGTCAAAATTCAGTTCCAACGGCTATTTTCGAGGACAAAACTCCAACGGCTATTTTAGAGGGATTACAGTCGACTGCATTGGGAATACAGTCGACTGCAATGGCAGTTTTGCCCATATTTTGCCTCTAACGGCTATATTTCATTTGCTCTCTATATAAATGATTTGGGGCTTCATCATACACCATGGAAACCACATTCTAAGCCTCCATTCATTAGAGAAACATCAAGGCTCATAGATTAAACTTTTCTCTCTTCATCTTCATGATTTTACATCATTAAAGAGAGCATCTTTGTGAGCAATTCTTTGATTGAGAGTGAGCATTCTTCAAGTCATCAATTCTCTCATCTCTCTATTGTACTAGAGCTTCATTTGTACTCATTTCCTTTCAAGAGGGTTTCTTTGTACACATTTGATCTTTGTAAAAGGATTGTGATCAAGGCTTGGGTTTGTCAAGTCTTGGGTGAGCTTTGTGGATTCAAGGCTTGTGCTTGGTGTGGGGATATCACCAAGTGTTGTAAGGGTTTTGATCTTGACCCGGAAGAAGATTGTTGCTAGTGGATTCTAGTGCTCTTGCAAGGGACTTCCTTGAAGAGGTGGATGTAGGCTTGAGGGTAGTTCAAGCCGAACCATTTAAATCTCCTTGTCAAGTATCTCTAACTCAATCTCTTTACTTATTGCTCTACAATTGTTTGAGATTGTGTAGTTAGCATCTTCATTGAAGTATTACTTGGTTTGATTGAGTTTCATGATTGTTTCTTAGTTTAAATTCCTCATTATATTTCAAAAACCCTATTCACCCCCCTCTAGGATTGTTTTATTGGTTTCAATATCCAACTGCCAATTTGTACTTTTTCAATGTCTAGAAGATTCAAGTACTCATACAATTAGAGATGGAGAGTCAAGATGACAATATAGCTTCCATGGCTAAAGAAATGAAAGAGAAATTTGACAAGCATTGGGATTGTTATTGTGATGTGCTATCTTTTGCTGTTGTCTTGGACCCCCGTTACAAGTTTAAGATGTTGTCGTATTGCTTGGAGAAGCTCTATCCAGCCACATTTTGTGAGAGGGTTAAAACTATTAAGGGAAAGTTATCGTCTTTATTTCATGAGTACATGTATTCATCCACATTTGCTTCCGAAAATCATGCTTCATTAGGAGGGAGTGCGAGCAAGGGAGGAGATGACAGTGGAGATGAACTTGAGGTATGTAAAACTGTTAAATGTTTATCATTTCTCATTTATGCTATCTATCATGTAGTTACTTGTGTGTGTGTGTGTGTGTGTGTGTGTTTTTTTTTGGTAAATAAGAGAATAGCATTGAAAATTAAAGGTTACAAAGTTGCCCAACGGCATGTATAGATCACGACATTCCCGTGACTCTGTGTATACAAGACCACAAAGGTCAGAAACTAATAACAAACCTATAGACTCGATACAAATTTCAATTAAACTAAAGCAGAGCATATTCTACACTCTAGTATTAACTTTAAGTAACATGCAGAAGTCTAAAGGCTACATAGAACACCTATTAAAATAAAGACGGAACAAAGTAAATCTAGAAACACAAAAATTACACTGAGAAAGTCAACCAAAACCAGACGAATAATCGAAGGGGTCCTCAACAGTCAAAGGAATCACAGCTCAAATCAAGAGGGAATCAGCCTTGCATTGTTCACAAAATTCCACCAGCAGTTCCACGCCAGAAACACGGCCACAAAAAAGCCGGGCAGCAAACAACAAGACCATGAATAAGCCAGAATATTAAAACATTCCCCACCCCCACCCCCAATCGCAAAAACCCCTAGAGCAGGTTACCCTAATTATGCCCCCCCAAGGGCCCCAACCCCCCTCCCCACCCCCACCCAACGCAAACACACACCCAAACCCCCAAGCCCCCTCCGAGGCCCTATCCCCCCCACCCCACCCACCCCCAGGATACCACACCAAACCCTAGACACTACCCAGAACCATAGAGGACAACCCCACAACCAGCTTTAAATCCTCACTATTGTCGGCAAAAAATTTCGACCACCGCCGGTGGAATCCAGACCACCGAAGGCTGAATTCCGGCCACTGCCGGCAAATAAAAGATCTAACCCAAGCAACGACGCCTCTTCAATCAAGCATAGAAACTAATCAACCCAAGACAACACACAACGATTAAAGCCTATCAAATCTAGAGGATCAAGAAATACCCAAAAATCACATAGATTTGAAGAAATTGGAGCGGATCTGAAGCGATCGCACCAGGTAATGGCATCGCCATCCCCGATCGTGGTTGGGGAGATGGCGCCGGCCATTGTATTGTCGTCGTTCACCGTTGCTCACCCTCGATCTACCGCCGGCCACTATAGTCGCCGATCCACAGCGTAACCACAAGAAAACAAGAGACGGAAAAGAAGATCTAGATTTTGGCCGGATTCCGGCCGCCGCCCCACCCGCGCCAATGCACGGTGGAACGGCCACGATGGATTTCCTATGGAAGACCTTTTAGAGAGATGTCAGAGGAAAGTTGGGTATTTGTTTTTTACTTGTGTGTTTTAATCATGCATGATCTTGTGTAGGAGTTTGATTCATATGAAGATCCAAATGAGCAGTGGAATATAAGTAAAAGTCAGCTCAATCTATACTTGGAAGAGAAATTGGTGTCCCGCAAACAAAATGCTAAAATGGATGTTTTACTTTATTGGAAAGAACACGAGTTGAAATACCCAGAGCTTTCTTTGATGGCGCGTGATCTTCTTGGTGTTCCCATTACTAATGTTGCCTCAGAATCTGCTTTTAGTGTGGGAAATCAAATCATCAACAAATATCGTGCTTCACTTGTTCCAAAAACGGTTGAAGTCTTAGTGTGCACGCACGACTGGCTATGTGACTTGTCAGGTAAACCTTAAATTTGTCGTTTATCTTTTTAAATTGTTTTTTTTCCATTTGGGAGTTGTTCACATGTTATACGTAGATTTAGTTTTTTTTGCCCTTTTGTTTTGCTTTCTAATTAATTGTCTATTTATTTTTAAAAGTTTACATGATGCCGACGAGGAGGGGGTTCTCACCGAAGACTTCTCACACCTATTGGTTTCGGAAAGTGAAGGTGCTTCGAATGTAATTGCTTGAGTATAATAGGCCGCATTATATGGCAAAGTTTGAACTCCTTTTGTTTCATGTCTTCTTCTTCATCTTCATCTTCATTTGTTCATGTTATGTTTATGTCTTTTTTTTAAAGATCTAATTATTCGAGATGAGTGCGTAACACTTTAGATTTGGTTGTAACCACAATATTATATTTTGTCTTTTCATGGAAAGTAGCTTGTCTACTCATGTACCCGTGTAAAGAAAGCGTTTCCTTCCCTCCCCTCTAACATTCTCAAGTTTAAACTAAAAAAGAAAAGATGAGTGCGTAATTTATTATGACAATATTATCATCATATCATTTCTAAGGGTAAAAATTGAAATATTAAAGTCAAAAAGTCAACGGGTCGGGTCAAAATTGGGTAAGTCCAGGTGCTGTGTCGGGTCAGAAACTGGATCGAGTGAGAAATTGTCAAATAGGTTTGGGTCTTGATAAATGAGTCATGTTGAGATAATGGGTTAAACACCAACCCATTTAGTGATTGACCTGGTTAACCCATAAATAAATAGGTTTAAATGGTCAGTCACCCACCCATTTTGCCGGGCCTACTCCCATGACATACAAATTTGGAAACGTTGATTTAACAAGTATATGTATGCGTCTTATTGTGGAACCACTTCTCACTGGTGTGACAAAGGAACTAACTGATGAACAGTGCCTCTGAACAAACTCTATCCTTGAGTGGTTGCTTTTCGTTGCTTTAGATAGCTAATAAGACATGAAGATATAGACCTAGAAGTTGAAGTTAATAGGTGGGCTTGAATGGTAAGATACAACTGCAACAGAACTACACCTAATTTTTGTTTTCTTTGTTTGAATAGATGAGACGCTACGTCGCCGCTTCACCTCCTTCATTTGAATGTTCATGCAGCAACGTCAGCTTATTGTCCCTCTTTACTTTTGCATCCTTTGTCTGAGAATTTCAAAATGGACTATCGAATTACGATTTCAATATTGCCCATAAGCTGTTCGACGAATGCTCAGCCCACTCAATCGCTGAATGCATCTCATTGCTGACAAACATTTTTCTCTCTTTTGACGATCACTAAGGCATGGATGTGGCACATTGCTATCTAGATGGGAATCCCGACGTCGTAGAGTTCTGTGCGCACGATTCGTTCCACCGTGTCCTAGCCGCTTCGACGTACACGCTGCAGGAGGGTGACAGGCCCAGCCGAACAGGAAGCGTATCGTTGTTCAACGTAAATGCTGATGTGGGTTGTCTTGAGTTGTTGCATAGGGTGGATACGTCGGGTGTCTTTGACATGAAATGGAACCCGGTGAGCGGTAGTGTGAGACCGTTGCTTGCTCAAGCTGATGCTGATGGTTACTTGAGGCTTCATCGTCTCGAGAGTTCGGCAGATGGATCAGAAGTTCATGGTACGTATATTCCAATTTCCCTGAATTCTCAAAGTTTGGTGTCTTGCTTGATAGTCTAACTTGCACAAATGATGGAAGATCTGATTTCAGCCATTTTTTTTCTTATTTTGACTGACTGGTCTGCAAACATTATGTCAGTTCACAAAGATGCTTTATTCTTTAATAAATTGGTTCCGTCGTCCTTTGGAGTATGAGCCAGAATAACATAATAGGTGGAAAGCCTGGTATCCACTGTCCAACCCAAAAGTATGCTCTAGGGAAGCATAAGCTCATCAAGTGTAAGAAGCAAGACAAAACTTTTTGCTAGCTGATGTGGGCTGTATCTGAAAAAATTGAAGGCCCTAAAGGCCTTTCTGAGCAGCTTTCTATACTTCTGTCTTTCTTCTGGAACTAGTGTAATATGTGTTGGTGGCGCTATTTTAGATTCATAAAGAGGTGGAGGGATTCCTTTTTTCTTCATCTTTGATCAGGTGCGATTCATTGGCCCTGCTGGGGAAAGGAACCATTTTGTAAACATTTTTTATTTTATTTCATCTCCCACAAGTAAGTTCATAATTGCTTATTATCCCTCTAAAGAAGACAAGGTTTGTAGTAACACATGAAATATTTTTCTTACTTTTTCTTTCAAGTTTCTTGACTTAACGGCTTTCTTTTGCACCAAAAGTTCTTTTCCTTGTTGTCCAGCTTCTAAACAAAGCATAAGGAATTTGGAATTGAATAAGGAAAAAGAGAAAATGAGGTGTTTGATTGTGCTGGGAAAGTACGAAACCCAAATTACTGAGATAATTAATATAACTTCGAGGAAATGTGAACTGTCTGAGGGAAGAAAAGTCAAAGGTTATAATAAATGACTGTTCATTTCTCATTACTCTTTTGTTTTCCCCCATTTCATCTTCGTTTTCCTTGCTGATTTTCCTTAGATCAAAGAGCGCTCAAGTGTTGATCTCAATCCCTTGGTGTGCACGTCTATGTTTGCCTTCTGTTTAATTTACAATCAAACAAAAACAGGCGTAACTTTTGTAAATTTGCTTGTTACCCACTATCTATTGCCCTTCCAGAATCCAGACATTGTGTTGGAAAGATTCAGCTGACTCAGTTTTCATAAGCAATAAGCTTAAGCAATCATGTCCACGGCCATTTCAACATTCTTTCTCAGAAGTTCCCTTTGCTTCTTTGTTATTGCATTACATGTGTCCTTTAATTTGGAATTTACATCTCCACGTCCTTGATGCAGGTAATGGTCTGAAAGAGATCAATGGTGAAAAGGTGAGTTCCTCCATGTGCCTGTGCCTGTGCCTGTGCCTGGACTGGAATCCCGCAGCCACATCCTTCTCAGTGGGCCTTTCGGATGGTTCAATCTCAATAGTCTCCCTTCGTGAGTCCCAAACAACTGTAATACAAGAGTGGAAAGCACATGAATTTGAGGTTTGGGCTACATGCTTTGATATTCACCAACCAGAGCTGGTGTACACTGGCTCGGACGACTGCAGATTCTGTTGCTGGGATTTGCGGAGTGATCCTTCTGAGTTGGCATTCCAGAATACCAAGGTTCATGGAATGGGTGTTTGTTGTATTGCAAAGAGCCCGAGTGACCCTCATACTTTACTTACTGGAAGCTACGATGAGCACTTGAGGGTAGAGATCAATCTCAAAGCCTATGGTTGAAACTTCAATCTGCTTAGGCGGAGGAGTTTGGAGAATTAAGCAGCATCCCTTTGTGCCAGGCCTTGTCTTGGCAGCTTGTATGCACAATGGATTTGCAATTGTCAAGGTTAGGGGGAAAAGTTGAAGTGACTGAAACATATACTAAACATGACTCACTTGCATATGGAGCAGATTGGCAGAGAGAAAGTCCTTGCCAGGATGGCAAAAGTAAGAGACCTGTGGTCGCTACCTGCTCATTTTATGACCGGCTCCTACGGGTATGGATGCCGGAAAGTGAATCGTTGCATGACGGAGCATTTGACCACAATTACTAAGCAGACGTGGGCAATGCTTTTTTCTTCACGGGAGCCAATACTCACTCTTTCTTAGGTATGTTACTGCCTTGGGCTATGCGACTGATCATTTCATAGTAGAGGATTACAAATAGTTCCGTTGTGGTTATGTTAATCAAATCCTTTTACTTGAGTTGGAACTCATATCCTGAAAGATACGATGTACCTGATGCTATGGTGTTGGACAGAGAGAGAGAAAGAAAGAAATGGATAGCGAGTTTGTATTGGGTTCAATGTGGCCGAGTTTCTTGAATGATTGTCGTCAATGATAAATCAATTTCTTTTCTCTCTTTTAAAAAAGTGAGGCATTTCTGTTCTGGAAAATTGGCTCTCTGTCAACATTACTTCAAGATGTTCTTTTACTGTCTTCTCCCTCAGCACTCAGCAATCTTCCAGTTCGTTCTGATAAAGACCGAACTCAATGACTTGAAGAAATATTCCAGAAATGGACAAGAAAAACAGGAGGGCTTGGGGGGACCTGTTGGCCACTAATGGTCCTTTAGAGAGGAGTACAAGAGCAAGGTCAAGAAATCATGACATATTGTAGTTACACATGCTTGCAGTAGCTATGGCTAATCCGTGAATGATGGAAGGTCATTCAAGGTTAGCCACAGAAACATTATCACCTCATCCTTTCCCCTCACTATTGGAAAAAAAAATGATCACTACTGTTACCACAGAAGAAAAATAAACTTTCAGTCCCATGGCCCTGGGGGTCAATTTTCATAGCAAACTTGTCCAATCCTTTGCTACAAGATCTCCAATTCTGTTGACATTCCCACCCAAGAACCTCTCTCCTCGCACCTGCTCCCGCTTTCACCAAAAAAAAAAAAACCCACCGTACTACTAACGCTCCCACTATAGAACCTCGCACTTGCTCCCACCCCATGCAATGTGAAGCTAAGGTGGACCAATCTTCCAAATTCTGTAGTTTCAGAAACATGAACAACAATAACTTTGTTGGTAAAAATCAAATAACGATCTACCATTCAAATGCAACAAACAAATATCATTGCTTTAAGCAATTTATGTTTTCATATTGCCAAATTGCCTATGCCAATTAGCCAATTCATTCATAGCCCCACAAGCTCATTCATTTTCCACACTTTGGTCATCATCTCTCTTACACTGAAAACCCAACTTTACTGCCTTTCTTCACTCACTTCAACGGTCACTCAGATCGCTATTCATGGTACATGTCAAATTGAATCAGCTGGAAGAGTGGGGACTGTGGATCAAACACTGCACAAATATGCACTGTTGCACCTAAAAGAAAAAGCTAAACAGGGAAACATGGTATCCGACTCTCTGTCCTTGTCCTTGGAAGGAGAAGCTGTCCATGGCTCCATGCACGTGAAGTGTTTTCCATCTCTCTTCATATTTCTCTTTCTTTTGCCTTTAAGGTACCATACATACATTAACCATGGCAAATGATTGCCTTCACATGTTCAGTGTCCTTCCTAACATTTGGAGTGATGCTGCCCACTGCACAAGAGAGTACCATTACTCTCCTTTTCTGACAATTTGACTTGAACTCCATCTCGTCAAAATTTATCGACATATACTGGGGATGAAAACCAGGAAATAAGGAAGGAAAAGAAAAAAGAAAACAAAAATTGTGATAAGTAACCCAACATGGTTCACTTCTTATATCCTCTAGCTAGGGCTCTTTTCCAGTGATTCAGAAAATAATGGTTGTAATTCTTCTAATGATGGAGTAAATTGATCGAGTCGTGCTAGATGGAATAATTTTTTTTTAAATAATGATTTGTGACAAGCCGTGATTTCCATTAATGTTTTTTTGAAAAGGTTAATAAAATGTGCCTGTCCCGTGTTCTAAGTTCATCGGTCCATTTTTTAATACAAGTGTTCGAAAGTCTAAAATTAATTGACAAATCAAAATGATGTGTCTCCATCACCTGGTCTTCATTTAATAGCACCTCAAACTCTCTTCCTCTCTCTCTTATCTAAAACTGGAGTGCAGCTGTGTGGCTGTGTTACTGTCAGTTTCATCACTTTCATGTGCTATCTATCCTATCATCCTCCTTATAGAATCCCCATCAACCACTAACCCATTTATCTAATTCACTCTCTTTCCTTCAATTATTTACTCCTCCCCCCCCCCCCCCCCCCAACTTGCCACATTGTTCACCACTGGTTCCAGCACACAATGCCCAATCCTCCCCTTATCTGTGCTCTAAATGAGGCCTACTAACACAAACTCCAGAGCCTTTTGAACAAACCCATATGCTAATTCTGATGTAATCTGGCGGTTAAAAGGAAATGGGTTTGAAGAAACCTTCATGGTTGTGCTGGGTTTTTGTGGGTTTATGCATGAAAGCAGCTTACTGCGATGGTACTGAGGTCTCTGTGAAGATATTGAAGACCCCCAATTCAATCTCAACTCTAAACTCAGCTACATTTAGTTTCCAAATTTTTGTTGGTAATACCGTGGAGACTTGCAAAAACTGTGCCGCACATTGCAAGGTTGGTTCTTGCTGCATTTAGTTCTGCAGCTTTGGTTATGTGTGTGCATGTGTGTGTTGTGTGTGGATAAGTTATTGGTTTGTGATAGTTGGAATTGATGTGACAGTTTTGTTCTTCATATCCATAGTTATATTTCCTCAAAACCTGCACTCAATTTGAAGTAACTTGATAATGGGTTTGATTTTATTGTCATTAATCACGTTATACAACTTAATTGATATGTTCATTGTACTCCTTTCTTGCTCAAATATTTGCTGTCATATGTTGCTATGTTGAAGCTCATACCAAGAACGTCTCATATAGTTGTAGATTCTTGGTATTCGTGCAAATGTAAACCGTGCCTAATTTGGATTTCATAGATTCGTGTGGCGAGTAGGCTAAAGCTGTAGAAGAAAGCATATATCGATAGTAATATGCAGAAGTTTTACCTTTTCCTTCCTTGATTTTGTTTGGCTGTTGTTTAGTGTCACTATGTTATAACAACCTTTCCAAACACTGTGTTGACTATAACACAATCGTACTGTTAGTGCAGCTGGATGATTGCATACCTTCAGAATGTGATGCTGGAGAAATTTCTTACACGGGATTGCAGGATGGAAATCATACATTCGAGGTGTGCACGAACGGATCAATTGGAGTTGGATGCGCTAGCTATATCTGGAGTGTTGGTTAAGAGTCCATCCTTCATCCCTTGTGTGTTCTTCGCATTAATATTTTTAGCAAGGCATTTGCTCGTAACACGTTTCTACTGCCTAATTTTTGTCAGTGTTAATTAGAAAGTAATGTTGTTTTTTTTCGTTGGTCAGAATGCATCTAACATGAAGAGATCTCTTTGGAATCGTTGTTTACATGAAATCATAAAATGGAAGATCACTAGATTTGCTTTTCCCTCTTATATCTTCCTTCTGGTACACTCAAATATTTAAGAGTTGGGGCATGAGCATACCAGTCTAAACTCTCAAAATTAACAGGTTGGAAATTGATTTTTATTCTTATGATTTTCTTTCTGAGCTCTATCATGCCATATCCTTGCAGACACGGTGGCCCCTACAGCGTATGTTACAGCTGCCACATCTTTTACAAGTGCTCCAAATGTTTCTGTGACTATATCGTTCAGCGAGTCATGTGCTGGTGGAGGTGGTTTTAGATGTGCCTCTGCTAATGCTTGCAACGTAAGTAGATGGTGGACTGAAAATCATGAACTTCTTAATCCCTTAATTTATTCCTTGTTTTCTGACTGCATAGCGATTATGGTAACTTATTGGTTGGTTTCTTTCCTGGTTTCCATTATTCTAAACCTCAGTGTGGTAGAAAGTGACAAGTCATCCTTACAAACGGCAAAGACAAATGTGAAGTATATTCCCGGCCAAAGAGCTAATGTGTTAGACTTCTAAGTTTTAACTAATGCTCGAACGCTCTATCCGGATAAAATGCCTGAATTTAGAATTTTACATGGATACTGTTCTCAGGGGTGTATCTTGAGACGAAAATGTCACGTGAGCAGAGTTTGGCCATTAATCAGATTAGCGGGACCTTAAAGAGGAGAGGCCAAAGGAAAAGGGAGCAAGGCAAGCCGAGAGAGAGAGAGAGAGAGAGATGTCAGTCTAGCTGATCTCAGTTGGAAAAGACGGGGTAAAGTATATCAAGGCTCTCCATATCGTAGATGAGAAGAGCTATAAAATGTTATACGAGTTGGCCAATGAAGCTATGAGAGTGACCTGGTACTTCTAGTTGTCAGTTCTTGTACCAGACACATGCAGAGCATTTCTGGAGTAGCTCCAACTGGCAGCCAAGTATGTAGACAATGTTCACTTGAACCGCATCAATGCAGCAGTTGTAATGAATCGGTGATGCTTCTCTCTCTCTTAGCCAGCTCGAGACACATGCCACCAGTGGAGACCATACGTCTGCGAGGCTGTGTCTAGAGCCTTAGCTAATACACTCAAGGAACTCAAAGTTGGTAATGATACGATCCATGGATGCATGACTATGCCCATGAAAAGCTTGCGGAGTCCCCCAAGTTCTGCCTTAAATTGGCCTTGCATGTCTATGAAAGGTGTGACTAACTCATAACCTGTTATAAGGAGGATTGCTTCTTTGCAATTTGCATGCTCGGAGAAGGGTCACAGGGTTCTCAATACCGATGAACTCTTTCCTCCAACAGTGAGGATATGAGTTCGAGGAAGTTCAATTGAGATCCCTTCATTGAGCAGATATGTCCAAACTTGGCACTATCCTTGAGTTAGAAGCTTCTTGCTGAATGGCCATCATGGAGGGAATCTAGTGCCATGATCTATTGTTGTCGCAATCCATGACAGAGTTTGCACATCAATTATGGGCACGGGCAGTGTGTTGTCCCCTCGGCGTGTGGACTTGATGCCTCCTCGATTGGTTGATCGCTGTGTTTGGCATATGTAGTACCATTCACTGTTTGATCACGTACATAAGACGTTATTTGGGGATATTCTCGTATTACAGGAATGATGTTGAGGGTGGCTTAAAAGAACAAGGGGGATATAGATAAGGTGGGGCATGTTCTGGTTCAAAGTTATGGCACAGAGTCCTTATCTTGTCATATCCATGCAAATCAATTTAAATCCTTGTACCGCAATTGGAGGAATAAAGCAGTATTTTGTCAGAGTTTTTCTGTGTCATGTATGTTACAGAGTCTTAAGGAATTACAAATTTTTGGTATTGTTTTTACAGCTTCTTGTTTATGGATCTGGCCAAGTATTGCCAAGTACACTCAACATTCTTCAGCCAAACCTCAAATATACTCTTACTGTCCATGTGTCTTCAAGTGCTCAGTATGGAAGATTGGTACTAGTGATGGATAAAAACTTCTGCACAGATGCTGCTGGGAACAAATTTATTCGGACAGAGAAGTCAAGTTTTTTTGTACATTTTGGTGAGCCTGATTCTAAATTTACTTGTTGCAATTATCAATATTCTCTTGAGAGATGTTATGTTATTGTTCAGTTCTCAACTGTGCCCATATCATTTGAATTACTTGTCCAGAGCAACCTTAACCAACTAGTATATGACTTCTTAACCATCAAAATTTGTCAACTATCTTTGCCTGTTTACCTTCTGATATGTAGAGATCTTGATAGGGCAAGTTTGTTTTGTTAGACTCATTTTTCGTTTCTCGAATGCTGTTTACTAAATTGTCTGCTGGTACTACTAAACTGTAACTTGTAGTAATCTTTTTGTGGGTTGATTTCTACAGATAGAAGAAATGTTTTTGTAAATTTGAGGACCCATATACCTGAAAGGCTGCTCCAACTTAATAGTGAAACTAGAACAGTCCAAGCAACTAGTAAATATAAGAACCTGAAAGTGTATCTGTACTTTACTAAACCCACTCTCAACTCCTCTACTGAGATTTTGAACTCCGTCCACACAAGTCAGGGCTCGCTTGTTCCTATTGGTGGAGATACCCTTCAAAATCGCAGATTCGGCTTTCAGGTCAATTTGCTCATACGCTAGAAGCATTATATTCTGTTTTTATGCTTATATATCCCTCTCATGAGCTATGTCAACCTTGCAGGTTGAAAATATTTCCACCATGGCCATTGTCACAGTGAGCCTTGATTCAAATTCAGTAGTGAGCAGACTGGGGACCCTAGTATCTCCTGTGGCACCAGTTACTTTCCTTTACGGTATGCATTGCAAACGTATACAATAACATGCCATTACAAACGTATAAAATAACATGTTGCTCCATATATGATTAAAGCTTCCATTCCTGTGTCTTTTGAAAGCTACAAACAAGGAGTTTGACTTGTTGCATATATATATATATATATATATGAATATTTGATATGATCTATTTTCTCGTGCATGAATGTTGGTGAACCTTCAGATTCTCAAAAGCCTGCTGTGAGGTTAACTACAACATCTAAAATGAGGACAAGGCACAGCATGATTCCAATATTTATAAAGTTCATGAAGCCTGTATTTGGCTTCAATTCATCCCACATATCTTTGACCGGAGGGCATCTTCAGAGGTAAGAGTTCTATAATCTATTTTGTTACCATAGATGTGAATATGTAAACGCCTATAAGTCTCATCATGCCTGCCACCTGTGTCTATGATGACATCATAATGCACTCATGTCCTTGATGTCATTGATATGGAGTTATCTATTGATGTTGTCGTCAGGTCTGTGCATTTGACGCATGAGATACATGCGCAGCATTGCCTGTCAGTGTGCATGGTGATGATGTTACCTGTCTCTGCTTTTAAACTATCATTGACCTCTTGTGTGTTCTGGTTCTCCTGTTGTGCTTTCTTCCAGGTTTCATGAAGTAAGTAAGAGAACATACACCGTTGAGATCCAAGCAGATGATGATTTTATATCTATCAATATTCCTGAAAACATAACTGAAGATGTAGCTGGAAACAAAAATCTCGCATCCAATATTTTACAAGTGAGACACTGTGAGGATCTTGTCTCCTGCTTCTAAATGCCTCTTTTGCTTTAGGCTGTCTATGAAATCCTTGAAGAAGATAACTTTCTTTTCAAAATAATTTTCTGATCTGGGTAGAAAACAATTTGCAGATGCTGTACCAGTGATGTCATTGGTGCTTTCCTCTTTTGCTACTGCTGCCTTTGTTGTCACAGCTTCAGTTGCAGGTCTACTGACTGTTTCAACTGCAAGCCTTCTGGCGGTGGGGGCTTTTTCAAGACGGTCTTCTCCATTGGTGTCTGATCCTGCAAGGATCCTTTTTGTAAGCTACTACGTTATTCTTTTCATTTCTTTTTTGTGCTGTCTTCTAGGGGTGTGGAGTTACGCTACTATGCAACTACTTCAAAACCTCTTATGAGCTAAGTTCCAATAACTTGTAACTGCATCTTTGAGTCGATATAGTATCAAGCCCTAATTGGCTGGTGCTGATGCAGAGGAATGAAATAAATATTGTTGGAGTTGTAGAACTTTACGGTTTTGAAAGGTCAAGATTCGGCATACTTATGAAAGATTATTATGCCCACACTTTAAAAATCTCTCTCACAACTGCGGCTAGGTGAAAATGTATTGTCAAAGTGGTCTTGAATGGACTCATTTGTGTGTATGTGTGGACCATAGCTGAAAGCTTTTGCGAGAGAGAGAGAGAGAGAGAGAGAGAGAGAGATTCTGGCCCCTCTAGAGGATTAATGCAACTCATAGTTGTGGCGTATATTGCCGTCTAAAGACGGTATTTACCTTATCGTCAAATCGCAATAGAAAGCAACCTGTTTAGAAGATTTAGAACAGTTGAGCTCAAAGTAAGTACTTGACTGCCCCTTAGTACTTAATAAATTATTTCTGCCTTTTCTATTTTGTTGTGGTGCAGCGAATGGCATGCCACATTCAGATATTTGCACTGTCTAGGCGGCTGGCTGTTCCCCTGCCAGTTGAATACTCTGAATTTGCTAGAGGTTTACAGTGGAGTATTCCCTCCTTAAGCCTTCCATGGGAAACGGGGCACATTCATCCAGTCAAGACGAATCCTTATTCATATGGTTCAAAGGTTCATGATTCAGGAATTTTTGAGACTCTGCAACCACAAAAAGAGAACATGGATATGGTTGCCTCAGTATATGGGTTGCCTCTTTCTCCCATGGAGTACAGATCATATTTTGAGGTCAGAAGCCCCTAGTTTTTCTTCAACTTGTTTTGCGTCTATTCCTCTTTTCCTGATAGTATGCACATTGACTAGCAGAGCCAAAATATCAAACCGGAAGCTGACTCTATATTGGATCCAAATTACTCAAATGGGTAAGTGTTTGGATATATCAGGCTCAGCATTTTCCAATTTCATCCGACTCATTCTCTCCATCCATGTGGAAAAGCTTCTCTAGTCCCCAATCTCTATGCACAATATAGTTGCGAGTCATTCCTTTTGGTGGGTCATCATATTACCCTCATGCTGGAAAAATTTGAAGTCTTGAATACAGTTGATCCTTTGCTAGAATGGATCAACCTGAGGAGACTGTGCGTCATTGGGTGATTCGTCATTTTGAATTTCCTCACATTCAAATGCTGGAAAATAAAAGGTCCTCTCTGTACAATTATTTGATTGATATCAAACTTCTTGCAGGTGGAGGGACTTCTATGGAAGCATGTTTTGGTTAGCGGTGATTGGTGGCAGCTTAATACTGTTGCATTTTCTGTTCCGTGTCATTCTAAGTTTCAGGAAGAGAAAGCCAGAAAATCAGAAGAGTTACGGAGCACTAGTATTTCCACGATTTGAAATCTTTCTTGTAGTTCTCGCACTACCTTGTGTTTGCAATGTCTCAGCAGCGTTAGTTAGAGGTATGTCAAACTTGTGATTAATACATCAACTTATTTTATGCTGGTGGCTTAAAGAATGAATAGTTTGTTTCAAGTTCGTAATGAACAGTTACGTAAAGAGAATTTTGTAAGTAGTTAAATTTATTTTAAAGAGGTTTTTTTTGCTAGAATATGTAAAAGACGTTGCATGCTACATACGAATTAATTAGTGCTTGAAGTGAAAGGTTACCTTTATAATAACTTGCCACAATCTGTGCCGACTATCTGCAATGGCATGCATATTGGCTGTCATGTTGATTTAGAATATGATTTCAGACTGGAATACTATTCACCCATCAAAACTCTCATAAATTGCTGAACTTAAATCAAGCGTTGCTGGATTCAGGAAAGACACTGTGTTGAGTTGATGTGAATGTGATATCCAGAATTCTCTAATATATGGCTTTTTTATACCTTTAGAATCTTGCACATTATAATTGCTGTTTGTATAGAAGTGTTGACTTCTTGTATTAGCTAGTGTTGAACATGACAGTTACCCGCATTTTTACATTCAACAGTTGTTGATAACATTGTTACAATAATCAACTTCTTATGCCTTTTGTGTGTTTTTTCTTTTGCTTGTTTCATTCATTCTGGTTTGTTGTCGATTTTTATTACTTCTGCAATTTCCTTGGTCCACTAGCTCTTACTAGAATTGGATAGCGTAACACGGTCAGCGGCTAATTTTTTATCAACTGCTATTTGCTACCAGTACGTTTCCCAAACTAAGGGTCAGGGTGCAATTCCTCTCTCAGTCTCTCTCACCAAACTTATAACAAATACGTATTAGACCAGACTTGCTTTCTTAATTACTGTATGATAAGAGTCACGTAAGCCGAACCCAGCGTAATCTGCTTAGGAGTGATGTTTTATCCTTAATTCTTTTTTCCTTTTTCTTGAAGGAGGTGCATCTTCAGGGGTGATAGTTGGCATTCTGCTACTGGGAGTTGTTACTTTCTTACTGCTATCCTTACTCTTATTCCTCTCCATTGGAATAACATTTGGTAAGCTACTACAATATAAGGAAGTACATCAAGAGGGACAGAGATTTCACT
Organism: Escallonia herrerae; assembly: GCA_033070095.1. Lineage (NCBI taxonomy): Eukaryota > Viridiplantae > Streptophyta > Magnoliopsida > Escalloniales > Escalloniaceae > Escallonia > Escallonia herrerae. The sequence goes on along the minus strand of JAVXUP010000177.1, from coordinate 657,657 downwards.
GGTATCAAGAGATTGTCCGTGTAACTCTAGGTCCTGGAAAAAAGGGCCAGTGGACGTGGAAAAAGCAATTCGATTCTGTCCATCTAACCATGTTAGGCCCTCTGTTTGAGGATCTAAGGGGGCCTCCAAAGTACATGCTCTCTCAGATTTCAGGACAAACTCTCCAGAAACATAGTGATAGAATCATCGACTCAGACGACGAAACAGAAGATGCGGAGGCACCCTTCATTCAAAAGCTGTTTGGAATTCTTCGAATATACTACACATTGCTTGAAACCATGAGACGGGTTTCTATAGGAATTCTTGCTGGTGCCTATTCGGGTAGCACGTCTTCTACAACTCCTATAATCATCTTACTCTGCATCACCTCTTTTCAGCTCTTCTTTATGGTTCTTAAGAAGCCTTTTATTAAGAAAAGGGTTCAGCTCGTTGAGATAGTTTCAGTTTCAAGTGAAGTGGGAATTTTTGCTACTTCTTTAGTTCTCTTGGAGAAAGAGTTTTCAGCTGGGGACAAGAAGAAAATAGGGATCTTTATGCTTTCCTTGTTCTTACTAACATTTTTGGCCCAGATGATCAACGAGTGGTATTCATTGTATAGACAGACAAAGCAGTTGGACCCTGCTAAGGGCTCTTTCTTGTTCGGTTTGAAAACAGCTTTGATCGGATTTCTTCTCTTCTTCATTCCCCGAAATTTCATCAAAAACTTGGACAGCAGCTTCCCGATGAACAACCGCACGGATGGAGAAGCAGGGGATGTCGCCTCTTCTGGTGACAGGAACAGGAGCTCTGGTAGTAGAAGCTCAGGGTCGATGGATAAACCATGGCTGAAACAACTAAGAGAAATAGCAAAGGCTAGCTTTACTAAAGAAGGAACCGGAGATCAAAACGATCCTTCAACCAGTAGCGGCCCATGGAGCGGGTTCTGGAGAGGTAAGAAGAGTGGGAGCTCATCTCTAACCTCCTCGTCAGATTTCAAATCAAAGCCAAAAGGGCTGTACAAAGATTTAGAAGCCATTTTTGCATCCAAGTGAGACATGACAATTGCTGAAAAGTAAATTCTTCCAAGCTCTTCAAGTCTTCATCGGTTATCATCAACAGAACTACATTTTGCATATTTTGGTGGTCTCTTCACCCAAGTGACATCGTAGAAAATGTTGGAATGAGGGCCTTGTAGTCCAACCTACAGACATAACATGATGGGCTGCTATAACTTAGAAAGTAGATGTAATGCAGATCTATACTTTTATGCAATGTAAAGCTTTGGTGTTTGAAGGTTCTAATGGTTCCATCTGATGCATAATCTCTTGCAATTCTTCTTCTCCTTTTTTTCCCACTTTCTCTCTGTATTTGCAACAAATCTACTTGGAATAGACTCACACTCTAAAAAAACTGGGTTTTTGAAGTTTCAAAATTATACCCGTAATGGTAGCTGTAATCATTTACCTAAGGGAGTGTGTCTGGTTCATTGCCGGAGAATCCATTTCATCTGCAATGTAATCATAATTACGTTAAAGTATCTTGTTTAACGAATGAACGTTGTAGTACAATCAAAAACTATGAAATTGTTATAATGTTTCCCCAAAATATGTTTTACTTACACGTTTGGTGCACTGTGTGGCCATTTCATTGCGATGGCTTTTGAACTTCTATTCTTTGTGGTCGCTCACGATATTTTGATTCTTTTATAGTCATAAACGTTAATACTAATTTTTAGTAAATAATTTAAAATCTCAAAATATTTTCATAAATCTTTTATAATATTATCAGTTTATATCTATACTATTTATAAAAGTACGAATGTTATAAATCATTTCTAGACCATTGTGTCATCTGTTAATTACGTCAATAACACTCTTACCCTCCCTTTATGACTTCCTTTTAAATTTGGTTGAAATTAAATGAACATTGGGTAACAAATCTATTCTAAACATTGGGAAATGAAAAGTGTGATGAAAAAGAAAAACAACACAAAGAAATTCTTTATTACTCCCTTTTTAACTTGATTGAAATGAAATAAACATTGGATAATGAGAACTGTGAATTTTTTTCTTGCATTTTGGGTTAGCAAACAATTAAACAATTAAAAATTAAAAAACAAAATCAAAACAAAGAAACTGAAATACGTGAAAAATCAAGAGTTAATTACACCAATGCGTTTTAGTGTGTGTTTTAGTGAAATTTCGAGCGGTGTTGGTGTGAGTTCGTGTGTTTCGGTGTGTGTGTGGGTGTGTGAAACTATGAGTGTTCTTGTGTGTGTTCATCATTCGGGTAAAGTGGTGGGGGAATGATTTTGGGTTCAATTGTGTTTATGTGTGTGTTAAGTAAACATATTTAGGTATCTTGGTGGGTTAGGGAAGTTTTCTTGGATTGGTGTGTGTTCAGGGGCTTGTATGTATGAAATGGTGCTCGGCAGAAGGTTGAAGGTGAGTGTGTGTGGTGAGGGTGTGTTAGTGTGTGTAATGGTTTGCACAGTAAGTGTTATTGTCGCTAAAACTAGAAAATTAATTTAGATAGTTTCTTCATGAATTTTTATAAATTATTCGAGCCATAATTGGACAAAACACAAAACTGTAACCCCATTTTTCCGAGAACTATACTCTGGAATTTTTTGGAATCCGGGAACGACGCCAAATTAAAGTACCGATTAGCAAAAATTCTGAATTTATTTAGCATAGTAAATGAAGCATTTTAATATGAAAATTTTACATAAACCCTATTTTACTGATATGTTTCATATTATAAAATTTTGGGTCATTTTGAGGCCGATAGGTATTTTTAGCGAAACTGGCCTTTTAGCGCTCAGTCCGGACACCGGTTCGGGATTTTCGGGCGAAAATTTTCTAAAATACTTTTTAAGCCAGAAATAACATCAGGATGTTTAAAATAGTATTTTAAGATATTTTTGAGATTTTTCCGGTGCCGGAAACCCCCAGGGGTGTTTTGGTAATTTACCACCCCCGAAGGGGTCTTTTGGTAATTTTACCTATAAGAGGTATTTTGAAGTAAATTTACATACAGTAAGATTATTTTAGTGACTTTGCTTATGGAAAAGTCATTTTGAGAATTAAAGTGTAACGGGGGTATTTTGGTAATTTGCCACCCCGAAGGGGTATTTTGGTAATTTGACCTAAGAAAGGTATTTTTGCATAAATTTACATATGAAAAGTTTATTTCAGTGATTCTACTTACGGGAAGGCCGTTTGGATAATTTAAGTCCGAGGGGCATTTCGGTAATTTTACACCATAGGGGCGTTTCAGTAATTTTACATATCCGGTGAGGGGAGGTTCATTTTGGGAGCATGTGTGAGTTCGTATTAAGTTATACTTTTATTCTGTAGGCTGTATTCTAATGGTTCGATTATTCCGTTTAGGTTAAAGTTAAAGACTTCCGGTTAGGATAATTTAGTTACGGATCTAGGTAAGGGATTCTATCTGAACCTTGGGTAAGGACTTTTGTCCGAACCCTTCTTTGATTAGTTTTACTCGTAAGTACTCCTTTGATATATTTACGGCTAACGCCAAACTCTAAGTTATGTATTGATATCAGCATGTTCTTGCCCAGAAAACTCTAATGTTGAACCTGAATCGGTTATTTGGAAATCTTGTGATGCTCGCAAGTTATTGCGGGCTGAGCAAATTTGATAATTGTCTGTATCAATTCTTTCGAATTGTTATGATTATATTCGATAATTATTCGCAGTCGTTTTTGTTGTTTATCAGTGATTATTTTTCGTATCCATTCTTTCGAATTGTTATGATTATATTCGATAATTATTCACGGTCGTTTTTGTTGTTTATCAGTGATTTTTCTTCTGAAGTTCTGATTTCTTCTGAAAATCCGATTTCTTCTGAAAATCATGAATGCTGACTTATGTCAATATGATTATTGTTACGAGAACCCGAATTGATTTCGAGGATATGAGCTTATGTTAACGCTCATTGATATTGTTAATTTCTGTGTTGACCTGGATACCTGTTTAGTGGGGAGGCGGTATAAGGTGGTTGAATCCTGCATGAAACGCAGGCTAGTACCCAAGTGGACTAGTAATCATTTTAGTACATCATGCATGTGTACACTATATAAGCTTGTCATAATGGCACTGCAATCGCCCATGATCAACATTGATTTTTGATTTTTTTAGCTAGAATGATTTGTACTTGGGTTGAAAGCCCTTGACAAACATTCATTGTACTTAGCTAGAAGGATTTGTACTTGGGTTGAAATCCCTTGACAAGCCTTTATCGTATTATCTTATTTGATTTCTGCTTAGGTTAAAATCCCTTAGGAAATCTTGCTGTATTTTTTAAATGAATTTCTGCTCGGATTGAAATCCCTTGAGCAAGGAAAATTTTCGTAGTACTTGAAAATGCTGACTTAAAAAGGATCTTCTATTGATCGTTTTGGATTTTGTTCTGATTGTTAATATTTATTTTGGCATCTATTTCTGATGAATTTTGGGTAATCATTGAGTTTTGCTCGTTCAAAGTGTTTTGAAGATCATCATCGGTTGGATTTTTGGAGTCGTGTTATAATCTCTTTTGTAGTCCTTACTGGGCTTTCAAAAGCTCACCCTTCATTTGGCTCCCTTCTGCAGGTGATGATCAAATGTAGCATGTTCGGGAATGGGTTAGAGTCTGTGTGAGATCCCGATGAGCCCATCACTACTGTGTAGGGAGACCCCTGCGTGGGTCAGTTTTGTCAACTCGTTCTATAAGAACTTGAGTTTGTAAAGAACCTAGATTTTAATAGTTCAAGTTTGAGTAGTTTTATAATATTGAATGTGAAGAGTTTGAGTTGATATCGGATTAACTGTTTTGGGAGTATGTGTCAGTGAACAGGACTTAATAGGTTTGATGTGATCCGGTAGGTTAACGACCCAGGAGTTCGGGGCGGCGGAGCTCCGGATTTCTGGGGGTGTTACAAAAAGTACACTTTCTGGACGGAACCCTGACGAATGGACACGGCTGATACATTCTAAAAGTGTTTGGTCATGAAATGTTACATTTTAAAACTTTGTGTCCTTGACTGTAATTACATCCTAACCTCAGGGATATTGGTGTAAGTAGCCCAAAAATCAATTAAGAAACAAAAAACTTGTAACGACCCGAAAATCCAGAGCTCCATTGCTCTGAACTCCCGAAACGTGCTTACTAACACAAACTTCAAAGATTCTGAATAGACATCAACTTAAATTCTCCCAAAATACCGAGTCAGCAAAAAAAAAACTTTAACTTAAGCGACTAAAACTTAAGTTCTTTACAGAATGAGATAACAGTGCTGACTCACGCAGGGTTCTATTACTCAAAACAGTGGTGGACACTCCATAATCTCATTCAGACGCTAATCCATTCCTGAGCAATCTAGTGGTGTTCATTACCTGCAGAAGCGAATCAAATAAAGGTGAGATTTTGAGAGTTCAGTAAGGAAGCTCAAGAACCAAGAGAACGAATTACAAAACAATTCAAGATTTGATTCGATAATAATTTTTCAAAGGATTTTAAAACGAGTACAGACAATTCGATAGCAATAAGGGGAACTCAACTCAACCCTTTCAATTAGATATCAAAACAATCATTTGAAAGTGACTGTGGCTTAGTAACCCGAACAACTACTAAATCCATTTAATATCCATTTTGCACATCAGACCTATCACTTTAACATCTTCCTTCTGGTATCTTAAATGGATTCGCCAAAGCTCAGCTATATCAGAATCATAACATATCACACACACAGATAAATCATTGGAGCAGTATCATTGATCAAAATTACTTAAGCCACATTACACAAAACGTATTTCAAAATCAAGATATTTATCAATGTTCAAGACAAATATTTGAACAAGATCATCCATCACCGAATCAATGAATAATTCAATGCTCAGCATGCAATAAGAATAAGAGATGAGCATCGACATAAAATTAAATAACCAATTAAGGCTCAATATTATGGTTTAAATGGCAATTACACATGCTAATATCAACTCATCACTCAGAGTTTAAGAATAGCCATGAACAAATTGAAAGAAAAAAATACAAACAAATTGATAAATTTGAGGTTCGAATAAAAATCATTATCTTAGGGTTCAAATAGAAATCCTTACTTGGAACCGATGCTAAGCTAGCCTAATCGGACAATCCTCTGCATTAACCTAAATGGAACAATCAACTTATCATAATAAAATTTATACTACGATACTACACAATAGCAACTTACTCCTAATCCCAAAATGACGTAAAATTATCAAAATACTCCTCATGTGTAAAATTACCAAAACACCCCTCACATCTAAATCACCATAACGTCTTTCCTGTAAGTGAAATCATTAAAATATCCCTACCATATGTGAATTTACTAAAAAGTACCTCTTATAGGTAAAATTATCCAAACACTCCCTCTAGGTGAAAAATTACTAAAATACCCCCTGGTGCCACTCGCACCGAAAAATCTCAAAAATATTTTAAAACAGTCTTTTAAGAAGCCTTAAGTTATTTTTTGGCTAAAAAGTGTTTCAGAAAATTTTCACTCGAAAATCTCAAACGGGTGTTCGGATTGAGCTCTCAGAAGCAGATTCCGGTAAACATAGCTATCGACCTTGGAATAGTGCGAAATTTTAGAAAATGAAACACATCAGTAATATAAGATTTTCCTAAAATTTTTAGATTAAAATAAGTTAATTTTCTATATTAAATAAATTGATAATTCTTTTTCACCGATACAATTATTTAGCATCCTTCACGAATATAGAAAATTCCAAAAAATTTCACATCGTAGGTCTCGTAAGAATAATGGAGGTTAATCTTGAACTTTGCCAAAATCTGCTCAGGAATGGCCTTAAAAATTCAAACATTGGACTGTTAGAACTTGATGATTTTTTAGCGACACTTTATAGCACACTTATTAGTAACCCTAACTAATTTTACTGTTCATTCCTGGCTTCTTCTTCCTCTCTGCAGCCCTGTTTTCCATGTTATAAACACATACACAACCGACACCTAAACACACACTAAAACGCATACACCCACACTAATACACCTACAACACACACATATACACCTTATATACACAATTACACACATACACCACATCCGAAATACCCACGCACCAAAACACACACACACACCACATCCGAAATACCCACGCACCAAAACACACACACACACCCGCAGACAAAACACACCCACACACACACACACACACACACACACTTCACAGTGCTAAAACACACACACATAAGATTGAAAAGAGGAGGATTACCTTCATGAATTTCCCTCCAAATTCTTCTTTTCCTTCTTCTTTCCCCTCTCTTTCTTTCTTCCTTGGCCGAACTCTCCCTCTCAGCTTTCTTTCTCTTTTTCTTTCTACTGTTTTGGTTTTTTTCTCTTTCCAATTTGTTTTCTTTTCTCTTTCTTTTTTTCTTTCTCATATTTTCCTATTTATCTTTCTCCTTTATTTTATATTTAAGTTAGGTTAGTCACTCTTTTGATAAAGTAGGAGATGACACCCATTTAAAGAATTTCTCTAAAATTTTCAGACATGTCAAGCCAAGTTTTCATTACAAAACAACCCCCAAAGTTTTCATATTTACAAAATAATTCTAAAACTTTACAAAATTACATTTTGACCCCAAAATCATTTTAAACTGTCGTACTATACTATTACCCTAGTATTGCACAAAATTATAAACAACACGAAAAAGAGGGGAGGGGGGGGGGGGGAGGTGTGTTACAAAACTGTTCGAAAAATGAAAATGAAAACCAGGGTTAAATATGCATCGAAAAATGAAAAAAAAAACAAGGCAAAAATATGGCGTCAATTTGAACTAAAAATCTGTTCAGTTATTGCAGTTGAAGAAATGCAAAGTACCTTATTTTAAAAATTACAAATCTTAAGTGTATACATAAACCCATTTAACAAATTACATAAACAAAGACGAAGATTCATATTTTTTATTTCTCCATTTTCTTTTCTTTTTATCATCATCATCAAACATTTCTTCAATCTAGAAGCCTGCAAAGAAAATTTTCAAATATTGAACTGCTTACAATTGCAAACACTAAATATACATTTCTTCTAAAATAAGCCAGAAACGAAATAAAAGTATAATTGAATTATATATTTGATCATAAAAAAACTAATGATATCTCCTCAAAATTTACTCTCGAACACATTCACGTACAATGCAAGTGCTTTATACTAGCAAAATCTAAAAAAAATGGCATTATATATATATATATATATATATATATATATATATATATATATATATATATATATATCATGATCCATTGCTAGCGCTAACACTGTTGCTAGCGCTGTTTGGCCGTCCGCTACATAATGTAGCGGACGATAATTGGCCGTCCGCTACATTATGTAGCGGACGGTGCTAGCGCTAGTAATGGATCACGATCCATATATATATATATATATATATATATATATATATATATATATATACACACACACACACACACGAATGTTAATTATGAATTCGACGGTGGTGATGTTTTTGAGTTGAAATGGAGAATCAAAAGGACCTGAAGGGACTCATATATTACCTTCAGCCCAAGACGAGTACTATTTTGAACCATTTGTGGAGTTATGTATAATATTGTATGTATTGTTATTTGGAAAAAAATGGCTCTTACTTGGATTATAGGAAGATATTTATAATCCTTCGTAGAGCGACAACAACTTGTCGTTAAATATTTTTAGTGACTTTTATTTAGTGACACTCGAAAAGTACTATTAAGAATTATTACCAAAAGTGTTAGCTGAAAAGTTACTAAAAATATTTAGCAATCAGTACTTGTCATTATACAAGAGATTGTTTGTATCTTCTCACAATTAGCGTAGTAGCAAAAAAATTTTCTTGTTATCAAGGCCAATGTCAAAATAAAAAAAGTAATCATTTGAGTGCTTTAATGTGTTATATTCCTTAGATGAGGATGATAGCTCGTAACAATTTATTTCCGGATAGTATATGTTCTATTATATTATGGCCAAAAAAAGGGACCAACGAATATATTGTTATTTTTCTTTAGAGACGTGGAGAGAATAAAAAGGTCGTCGAACTTTTTCAGTACCAATGTTGCTACTTTTTGTTACCACCCAAGTACTTAATAGAGTGGTTAAGACTTGTTCTTCTTGTTAAGAAATATCTCGAGCCCTTTTAAAACATGATGAATTCAAGTAGACTGTAATTAACCCAAAGGGGTTGGTGGAGTTGGCAAGGGGCCTCGTCGAGTGACCTCGAGGTCCTGACCCCCCCCCCCCCCCCCCCCCCCCCCCCCCCCACCATATGAAATGCAGTATTCTTATTAAAAAAAAAAGTTGACTGTAATTCAATAATTTGACGTGAACACCGACAAAGAAAATCTATACTATATATTAAGGAAAAACATCTTTTGGTGTAACACTTATTTGATGTTACCAACTACCTATTTAGAATTGTGACATGTGGCACCATGAGAGAATTATTAAAAATAAAAATAATAAATAGTAAATAACTACCTTAAGGACATGTTTAGTTTTCACAATTCAAAATAATTATATATCATGCTTGATTATTTAACAAAGTATAATTTAACAACTTTATATTTGAACAAGGGGCCATTTAAAATTAATTAAAACTTTTAGGACGTGTTTGATTTTTACATTTTAAAATACCTATATATCACGCTTAATTATTTAACAAAGTTCAATTTAACAATTTTATATTTGGACACGGGACATCTGAAATTCATTAAAAACTATATTAAAATATATCTATAGGCCAAACTTGATATTATAAAAATTATATAACTAACTCCATTTTTGCACACGCATCGCGTGTACCACAATAGCTCGTTATAATAATGCCACTTCTTCTTTCAATAGAAAGAAACCTCTTAAACCAAAGGTCATTGTAGAAATATAAATTGGAGAAAATAAATATTTTACAAATTAGTTGTATGCATGTGAGCTTCATAATGGAGTTGATTTTAGATCATTTTTTCAAGAATTCATAATCCTACTTCACAATTGGAACAACTAATTCTTATTTGTCAGACATAAATATTCTTACTTTAGAATCAATGAGTTTATTTTAGTGTAAGATTATTTTTATCGATCTTTTTTTGGAAAAACAACACAGTCTACGCTTGAACATATTCAAAAGCTCGACTCACAATAAAGGTTACCTCAAAAATTGATCCCATCGAGGTTCAACTTAGAGCTCAAAACCTTTGAGATCAACCCAAATAGGAATAAATAAGTCAAACTCAATCGCAATGAAAATTAAATAGAAAATTTTTTTATTTCTTCCCCTAAACTACAAAGCAACCATGCGATTTGTGTAGTGGTAAAAAATGTATGATTTATGCAATAGGCCATATTCTTGAAAATTTTTGTGTTGAATTGTACATTTCATGACAAACCATCAACCATAAAAAACATCGCCGCGCATATGTTTATACGGGATGTCACCCTCTAGAACTGTACATATGAATCATCCGTTAACCGTTAAGCACGTGTTAACACGAGATGTCACTCACACTAAATTCTTTTACGAGTTGCTGATGAGGTAGCTTAGACTTAATTTAATTCTAGACACCTCCATGTAAAAACTGTGATATCCCACATCGGATGTAGGATAATTTATGATTGATCTCATAAGACCCTGCCCATGAACTCATAATTAAATACCTACTTGGCTAATCCTTTTGAGTTTTGAGCGAGGCATCACCCTGTGGTGGGGCTGTGGACCGGATCGTTACTGATGGTATCAGAGTCGATTAATCTCAAAAGTTCGAGATGAGTAATCCAGTCAGGTTGCCGATAGTTGGGAGAAACGAAGGTAAGTCCGAGTACATCCCACATCAAGAAGATGATTGGAACAACGAAGGGTGAGCCGAGTATATCCAATATCAGGTAGAAAGGAAGATTTTTAGGTTATGTGTGATCGAACCTTAGCGAGAACGTTAAGACATAAGGTGAAGAGTTTTTGATATTTTACATAGGATGTGAGATAATTTGTAATTGGCCGACTGCCCCACGAACTCATAACTACCTACTTGATTAGCCCTATTGAGTGATGTGTCGCTCTGTGATGGAGCCGTGGACCATGCGGTTATACAATGCAATTCTCAATGTTAAGGGAGAAAAGCTGAAGTGATTGAATCATGTAGGAGTACTAAACATGATTTACTTGCTCATGAAGCAGATTGGCAGAGAGAAAGTCTTTGCCAGGAATGCAAAAGTAAGAGACCTGTGGTCGCTACCTGCTCATTTTATGACCGGCTCCTACGGGTATGGATGCCGGAAAGTGAATTAATTGTTGCATGACGGAGCATTTGACCGCAATTGCTAAGGAGACGTGGGCAATGCTTTTTCTTAGGTATGTTACCGCCATGGGTTATTCGAACCAAATCCCCGTACTTGTTTAAGTTGGAACTCGTATTCTGAGAAATAAGATGTTTCTGATGCTCTGCTGTTGGACTAAGAAAGAGCGAGAGCTTCTTGAATGATTGTCGTTATTGCTGAACAATGACAAGTCAATTTCTTCTCTCTCTTTTAAAAAAGTAGGGCATTTCTGCTTTCTATAACATTAGCCTGTAGTTAAAGATGTTCTTTTAGTTTGTCTTCTCCTCCCTCAGCACTCAGCCATCTTCCAGTTCGTTCTGATAAAGACTGAACACAATGATTTGAAGAAATAGTCCAGAAATGGACAAGAGACACAGGAGGGGGTGGGGGGGGGACCTGTTGGCAATTAATGGTCCTTTACAGGAGTTCAAGAGCAGGGACAAGAAATCACGACATTCACGTGAAAGTGTTTTACCATCTCCCTTCGTATTTCTCTGTTTCTTTTGCCTTTTTTAAGGTACCATACATACATACATTAAACATGGCAAATGATTGCCTTCAAATGTTCAGGTGCTGCTGTACGTTTACGCAATTTGTTTTCATATTTTGTATTATATTTTTGTTCTTCAAATTTTAGTATTCAATTTTAAAATCGGATTGTGTACTTTTAATTTTTTTCGTATTTACTTTTTTTAATTTTTTTCTGTACGTTTATCATTTTTATTTCCATTTTCAACAACTTTTTTGGATCCATTCTTGTATGTTTATCATTTTCTACACTATTTGTACATATTTCTTCCCATTTTAACCCGACTCTTAGCTTAATAAATTATTTTTATACCCTCCATTTATCTTTCCAACAGCCTTCCAAACCCACGTTTTTACTTCTCCCAATAAAGTCATCACTCAACACTCAACATCTCCTTTCCCTCCCCCTTTCCCTTTCCCTTTCCATTTCCCAATAAAGTCAGCTTCTATGTTGATTTCGACAGACACGGGAAGGGCGTGAGAATGAATTGAGGAGTTGTTATTCATTGGAAAATGGAGGAGATATATGCGAGAGAGAGAGAGAGAGAGAGAGAGAGAGAGAGAGAGAGAGAGAGAGAGAGAGAGTGCTAGGATGCATCTAGGTGGCAGAGGGCATGGCAAGAAAATTGTGAACTGTGAAGACACGATTTGGTATTCTCTGACACAGAGAATACGAGTAGTGAGAAAAGGTGAAAACACCCTCTGGGGGGTTTCATTTTTTTAGGTATTGTTTTGATTTTTTTTATCCAAAATAAATATGAAAAAAGATAAAAGTACGTGAAAAATGAATCTTTTTCATCATCATTACAAAAACAAAAACGAAATCCTGTAAACATACAGCCTCTAAGTGTCCTCATTCCATATTTAGAGTGATGCTACTCACTCCAGGGTAGAGTACCATTACTTCTTTTTTAACAAGTTAACCCAACATAGTTTACTTCTTATATCCTTTAGCTAGGGCTCTTTCTCAGTAATTCAAAAAATAATGGTTATAGTTCAGTAAATTGATCGTATTCAAGTCGTGCCAAATTGAATAATTTTTTTCTTTCTTACTTTAGGTCGTCTGGCAACCTAAATCACAAACTGACATTCTTTACAATACCTGAGACATCTTGAAGTTGTGAGAATATCACTGTTTTAAATACTTACAAATCACAATTTCTGAAAAGCCAAAGATCATAACGTTGTTTTTCAAAAACATAATATAATACTGTATTGATGTGCCTGTCCCTGTTCTAACTTCATCGGTCCATCTTTTACAACAAGTGTTTGGAAGCCTAAAATTAAGTGTCAAATCATAATAATAAATGATGTTCTGTATCACCTCAAACTCTCTCTCTCTCTCGTCTCTGTCTCTCTTATCCAAAGTTGGAGTGCATTTGTGTTACTGTCAGTTTCACACTTTTTCACATGATTCTCTCTGACCATTTATTTAATTCTCTCTCTTTCCCTCCATGATTTACATACATACATTACACATTGCAAATGATTGCCTTCAAATGTCAGGGTGTGCAATTTATTTTCATGTGTTTTTATTATATTTTTATATTTTGTTCTAAAATTGAATTGTGTACTTAATTTTTTTGTATTTACTTTTTTTCAGTTTTTTCTGTACGTTTATCATTTTCATTTCCATTTTCACCAACTTTTTTGGATCCATTCTTGTATATTTAGCATTTTCTACACTATTTATGCATATTTCTTCTCATTTTAACCCTACTCTTAACTTAACAAATTATTTTTTATACCCTTCATTTATCTTTCCAACAACCCTCCAAACTCACGTTTTTACTTCTCCCAATAAAGTCATCACTCAACACTAACAAAATTTTCCACTGTGGGGTCCACCCCAACTCATCCTTCACGCCAACCCCTTCTGGGCCCACGTCTGTGTGTAACATCTCCTTTCCCTTTCCCTTCCCCTTCCCCTTCCCCTTCCCTTTCACGAGTTCCCCTTCCCTATTCGTGTAATTCCCTCTTTCTCTTTTCTTTTTTATTCTTAACCTACCATCGGTGAAAAAATGCATCCCCAAATCAATCATCGTGTGCCATCCTTTTCTTATCTTGTTCGTGTGGCATCCCCTTCCCTTTCCCTGTTCGGGATTCCATCTCGATGCAGCTTCTATGTTGATTTCGCAGATATGGGAAGGGTGTGAGAAAGAATTGTGGAGCTGTTATTCATTGGAAAATGGAAGAGATATGTGTGTGTGTGTGTGTGTGAGAGAGAGAGAGAGAGAGAGCTAGGATGCAGAGAGCATGGCAAGAAAATTGTGAACAGTGGAGACACGATTTGGTATTTTCTGACACAGAGAATACGAGTAACGAGAAAAAGTGAAAACACCTACAACAAAAAAATTCGGTACTGTTTCAATTTTTTTATCCAAAACGAATACAAAAAAAGATAAAAGTAGGCGAAAAAATGTATCTTTTTCATCATCATTAAGAAAACGAAAACGAAATCCTGTAAACGTACAACCCCTCAGTGTCCTCATTCCATATATGGAGTGGTGCTGCTCACTCCACAGTAGAGTACCATTACTTCTTTTCTAACAATTTAACCCAACATAGTTTACTTCTTATATCCCCTAGGTAGGGCTCTTTCCCAGTAATTCAGAAAATAATGGTTATAGTTCTTCCAATTACTGAGTAAATTGATCGTATTCAAGTCGTGCCAAACTGAATAGTTTTTTCTTTCTTTCTTTGGGTCGTCTGGCAAACTGAATCACAAACTGATATTCTTTACAATACCTAAGATATCTTGAAGTTACGTGAAAATAAAACTGTTTCAAATACTTACACATCACAATTTTTGAAAAGCCAAAGATCGTAACAATGTTTTTCAAAAACATAATATAATACTGTATTGATGTGCCTGTCCCCTGTTCTAACTTCATCGGTCCATCTTTTACAACAAGTGTTTGGAAGCCTAAAATTAAGTGTCGAATCATAATTATAATCATAAATGATATTTCTGTATCACCTCAAAAACTGTCTCGTCTCTGTTCCAAAGCTGGAGTGCATTCGTGTTACTGTCAGCATCACGTGATTCCTCGTCAACCCCCAGCACTTATTTAATTCTCTCTTTCCCTCAATGATTTACACTCACCTCTCTGTCTCTCTCTCCTTGCCACATTCTTCACCGCTGGTTCCAGCAGACTACGCCCAATCCTCCAAGTATCTGTGCTCTAAATTAGGCCTACTAACATAAACACCAGAGCCTTTTGAACAAACCCAAATGCTAATTCTGATGCAATCTGGCGGTTTAAAGGAAATGGGTTTGAAGAAACCTTCATGGTTGTGCTGGGTTTTTGTGGGTTTATGCATGAAAGCAGCTTACTGTGATGGTACAGAGGTCTCTGTGAAGATATTGAAGACCCCCAAATCAATCTCAAATCTAAACTCAGCTACATTCAATTTCAAAGTTCTTGAGGAGACTTGCACAAACCGTTCCACACATTGCCAGGTTGGTTCTTGCTGCTTTTAGGTAGCATTTGAAACGGTTATTATTTTTCAGTTTTGAAAAAAAATATTCTTTTTGACAGTTGGTTGTCTTTTGACGGTTGTTCTTTCTTTAGTTTTATAAACCAATTTTTAAAATACGACAGTTTTTTAAAACTCAATTTTGAAGTTTTTATTTTTTTTAATCCACCTTTTAACTTTTGTTGAAAATATTTTGTGTTTCTTCTTACCTTCAATCTTCATCACCAACATTTGTTATCCTAGAACACGAAACTACCAACATCGTCAAACACCATAGCCATTGACCGCTGTCGCCACCACCAATGGCCAGTACCCTCGAACACCAAATTATAAACACTGCCATCACCACAGTCATTTATCGTCCATCTGCCACCACCATTGATCAACACACCTGAACACCAAACTACAAATACTGTCAATCACCACATGTATTTATTGTGGATCTGCCACCACCACTGATCAACACACATGAACACCAAACTTGCCAATATCGCCAACTACCATAGCCGCCATTGACTGTCGCCACCACCACTAGTGACCAACAACCACGAACACCGCCAACCATTATAGCTACCGATAACCACCACCACTACAAGAAAAAGGACTTTTAGCGACGGATATTTCCGTCGCTAAAATCCTAAATCCGTCGCCAAAGACTTTTAGTGACGGACACCCCGTCGCTAAAAGTCCGTTGCCTATAATTCCGTTACTAAAAGATTAGTGACGGAATTATGTCATCCGTCGAAAAAAAAATTACTTTTACCGACGAAATTATTTACTTTTAGCGACGGAAAATTCCGTCGCTAAAAGTATTTTCTATATTTTTTTAAAAAAATCTAAATTTCTGAAGCAAAAGTTTTAAAAAATATTTAGGCAATTGACTAATTGACCACAAGGGTCACTGGTCGTCGACACGTCGTCGCCAGCAGTGGGTTCTTGGCCGGTGGAGTCTTCGCCTCGCCGTCGCTATTCACCGATCACTTATACTTCCAGATCGGCGCGTCCACGGCTCCACTCGTTCCAGATCTGAGCCGAGCTCAATAGAGAGAGTCGACTCAAGTAGGCAGGAGCCCCTATCGTGTCTGCATGTCGCCGTCGACCGTCGCAGGTGAGTGGCCGAGTGGGTGTGTGCCATCTGGGTCTGGGGAGTGGGTGAGAGGCTTGGCATAGAGAGAGTCGCAGACTGAACTTTTTGTTGGGAAGTTGAGGGGGTACATTAGCCCCCCTCGTTCATACGTAGCTCCGCCCCTGTGTGTCGGCGAGCTGTAGAGGCGGCGAGGTGGGGGTGCGACAGCGGGTTGGGTGTGTGGGAGGTGAGTGGTTACGATTTAGGGTTAGAGAGAGAGAAGAAGGGAATGGTGTGAGCAGCGGGGAGAAAAGAACGAAGGGGTAGGGTTTTTTAATTTTAAGGACTTTTAGCGACGGATTTTGGCCGTCTCCAAAAATCCGTCGTTAAAGATCGTAAAAAATTTTCAAAAATTTTGACTTTTACTGACGAATTTATTCCGTTGGCAAAAGTCCGTCAGTAAAAGTCATTTTCAAATTTTTTTGGCAAAAGAATAAAAGGGAGAAAATCAAAAATAAAAATTAGCGACGGAATATTCCGTCGGTAAAGATCCGTCGCTAAAGATCTTTACCGACGACAAATCCCTCGAAAAAGTTTTTTAACAACGGACCTTTACTGACGGAAAATTCGTCGGTAAAAGTGACTTTTAGCGACGGATTCGAATCCGTCGCTAAAAGTCAGTCGAAAAAAGCTATTTTTTTGGTAGTGCACCACCACCGATCAACACACATGAACACCAAACTTGCCAACATCGCCAACTACCATAGCCGCCACTGACTGTCGCCACCACAACTAGTGACCAACAACCACGAACACCGCCAACCATTATAGCTACCGATAACCACCACGAACACCGATCAACACACATGAACACCAAACTTGCCAACATCGCCAACTACCATAGCCACCACTGACGTCGCCACCACCACTAGTGACCAACACCCACGAACACCGTCAACCATTATAGCTACCGATAACCACCACCACCACCACCCATCAATAATGCTGAGCACCAAACCCCTAACATCGGTTAACACCACTGCACCACCGCTAATACCGACCACCATTTTTTTTTTACAACAAACACCACTAAAAGATTTCATCCATCGAGGGATAAGCCCTAGTATCTTCGATTTATGCAGTTAAATTCTAAACCGATCAAACCATTCACCCAATCAAACCAATGAAGCCTTAATTTGCAAGTTAGCGTGTTACTACCATAGCAATCGTTGGATGAAGGCAGAGAAGATGTGTTGGTCGTGGTGGGGATACTTCTGATTGTTGAATATAGGAGTTCAGAAGAAGCTCTCAAGTATTGAAAAATGAAAGAAAAGAGGACAGGGGAAAAGTAGAAAAGAGAATAGTGAAAAAAAATAGAAAAAAACAAAACAAAAGTAAAAAACCAATTATACAAATTTGTATTAAACAACCCATCAGTTTTATAAACAAAAAGAAAATTCAAAGAGGTTTTGGTGAAATTTTTTGTTTGGCTGTTGTTTGGTATCTTTATGTTATAATGACCATTCCAAACACTTTGTTGACTCATAAGTCACATTCGTACTGTTCATGCAGCTGGATTGTGGCATAACTTCAGAATGTGATGCTGGAGAAATTTCTTACACGGGATTGCAGGACGGAAATCATACATTCGAGGTGTGCGCAAACGGATCACTTGGAGTTGGATGCGCTACCTATAGCTGGACTGTTGGTTAAGATCCCATCCTTCATCCCTCGTGTGTTCTTTGCATTATTATTTTTTTACAAGGCATTTGTTCGTAACACTTTTCTGCTGCCTAATTTTGTCAGTGTTAACTAGAAAGTAACGTTGTTTTTTAAGTTGGTGAGAATGCATCTAACATGAATATATAGATCTCTTTGTAATCGTTGTTTATACGAAATCATAAAACGGAAGATCATTAGATTTGCTTTTCCCTCTTATCTTCCTTCTGGTGCTGCTGCTACTATATACATCCCCGGTGAAACTTACAAAATCTCTTACACTGAACTTTTAGGCGTGTGGGCATGAGCATATCTGTCTTAACTCTCAAAATTAACTGGTTGGAAGTTGATTTTTATTCTTGTAATTTTCCTTCTGATCAAGCTCTGTCATGCCATATCCTTGCAGACACGGTTCCCCCTACAGCATATGTTACAGCTGCCACGCCCTTCACAAGTGCTCCTTATGTTACTGTGAGCATATTATTCAGCGAGCCCTGTGCTGGTGGAGGTGGTTTTAGATGTGCCTCTGTCGATGCCTGCAACGTAAGTAGACGTTGGACTGGAAATCATAGACTTTGAACTTCTTAATCACTTGATGTATTCCTTGTTTTCTGACTGCATACCAATTATAGTATCATATGGGTTGGTTTCTTTCCTGGTTTCAACTATTCTAAAGCCGCTGTCAATGCCTGCAAGGTAAGTAGATGTTGGTTGGACCGGAAATCATGACCTTTGAAGTTCTTAATCACTTGATGTATTCCTTGTTTACGGACTGCATACCAATTATAGTATCATACGAGTTGTTGCTTTCGTGGATGTTCCCGACCTATTTTGGTTGCATCCAAAGACTTACTGGGGATCCCTTTTTGCGCGACATGTCAATACAAATGGTCAATTTTTCAACGCTCTTAGCCGGTCAAAATGTGCACGCCTGAGTCACATGTGTTCTTTGTGTCACGTGCCTACGGCACGACGCTCACTTCCGCGACAGCAATCGCCAGCGCCCATGTGTTGCTCATGTGTCACGTGCCCCCGACAAGACGCTCACTTCCGCGATAGCCGTCGCCTGCGCCAGCTCCATGACATGTGCCCCTGACACTAGATATTATTTCATGACAGAGGTCGCCGCGCCCATGTGTCACTTTCATGTCTCGTGCTGTTAGCATCGCACCTATACGCCACTCTCATGTCTTGTGCCGTTGGCACTGCACCCATGCGCCACTCTCATGTTACGTGCCCCGGGGCACCACACCATGTGCCCCAGCCGTGGACGTAGAACATGCCGGACCCACTCTCTGTAGTGTGCAGCATTCCGAAGGGCTCGGCTTGCAGTTCTCCGACATGAGGACCCTTTGTAGCAGGGTAAACTCGCTATAGCATAAGCTATCCCCGCCTGGGGCGGCTTGCATGACACTAGGCACGCCTGAGTTGTGACCACATCGCATTCACGTTACTGGTGATCGTCGACACCCATACCTATTCACCACACCATGCGCCCCCGTCATGGACGTGGAACATTCTGTGGGGCTCCGCTCGTAGTGCTCCGGCATGAGGACCTTTCGCAGCTGGAGCTACCACATAAGCTATCTCCGCATGGGGCGACTTGCATGACACTAGGCACACCTGAGCTGTGACCACGTTGCATTCAAGTTACAAGTGATCGTCGGCGCCCCTAGAACGATGACTCCGGGTCACTCCAAGATGGGAGCAAGTCCTTGGAGGGCATTGTGCCTAGTCAACTTGGCAGTTAGGCACAGGGATCGTCCATCATCGCTGTCAGGTTCTTTTTACGTCTCTTGATGCACCCCTGTAGGATTCAGTAAAGGCCTGGACCGACAGTTAGGGCAAGGGCTTATTGCTGCATAGTCAGTCTTTTTAGACAGCTATATCGACGCTATGTGGGGCAGGCAACAGGAATATGGGAACCGACAGTCCCAATGAGCACCGATATTTGTGGACCCCTTGGTGACGTGTCACTCCTGGGTGATGAGATGTGGCAATTGATGACACATACATACTTTTGCCTATAAATAGTGGACTTTGGAATTCATTTTAGAGAGAACTCTCTCATTTGATACAGATCACTTTCTCACTTTAGAATTCATAGCTCTTGAATTCTAGAGAGAGAAATGTAGTTGGACCATGACACTGGACATAACATCGACTGTGACATTGGACCTTGACGCGGACTTTAGCTTGGACTTTTGACTATCGGCCCTGTTTGTCTCAGCCTTGTCTTTATAGCACTGTCACTCCTCACGGCCTATCTGAGAGTCTTGCTCTCTGCTCTTACTCCACCCGCATTGTGTTCTACTTTGTACATATGGCAGCTGACTCGGACTGTATTCTTTGTGGCACTTCCACATAGGTAGAAACCCACTTTCCTCAAAATCATTTTGGCGACTTTGCTGGGGAGGTGAGCATCATAGTGCAGTCCATCTGTCTTTCATATTTAGCCACTATGCCTGTACAATAAAGGACTACCAGGTCGACTAGTCAAGGCCTCAACCCCACTGCCCAAGAAGAGGATCATCATGGTGGCCAAAACTCCAAGACCCACCGTGACCACCGTACCCGATGTGCAAGTTATTGTCAATGCAGCCATTCGGTAGCTCACCCCAACCATAGCCAGTATGCAGGAATCCCAGACTACTCAGATGGCCGCCATCATGGAAATGCATAAATCCATTCAAGCTTTGGCCTCTCAACAGCCCCTCTCTTAAGTCCAGCCTTCAGGGCCAGGGCCAGCACCAGATACTCCCATGTCCCAGTGTCACGACCACTGTTGCCTAGATAATCCAGACCCTTGGCTATAGGACTCGCGGCATCTTCACCACCTGTAGCCGATGTGCCTCCCTCTATGGTACCGCTCCATAGACCGTAGATAGATCTTAGATCAGTGCTATCGCAAATCATTCTTGTCACCGCACCATCTTGTCATGTGCTAGACCGAAGCTTCTGAAACTCACGACTCTATTGAGATGGAGCCCAACCCCTGTCTAGCTGACCAACACCAGAACACTGGCTATGTGGTGGACACATCTCTTTCGGCCACCCACGCCCTTACACAGTTGTCACTGCCAGTTTTTGTCATATATCAGCAACCCTCTCTTGCTCCGATTCTCCAAGTTGTTATGTCGGGGGGCTTGGAGGCTTACGGCCCCTCCGCCAGCTACCACATCTCGGTTGGCCTCGAAGAACCCTCTCCTCACTATGTCACCAAGTCAGACTTGAAAGCCTTCATTCACCACCTATCAAAGAATTCTGAACCTGACTCTTCCACCCAGCTGACCAGCCATGCTTCGTATGCCAATGACATCTCTGCCACGCCCTACCCACTTAAATACAAGCAACCGACCTTCATGCTCTTTAATGAATGTGAGGGCAACGACCATGAGCACTTAACCCAAATTACAGGCTCTTTAGAGCAGTATGGTCCAAGAGACAGTTTGAAGCTGAGGGAATTTCACAAGTCCTTCACAGGCCTCACCTACATCTGGTATCACCAAATCCCTGAGGGGACTGTCCATTCATGAAACGACCCTTCTTGGACAAATTCCACTATGAGGCTGAAAGGGTCACCACTATTGACATTACCAGCATATGCCAAAACCCCTGAGAGGATTTGAACAAGTGCGTGCACCGCTTCCACCTCAAATGCCTTGAGTGCACAGACTTTAGCAAAGACGAGATACTGGTTCCCATATGCATCAAGAAAATGAGTCATGTCTATTGAGTGCATATCGAGAACTTGCAGTTGAGGTCTTGGGGTCACCTCAAGGAAATGGCCTGCCACACTTACTAGTCGGTCGCCCTGTCAAACCGTGGAAGCCTCGTCCTCAGAATGCCTTGCTTGCCACGGTAGAACCATCTGACGCTCGGATGAACCGCAACAATAACAATAACTACAATGATCACAAGCATCAGTCCCAAGAGGGGGACCGACGCCTAGACAGAGAAGGCAAGGGTTGCCTGCCCCTGAGTACCCTTGCGACCTCAAGAATGTGAAAGAGCTGTTAACAGACTGGATTGAACACGACGACAACTTTTACCTGCTATCGAAAATACAACTGTCATGGAAATAGACAAATCCAAGCCTAACTACTGCCTTTATCACCTAGCTGTCGGAAACTACCTAAAGGATTGCAATGGGTTAAGGGACATTTTTGCAAGGAAGGTCACTTCGGGTGACCATAAGCTACGAAAAAAAATAAAAATTCTCACTATCAAAATTTTCGTTACTATCACTTTCGTCAGTACGGTTAGTTTTGTGCGATAACGTTTATGTGTGCAGCGTCTGCTCGGGTTGCTCCTTAGCGCACACCAGACACAGGGGAGCTTATGTTCCCAACCTACTTTGGCGGTACTCAGGGGCCCATTGGGGCTCCCGTTTTGTGCGACACGTCGATACAGTCAACGGCCAATTTTTTAACACACTTAGTCGGTCAAAATGCGCACGCCCCAGTCACCCGTATTCTTTGCCTTTTTTAACGATCAACCGTACAACTCTTTTTTTTCTTTTAAAAGATCAACCGTCAGTGCCTTGGTGCTCTTTAATGAATGTGAGGGCAACGACCATGAGCACTTAACCCAAATTACAGGCTCTTTAGAGCAGTATGGTCCAAGAGACAGTTTGAAGCTGAGGGAATTTCACAAGTCCTTCACAGGCCTCACCTACATCTGGTATCACCAAATCCCTGAGGGGACTGTCCATTCATGAAACGACCCTTCTTGGACAAATTCCACTATGAGGCTGAAAGGGTCACCACTATTGACATTACCAGCATATGCCAAAACCCCTGAGAGGATTTGAACAAGTGCGTGCACCGCTTCCACCTCAAATGCCTTGAGTGCACAGACTTTAGCAAAGACGAGATACTGGTTCCCATATGCATCAAGAAAATGAGTCATGTCTATTGAGTGCATATCGAGAACTTGCAGTTGAGGTCTTGGGGTCACCTCAAGGAAATGGCCTGCCACACTTACTAGTCGGTCGCCCTGTCAAACCGTGGAAGCCTCGTCCTCAGAATGCCTTGCTTGCCACGGTAGAACCATCTGACGCTCGGATGAACCGCAACAATAACAATAACTACAATGATCACAAGCATCAGTCCCAAGAGGGGGACCGACGCCTAGACAGAGAAGGCAAGGGTTGCCTGCCCCTGAGTACCCTTGCGACCTCAAGAATGTGAAAGAGCTGTTAACAGACTGGATTGAACACGACGACAACTTTTACCTGCTATCGAAAATACAACTGTCATGGAAATAGACAAATCCAAGCCTAACTACTGCCTTTATCACCTAGCTGTCGGAAACTACCTAAAGGATTGCAATGGGTTAAGGGACATTTTTGCAAGGAAGGTCACTTCGGGTGACCATAAGCTACGAAAAAAAATAAAAATTCTCACTATCAAAATTTTCGTTACTATCACTTTCGTCAGTACGGTTAGTTTTGTGCGATAACGTTTATGTGTGCAGCGTCTGCTCGGGTTGCTCCTTAGCGCACACCAGACACAGGGGAGCTTATGTTCCCAACCTACTTTGGCGGTACTCAGGGGCCCATTGGGGCTCCCGTTTTGTGCGACACGTCGATACAGTCAACGGCCAATTTTTTAACACACTTAGTCGGTCAAAATGCGCACGCCCCAGTCACCCGTATTCTTTGCCTTTTTTAACGATCAACCGTACAACTCTTTTTTTTCTTTTAAAAGATCAACCGTCAGTGCCTTGGTGCTCTTTAATGAATGTGAGGGCAACGACCATGAGCACTTAACCCAAATTACAGGCTCTTTAGAGCAGTATGGTCCAAGAGACAGTTTGAAGCTGAGGGAATTTCACAAGTCCTTCACAGGCCTCACCTACATCTGGTATCACCAAATCCCTGAGGGGACTGTCCATTCATGAAACGACCCTTCTTGGACAAATTCCACTATGAGGCTGAAAGGGTCACCACTATTGACATTACCAGCATATGCCAAAACCCCTGAGAGGATTTGAACAAGTGCGTGCACCGCTTCCACCTCAAATGCCTTGAGTGCACAGACTTTAGCAAAGACGAGATACTGGTTCCCATATGCATCAAGAAAATGAGTCATGTCTATTGAGTGCATATCGAGAACTTGCAGTTGAGGTCTTGGGGTCACCTCAAGGAAATGGCCTGCCACACTTACTAGTCGGTCGCCCTGTCAAACCGTGGAAGCCTCGTCCTCAGAATGCCTTGCTTGCCACGGTAGAACCATCTGACGCTCGGATGAACCGCAACAATAACAACAACTACAATGATCACAAGCGTCAGTCCCAAGAGGGGGACCGACGCCTAGACAGAGAAGGCAAGGGTTGCCTGCCCCTGAGTACCCTTGCGACCTCAAGAATGTGAAAGAGCTGTTAACAGACTGGATTGAACACGACGACAACTTTTACCTGCTATCGAAAATACAACTGTCATGGAAATAGACAAATCCAAGCCTAACTACTGCCTTTATCACCTAGCTGTCGGAAACTACCAAAGGATTGCAATGGGTTAAGGGACATTTTTGCAAGGAAGGTCACTTCGGGTGACCTTAAGCTACGAAAAAAAATAAAAATTCTCACAATCAAAATTTTCGTTACTATCACTTTCGTCAGTACGGTTAGTTTTGTGCGATAACATTTATGTGTGCAGCGTCTGCTCGGGTTGCTCCTTAGCGCACACCAGACACAGGGGAGCTTATGTTCCCAACCTACTTTGGCGGTACTCAGGGGCCTAGTGGGGCTCCCGTTTTGTGCGACACGTCGATACAGTCAACGGCCAATTTTTTAACACACTTAGTCGGTCAAAATGCGCACGCCCCAGTCACCCGTATTCTTTGCCTTTTTTAACGATCAACCGTACAACTCTTTTTTTTCTTTTAAAAGATCAACCGTCAGTGCCTTGGTGCTTCTCCAAGGGATTCAGACTCGACCTTCCTTAAGGGGTCGCCCGCGCCCATGCGCCACTGGCACCATGTATTATCTTGTGACAGAGGTTTCCGAGCCCATGTGCCACTTTCATGTCTCGTGTCGTTCGCATCGCGCCCATGCGCCACTCTCATATCTCGTGCCGTTGGCACTGTGCCAATGCAGTACTATCATGTTACGTGCCCCTGGGCACCACACTCATTCACCACACCATGCGCCTCCGCTGTGGACATGGAACATGCTTCGACCCATTCTCTAGAGTGTGCAGCATTCCGAGGGGCTTCACTCGAAGTGCTCTGGCATGAGGACCCATCGCAGTGGGATAGGCTGGCTACCACATAAGTTATCTCCACCTGGCGTGGCTTGCATGACATTAGGCACATTTGGGCTGTGACCACGTTGCACTCACGTTACCGGTGATCATTAGCGCTCACACCTGTTCGCCATACCATGCACCCCCGTCACTGACGTGGAACATGTTTCGACCCACTCTTCAAAGTGTGCAGCATTCCAAGGGGATCCGTTCGCAGCGAGATAGACTCACTACCACAAAATCTATTTATGTCTGGGGTGACTTGCATGACACTAGGCCTCATTGAGCTATGATCACGTCGCGCTCAGGTTACCGGTGATCGTCAGTGTCCCATGACACTATGCCTCTTTGGAGGGTATCACGCCTAGTACGTCTGGTAGTTGGGTACAAGGACCCCTTATCGCTGTCAGGTTCTCTCAATGTATCTCGATCACATCGCACTCAGGTTACTGGTGATCGTCAATGTCCCAGGACAATGATCCCCGGGTCACTTCGAGACAGAAGCAGGTCTTTGGAGGGTATCACGCCTAGTTCGCCTGGCAGTTGAGTATAAGGAACCCTTATCGCTATCAGGTTCTCTCCGTGTCTCTCGATGCACCTCTATGGGATTCAGTATGTGCCTGGACTGGTGGCTAGGGCAAATGCTTACTCTGATCATGCAGGTGCTATGTGGTCAGTCTTTTCAGATAGGTTAAGCGATGTTGTGTGGGGCAAGCAATGCAAATATGGGAACCAACCGTTCAAAGGAGCACTGATATTTGTGGACCCCCTGGTGACGTGTCATTACCAGAAGATGACACGTGCAACTGATGACACAGGCTACTTTTGCCTATAAATAGTGGACTTTAGGATTCATTTTAAAGAGAATTCTCTCATCTGATATACAGAACACTTTTTCACTCTAGAATCCAGAGCTCTTGAATTCTATAGAAAGAAATATAGTTGGACCGTGACATGGACATTGAACCTTGACGTGGACCTTAGCTTAGACTGTCGACTATCGACCCTGTTTTTTTTTTTCCACCTTTGTCTCCACAGTACTGTCACTTCTCACGCCCTGTCTGGGAAGTCTTGCTCTCAGCCCTTACTCCATCCTCACTATGTCTTACTTTGTAAATCTGGAAGCGGACTCGAACTGAAACTGTATCATTTGTGACACCTACACGTAACTACGAATCCACTATCTTTGTCATCCCTGGTTTCATTATTCTAAAGCTCAGTGCGGTAAAAGTAACAAGTCATTCTTACAAATGACAAAGACAAAGTATATTCCTGGCCAGAGAGCCAATACGTTAGACTTCTAAATTTTGACTAAAACTCGAACACTCCTTCTGGATAAAATGCCTGAATTTAAAATTATACATGGATACTATTCTCAGGGGTGTTACTTGATATGGAAATGTCACGCTAAGCAGAGTCTGGCCATTAATTACTTAGAGTAGCCGGGACCTTAAAGTGTGAGATAGAGAGATGTCAGTCTAGCTGATCGATCTCAGTTGGAAAAGACAGGGTAAAGTATATTAAGGCCCTCCATATCTTCTACGAGAGAAGCTATACAATATAATATGAGTTAGACAATGAAGCTTTGAGAGTGACGTGGTACTTCTAGTTGTCAGTGCTTGTACCAGACGCATACAGAGCATTTCTGGAAAAGCTCCAACTGGCAGCCAAGAATGTAGACAATGTTTACTTGAACCGCATCAATACAGCAGTTGTGATGAATCGGTGATGCTTCTCTCTCTTAGCCAACTCGAGACACATGCCACCAGTGGAGACCATACGTCTGCGAGGCTGTGTCTCTAGCCTTAGCAGTCAATCCTGTCGAGGAACTCAAAGTTGGCAACGATGCGATCCATGGATGTGCGACTATGCCCATTAAAAAGCTTGTGGAATCCTCAAGTTCTGCCTTAACTTGGGCTTGCATGTCTGTGAAAGGGTGTGATTACCTCGTAACCAGTTATAATAGGAGGATTGTTTCTTTGCAATTTGCATGCTCGGAGGTGTGTCGTAGGGTTCTCAATACTGATGAACTCTTTCCTCCAACATTGAGGATATGAGTTCGAGGAAGTTCAATTGAGATCCCTGCACTGAGTGGATATGTCCAAATCTTGGCACTATCCTTGAGTTACAGCTTCTTGCTGAATGGCCATCATGGAAGGAATCTAGGGCCATGATCTAATGCTGCTGCATATCCTCGACCGAGTTTGCACATTAATTATGGGTGCACGGTTAATGTGTTGTCCCTTCAGCTTATGGACTTGACGCCTCCTCGAGTTGGGTGATGTCAGTGTTTGGCATACAAAGTACCATTCACCGATTGATCACGTGGGTAAGACGTTACTAGTTTTGATCCGTACGTTGTACACGAGAGTAACTATTCTGATTTAAAAATCTCGTACCTGAATGCTTAATAATAATAATAAAATTTATAGTAACACAAATATAATTAAAAAATATTTTCGTCCTTTTATATGAGTTTTCCTATCAATTTTTGTTGCTAAAATTGAACTTGAGTAATAATTGTTAAATTTTAGCAACAAATAAAGATGAAAAATAGTATATAGAATGATTGGAATGGTATGTCCCAACCACTAGTAATAATAGTGATTATACCAATTATAATAACACGTATGTTGAGATTATTCAAGGCCATCAAGAAAAGAGTAAATATATATAACATATGATTGTAAGTAAAATGGATGAGTAAACTACATATATAAACTTGTAAGAAATAAAATGAGAAAGATTATGTTAGTTAGAGAGAAAAGATGATATAGATTATTGGGCTTATTTAAACAATATAAGATATTAAAGATTAAAGGGAACGTATAAAGAACTAGTAGTATTGGCAAATCTTATGAATTAATAGAATTGCAAGATATAAGTAATATTTTTAAGTGGGACATGTTGAGATAGAATAGAGAAAAATGTAAAATCTATCTTGTTGGTTATATTTCAAGTAAAAGAGAAATTCAATCAAATTGAATAAGAGAGAGTAAGAGATAAAAAAAAATGATTTCAAATCATTATTTTAAAGGTGAGTAATTCAAAATACTTTCAGAAAGTTAAAATTGAAAAGTCTACGTGCTGAGCTAAGAGAGTATTCAAGTAGACGGTGACGTGGACACTTTCATTTAACTTCTGCTTTCATATATACTAGTATAACATCGTGCGTTGCACATGGAACTAACAATGGCTAATTAAAAGATCATACTTATGTATCGAATACTAATAACAAATAATGCTAGTTTCACCTTTTTATGAGTTTTTTTTAATCATTTTTAGTAACAATATTAAGAACCCATGTGTTGAGGTTACTAATAAAACTCACCTCGAACAGTATAAAAAGTTGTGCGACATAAGAAAAAAATATAATATGAGAGATAATTATACGTATATACAAAAAAAAATTATGACTTAGAATAAAGTAAAACGAGAGAGATTAATTTTTCAGATTGTAAAAGCATGTTAGAGTTGTGTAAAATATTGAAAAATTTTAAAATTTAAATAAGGTGTAGATTAGAATAGAGAGAGAGAGAGAGAGAGAGAGAGAGAGAGATTTATTTTTAAGTGGGACATGCTGACGTGGAAGAGAGGAAAAAATAAAATTTATATGAACGGTTCAATGTCAAATATCATAAAGAGAGGAATGTCAATTAAGAAAGAGAATGTTACATTCCCTCAGTTTCGGCTTTCTATATATATATATATATATATATATATATATATATATAAGTACAGATGAAATTAAATCGGTATATCTTTTTTTCTTCTTCTTAAAGTATCCTTATTTAATTGAACTCTTCATGAAAGGTTAGGGGTGATTAGGGTTGCTTTTGTCTTAAAATTTTCATTTTCATAAAATGCTCTTTTAAAAGTAGAGTGTTATTAAAAATTAAGGGTGTTTTTAACTTCTCATGTTAAACGTCTTTCATTAAATTACACTTATTAAAACATCTATTCTTATTAAAGTTAAGGATTGTTTTGACATTACTAAAAAAATAAGGGTATTTTTTACTTCCCCTAAGATATCAAGTCTTTTTCTTTAAACTACACTTACTGAAAAGAATATTCTTATTAGAGTGAAGAGTTGTTTTAACATTTACTAAAAAGAAAAAAAAACCTATGAAAATCCTATAAAATCACCTTTGCACTCCTACACTCTTTTATTACTGAGAAAACCCTATCAAAACCTACCTCCACTCACAATTGGTTGCTACATCTTCTACATTTAATTTGATCAAAGAAACAACTTGCGGGGATGACAGAGTTTTCAGTCACCTTTTTGGCGAAATGCAATATATCACTTTAAACTAAATTGAGTATTTTGTCCAAAATTCAATCTTTTTAATTTTTATTTCATACTTGTATGTTATTACAAAGCTACATATTTAAATTATTATGCATGTATCTAGATTTAAATAGAGACATTAGTATATTTAGAAATTATCGTAAAACTTAAGTTTAATTCTAGGTTTTAAATAGCCTACATATTAGTCTAAGACAACTTTCTTACAACTGGAATTTCCTAGAATTATTGTAGTGCACATGTAATATGACTTTTAACAATTGTTATATCATATCATTCTGCTCCTAATAATTATATGTTCTTCAAATATTATCATGATAATATGTTCTTCTATGGTTGTAGTATTGAATCATGGAGGTAATAGTGTTAGGTAAAACCCAATCTGTAAAGACTCCAACGCTCAAATGATTAGTGATTTTCTTTTCTTTCTTTCTTTTGACTTGAAAACTCTCAAACTTTGATGTGCAAAGAGTTAGATAATTACACTTTTTTTTCCTTCAAATATCCTTTTTAAGTTTAAAAGGTTTCAAAAAAATAAGGGTGCTTAAATGTGTGGCTAAATTAAAAGACTTTTTGCTTAATTTAAATACTTTGTCGCTAAATAGCTCAAAAGATCACTAATGTAAATTTTAGTGACAAAAGAGCATGGCTTTAACCAAAATAGTGTGGATCTAGCCCCAATGTATAAAAATATCCCAAGGGACTTAATGGCTAAACCTTTTTTTCCCTTAAAAATACGCCTTTTTAAATTATAGGGTGTACAAACACAAGGGAATTTTGGACATTTAAAAGAGTGAGGTTGAACTGTAACATTTTTTTTACTAAATTTAAGTATTTTATCAAGAGGTTAAAAGTCACTGACGCATCTTTTAGTGATAAAGGAGTGTCAATTTAACCAACAAGGCTGTAGATCTAGCCTCACCATATAAAAATGATCCCACCATATAAAACTAATCCCAATAGGTTAAATTGCTAAACATTTTATAAGAAATAAAAAGCCTTTTTAAGTTTATAAGGTTTACAGACAATAAGGGATGTTTTTGAATTTTTTACGGGTGAGGCTAAATTTGAGTTTCTTTTGTTAAATTTTAAGTAACTTTTTGTCACTGTTAAAAAAGTAGTATCAATTTAACCAAAACGGGGGCGGATTTACCCCCACCGTAGAAATTTGATGTTAGTTTATGCTCATCTTTAGAGAACACCAATTACAATCTACCATTAATAGTTGCCTATATCAAAGTCGATAACAAGAACACCGTAACTTTGTCTTCTCTGCAGAGAACCTATCCTAAATCGAGGTATAATCTTGTTCCTTTTTTATATTTTTTTAGGTGGACCGGCTAATGTACTATACAAACTTTTCATATGCCTTCAAACTTAAATTTATCACATAGCACCGAGTTGAAATATTTACATGTTCGCCTAGGCCTTCATTTTTTAACTTTTTTGATGAATTTATGTGTTCTTTGTTATTTGATAAAATAATTGGTTGTTATGCTTAACTCTCAAAATCTTATTGTCATTGATAGTATTTTTTTGTATATTTTGACGATACGGGTCTTATTATTCGGTGAATGATCTAGAGTAAAAACTAATTTTGATGAACTTTTGTGATGTTCTTTTTTGTATAATAAACATTCTGAGTATGTATGCAGGGTTAAAAGTTAGGTTTGTGAAGAATATTAAGATTACTTCGTTCATTATCATTTTCTCACGTTTAATTCACACTTTTCACTTCGCACACATACATATTGACTTTTAAGATAAGTAGGTGTGCTATTATCATAAATTCGTGCTAAAAATATAAATGTGTACCAAATATATGCTAAATTACATGCAAAATTATACATATAATTTATGTACTACTAAGATCAACAAGGCCACGTTAAGTTTTTAAAAAAATAGAGCTTAAGAGTACACTATCAAGTGAGGTTTAAATTAACTTAGACCGGTTGCAGGAATAAAAGAAGGTAACACTAAGATTGAGCGTTACTTTAGACAATTTGTACTTGAAATTTGGAACTTAAGATAGAAAAAAATTGAAAAAAGACCTGCTATGTAGTTCAATTTTCAAATAAGAGATACATAAAAATTACTTATATTCGCATTAGATCATTGCAAAAATAAAGTTGGGGGGGGGGGGGGGGGGGGGAAGTTGCTCTTTGAGCCCCAATGATCTATCCTACAAGAAACGATATCAAATTTACAGAAAGAAACAAGATGGATAGCTAATGATACCAAAAGTTCTATATGATAACATTTTCAACTTTAATAGAGATGCTTAGAGGAAAAACGGCAAAAATT
Source organism: Escallonia herrerae (assembly GCA_033070095.1). Lineage (NCBI taxonomy): Eukaryota > Viridiplantae > Streptophyta > Magnoliopsida > Escalloniales > Escalloniaceae > Escallonia > Escallonia herrerae. The sequence goes on along the minus strand of JAVXUP010000177.1, from coordinate 625,661 downwards.
TAAAAAATGAACGGTAGAAAATTTAGAAAGATCCTTGAAAGTTGTAGCCAGCTATTAGATTTGTTGCCCAAGCAAGTAAGTTTTTATATGTACCATGTTAAATCTCTTGAGTTTATTTGATTCTTGGTTTCAATAATACAACATTAAGCTCCTAATTAACTCCTTCCATTTTATAACTTTTGTTATACAATTATTGATCATAGCTCTTTCCGGTCAAAAAGATATTTTATTTTTTAAAATATTCTTAGGGCTTCAAATTTTGAACTTCTATTAATATTACTCATTTATAATTCAAATTTTTTCTCGGTTTCACTTCTTAGATTTATATACGTGCCATAGAAATACATTAGTAGAAAGTGAACAACTCCAATATATACACTTCAGATTACGTTTTATGTGCGTCAAATTGTCTTTAGACCACTTTCTTTACTTTTATTATTGTAATGCCATACTTATAGTATTTGGTGATAATTACGTATTTGTGGAAGATGTTTGAAACTTATTATAATGTCATCGTAACTTGGGTAACAAGGTATAAAATGAAACAGTCAGGATTCTCTTTAATAATAACTTTATGTGACAAAAGAAACAAGTATGATAAATAGTAGTAACAAATATTGATGGTAATCGATATTAGCAATTCGCATTTGGAAGGAAGACCATGTTTTTTCAATGAACTTTACCTGCTTCGAGTCTTTGATTAGCAATTTATAATCAATACATTTATTGTACTTTAATTAAAACAATCGTACTAATGATGTTCAATTATGTTTTTTTATTAAAGTCTATAACTTTGTATTTCGAATCACTACGTCTGTTTACGTGCAAAGCACGTGATTCTTACTAGTCATTTTAGATGCTTCAACTTACGCAGTTGAAGGAATAAAGCATTACTTTTGTCAGAGTTTTTCTATGTCATATATGGTAAACAGTCTTTAAGTAACTACAAATCTTCGGTATTGTTTTTACAGCTTCGTGTTTATGGACATGGCCAAGTATCGCCAAGTACGCTCAACATTCAACAGCCAAACCTCAAATATTCTCTTAGCGTCCATTCGTTTTCAAGTGCTCAGTATGGAGAACTGGTACTAGTAATGGATCAAAACTTCTGCACAGATGCTGCTGGGAACAAATTTATTCGGACCGCGAATTCTAGTTTTCTTCTACCATTTGGTGAGCCTGATTCTATATTCACTTGTTGCAATTATCATTATTCTCTTCAGAGATGTTCTGTTATTGTTCAGTTCTCAACTGTGCCCATATCATTTGAATTACTTGCCTGGAGCAAGCTTACCAACTGTTACACGAGTTCTTAACCATCAAATATTGTCAACTCTCTTTGCCTATTTAACTTCCGCTAATAGAGGTTTTGATAGGACAAGTTTGTTTTGTTAGATTCATTTCTTTGAACTTGTGGTAATCTTTTTGTGGGTTGATCTTTTCTACAGATAGAAGAAGTGTTTCTGTAAATATAACGACTCGTATACCTGAAAGGCAGCTCCGAGTTAATGGTGAAACTAGAACAGTCCAGGCAACTAGTAACTATGAGAACCTAAAAGTGTATCTATACTTCACCGAATCCCCTGTCAACTCTTCTACTGAGATTTTGAACTCCGTCCACACAAGTCCGGGCTCGCTTGTTCTCCTTGGTGGAGATACCCTTCAAAATCGCAGATTCAGCTTTCAGGTCGATTTGCTCATACATTAGAAGCACTATATTCCGGTTTTATGCTTATCTCTCTCAAAAGCTATGTCAACCTTGCAGATTGAAAATGTTTCCAGCATGGCCATTGTCACAGTGAGCTTTGATTCAAATTTAGTACTGAGCAGACAGGGGACCCCAGTATCTCCTGTGGACCCAGTTACTTTCCTTTACGGTATGCATTACGACCGCATAAAATAACATGTTGCTTCATATAAGATTATAGCTTTCGTTCCTTTGTCTTTTGAAGGCTACATACAAGGAGTTTGACTTGTTACATGGAAAGGATATATTTGATATGATCTATTTTCTCGTGCATGAATGTCGTCGGTGTACCTTCAGATGCTGAAAGGCCAGCTGTGAGTTTAATTACATCTGAAACGAGGACAAGGCACAAAACTATTCTAGTATTTATAAATTTCATGAAGCCCGTATTTGGCTTCAATTCGTCCCACATATCTTTGACTGGAGGACATATTCAGAGGTAAGAGTTCTGTAGTCTATTTATTTGGCATAAATGTGAATACATAAACGCCTGTAAGTGTCACATTGCCTGCTCCCTGTGTCTATGATGATGACATGAAAATGCACTCATGTCCTAGATGTCATTAATACGGAGTTTTATGTTGATGTTGTCGTGATGTCCGTTCTATTGACGCATGAGATACATGCGCGGCATTGCCTGTCGGAGTGTGCATGGTGATGATGTTACCTATCTCTGCTTTTAAACTATCATCGAACTCGGGCAGCATTAGATGGGCAACCCCTTTGTGCTGGCATGTGTTCTGGTTCTCCTGTTGTGCTTTCTTTCAGGTTTGATGAAGCGAGTAAGGGAATTTACACTGTTGAGATCGAAGCAGATGATGAGTTCATATCCATCAAAATTCCTGAAAACATAACTGAAGATGCAGCTGGAAACAAAAATCTCGCATCCGATGATGATTTGCGAGTGGAACACTGTGAGGATCTTATCTTTCTGCTCTAAATGCCTCGTTTGCATTAGGATGTCTATAAAATTGAAATTCTTGAAGAAGATAACTTTCTTTTCAAATTTAATTTCTGATCTGGGCAGAAAACAATTTGCAGATGCTGTACCAGTGATATCATCGGTGCTTTCCTCTTCTGCTACTGCTGCTTTTGCTGCCACAGCTTCAGTGGCAGGCCTACTGACTGTTTCAACTGCAAGCCTTCTGGCGGCGGGGGCTTTATCGAGACAGTCTTCTCCATCGGTGACTGATCCTGCAAGGAACCTGTTTGTAAGCTACTACGTCATTCTTTTCATTTCTTTTTTGCGGTGTTTTCTAGGGGTGTGGAGTTACTCTATTATGCAACTAGCCAACTACTTCACGACATCTTATGAGCTAAGTTCCAATAACTTGTAACTGCATCTTTGAGTCGATATAATATCAGACCCTACTTGGCTGCCGCTGATGCAAAAGATTTTCGGAGTTGTAGAACTATCTGGTTTTGAAGGGTCAAGATTCCACATACTTATGAAGAATTATACAGTAATTTAGAACAGTTGACCTCAAAGCAAGTACTTAACTGCCCCGTAGTACTCAATAATCTATTTCCGCATCTTCTGTTTTGTTGCGGTGCAGCGAATTGCATGCCACATTCAGATATTTGCACTGTCAAGGCAGCTGGCTGTTCCCCTGCCGGTTGAATACTCTGAATTTGCTAGAGGTTTACAGTGGAGTATTCCCTCCTTAAACCTTCCATGGGCAGCAGGGCACATTGAAACATTCAAGACGAATCCTTATTCAAATGGTTCAAAGGTTCATGATTCAGGAATTTTTGAGACGCTGCAACCACAAAGAGAGAACATGGATATGGTTGGCTCTGTATATAGGTCGCCCCGCCCCCTTTCTTCCATGGAGTACGGATCATATTTTGAGGTTAGAAGCCCCTAGTTTTTCTTGAACTTGTTTTGCGTCTGTTCCTCCTTTTCCTGATAGTATGCATTTTGACTAGCAGAGCCAAAATATCAAACCGGAAGCTATATTGGATCCAAATGACTCAAATGGGTAAGTGTTTGGATTTCTCATGCTCTGCGTTTTCCAATTTCATCCAAGTCATTCTTTCCACCCAAAAAGCTTCTCCAGTCCCAAATCTCTTCGCACCAGTGGCGGAGGGAAGGGGGTGGCACATTGGGCACGTGCCCACCTCCACCCTTTGGCATGAAGTAGCTATTGTACTATGAGTCTTATGTTAATGGGGTTGTTATATTGGTGCCCCTGCAAAAATTTGTAGATTTTAAAAACTTTTTTGAAGCCATTGTTCTTTTTGGATATACACAAAATTATTCCTACTAAATAACATTCAAGAAATTCTAACACTTTTTTTTTGTTTGTACTTTTGTTACTAAAGATCTATAGTAATACATCTATTCATTTTAGAGGTACTTTATTGATTTTTATGTCCAAAGTAGAGTGCAAATACAAAAAATAGTATGCGAATTTTATTTCTCAATACAGCAATACAAGTTTCATCTTTATTAATTTTGAACCGAACACATTAAGATATCTTTAAAACCTTGGTGCCCACCTTATACAAGATTTCTAACTCCGCCACTGCTTCGCACAATATAGTGCTAAGCACAACAGAGTTGCGAGTCATTCCTTTTGGTGGGTCTGTTTGGGAAAAAAACAAGTCTTGAACACCATTCATCCTTTATTAGAATGGATCGACCTGAGGACAATGCCTCACAGGGTGATTCCTCTTCTTGAATTTCCTCCCATTCAAGTGCTGGAATCTGTACAATTACTTGATTGATATCAAATTTTTTGCAGGTGGAGGGATTTCAAAGGTAGCATGTTTTGGTTAGCGATATTTGGGGGCAGCTTAGAACTGTTGCATGTTCTATCCCGTGTCAGACTAAATTTCATGCAGAGAAAACCAGAAAATGAGAAGAGTTACGGAGCACTAGTGTTTCCCAGATTTGAAATCTTTCTTATAAATCTCGCACTACCTTGTGTTTGCGATGTCTCAGCAGCGCTGGTTAGAGGTACGTCAGATTTGTGACTAGTACATCACCTTAATTTATGCTGGTCGCATTAAAGAATGAACAGTTCATCATGTTTATGTGAAGAGAATAACATTCAGCAACTTATGGCAGTGTGTTTCAAGTTTGTAATTAGTAGTTTGTAGCATTAATTATAACTAGTTCAATGCAAACCGAATTTATTTTCAAAGAGATTTTTTTTGCTATTAAAAGACGTTGCATGCTGCACACGAATTATTAGTGCTTGAAGTGAAAGGTTACTGATATAGGAACTGGCCACACAATCTATACCGACTATCTGCAATGGCATACATATTGTCTGCCATGTTCATTTAGAATGTGATTTCAGATTGGAAACGTTATTCACCCTGATATTAGTAACCATCTGCTCTAAAAGCTTAAGCTGTTAGATAATGGGTCCAACAATGATATCATGCTTAACACGCCCATACAAACTTGCGTAACTGCTGAGCTTGAATCAAGCATTTCTGGATTGAGGAAAGACACTGTTAAGTTGATGAAAATCTGATTTCTAGAAGGGTTTTAGTCAAATCTCTAGTATATGGCATTTTAATACCTTTCATCAGAATCTTGCACATTATAATAGTGCTGTTTGTATAGAAGTGTTGACTTGTTGTATTAGCTGGTGTTAAACATGACAGTTTCCTGCATTTTTACATTCGACAGTTGTTGGATATCATTGGTCCGCTAGCTCTTACTAGAATTGGATAGCATAACACGGCCAGCAGCTAAACTTATACTACAAATACGTATCAGACCAGACTTTCTTTCTGAATTATTGTATGATAAATGTTACGTAAGCTGAACCCAGCATAGTCTGCTTACGAGTGATGTTTTATCCTTTTCTTTTTTCTTTTGAAGGAGGTGCATCTTCAGGGGTGAGAGTTGGCATTCTGCTACTGGGAGTTGTAGCATTCTTACAGCTATCCTTGCTCTTATTCCTCTCCATTGGAGTAACATTTGGCAAGCTACTAGAATATAAGGAAGTACATCAAGAGGGCCAGAAATTTCAGTGGTATCAACAGATTGCTACTGCAACTTTAGGTCCTGGAGAAAGGGGACAGTGGACGTGGAAGGAGCAATCCGATTCTGTCTATCTAACCATGTTAGGCCCTCTGTTTGAGGATCTAAGGGGGCCCCTAAAGTACATGCGCTCTCAGGTTTCAGGACAAACTCCCCAGAAACGCAGTGATGGAACCACTGACTTGGACAAACTCCCCAGAAACGCAGTGATAGAACCATTGACGCAGGATCTAAGGGGGCCCCCAAACTACATGCGCTCTCAGGTTTTAGGAGAAACTCCCCAGAACCGCAGTGATGGAACCATGGACTTGGACAAACTCCCCATAAACGCAGTGATAGAACCATTGACGCAGGATCTAAGGGGGGCCCCAAACTACATGCGCTCTCAGGTTTCGGGAGAAACTCCCCAGAACCGCAGTGATGGAACCATGGACTTGGACAAACTCCCCATAAACCCAGTGATAGAAGAATTGACGCAGGATCTAAGGGGCCCCCTAAACTACATGCACTCTCAGGTTTCAGGACAAACTCCCCAGAAAAGCAGTGACAGAACCATTGACTTGGACAAACTCCCCAGAAACGCAGTGATAGAACCATTGATGCAGGATCTAAGGGGGGGCCCAAACTACATGCGCTCTCAGGTTTCAGGAGAAACTCCCCAGAACCGCAGTGACGGAACCATGGACTTGGACAAACTCCCCATAAACGCAGTGATAGAACCATTGATGCAGGATCTAAGGGGGGGCCCAAACTACATGCGCTCTCAGGTTTCAGGAGAAAATCCCCAGAACCGCAGTGATGGAACCATGGACTTGGACAAACTCCCCATAAACGCAGTGATAGAACCATTGACGCAGGATCTAAGGGGGGGCCCAAACTACATGCGCTCTCAGGTTTCAGGAGAAACTCCCCAGAACCGCAGTGATGGAACCATGGACTTGAACGAACTCCCCATAAACCCAGTGATAGAAGAATTGACGCAGGATCCAAGGGGCCCCATAAACTACATGCACTCTCAGGTTTCAGGACAAACTCCCCAGAAACGCAGTGACAGAACCATTGACTTGGACAAACTCCCCAGAAACGCAGTGATAGAACCATTGATGCAGGATCCAAGGGGGCCCCCAAACTACTTGCGCTCTCAGGTTTCAGGAGAAACTCCCCAGAAACGCAGTGATGGAACCATTGACTTGGACAACGAAAGTGAAGATGCGGAGGCACCCTTCATCCAAAAGCTGTTCGGAATTCTTCGAGTGTACTGCACATCGCTTGAATCCGTAAGACGGGTCCAACCCTTCATCCAAAAGCTGTTTGGAATTCTTCGAGTGTACTACACATCGCTTGAATCCATAAGACGGGTCTCTCTTGGAATTGTAGTTGGTGCCAAAAAAAAGGGTAACACGTCTTCTACAGCTCCTACAATCATATTACTCTGCATCACCTCTTTTCAGCTCTTCCTTATGGTGCTTAACAAGCCTTTTGTTAAGAAAAGGGTTCAGTTCGTTGAGATAGTATCAGTTTCAAGTGAACTGGGAATTCTTGCCACTTGTTTAGTTCTCTTGGAGAAAGAGTTTTCAGCTGGGGAACAGAAGAAAATAGGGATCTTTATGCTTTTCTTGTTCTCACTAACGTTTTTGGCCCAGATGATCAACGAATTGTATTCGTTGTATAGACAGACAAAGCAGTTGGACCCTGCTAAGGGCTCTTTCTTGTTCGGTTTGAAAGCAGCTTCGATGGGATTTCTTCTCTTTTTCACTCCGCAAAATTTGATGAACTTGGATAGCAGCTTCCCGATGAACAACAGCAGGGATGGAGAAGCGGGGGATGTCGCTTCTTCTGGTGACAGGAACAGGAGCTCTGGTAGTAGAAGCGGTTACAGGAACAGGAGCTCTGGTAGTAGAAGCGGTGGCAGGAACAGGAGCTCTGGTAGTAGAAGCTCAGGGTCGACGGATATACCACGGCTGAAACAACCAAGCAAAATAGCAATGGCAAGCCTTAGTGAAGAAGGAACGAGAGATCAAAACGATCCTTCAACCAGTCGCGTTGCGCCGAGCGAGTTCTGCGGTGGTAAGAGGATTGGGAGCTCATCTCTAACCTCGTCAGCAGATTTCCAATCAAAGCCAGAAGGGCTGCACAAAGATTTAGAAGCCATTTCTGATCCAAGTGATCAAGACATGACAATTGCTGAAATGTAAGTTCTTCCAAGCTCATTAGCTCTTCAAGTCTTCATCAGTTATCATCAACAGAACTAATTGTTGCGTATTTTGGTGGTCTCTTCAGTCAAGTGATATCGTAGACAATGTTGGAATGAGGGCCCTGTAGTCCAACCTACAGACATAACGTGATGGGCGGTTAAAAGTTATATGTAATGCTGGTCTGTACTTTTATGCAATGTAAAGCTTGGTGTGATGCAATGTAAAGCTTGGTGTTTGAAGGATGTTATTAATAAATTGAGTCGGTGAACCCATTATCCGCCCGATAATGTTTATTTGTTAGTCAAGATTATTATAGTTAATTAGAGGATTATTATTTGTTAGTCATTATCCTACGTGTTTGAGATAAGAGATAAAGTCAGTCTCTGATATTGAAGTCACAATACAATAAGTCAGAAGACAATCCTTCCCCCTGTTGCACTCTTATTTGATTCGTTCACTCGATTCCAGTATCTGTTTTCGTATATTGAAGGCTCGTAATAACAAGGACTCTCGTTAGAATTTTCGGATACTTCATACGGTATGTTCCCAAACCTACTACGTGTTACGTAGTATGCATTTAATTGTTTAACAGATGCAATGGCTCCATCTAAAGCATAATCTCTTGCAATTCTTATTCATTTATTTCCCCTTTCTCCAGCATTTACCGTCAACGTAATGTTTCAGGATTTAAGCATCCCCTGATCAGACCAATTTGTGGTTGCTATGAGTGACCCCTATGCTCTATGTTGACTACTTCTCTCTATATTTCTAACTCAAATCTACTTGTGATAGACTCCATAGTAAATAAATTCAAGTGTTTGGAGTCTGAACTATTTTTTAGGGCGTTGATGGAAAGGATGGCATTGTGCGACACCCTCAACCCAAGTGACATCACCGGGCTGAGTTATCGATCATAATTACAAACAAAACCTTGTGTTGAATACAGAGCAACTACATCCTCATACTCATTAATAGACGCTCCAAAATGCGTCTTTACAAAAAAAATTCTTACAAACATACATCATACTGCAGCGGAAGACTTTCAGGTCTTTAAATAACATATTTACAACCTAATATACGACTGTAGTCGTTGGACTCTTAACAACCTATCTCACAACTCAATCTTTATCCCACAATTCCTAGCTGGTCTTACCTCACACAACTGATCTCCTTGCTCAACTTTTCTAACTTGTTTATTTTTCGTTTTTAGAAGGTTCTCCTTGATCAACCTTATAGCCTGCACAATACAACATAAGGAATAAGGGCAAATCGTCCAGTAAAGACAACACGAGGAGTATCGTGTACAAATAATTCAAGAGACTCGGAGGAATAATAATCATTTCAACAATAGAAATGAATCAAGAGTTCCAATAAATTTTCGACATCAGCATAATTGTCAAACGATAATTTTTCTTTCGTTAGACTGAGCAGCTTTAAGGCCCAACAGAACAGGATTACTGCCACCTCCTCGTGGACTGGACTGACTGACCGACCGATTATGCAAGCGGACCCAAAATCCAAGATTGTAAGGATAAACATCATTGAAATACAAATCATTAAAATCATTAACATCAAAAGAAAATCAAATGCAATACACATACAGACATGACTCGACCAGACACGACAGACATGACTCGACCAGACACGACAGACTCTGCTCGAGCGACATTCATCCTCTTTGGCCAGTTATCATAATTCATAGGTCATCATCCTCATATTGATATCCCATTTTACGGGATGTTCATCTCAGTCTCAAGTAAATAGAAGAGACATTGTCAACAAGCAGGAAACTCATCTAGAGTGCTTTCCCTAACCACCTTACAACCAAGCAGCAGGACTTCTTCAACGGGGCAGACTAAGGAAAAATTTATTTCACCTTACGTCCTCAACAACACAGCTCAACAAGGAATACTGGATCAGGAGATCAACCGGTGTTCAAACCTAACAACAAGAGTTCAACGTAACGTCATCAACATGGTGGACTTGGGAGAGATTACCGCAAGCCCTCAACAACGTTCTTACATGAAAGGAATGTCAACTACCAATAAGTGCCGACATTCCACAAACAATATCATCATCAACGACAGGACAGACTCGGGAGAAGTTTGCCACAAGTCCTCAATGGTGTTCTCAAAGAGAAGAGATATCGGCTATCAATAACTGCCGACATCTCACAAAAATCACACGATAACCCCTACGCATCACCATTATCAACTTCGGGTATACTAATCGAATCTAATCATAGCATACTAGAACACGACTTATTCTTATTAGATTTCATCAACAGGGCGGACTAAGGGAAATTACTCACCTTAAGTCCTCAACAGCATAATTCAAATATGTGTATACCGGTCAGAATAACTATCGGTGACCAATCATAACAACAAGAATTCAATAATACGTCATACACATGGCATGCTAATCGAAATAATGAATTAACATATCAGAACTATTGTAAAATAACTTTTCTAATGTCTTACACTCGTTTCTGAACTAGAAATCATTCTGAAAATTTTATAGGAAAAATTATCAACATACCCCTCGCTAAGCGGCAAATTATCGAAATGCCCCCGAGGGTTCACTATCACCCCCAATGCTCCAAATCAGCTTCAAAACAACTTTTCAAGTGTGTTAAAACCCTTTTCGAACTAAAAAGTTCTTGGGAAAACTTTTCAGGAAAATTACCAAAATACCCCTCTCCGGGTGATAAATTACCGAAATGCCCCCTGAGGGTTCCCGACACCCAAAAAATCTCAAAAGCACTTCAAAATGTTATTTTTATCCTTCTGAAGTCATTCTAAATCTAAAAAGTATTTTAGAAAAATTTTGTCCGAAAATCTCGAATCAGTGTCCGAATCGAGCGCTTAAAAATCCGTTCGGCCAAAAATAGCAAACGACTTCGGAATGACCCAAAATCTTGGAAAAAAAAATCTTGGAAAAAAAACTTCTCAGCATCCTAGGGTTCCCATAAAAATTTTGCGTGAAACCGCGCTTGTTTGATATTTTAAATTTCACCATAAGATTCTAGACTTCTGGCGTCCGTTCACCCCCTTCCCGCCCTCGGAAAAATTCAAAATATTTCCACAATACAGGTCTCCCAAAACTAACTGGGGTTATAGTTTGGCACTTTGTCCATTTTTGGACTTAACTATTTAAAACAATTCATAAAAGAGTTGTCCAAATAGTTTTCCACCTTTAGTGACACTTTCACTTCATATTCAAATTGTCACACACTGAAACACCTAAAATACACAGACTTCTCATCTTCTTCAGCTTTCAGCCAAAGTGCACTCCCTGCTACACCCACATCACTCACGAATGCACACAACAAGACCCCTCCACTCACTAACACCTTAACCTCCCACCCTAACACACATTAAAACACATTCACACCTAATTTACACACACATTCACACCCCATTTCACACACATAATTCGGACACACTCATACCTGAAGAACACACACACCCCACAGCTACATACCCAGCATTCACACACCTGCACACACCATCTCACTTCACCTCTTCTGCCGAAGCCTTGATACTCACCTCCAACTTACATACATCCACGTAAAACCCACCAAAACATTTTTACCATCCTTCTAGTAGCTCAATTCCACCCTTAAATACACATAGTTTACACGCGCGCGCGCGCGCACACACACACACACACACACACATATATATATACCCGTTACCAGGGGCGGAACTAGAAATTTTTTTCAGGGGGTGTAAAAATTCTATCGAATGCACCCAAAAAAAATTATAGTAAAATGATATTATATAGAGATTTTTTAAAATCTCTATATAATCACTGAAATTAATCTATACCAATGTTTCGATACTCAAAATTTTAGAATTAAACTCTAGGTTTATGATACTTTTAATGTACAAATATATTTGTATTGACATCTATATACATGCAAAATAACTCAAGTCTGTAGCATAAGCATCGACATACAAATATAAAATAAACAATAAAAATAAATTAATGATAATTTACCAATGCAGTGGGCCACTCCGTCAAGCTCTCAAGTAGACAACACTCAACAGACAACAGACAAATTCACCACGGCTGGATGCAACTCCACCACGAATTGGGACGAAGCAGCATACAACAGACAAATTCCCAGTAGCAAATCCCAACAATCGTCCTTGCAGCAGCTCGCGGTCGCCGGCAGGGTGATTGGGTGAGGCACTCCGTCAAGCAGATCTGGTCGCGTGGCCGGACGGCATCAAGCAGTGGCACTCCGTCAAGCAGATTTGGTGACTGGTTGCGTGGTCGAACGGCGAACAAAGACTCGGAGATCTGGTCGCCGACAGAGTGTCGTTTCTTCAAGATCTGGTTGCCGGTCAGAGATCTACAAGGTGGGTTTTCAGTCGCGTGGCGTCGCCGATAATATGCCAGATCTAATCGCTGGTCGTTACGTCCACTGTCCACCGGTGAGAGAGAGAGAGCGAGAGAGCGCCGAGTTGTGGTATCGGGGAACAGGGTATCGGGGATGGGGTAACGGCGTCTCGGGAACGGTATGGTGCGATCCCGAAAACCAAATTTTTTTTTCAGAAGTGAGGGGGTGCTTCAGCCCCCCTTGCCACAACATAGGTCTGCCCCTGCCCGTTACCCATAAACACACTCATGCAACACACATTGAACGCACATAATAAACCTATGCAAATCTGCTAAATTTGATACATCACAAGGGGTGAAGGATTTACTCTTCAGAAAATCATCCCAATCCCTCTCTTTCTCTAATTTTCTATCGAGCTTCTTGTTCTTCATCTCTCTACTTCTTTTTTTCCTTCTGTTTTGGGTTCCTCTTCCTTACTCTGTTTCTGTTCTTCCTTTTCTTCTCCTTAATTTTGTTTTCCTCCCCTCCCGAATTCCCTTTGAGATTTTCTTCCTCTTTCTCTCTTTTTTTTAATTTTATTCCCTAAGTAATTGAATAATCCATTTACATTAGTCACGGAGCCAAGTGGCTGCTACATATAATCTGACTCCCAAAATGTTGACACCTAAGTGCCATTTTCCCAAAAATTATGATTCGTCCTCCAAAGTTTCTAAAATTACACTTTGGCCCCATAACTTTGGAAAAAATCACACTTTGACCCTAAAACCACACCAACCCCTCATTTCACTTCCTAACACCTAATAATCATCAAAATGATGTTACTTGATAAAAATATGCATCCCGTTCATCATATTTCCCAAAATTACATTTTTGCCCCCTTAACCTCTTAAAAATAAGATTTTGACCCCGAAGGCCAAACAAACCTCCAATTTTATTCTAGTTAGTCGATTATCAATAAAAATAATAATATCGATAAGAATAATGCCCTTGGTTAAATCTAATTCTTGGCTAGATTAAATCAGGGTATTACACATTGAAAGCTGAATGGGTAATGCTTGAATGGTCTAAGAACCCGTTTGGTTCACGGGTTTGAATGGTTCAATCACCGTAGTTATATCCGTAATGGTAATCCTAGTCGTAATGGTTTACCTAAGGAGCGTGTCTGGTTTATTGCTAGAGAAATAATTTCATATGTACTGTACTCATAATTCCGTATGGGAAAAATTTTGGCTGCTAACCTGGTTGAAAGACTTTTCCTCCTACCCTCTATATAGCGACAATCAATCGCTTCTAAATGTTTCTAGTGGTTTTTATTTAGTGACGCTAAAAAAGTGATACTAATAAATGTCACTGAAAATGTTAGAAAAAAGTCACTAGAAATATTTAGCGACTGTTAATTGTCACTCTACACGTGGTTGGAAGAAGATTTTTACAACTCGGGTAGGAGCAAAAGTTTGTTCTTCTGTATGTGTATTTTGTTTTGTGAATGAATGTTGTAATCTATCTATACTACCTATAAAAGTACCAATCTTGTAAATCTTTTTATTCCATTTTGTCATTCGTTAATCACTCTAATAACAATCTTATCCTTTAATAATTACTACTCCATTATTACTCTACCCTTTCATAAATACTACTCCATTATTACCCTATCCTTTCATAAATACTATTGTTAATTACTAATTGTGTAATCATTTTGGGTGTTACCCTCTGTTAGTTATTTCAATAACAACTTTACCTTTCCTAATTAGTTTTTTTGTACTGTGTTTAAGAAACATTATGTTATAAATTTAATCTAAATCAATATTTACATATTGGGAAACAAAATATGTAGTTGTTAAAAATATATTTATATATATGTATGCGTGTGTGGGTGTATGCACGCGCGCACTACCTCTAAAAGTATAAATTTTATATAAAAAAATTTGACGATTATGTCTTCCGTTAATTATGTTAATTACATTCTTACTCTTTTTTTATTACTCCTTTTTAAATTTTAATGAAATTAGAATAATATTGAGTAATGAATCTATTTTATACATTGATTGAAAAATGAAAAGTGTGATGAGAAAGAAAAATATAACAAAAAAGTTCCTTTATTATATTCTTTTAATTTAGTTAAAATAAAATAAATAATAGATATTGACCTGATTAATGAGAATTGTAATTTTCTTTCTTCATTTTAGGTTAGTAAACAATTAACCAATTGAAAAACTGAAAAACGAAAACAATATAAAGAAACTAAAATTTGTGAAAAATCAATTAAGAAACAGAAAATTGTTAGAAAAACAAAAAAAAGGGTTAAATAAAAAAAAAGGCTCGAATATGGTGCAAATTTGAATTGAAAATATGCTCAGTTATTGTAGTTGAAGACCGAGTGTTTTGTGTTTTTTATTGATGAAACATAAAGGACTTGGTCTTGAAAATTACAAATCTTAACCATTAATAAATTTAATAATTTACAAAAATAAAGATGTAGATTCATTCTTTTAAGTTCTCTATTTGCTTTTATTTTCAACAGTACCATCAAACATTTCTTCAATCCAAAGTTTACAAAGAATATTTTCAAACATTGAATTGATTACAATTGCGATCATCAAATAATTTTTCTTCTAAAAAATTCACAAAAAGTTGAGAACATAATTGAATTATATTATTTTTTTATCTCAAATAAGATAATAATATCACCTCAAATATTTCTCTAGATTATATTCTCGTGCAACGCACGTGCTCTATAACAGTACAATGAAAAAATATGAAAACGGTAATGTTTTTACATGATATGGTATACTTATGTTTGGTGCACTGTCGTCGCCATTTCACTGCAATGGCTTTTGAACTTCTGTGGTTGCTCAGAATATTTTGATTCTTTTACGGTCATAATTGACTATGTGCGCGCGTGCGCGCCTTAAGATAATTGATTATGAGGCGATCATGCTTTGAGAAGAAACGGTGAACCAAACAGCCTGAAGGGACTCTCGTATATTACCTTCAGCCCAAGACTTAAGTACTACAATTTTGAACCAATAAGGCCAATATCAAAATCCAAAACAGCCTGAAGGGACTCATATATTACTTTATTTTCCTATATTCCTGAGGCGAGGATAATAGCTTGTAACAATTTATTTTTTAATGGTATGTATTTTTATTATTGTGGCGAAAAAGAATATATATATTTTTTTTTAGAGACAAGGGGTGAATTAAAGAGGTCGTCAAACTTTCTCAGTACTAATAATGCTACCTTTTGTTACCACACAAGTGCTTATTAGAGTGGTTAACAGGATAGTTTAAGACTTGTTCTTCTTGTTAAAAAAACTTGTATTCGAGCCCTCTTCATTACGGTGAGTTCAAGTAGTCCTTAGTTTGATAATCTGACATGAATTAGTACTTGTGTACGGCTCACATGTGAAGGCACTTACGCGGCGTTAGAAGAGACTCTCCTTTCCTCCGAGAATTCTTTGCGTCCACCAACAATGAAAATTATAATAATGCCACTTCTTGTTTCGAAAGAAAGAAACCTTTGAAACCAAAGGTCAATGTAGAAACATAAATTTGAGTAAACAAATATTTTACAAGGCAATTGCATCTAGATGAGCTTTTTAATGGAGTTGATTTTAGATCCTTTTTTTTTTTCAAGAAGTTCATTTAGCCTTAGATCGTTTTTGGTTTTCTTTTAGATTTTATTTGAATAATAACACACTCGACCAAGCTTGAACATATTCAAAAACTCGACTCACCATAAAGGTTACCTCAAAAATTGATCTCATCAAGGCTCAACTTTGAGCTCAAATTAAAGCTTTTGAGATCAACCCAAATAGGAACTAATAAGTCAACTTAATCACAATCAAAACTCGATAAAAAAAATATTTATTTCTACCTTGAAACTAAAAAGCAACCGTGTGATTAATACTATTGTGGTCTAGAATGTATGATTTATGAGATAAGTCACAGTAGCAGGAACATTTTATGTTCGACTCTACATTTTATACGAGACCATACACTATAATAAATGTCATGATGCATATATTAATACAGGATGTCGCTAACAATAACGTATTTCATGAACTATTAGTATACGGATATATTAATACGAGATGTCGATCGTAATAAAATTATTTACGAATTGTTGATGAGGTGGCTACACTTAATTTAATTCTAGATACCCCCATGACAAAACAAAGCCAAAGAAAGAAACAAAGCGAATAAAGGCAAAGGTTCGCCTGGGGAAGACGGCGGCTTTAGACGGTGACGACGACACCTGTGCCACCTTCAAACACGAAGCAGATGCCCGTTTCCAACACCTGTTACCTCCCTATATATCTGGCCGATAGGCAAGTGTATATGTAGCCACAGAGGACACAACGGGCAAAATGGGTTCGATTTTCAGTTCAAGCACAAAGAGCAAAGAAGAGATCGAAATGGCTCTTGCCAAGGCCAAGCACATCGTTTCCTCAAATCCCGTCGTCGTCTTCAGGTCTCCCTTTCCATCTCTATCTAGCTGATCAATCTCTCTTATGACCCGATATGTGAAATAGCTAATATAGCTTCCCTGCTGTGAATTTACGCGTTTTGGCAACTGCTATGACTCATGTGGTCAGATCTTTCTTGTTGGTTTGACGATTGGCGATTGATGTTCTTCCACCGCTAGTCGGTGCGAATTCGCCTCCTTTTAATACCCAAAAACACTTATCATCGTTGTACATTTTTTGCAACAAAAAGGGGTAAAGAAAAGAAGCATATGAGGAGCGGAAATAGCATTTCTCCAAAAAGATGCTGCAGTTTAAACTATGTTAGTAGCTTTTAGTTTACGGATAATACTCTTCACTTCTGTCGCTAAAGTGAAAGGAGTGTCGCTAAAGAATTAAATTAAAGAAGTACTCCCACTGTCCTATAATTCGATCAAGTTTGACTTGGCACGCATATATTAAGGATTTAGGTTATATATTGTGTTCTCAGTTTTACACCCTTTAGAGAGAGGGGGAAGAGAGTGGATCAGAAGAGAGAAAATTGGTCGGCGGAGTGAGAAATAAAATAAAAACAGGATAAAAAAGCGGGCCGGCAGAGAAAATAATTTAACGGAGAGTTAAATATTGAATAAAAAAAGTGTAAAAGGGGTAAATATGAAAAAACACTTAAAGATTCTTTCTTAATTTGGAAAGTGAGAGATTTTTGTGGGACGGCTTAAAAAGGAAATATGATCAATTTATGAGATTTATGAGGGACAGAAAGAGTATTAGAGTAGTGTTACTTGCTTTCAGCCACAGATGGTGGGTGCTGTTATCAATCCCCTGTGGCAGGGCGGCCTATTGTCAAATGTGCTTCTGCTAAAACAGAGTACAACATTCTCAAGTAAGTAGTACAACCACTCAAAACAGGTTTTGCTTTGGTAAATGTCATGATTTGGCTTGGTGATAGGGCTATGATATCCTTGCCAAAATATGCTTTGGGTGGTCGAACCAACCAAGCAGAAAGCAATGCCTACCTTGGCTGTAGGTTTGGCCGACAATCATGATTTGTTCTTTGTAACATGCTCTCTTTAATAAGTAAATTCAAAATATTGCAAAATTTGACAGTTAGAATCGTGAAATATTGGATTCTTGACACCTTCATGGGTAACCTTCATAGGAAGGACCTAACCAAGTTCTTGTGGACTGTAGTTGTATCCCAACTGCTCCTTTTCCAAATTTTTACTTACCCACTCTTGGACGTTTATCTTTTGGTTTATCAGTGATTGAAAATGGTAAACATGTTATAGTGGACAACTGAGATTAGCATAATACAACTGAGAAGGGATTCAAGCTAACAGTGACTCTATTGGTTCTTACTATTCTTTTTTCTTTTTTAGTTCAGCAGCTCCCTGGTTTTCAAGTATAATCCTAAGTTCTTTGGAATGCAAGAGTTTGTTATTCCCTGTCGTCGTATATGTAGTGATCATTATCCAGTTCTACGACGTTTGAAAAGGAACAGTTGTAGGTTGTAGCTTTTACTCAGAAGCCATTCTTTCCAAGTTTAGGTATACTTCTGATCGCAGCATAGCAACTTTGGTCTAGACTATATGGATGTTCCTTCGCATGCATAGGAACAGAAAAAAACCATATCGGGCCAAATTTCCATAGGCGGCAGTAGACGAGTACAGTAGTCTCTGGAGTTGTAGCCTATGTTACATGGACTCTTCGGTTTGCGTGAAGTACCCGTGTTGGACACTCGATCCTTGGACATGGGTATGGGATATGTGTCCGACACATCTCATAGGATATGCCATTATAATACTATCTTATACTCTTTTGTCTAATTAGTTAATGCTTTGAGACGACACAAGTTGTCAATTAAAACCAAATATATCACATAAAACACTTTTTTGCCTTCGAAATAACTAAAAAGCAATAACAAATATGAATATTTTGCCGTATCCCCGTATCTTGCTTTTTCAAAATTAGACAAGTCCGACACTTGAACACGTATCCTATCCGGACACTCGTACCGAGTCCATGTAACATAGGTTGTAGCGCATAGAAGACCAGTATGGATATTTATTCCTTTCGCGATTAGCTGGCTGCATCGCATGTCTACTCGGAAGTTGAGCATGTTGCAAGCGGTAATATAGCTTCTTACACTGCGGTTTCCCATGCATTACTCAAGTTACTCTTGATCTCAGTAAATCCAGATGGTGCCTCATATAACAAGTTTGCTGCAATTTCATTTCCTCAAACTTTGATTTGCTGGTATACGTTTACCCTAAAAGTCTCTTCTTACCGTGGTTCTAATGAACTTCCCTACTTCAGTAAAACTTACTGTGGTTATTGCGAGAGGGTCAAGCAGCTGTTCTCCCAGCTAGGTGCAAGTTACAAAGTCATTGAATTGAACGAAGAAGGTAAGTGTCTGTTCACTGATTTATGGTGCGCCCCGTAAGAGATGTTAAATGGTACTTTAGCCATCATTCACCTCAGATTTGAGGTACTTGTGTTAATCATTTGTGCGCAGGTGATGGAAGTGAAATGCAAGCGGCTCTAGCACAGTGGACGGGGCAGAGCACCGTACCGAATGTTTTTATCGGTGGGAAACACGTTGGTGGTTCTGATGGTAAGACCAGTTAATCACTTCTGCTTTATCACTGTTAGAGTTGGCCAACACTCTTGCACAATGTACTAATTTTGTTCCTTGGCGTGCGCAGCGGTTTTGGAAAAGCATCGCGAAGGCAAGCTTGTTCCCATGCTCATTGATGCAGGTGCCATTGCGAACAACTCTGCTCAGCTGTAGAACAATGTGGATAAGCAGCTCCTGTAATGAAGTGAATATTGAAAATAAATCCATGTTTGTGAACCAGACAATATGCGTGGCTAATATCCCATAAATGTTACTCCACTTCGAGAATCTTATGCTTTTATTAGTTTCTACCATTGACTTTATCAACATCATTGAGTCTGAAGTTGCATATGCATATATGCAATTATTCTGGGCATCGTAATATCGCATGTTTCATATATGTTTCACGGTCAAAGCGCACCGCAAATTCTAAATAAATCATGTGGTAGATTGGACTTGAATCCAATTACGTGCTTATAAAGGGGTATGTTGCCAGTTGCATGTACTACAATATCTTCACATTGTTTTGGAGTCGAAATCACCGAGTGAGTGACGAGTTTTTCTTTTACCTACAACGCTGGACACTATGTAGTAAGGTACAGTTGAATGCAAATCGGCTATGGCAACATCAAAATTGTAACATACTTCCGAGTCTGATATTGAATTAGGGAAACTCGTGGGGTTAGACGCGGTCGAGAAGGAGAAGGCATGACATTAACTCGGATGACTTGTATTCAACTCTCACTACTAGACACAATCAAGCAAGTCATTAGCTTTTTTTTGTAACCTCTAAAAAAGGTATAGCTGGACACATTGTAGCCATCTCATTTTTCGACATACCGTTCTCAATCTTTGGACAATTTTACATACAGGAATAAAAATTACAACCTTTACTACAACAAAAAGCACAACGAACCAAGTCTTCCAGGGCAGCCGGATCTTTGCCGGCGGCTATTGGTCGCTTCATTCCCAGATTGGTTTATACAGGGAGAGGAATTGCTGGGTGGCGTGGGGGGGAGGTTAATGGGTATCCACATGCTTGTCCTGCTGCCACCGTCAGATTACTCTGGCGTGTGGTGGTGTGGTTCTCATCCTGCTGTGTGGTTTTTGGTTGCGGTGGTTCGGTTATTTTCTCGACGGTCGTTAATTGATCCCGACGCCGTTCGATTTCGGCGATGGGCTATGGACGAGTGGTGGCTGCTGGGACTTGTTTTTGTGCTTATTTGTACTCCATATTTGTTTATTGTTTAGTTCTGCAATCTGCTCTTTATTTTATCGCTTTTGTTATAGGCTATTACTTTTATGGTGATTCCTATCGGATAAAGATAATATCCGTGTATCGTTTTACTTTTTCGGTTAGTTTATTGTAAATTTACCGGATGAGGTCGACATCCGTGTAAGTGTTTGTCATTATCGTTATATTTATAAATAGCATGTATTTTGATTGTTCTATAATTTTTTTTAGATGTATATATTTCTATTATTCTCAACAACAACAACAACAAAATAACCCGAATCCTGTCCGGATTAATTTTGGCCGTTTGCTACGAAATACGTTAACATTGAGATTTCATGTTGCATTGGATCTGAATTTAGATGTGGATTTGCAGCCATATCATTTATAGCACCTGACGCCATTACTGCATATTCAGGGGCACTTTATGTAATGGGCCCGAGTGAAAATGACAAAAATGTTAACACTCCATCTGTCGTTAATTAATATTGTGTGAGTCATATTTTATAATTTCTCATTTTACTCAAGATATATATATATATATATATATATATATATATATATATAGAGAGAGAGAGAGAGAGAGAGAGAGAAATTGTGACAGGAAAAAGAAAAATAGTTGTTAGAGGGTTAAATGTTAGAGAGAAATAAAATAAAAAAATGTAAGAAGGATAAGCATGAAAAAATATTTATGAAATCTTTTTTGATCTGAAAAGTCGTCAATTTTTTTAAGACAATTTAAAAAAAATATATGAATTTTTTTTTTTGGACTGAAGGAGTACATCCTAATGTGGAGACAATTTTTTCTTTCTTGATCAGTCAGCTGCTGTTGAGGATATAGCTGACACATTGACCCATTTTATATATGACTTTGTTTTATAGTTTTCTATTTTCACCTTTACACTTTGGATAGGTTAAGATCATCTCAGATTTTAGAGGTCGGATCACTAACAACTTCTACTTGTCCTGCACGCATTAAAGTCCACTAAGATATGTTGTTGTAGGGGGGATTTCCATTCTTTTGTGTAATATGAACGGTAATGTATGAGAGCATAATAGATGGATATTTTATCTATTTTGATAGTCATGGGATTTCATTATCTTAGCTTATACCCAAATTTAAAGCCATCAGGTTGATCTAGAAAACTCATCTTAAATGTACTCTCTTATTTATCCCATATATATATATATATATATATATATATATATATATATATATATATATATATATATATATATATATATATCTCTACGACTGGTGTTTAGCCTTGAAGTATTTGGAGACTTCTCATAGACACAAATGATTTACTTCTAACCAATGTAGCCCGGCCTTTGATTTCTTAACTGCTCTCCTCAAATTCGTGAGTTTGTCGAACAAGGATGAGCTAAAATACAAGGCACCAAACTGGGTCATGTTGAAATCAGGAAACGAGGTCGAGAGAAAATATTCAAACGGCCGTCTAACACCACGTAATCACATCTTGACCTCAATTTTGACAAAATTAAATTTTAATCAACAAACAGTGGGACCCAGTACCTTTTATCAAATGGATAATTATAGCAAAGTCTCTAAAATTAGAGTGAAATTACATACGTGTCTATTAGTTTGGACAAATTACACTTATATCCGTTGATCAGACGGAATACGAAAATATATAACTGATTTCGAAAAAAAAGACCTGATCCAAATGAAATTGAAATTCCATCTTTTATCTTTTTTCTCTCTCTTCATCTCCCTCTCTCTTCATTTCACACACACAAGAAAGGCCCAACACCAAGCCAACGACAAATCTGGTCGGCGACGGTGGTTGTCCTCCAGCTGCCTTCTTCGCTGGACTTGTTGTGCCATTAGCGAAGTGGCCTGTTTTCTAAAGACTGCAGATGTTCAACCGTCTTCATCACCGGATCTTGGTCGAGGTGTTTATCGAGTTGATTTTGTGGCTGGTTGGTTGGGTCGCGATTGGAGCTACGGTGGCAGGGGGTCGATGAGTGGGCACGGTAGTGGGATAAGAGAGGGAGAGGCTGCCGGTGGGGTGGGGTGGGGTGACAAAGCTTTTAACCTTTTTAGCAACAAAGCATTCTAGCAAAAGAATGTTTTAATTTAAGGTCACTCTTAAAAGTCTAAAACACCCTTCATGTTTGTAAACCTTGTAAATGTAAAAAGAATAGTAGCTATAGAGATGCTTAGTTTTAACGTGAATTGATGTTAGTTTTGATAAGATTTCTTCAACTAGTTAGAGAACATGCAAGAGTTCAAGGGTGATTTACACAATTTTCGTATGAACTTTTTCCTTTTGTTTTAGTAAAAGTTAAAACAATCTTTAACGTCAACAAAATCATATATTGCAACAAGTGTATTTTAAGGAAAGAGATTTCACATCCTATGAAAAGTAAAAAATATCCTTATTTTTTTAAGAACACTCTTACTTAGCAAGGGTATTTTACGGAGAAATAAAGTTTAAAATCAAAAACACCCTGACCACTAAGGCACTGTTTGACAGGGCTTTTTTTTCCAAATTTTTTTTTCAGTTTTGAAAACTGAAAAAAATAAACGCATTTGATAACAATTTTTTTCCCCCTTCAGTTTAAAAAATCAGTTTTTTAACTAAGGCTGTTTTTAAAAACTCCAAAAATGAGTTTTTTTTTCAGTGTTGGTTTTTTTTTTTTTTTTGAGACCACCACCACCCTCCCACCGTAGGCAACCACCACCGGCCGCCAGCAGCCACCGCTGGCCACCACCACCGTCGGCCACCACCACCGTCGACCACCGCCACACCCCACCACTGCAAACCACCACAAAAAAACTGAATTATCAAACACCCACTTGTTTTTGTAAAAAAAAAATAAAATTAAACTGTTCTTTATTTTTATTATTATTATTATTATTATTGAAAACTGAAAACAAAAGAAAAAGTGTTATCAAACAGAGCCTTTACTTTCAGCGTATATTACAATAAGGATATTCTAAAGAAAGAGACTTGAAATCCTATAAATAGTTAAAAATACCGTTATTTTTTAATAATACTCTAATCTAATCATAAAGGGTATTTTAAGAGAAAAAAAAAGCTTTAAGTCAAAAAAAACCTCTGATTACCCTTAGAGGTTTATGTAGACTTCAATTTGAAAAGCACATTTCGAGAAAAAAAAAGAAAAAAAGAAAATAGTCTTCATCTGTACTTTTATATATGTATAGATGTATAGATAAAGATATAGATAGATACACAGACTCGCTCCCAAAATTTTGAATTGTACTTTTACATGCCTCGTCAACATGCCTTCTCTTGATAATTGCTGTTGCCTTCGACGGACTAAAACTACAAAAATGCCTGTATTTTGAGTCTGATCAAGATCTCACATGCAGTTAGTTAAGTGCACAACTTAGCGAAGCAGGCCTCTCAATTAATCCCATGGATCTTGGAGAAGGTCATTCTACACCATTGTCACCTTCGTAGTAAACGTCTGCTGCGAACTTTCAAGTAGCGACGGGAGCGCGTTGAAGGGCGGCCTCTTTCACCTTCTGAAAATTGTAACAGAAAAGGTTTAATAGATGGTCATGGTTCATAAAGCAATGAGGTGAAGCGATAAATCTAGAAGTAGATTTCATTTCACGCACATTGGAGGTATCGATCCATGACTCAAGAGTCTTAAGAGCTTTTCCAGATAATAGCGTTTCACGAGCCAGACTCACCCCTTCAGCAAGGGTGTCTACGAGTCCGCTGACCAAAAGAGCTGCCGCTGCATTTAGAACCTGATGGAATGTTTTGGTGACAGTCAATATTATCAGTGTGATGAAAAAACAATGGCATTTGGTAGGTAGTTTCGATATCTAATATTCGGCCCACGCTGACGTCGTTTTGCAAAAATGACGGAACTACAAAAGAGTTGTGCTAGTTTAATTACAAAGACTAAAAAGAAAAAGTAAAATTTGCTACATTCAACTCAAAAGATCCACCATGTCCGTGTCTTAATCAAAAATGTCACCTCAGAAATTCTCCTTTGACAAATCACATTTCTAATTAATGCGGGACAGCTTTCTACTTCTTCATGCTCGTGTAAAGCAAAACCCATTATAAAAGGTGGCAAAGCAATAAAATGGCATTAAACGATAAACAACAATATGAACCCTTGCGAGCATAATTCACTTTCTGCTTTACAAAACTGCTTCCAAGACAGATGGGGCAGGACCACAGGAGTATCATAATGCAGATGGTTTAGAAGGGTGTGAGTAAAGGCCGAATAAGGACTAGAGACAACAGGATACAGAGTAATTCAGAGTTCTGGTAATGTGACACGCAGTAGGCAAAGAAAATGAGATGATTTAGCGCCAAGGAGGAATTTCATTTATGTTTGTTTTTTCTGCTCTTATTCACTTTTCTATTTCCCAGGGGTGGGGTGCGGGGGGCACATTGGGGTATGTTTGCTGAAATTTTTTCAGAACGTGGAACACAAAAACAAGTGCAAAAGTTTGACTGGTTATAGAAAAAAATCATGCAGAGAGAGAGAAAGAAGAGAGACTTGAAAGCACGTTCTTTGCCAAGAAACTTACAAATGCATCAGCAATGGACCCTCTTTCTCCTGATAGAACACGCTTTAGTACCTCTGCATTATACTCTGGACCGCCACCTCGCAAGCTATCTAGAGAACAGCGAGGGATCGCAAACTCCACTATCAAATAGCCATCAGATTCTGTCAGTATTTTTTACAGTGAAATATGATGTTGAACGACTCAAAGAAGGCAAATTTCTATCGATGCCATTGTACAAGTGATGCCCAGTGGTCTTGCCAACTGAACTGCATCATACAATAAAATCAATTGCATATTTATGTAATCACTTGCACAAAGAATGAAACTAATGAGAACTTCACCAAATTAAACTAACGGATGTTCTGATAAGGGGTAGATAATTACATGGATCAAATGAAAACTTCTCTATCTTATCTGCGGAAACGTCAAGTACTAACCCAGGCCCTGTCGACACCAGTTCAAAAAATGCATACAAGTAGGATGATCAGACGATTAGCCAAAAAGGGCCCAAGATCCATTATGATGATTTCAAATATAAACTGAAAGTGAAAGGATCTTTACCTAGGGGGCTCATTTCATCCAGGCCTTCAGAGTGAACCACCAATGCTCTTTTCATGCCAAACCGCTGAAGTGCATTTGCCATTTTGTAGACCTATCAAAGAACAGTTACTATTCCAATCAGAAACATCTAGGATTGAAAAACTCTGGAGACGATATGACAGCCTAGAGTTGCTATTTCACATGACCATCTGCACAAAAATGAGGCATAACATCAGATATAAGTCGAGCACGAGAACCGAGCTAATCTTATTTATTATTTAAGCAGCTCTGTATGCTACTAAACCTGTACTACGTGACACTGATCATACTCCATGAGTCAAGTCGTGTAAGTGTTGAGGAGCAGAATCCTATTATAACTAACTCGTACAAATCCCCCCGTTCTTCAAGAGCCTTGATAGGAACGAGTGCTTAACTTGTCTCGATCAAACATCCAAAAGGCAACCACTCTTGCAGAATTGTTTACAAACATTTGAGTGAATGCACACAGGCACAAGCAAACATCCGAATACTAGAACCCAGAGCATACTATATCTCACCATGTCGCCTATTCATTTTGAGTTTTACATGCACTACACTCTGCAATTATAATCAATTAAGTTCAGTATACTATGTCACACCCTTACACGTCTGGATACCCAATATTACAGGTCTACAGGAGTTTTGAGAAAGAGCAAACTATGACCACTGAGAGCCAGTGAATTAAAGGATTTCTAGAATATCCATATCAACGGCCATAGGAATAAACTATAGTAGGGGCATTGGCAACTAGAAGTGAACAAAGTATTCTTCATAAATGTTGATCGCACAGAGTTTTACTTGCACATATACAAAAAAACCCCAAGCTGTCTTTAGAAGTATGACGAAGAGGGCATTTTGCTAGCAGAGAGGACAAGAATATTGCTTGCAATTCTAACAGTCTACTGACACTTACTAGGTCTTCCTTGTATACACCAACAACAGCAAAAGGTACTCGTGCTGGATTCAACATAGGTCCCAAGATATTGAATACAGTCTTCACTTTCAGCTTCTTCCGCACAGGTCTGACAATTTCCATAGCCGGATGGTAAATTGGAGCCATCATAAAACCAATTCCTGCTTCGTTCACGCACCTTGTTACCCCCTTTCAGTACACATCAAGGTCAACAGGTTAATACATTAGAAAGCATTGTGGATAGACTTTGTAGTCACTCCAAATCTATGAGGAACTCATTTCACTGCTAGAAGTATTGTACTTTTATTTCTCTGTTCTCTAATGGTTCAATTCTCCCAACTTACTGATAAAGCCACTGTACATGTAAGAAAGTAGTATTTAGAGGTTTTTGCAGCTTTACAACTCGTTTAGACTCGACAGCCAATCCCTCTACTTGCAATCTGATCACTGAGATATTCAATCGCATTTTTCAATCATAGCTTAACGCATAATTGGAACTTGTACACGAAAGTGTGCCTGAATTTTCTTTTTTTTCTTTTGTTTTTGAATTTGAACTGGCGAAAATGAGCCTTATAATGTGCTCAGTTCAGATACCATAAACTAATCAACTTCACAACCGAAGAAAAGGGAAGGCTGATGAAATTTCATCCTGTGTCACTAAAACATAAAATTTGCATTCCTTGAACAGTTGATAGGTGTTTCTTACTTTAATAAAAGCTACAAAATTGTGACACTGTAAACTATTTTTAGGCACTAATGTAATCAGGCGATTACAAAGCAGCAAAACACTGGACTTCATTGTCATCTCATTGCGAATACATATTTTTTGGTTACATTGTGTATAGACATGTTGTACAATATTCGCTAGTATCCTCTATGAATTTCGGATATAACACTGGATTTTTTCCATTTGACATTCTCTGAATTCCTACGATATAGTTGTTCATGTAAAGATTGAATTTAACTCATATAACAATCATATACTGTATTTAGTAAGTATCGTTTGGCAAGTCGAGGCAGGGTGAAAAACAATGAGTACAATCAACATTGCATGTACTAAATCTAATATTACGAATTCGCAGAAAGTCAAGGGGAAATTCCAATGTAACAGAGGGAGGAGTATGGTAGACTCAACTGAACAAAAAGAACAGCATTAACTCAGCAATAGGTAGGCAAATCAGTGTATGTACCTCGGGTTCTAAGTCAATGACAACGCCCAATTCTTCCAATACATCAGCACTTCCACAAGCAGAAGAACTCGACCGATTCCCTTGCTGCAATGTCTATCCTCAATCAATACAACTTTCTAAAAGTGCCCCTTATCAACCGCATAACCAAAAAATTTCCTTCTCCCACCATTTCAGTTTTAAACAACAAATTTCACCTTTGCAACTTTGGCACCACAGGCCGCTGCAAGAATTGAAGCTCCAGTCGAAATGTTGACCGTGTTTGCGCCGTCGCCACCCGTCCCAACAATGTCCACCGCATCATTCAATCCCTCCACCTTCCTAGAGTGCTTGATCATCGCCCTCGCCAATCCCACCACCTGCCCAATCAAAGGTTAGTATGTCCACCTAAAAAGTGGGTGGTGGCCAGATAACCACGTTCTTTTATACCCCTACCTGCAATATTGTCTCTGAAGGCATTCACTGGTGACAAAATGCATTCTTTATATAAGAAAAAATGGCATTTACAGAGAACTTACTTCTTCATAAGTCTCTCCTTTGGCTCTCAACAGAACAAGAAAAGCACTGATCAATGCTTCATTAGCATCATTTAATAAAAAATTAAGAGAATCTTCTGCCTCTGATTCGGATAAATCCACGCCCCCAATTAAAGATTCGATTAACTATACACAAAAAAATAACCAAAAAAAAAATCTTTAGAACAATCTTGCGAAACCCGAAACGAATAAAGAAAATTCAAGAATGGAGTGAGGACCTCACTGAAAGATTTTGTGGGCAAACTTGAATGGCTATAAGCAGTGGATTGAGCAGAGACGACCAAAGGAGTAGACTTCCTTCGATTGGAACCAGCAATTGGCAAATTTAAGAGGCATTTTTGAAGCTCAAGTTTTGATAAGTTTTGGTGAATATACCCAGAAGAGGAAGTAGCAGAGGTCAATGGGAAATGGGTTTGAAGTGCAGCCATTAGTGCTCCACGAGGACAAAGCTGTTACTTCAGAAGAGTACAACTGCTTGAACGGGTTTCAATGAATGATTGAACAGTGAGTGAGAACTATGGCTACAAATAAATGTGCGAATCTGGGATTGGAGAGAATGTACCAGGAGAAGAAAATATGAATCAAATTATCAAAAAGATAAAGAGTATTTAATGGAGGGAGGTACCACTTGTTGAGTTAGAAAAGTCAAATCAAATGGGCAATAACTAGGGCTGGTTTGAAGTCAGCTTGGGAAACCAGATTTTCCAGGAGGCAAGTGGGGTCCTGTACTAGCCCATTTGTGCAAAGTTCATAGAGTTCGAGACGAGACGGCGAGAATACTGGACACACAGTGGACACACACGGCATAAGAAAAACTCGACCCTAAGCCCACTTTTGTACACCTCTTTTTCGTTCATAAAAATTATTCTGTATCTTTTATCTGATCTAGCACAATTTTAGTCTCTTATAAGCGTTAGACTGTTGCTATTAGTGTGATTTTGAATTATTTTTATACCCATTACGCTCATGTGATTAACGGTGCAATGAATTCAATGATTTCGCATTGTAATTGATACTCCTTCCATCCCGCTTTAATTGTTTCATTTTGACTTGCCAAGCATATTTTAAAAAATATATAGTCTAATTCACTTGCCTTTCCCATTTTGTCTTTGGCACTTATCTCCTCCCCTTCTCCTCTGCCTCGCTGTTCTGCTCCATAGTTATGTATAACGTACCAAAATGCGTACCGTTTTCTCTACGAAATGGTACGTACCAGTACTGTCTCAAAATTTTCATCAACAATATCTATTTGTATTATTTATTCATTGACGAACTAACAATATATACATATATTTTTTTTACTTACAGTCTTCTAAAATAAATTGTTTGTCATGTAGAGACGATTCACCATAGTTTTCAAATAAGCTATTGGCTCCCAAGTAAGTTGTTTGTTCATGTACAGTGATATTATCTCCTCTTGGACTATCCCCCCACCCCATTTAACGATCTCATTCGCAAATTCTTGTATAAGAATTAACAGTTTGTTCAATAATAATGTCTTTGAGTTTAAGAATAAGTTATTTGTGTGTGTGCGTGCACGAGCATGTGTGTTTAAAGTAGTATATCAAACTTCCAGGTATGAAGTAAAATCAAAGATAAGTGAAGATTAAAAACTTATCATGAAAGATTTTGTAAATTGTAATGATTTTTATTAGCAGGATGTTATAGAGACTTTGATTAGTATAATAAAACTTATAGTATTTTTCTATTTAGTCTTTATATTATCAATTTACAAAAATTTTAACAAAATTTGTTACTTTTACATTTTTTAAAGAACTGGTATAAAACACAATATCTCGACATGTACGTAGTTTTTCGCCGATATCACCTGTACCAGCAGGTACTTAGAGGTATTTTGACTGGTATAAAATTTAAAAAATACCATATCGGTAAAAAATAAAAATTGTACGTACCGGACGATACCGCAACGGTATTGATAACTATGTGTTGCTCTAATTTAAAATACAATATGGAGTTCAATTCTTTTTTTTTTTTTTGCTTTACCTTATCTTTTTCTTTTATTGAATTTGATCTCAAAGTTCAGAAATTACTACCATCTCTTTGTGGTGTATATAAAGAACGTGATTTTCAACTCACAAAAACTCCTTTGCCCAAGAACAACAATCCGGTAAGATCCATGCTATGAAATCTGGCATATATATATATATATATATATATATATATATATATATATATATATATATATATATATATATATGGACCGTGATCCATTACTAACGCTAGCACCGTTCGCTATATAATGTAGCGGACGGTCAATTTTCATCCGCTACATTATGTAGCGGACGGCCAAACAGCGCTAGCAACAGTGCTAGCGCTAGCAATGGATCACGATCCTATATATATATATATATATATATATATATATATATATATATATATATATAGTTCCCAGAGTCATATGGAATTATACCCAGAAGAATCATCATTCTCCTCGACCGACCTTCGTCACCAAATTCAAATACACAACGCACCAAAAACGCGAGTCAGAGGATGAACACCTAGGCAAAAGGCGACCACATCAGGTGAACGCCCCAAGACGCTTACCCGAAACCCCGAGGCCGCTACGATGGCCTCTCGTAATCGTCGCCCCGGAGGCCACACGACCGGGACCCTAATCCCCGTCGTGATCTCTTCGACCAGAACGCCAATCATTATCATCTCTCCTTTCAGCCGACGACGCAGCCAGAGCGCGATGGCAGCAGGCAGCAGCGCGTCGGTTTCCGGCAAGGCATCTGAGAGTATCGGCGGGTTGGCGGCGATATTGGTGGTGTTGGGTCAAAGACGAAGGTGAGGGTAGTGGTGGTGAAAGCAGACGGGCATAGATGTTGGTTGCGGAAGAAGATAACGGCGGTGGTCCTACGATGGTTTGGTTGAGGAGGAGCATCAGGTGGATGGTCGTATGGTGGAGTTGGAAATGAGTAAATAGAAAAGAGAAAAACTGTGTAAAAAAAAAAAGAAAAATTAGAGAAAGGTGGCGTAAATAGAAAAAGAGAAACAATTAGAAACTGAGCGTGTTTTATTTGGGACAGCCTAAAAAAGAAAACCGATTAATTAAAGCGAAATGTAGGAAGTAGTATTTAATGCATAGAACACAGTAAGACAGATTGATCCGCTACGAGAAATGCGATAGTTAGACATGATTCAGATAAAAATTCTCGTCGTTATTAGAATCATAGTGTGTCAATCTTTTGTCGTTAAAATATATTTAACAAAAATTTTCTAACAGTAGAAGATTCTTCGATATGAATATTGACATCTCGCGATGAACAACTTCTAATAGATAAGGAAGCCAATGGCGTAGGAGATACCATGTTCCACACGACCTCCATAAGTGTATATACACCCGCACATGGTTGAAAAGGATTGCTTTCAAATGATTTGAAATGCAAATTGAAACAAAATTGAATGCAGTCACATGAACCTAACCTTTACAAACAAACATAATTGAAATCTGTACATTTTAGTACCAATAGATTTTCTTTCAAACAGTACCTGATCTAGCGAATATGGTTGGAATGCATATGGAGATGGCCAAAGAAATTCAGGGAACGTAAATTCAAGTATAGGAATAAGTTCAGATATGACCCTGAGAAACTGGAACATAAATTCCACTTATATATGTGCTTGAAATAAGAATTTTTTTATCGTTTCAAATAATGGGTAATCAGGTTTATAATATTTACTAAAATACTATTATATTGTAACATCAATGCATTAGGACTTTATTTTGTTGTGTTTTTTACTTTTTTGTGCTACTGACATATTCTTCGTCTTTCTCGTTCTTTTGTCCATCTTCATCATGCCAAATTTCAAATCTCCATATTACAAAGAAAACACGAATAGATCAAAGTTAGTTATTTTAAATTTATGTTAACTTATACGTGATTATTGTCCTTGTACAATTAATAGCCACATCAGTAATACATATATACAATAAGAGTTAAGTTTCATTCATGCAAGATTGATAATTTGTTGTTGACTAACCTTAACAAGTTATATAAATCACTATGGATAGTGAAATTATGTGATTAGTAGTCAAATTGAACAATCTATTTTGCATTTAATGTATTCAATAGTGATGCGAATTCTTTTATCTTAGCCATTAATTTTTTCTTATGACTTTTTGGCACTCCCAATTAGACTTTCTAGATCCGCTTGACCGCCTCTGATCGAGACCAGTAGCTTCAAAACATCCAATATATTTCCTAGTATATATGATACAAACTCTCGCAACTTCTTCTTTCGGATCATGATAATCATTTTGCCCCTGTTTCGAGTCTTTTCGCTCAAAAATGGCCTAAAATTTGACTTCAAATTTGGGTACATGACATCTCTCTCTCTCTGTTGCACGAATTGGTGGACAGCTTTGTCCAACTCTATCTTGATTTCATCCAAACCATCATACAGAAGAAGAAGCCTGCAAAATAAAATTGCAGATTTTAATCGACATTCCTTTTGAAATAGGTTAGCTGAAATGGAAGAGAATTAACGGTGAACTTAAGAAATTTGTTATGCGAAACAATATAAACACTTCAAAATTGAATTAGTTCACTATAATCTTACACTGTTTGTACGAGAAAAGATAGAGGGCACTTGATTGATTTATCGAGTGAACTCATCATAAATACTTCTCATAATGATCTCTGAACATTACGATGTCTTCAAATGCGCGAGTCCACGATTTTTGTGTCTATCAACTTCTGTTGCTACTACGACAACATAACTGGCAATGTGAAAAGATTTATGTGACAACCAAACATCTTGTTACGGATTCAGTCTCATACAAGTACGATCGGATATATCTAAATGAGGCTCCCACACCCTTTTTTCCAATAGATCCCCGCCGATATTTAGGGTTGGTGTAAAGTCCAATATATTAGGCCATGACATTACACGCCAAGCCTATTGCGTGGTCCAACGCCTAGATTCCTCATATGCACCCCTATGCTAGGCTCCCGCCGGATGAGTCCGTCACATTAGACTTGCTAAATTATTTCATTAGCCCCTTGCTTACAACCTAAGTTACAAAATTGGTACAAATGGCCCGCGAACTACTCTTCATGGAAAATTGCCTTCTAACAAGCTTCTACAAAAATAGAGCTGCAGAGGCGTCTAGCTACAGCTTTTAACTAGATGTCATTAAGCAACCAAATTGCTTGAACTTCACATTTTAAGTCTGCTACATATCAGACTGGCTGCCTCTTCAGGAAATTGATTTGAATCAGTCGTTACTCACTAATAAAACGAGGCTTATTGTGTTCTTATGATGTATGCCTATTTACAGTGATTGATAATGATGAGAAAGAAATGAAAATTGACTGTTGAGGAAAGTACCTGCAGCCAATGTGTACAGCAAAGACGGTGTTCCTCTGCACGAGTATGATGATGATGACTGGGCTGTAGATACACTAAGATTGTAAGTTGTTGTTCATCAATTGTGCAGCAATGGGATTGATTGAGCATTATTCTGTCCTCCTTGAATCAGAGTGACCATATTCATATTTTTATATTAAATCTTCTTGTCACACTCATGTTCATTGGTAAAGCCATTGAAATAGTTTAAGGCTTCATTACGATTTCTAACATTTTCCAGCTGGTGGTCAGGTGACAGAATTCTGAGTTTTACTTGGTTCCTATAAGCTAGAGTTACCTGAATCACAGTTTGATGTGGAGTTCCAGCTCCCACACATGCACAACCCTGTTAAGCCATCAATGTCATACCCACAGGATCCTCCAGTCGCCTCGCACGCTTTGCAGTATGATTCGCGGTTCACTTCCACCGAGAACTTCACCCTGATGCCGTAGGACCACTCGTCCGGCCCGGTCACCCTCAGCGGCGCTAGGCTGTAGGCACTACTGTACCCTTGGCAACCAAGCTTGGTGAGGTTCACAGCCTTAATAGCTTCAAATGGCACTGAACAG
The DNA here is from genome assembly GCA_033070095.1 of Escallonia herrerae. NCBI lineage: Eukaryota > Viridiplantae > Streptophyta > Magnoliopsida > Escalloniales > Escalloniaceae > Escallonia > Escallonia herrerae. The sequence continues at coordinate 591,368 of JAVXUP010000177.1, read as the reverse complement.
CACTCAGGTGGGCCTGACCGATACCCCGAGCCCAACCGACTAAACCCAAGACCAGTCCAGGCCTGACATCCATAATAGTCCTCGCAGCCCATGCCCGAAACGTTTCGACATGGCAAGTGCTTTCCTGGGAAACCTTGGAACAACGAGGACTCAGCTGAGCAACCTATGAGCATGAACACGTTGTCAGCCGTGGGGGTGAGGTATGGGGACCGCCACGGCTCGACCACAAACCCGTTGCCTCGGTTGCCTAGCACCAGTGTGTCACAGTTTGACAAGTGAGGGTCATGCAGTGTGAGGGATTGGTAGGCATAGTCAATGTCTAGGACGCGGTATGAACCGGAGCTAATGTGGAACATTAGGACATCATTGATGCAAAATAGGAGGTCACGAAAGCCCGGGTGACCGCACCCGGATTGAAGGGCAAAGGGGTGATCGATGGTCAAATTTCCACAATAAGTCCGGCACGCGTTGGCATGGCCATAGGCATGGACTAGTGGAAGCAGAAGTAATGCTTGAAATAGAATGGAGACACTGGAGATCAACATGGCTGATTGAAAGAGGGGAACTTTGGAGAGGATCTAACTGTGAGTAGATGGGGGAGAAGGTTGATGATACTTTGCTTGGGATGAGAGAGTGTGTTTGATGATTTGCTATAGGAATCCATGATTTAAGGGGACTTTATTCACATGTAAAAGAATCTAGTTGAATTGTTTATGAGTTTTCCTTCTTTTGTTGTGGAGGCATTACTACTTCTTTATGAAGATTTGGCTGACTTGTTGATGTTGTTTCTAGCTTTAGTTTGCTTTTTTTAGCACTACCAACATTTCGAAAAGGTTGAAGGATATGATGCTGCTGTTTTGCTTTACAGTCCAAGTTATTATGATACATAACCAAACATAAAATGGAGCTCATCTACAAGGCCAAATAATTAGAGGAAGAGCCTTGAGAAACTCCCCACCAAATGCTTGGTAGTTTTTGGTAGAGCTTGTATTTATGATATAGTTATGAATATCGTATCGGAGTGCATACCGTTTTTTTCCGTGAAACGGTACGTATTGGTACCGATACTGTCTCGAAATTTGTATCAGTAATATACATATATAATATTCATTCATTGCAAACTATAATTACATACATACATTTCCTCCCTCTCAGAATGTCCAGAACTTGAATTACCTCATTTTTCAATTAAGCGTTTGTTTTTGATTAAGTTGTTTGTTCTCGTACAGTAACACTAAGAACAAATAACTTATTCAATTGAATTACTTCATCTATAATTACCCTTCTTTTCAACTATCTCATTAGTGAATTCTCATAAAAGAATAAGTTGTTTGTTCAAGAATAACTTCTTTGGCTTCAATGATAAGTTGTTTGTATATGTCTGTGTCAAAAAATATGTAAAGTAGTATATCGTATAGATGAAAGAATATGATGAAAATTTCATGTTAACAAATAAATCAAAGCAAGATAAAAAGTAAAAGCATAATGAAATTTTGATGAAAATTGAAAACTTAGTAAGAAAGATTTAGAAATTGTAAGGGAGAGGCTACAGAGATTTTGATCGGTGCAATGTAGGGTGTTTTCTATTAATCTTTACATGGCCAATTTACTGAATATTCTAACAAAATTTGTAACTTTTACATTTTCTAAAGAACTAGTATAGAACACAATATCTCGGCCTATATGTAGTTATCGGCCGGAATCACCTGTACCGGCCGGTACAAGCAGTACAGACCGATATTTTGACCGGTATAAGAAATAAAGGGATATCGTATCAGTATAAGGCAAAAGTGAATGTACCGGTATCGGTACCGTATTGATAACTACTCCCTCCGTCCCACATAAATGATCATCTTTTCATTTTTGGTCATCCCACAAAAATGTCCACTTCCCAAATTAAGAAAGATTCTATATGTATTTTTCTATATTTACCTTTCTTACATTTTTTTTAACTTTATTTCTCTCTTCATATTAAACATTTTACCAACTCATTTTCTCTCTGCTGACACACTTTTTTTTATTATGTTTCTCTCTTTATATTTAATACCCCACTAACCAATGTTCTTTCTCCTGACCCACTTTCTTCTCTCCTCCCTCTAAAGGGTAGAATAAAAAACACACGATATATGACTTGAATCCTTAATCTGCTTGCAAGTCAAAGTTGATCGAATTATATGGAATAGAAGGCTTATGATTTATGATCTTGTGTCCAGTCTGTAAAGATGTTGTCGAGTTCTAGAGGAACTTCACCTCTTCACTCAATTGTCGCTAAGAACTTTTAGCGACCAAAAGATGAAATTCTTCTTTCGTATGGATGCAGTGCGTAAATGAAAAAAGCATAACGTTTTGTTAGAAAAATCATGCTTTTGGAGGACCCCTTTGCCTTTTTGGGTCTTCGGACCTTCTAAGCTCGGTGTTGGTTGTGGAGTCATTTTCTTAGTCATAATGGTTCAGTAATCGGTTTTACCTTACCCGCAGGAAGTGGCTTCCCTCTTTTATAGTTATTATTGTTTCAATTACTCTCTCGAGAAAATTTGCACCGTAACATTGTTAAAAATTAACCTGGTAACAATTTACCGGATCTGTTAAATCTATTGTGATTAAGGAGTTTTCAAAAAATAGGAGGTTAAGGTTTAATTAATATCTCGTACCTCATCATCTCAATCACCATTGTATTTAAAGTTTTTTTTCCGTTCCTTGTGGTTATTATGGTTGTGCCTTGAAAAAAATATTTCCCTTGTCTCACATAATTTAATCAACTTTTCTTTTTCGGTTGTCTCACAAAAATTACTCATTTCTAAATTAAAAAATATTCTGGAGGTACATTTACATATTTACCCGTTTTAAACTTTTTTTATTCTATTTCTTACTCCACATTTAAATCTTCATTAACTCATTTTCACTATCTTGCATTTTTTTTATTCATTTCTCTCTCCAAATTTAGCACTCCACTAACTCATTTTTTCGCCAACTTTCTTTCTCTCTTCTCTCTAAATGGTAGCATAAAAAATATATAATATATCACTTAATCTGGGTTTAAAAAAAAAATTGATCAAAAAATTATGTAATTATGAATAATAAATAGATAAATAAAACAACTCTATAGACGTGATATAGCTAACTGTAACCTACAATTTTAAGTTCCAGAACCTCGGGGGTTTAGTTGCACTTTTAACAAACTAAATCGCCACCCCACTGCCACTCGAATCCTCCGCCTTTCACCGCCGGCGACTTTGCTAGTGATGACCGGAATGCTCGGCCGATCCATCAATTAAGCTTCAGGTTCTGTATCTTCTCTAAATTTCCCTTCAGTAATTCATAACTTCTCAGTCGATCTTCTCCCTTGGCTTTTTACGAAACCGTGCCATAAATTTTCATTCACGCAAACATCCGATTGAACTTTCCTAGTGTGAATATTTATCATTTGGCAAGTCAAGACAGGGTAAAACTAATGCATGTAGTCAATAAATCTGACGCCAAAACGTCAAATGAGGAAACTTCTCTGAAACCCAGTGAGATACTTTTCCAATTTGCTGCAATCGCGTCGTTAGCCGCTTATTTTGCACAAATTGCCATACAGATAGTCATATAGATGGAAATTAGGGATACCTGTGAAGTGTATTTTCACTCTATTACTCTATAAGTTTTAACCTCAATGAAACCAAGAACTTTCTGTTTCGTTGTACATAGAAAGATTGCTAATTGGATTAAACAGATTAGTAATTGCACAACTTATCGAGCTGGATTGGCTTCCTTCATTTATTCACTTTATTTCTTCTCTTGTTTGCCAGCTGCAGAACAGTGAGCTTAATTGGGTATTTGTTGAAGGAGCTGTAGTCGATTCTTCTTGATCATGGAAGCCCTTGGAAACCCGGAGGAAAAGGCCACCAATGTAAGAATTTTACCAGCTATATTTATCATTGCTCAAGTTCAAGTTTACATGCTGAAAGTTCCTTGACTTTGCGGCTTGCATTTACCCTGTGGTTGCTAATTGTTTACAGTAATTTAGACTGGTTTGGGTCTATATGTAACTGCTTATTCCGTGTTCTTGTGATTCTTTATTTTCCACATTACAGGTTTCATGCTATCCTTGAAAATAATTAGGATTGTGGGTTCAAATTGCGCTAAACCAAAAAACCTAGTTATATCGTACTCTATTGAGAAGTTCATACCTTATTTTAAACTCTCTATCCTTTATTCGGAGTAAGTGTTTGTATTTGGCTAAATTCTATCACCTAGGATGTGTAATTCGTGGAGATACCCTGTAAAGTGACAAATTTTGGTGTTGTGTGAGTGAAAATTATGGAATTTCCTCGCTCTTGTCTAGCCTAGAATGAGGTCTTGACCAAGCCAACGCAGATTTACTGACATGGCACAACAGCAGAGTTGTACATACATCTTGATTTTGGCATCATATATTAGATATTCAAATCATGAATATATAGGTGCATACCCCAAGCTTCTTAGGTTTAAACACTCGTCGTAGAAACTAAATGTAAAATTTTAGGGTGGAAATAATTATCAGTAACAGTTGGGGTGGCCTAACTATCGACCATAATTACTTCCAACACCATACTATATGTGTTAATTTGCTTACATAGGAAGTATGATGTTATCTACATGCATGCTCCGGAGACGCTCTGGAACAGGCATACTCTTAGAAGTCGAGGCTTTCACGATCTTGCTCTCCACTGGTCGGCTAGGTATCGGCTCCTTGTTTCGTAGTACTGATGAGTATTCTCCATTCCTTTGTTGAAATTCTTGACTAGCTTAATGGGACTTCTAAGATTGCTTTTTAATAAGTTACAAGAAAAAATCAATCTGTTTTGTATTATAAAGAATGATACCACTTCAAACAGGTCTAGCTTTTGTTCTGGTCCTTGGAAGATCTCTCTTCACTGAGTAGTTGGCATTGTGTTGCTATCGGCTTTTGGAATTATGGCAGTTGAGTCCATATTTAGGTCGGGTTCCTCAAATTTGGGAGTTGGAGTTGGTGTATACTTGCGTATGCTTTCTTTGGTTGTTTTATTGTCACTTAAGGCAATCTAACAGGTTGTATTATTATATTTTTTTCTCCTTCTTCTCTTTGGGAGGGCGACGGGGAAAAGATTAAGAAACTGTGGATCCACGTGATACGTAAATATATCTCTTCCCACTTATGGAGTTATGATTGATATAGTTTGTTGCTAAAGGCACTCCACTGAATGCTTCGCACTGTCTCCATAGAAGTACGTAACAATATGTTAAAACCACATGTTAGCTCTGTTCGATGTGAAAAAAGTTAGAAATCAGTTTCTTCTTGGTATGGTGATTTACTTCTTTTTCTCTTACCATTATGATGCAATCTTATGGATTTTTCTTTAAGTATGCTAAGGTAAATTTCATATCAGGGAACTTCAAAGATGGCTGGAACCGTCAACGTGGGTACAGCAACTGTCATTGGAATGTTTGCTGGCATGCTATATGGAGGTAGCAAGGAGGCATCTGCTTCTGTTGTGAGTACCTATGTGAAATCCTCTCAGTGCTTGAATAATTTGCTTTCTCAGCAACTCGAAGCCAATGGAACGAAGACATCAAATGCCTGTAGTAGATTTGCATGTCAAGTTGATATTAAAGATCCATCTTAAGAACAAGAGGAGATATGTGCAATTGTGGTCTATTTAATTTGTAACTGCAATCTAAGTTTGAAAGCTTTCGTTGGTGCCTTATAACCGCACCATACTGGGTTTAAATGTGTTTCAAACTCCAGTATACCAAGCTTGCGCGTGCATTCTAGCATTCTACCAATCCCACACAACCAACGTTTAGTCTGAGACTGTCTCCTTCCCCTTGTATTTGAAGGAAAATGACAGGCAAAATGTTAATGCAGTTTTTCAATTTACGAACATTTCATGGTTTCCTCTGTTGACAATTGTTATTTCCGTCCAAATAGTCAATACAACATGCTTTATGATACAATAGGTCTATCAAATGAGTGATTTGTAATCTGGCAGAGCAAGGATGCTGAAGTAATGTTGAAACTTGGAAGCACACCGGACAAGCGCGAACAGTATCGACTTATGAGAGATGCAATGGAGAAAAGGTTCCTCCGAGTTGCTCGTGGCTCAATAGTTGGTGGAGTGCGTCTTGGAATGTTTACTGCTGCATTTTGCACATTACAGAATCTGCTTTCTGAGAAACGAGGAGTGCATGATGTTTACAATGTTGTTGGAGCCGGTTCTGCCACTGCTGCGACATTTGGACTAATTTGTAAGAAGTCAATCTTATATATCACGCTTAATTTAAGCTGTTCGCCCTTGTATCATCAAGCTTTTTTTATCCAAGGCTTTGCAACTGTAGTATTATAATGAAGTTGGTTTCATACTGTTGACTTTCGCAATGTGTTGCCAATCCACGCCATATGCATGTAGCTAGATACTTCAAGTTGCAGGGTGAGTACGATGCCTGTGCAATACGAATGTGACGTTATTTCAAGAAAAGCTCAAATTATCCACGCCTAAGAAAGAAGAGACCCGAAGTTCTAGACCATTAAAGAGGTGTTGTGCTACCAGTAATAAAGTTCTGCAGAGATAGAGAAAGAAAGAAACTCGAACAAAAAAAGTTAGCAAAAGAAAGAACCATGAACTTTATCCCGTTCATCCTACTTTCTAGTGGCCCCTTTCCCTTTCTGATTACTAATTAGAGATGGTAAACTCAAGGCAGTTTTTAAGAATGACTCAAAGAAGAAAACCTTGTGACATAGGTGAATTCCAAAGACATGGTGGAGTTCCAAACTTGTAACCTCCTTGACGTTTTGGCTTTGGATTAAACGAGCTTCCTTGTTGCTTTTTGGTAATGTCATTTTCCTTGATTTGTTTGTGGGGAAGTTGGGAATATATAAACTATCGTAAATGGGTGCTCTATACGGTGTCCATACTGTTTAATTTTCGTAAGCTTATATAAAAAAGGTTGGCTTCACAGGATCGGTGATGGATACTTCAATCCCGGAAAGCACTCATTCAATATTGATGGAGTTAGAGGTTCAGCTGTTCAGCTTCTTGACGGGATTAATAGGATTCCTCTTGTGACAATAATAGCTATGATTTCCTCCTGGAAGTGACAATTCCCTCTGCCTCATTGCAAGAAAATACAATGCTTGACACCATCTCTTCTTGTGCCATCTTTGAATTGAGTCCCTTTTTATGAATACCTAAATGTTTAGCGGCTAAGAATTTGAACTTGAGCAAGTTAGTGAAGTCAACTTCTGGACAATGCAAAATACAACTTCACTAATTGAGTAGCGGAATCATACCTGACCTGTGGCTTTAATGTAGAAACCATCATTTAGCTTGATTGGTGCCTTTTGCAACTGGAATTCATTTTCCTGGTTGAATTATATGCACTGTGTATACTACTGCATTAGTGACCGTCCCATGGGACAGATTTGGAGATGCTCAATGTTTTACATTTTTTCTCTCCTTTGTCTATGCTTTCAGTGCCTGGATCACTCCTTTGGCGTACAAGGAATGTAGTACTGGGTTCAGTTTTGGGCGCTGCTGTTTGCTTCCCTCTGGGTAATTCTCATCTCTTTATTTAATTTATCTAGTTGCCTAGTGATGATATTGCATATTTAGGCAGCTTTTCCTTTACAGCCCAAAGAAGCCAACAGGATTACCTAGAAAATGTGTTTTTTTTTTTTTTTTTGGGGGGGGGGGATTTGGTTGGGGGGCGAGTGAAACCACCTCTAGGATTTTTATCTTCTATAGAAAGAATTTGTTATTGTAGATAACCCTACTTCTAACATGTTGGAGACCATATTCCAGTATCTTTCTGATGATGTCTGCAATTCCTTATTTCTTTGGTTTTAAGGTTATGAATTTATGAAAACGTTTCTTTCTAATGAGCGTTGCAGTAAATGTTGGAAAATGTTAAGCATTACTACAGCTAGTAATGGAGGTACCAAGAAGCTACCTAAAAAGTGAGTTATTTGCCAAGTTAGACGCTGTACCACTTTCGTTCCAATCTGTCCATTGACTGGCCAAAACAATCCTCCTGTCAGAATGCTTACAGTTACAAATGTCACTAGAAGTTTCCCCTTTGACTGATGTTCTTCACTTCATCTATATACGTTACAACTTTTTATTCCTTCTTTCTGTTGTCGCTAAGGCACCTACTTGTACAATGTGTAGTGTAATGACTAAATTGGCAAAAGGATGTTGGTTTAGGATACTTTTGGGAGTTTTCCCATGATTGTAGTCTGCGTACTTCATCCATATAACTGTGAGATGGAATGGAATTTTCATACCTGGGATGCAGATAAAGCAAACAATAGGAAGTTTTATCTCAGTTACTTTAAGAAAGAAGGTACAGGAGGGATTTGATGTCCATTGGATATCGCACTAGTCTATTGTGCTCCAAACTATAACTTTCAAGTTCTGAACAAGCTGGGGATCGGTGCATGATAAGTAAAGAGGGTAACATTTAGCATTCGCTTCCTCACCATGAGGTAGCCAGCTGTTTACTTGGGGATTGATTGGGTTATGCCAAGGACGGTGAGACATTTGTTGGGCATGGCGTGGGGTGAAGGTTCCCTGTGTGGGTTATGATCGATGTGGTCATTCGGTGTGAGAGGAATAAATGCCCTTTGATGGAGTTGAATTGGCACCAGATACATCCATGCTCGGATTTAAGCATCGGTATTTTCTGCTCAAAGATACACTTTCTAACTTTACCGTATATAAATCTATTGGGGTTTCCCAACCCCCCCCCCCCCCCCTCCTCCCCCCAAAAAGCCCCACCCCACCATTGTACTTATAGAAAGACGAAACGGAAGAGAAAGAACTGCCTCCGGATATCAACACTTGTCATTTATGTGGACCTGTATCTTAGCTCCTTGGTTTTGTTTAGAGACGATGGTGGTGTCGTCTTTGATTAGTCCCGAGACTGTACCAGGTGGTTTATTTTGGCTTCGTTAGGAATCGCTCGGGATGTTCCCACCCCCACCAATTGTGCTTTTACAAAGGACAAAAGGGAAAAGAAAGAATTGCCTCCGATGTCAGCACTTGGGTCATTCGTGTGAATCTGTACCTTCAGCTACAAACTTTGTTGATCATTGTACGCCATTTCCTATCATGTGGTCTTTCATTGCGCTATTGAATAAATATCAAACATGCAAAAGTTTGTTTTTCTTGATAGGTTGGCTGCAATTGAAGCTTGTAGAGAAAGCAAATGAAGAGAGGTTGGCTGCTTTTCCCAATGCAGATGGAAGTAAAGAAGCAAAGAGCGGTGTTGGTGCTGCAATTGATAGGCTTGAAGAAAACTTGAGTAAATAGACTTCCGTTACTTACAATGACTAAAGCTACACAATGTCTTCTCCCGTGGGATGCTGACAAGTGAGGAATGAGAAGTGGGTGATCTTTGACCAATATGCATTTCCTTTCGTATTGCACATCATTGATGTGTAAGCACGAACTCCCCATCAGAGCAGAAGCTTATTAAGGTTAAGTTCTCCTTTGTGGTGAATAAACGAGTCTTTGTACATGCCCCTGAAGATGAGAAAATAGTAGATCAACTGACAACTCTCTGCAAGTTGAACTAGTCTTTGACCTGACCCTGATAGGTTTTTACGTTTATGTTTATGTTTATGTTGACAGACATTAATTTTTGTTTGGAAAAGAAAAAACATAGAGATTGCATTCCCAACAGTGGAACTTCACATAAGAGGAGCCGCACATAGCGAAGTCACTCTGTGTAACTTTGTATAACCGAGAGTAGGAAAATAATAACTGGCTTTTAATGTCAATAAACTCTTATTTATGGCTACCTGTATAAAGGATTAGCATCTCTTTTCCCTAGCCAAGACATTAAATATAAATAAAGACAACAATCATGTCATGTCATGCGGTAAGGGTGAGCACAGTTCAGTTGGTTCGGTTTGGAGGCTGAATACCAAACCAAACCAAACCGATCAATCTCGATTTGGTAAAAAATAAAACGAATCGTAGTTGAACGGTTCGGTTGGTTGAACGAATTGAATAGTTCGGTTGGACGGTTTAATCTGTTTGGGCCAAACTCAATCTTGGACAAGTTTAGGTCTAAAAATTAATAACTTATACATATTAATAAGTTCCAAAAAAAACTTAATTTTTTTATCATAATTAATAACACTTTGTGATATGTAGGCAGCGAGTGAAAAATGTGTGTTACGTTAAGGGATTTAGGGTTTATTCCATTTAATATGAGTGGTTACATAACTAGGGTTAGTAAAAAATTAAGCAGTATTAGATAAAAATATAGATATATTATATTATATACGGTTGGTTTAGTTTATGCGGTTTTAAAAAAATCTGAATCGAATGTATGGTTTGGGGAAAAAAATTTAACCGATTAATTTTTTAAATCAGTTTAGAAATAGACAGATGGTTGATTTATTTTTTACAGTTGAATCGATTTCAGCGATTTAAATGCTCACCCATGTCATGCGATACTTAAAAGTAAATACAAGTAAATAAGTACCCAAATCACACATCAAGTAGATAAACAAGAAGCTACACAAAACTAAAGATAAAGTTGAACTAAACAGCAAGTCACCACACCACCTTCACATGTCAGCACTGCCTGTCAACCCAACAAAGTCGACACCTGCAACGGAAAGCCATGTGCCTCGAGGCCACCTTTACCTGCTGCCACATACGCTAGTACTGTATATATATATATATATATATATATATATATATATATATATATATATATATATATATGTGTGTGTGTGTGTGTGTTCTCAACCTACTCTGGTAGCACCCAAAGGCCTACTGGAGGTCACATTTTGCACGACGCGTCCGCACAAGTAACAGTCAATATTCAACCCTTCCAACGGGTCAAAGCATGCACTCAAGTCACGTGCATTTCTCACTTTTTCTTACGTGACTTCATCACTAAGAAATGCATTCTTGCGCTACGCCTCATGACGCTCCGACTGTCGCATGTCGCACGTCGCTTGTCGGCGTGCCTTGGCACTTGCCCAAGGGGGTTAGCCTTGGCCTTTGATTCCTCGACTCCAGTTTCTCTTTTTTTCCTTTTTTTGGTTAATGAGAGTGTGACATTAAGAAAATATAGCTATTTGTTACCGACTTAGACCATCCATCCTTTCCCATGACATGCCCTGACTCCACAAATATATATACACAAGCCCATAACAAAAGACAGTAATATATCTATCAACAGGGATTACAAAAGGTTTTTACTGATCCAATCCTGATGATTCATCAAGATAACCTATCATAAGCACGATATTCATCTGAAATATGGAGAAAAATGAACTTGAATATCCAGAATCTAATGATCAAATATTGTTTGAAATTTCCCTTTGGGAGTGCAGTACATTACTTCAAAGAGTTAACTACTTGGTTGACCACCGAACTATAATCCAAATTCAACTTTGGCCACTGTACTTCGATTTGTGTCAAAATGACCACTGAACTCTTCAATTACTCTCAATGAAGTCATTCTTTTAATTTTGGTCCGTTAACAGCCCATGTGCGAGGTACGTGACGATTAAGTAAGGTATAAAATTGTCATATGGAAAACAAACAGATGCATTTTTATTTTTATTGATCTAACTTTTCTTCAATTAACCCCAACAAAATTTCTATTTCCTATTTGACCCCAACAAAGGCCTCTTCCCTGATTTCGTCCCCCCCCCCCCTATCACTCTAGCAGATGGAAACGCCGACCACACTGCCTCCGACCACAAATGTTCGCGTTGACTCCATCCCTTATCGACCACAACTACCCAGATCGCAAGCCGTAATTGTGGTAATGGTGTTGACCTTTGATTAACGATTTGGGCAATGGTTGTGGCGCTATGGCAGAGATTGTGGGTTCTTGTGGTGGTAGTGTGGCGGAGGAGGGTAGTGAGGCATGGTGTTGCCAGATCTGATCATGGTGGTGTCGTGCAATCTTATTTTTTTTCACTTAACAGTATGGTGGTGGCACCATTGCGTTGATGATGGTGGTATGATGGTGGTAGTGATGTGATAGAGTGTGGCGGGGTGTTGCGTCTGTCCTGCTGGTTAGGTGCAGTAGTGGAACAGTGATGGATACAATAGTAATAGAATGTGGAGTCGGTGGTTGTTTGGTTTGGGTACGGTGGTGGTCAGATGTCCGATGGTGGTGGATGTGGGTAATGGGGCTGTGGTGGCAATAGGTTGGGATGATGATGGTTTTTTGTTTGCACGGTGGTTTGTGTTGGATCGAAGGTGGTCGTGGCTACAGCAGCGGCTATGCTTAGTGGTTGGTGGTGGTGTTGATTTTGGGTCGTGGTTGCAGGTGGTGGTTGGAGGTGAAGCCGTGACTGTGCTCAGCCAGGGGTGGTGGTGCTTGGTTTGAAGTCAGAGACGCGGAATAAGAAAGGAGAAGAAGAAAAAGAAAAGGAGAGAAATAAAATAGAAAAAGAAAAATAGAGAGTAGGGGATTTGCCTCTAAATTAAACGACTTAACAGACTAGATTTGACGGAACCTAGCAGAATGACTTAATTGAACGAATTAACGAGTCCAATAGTCACATTAACACATATCAAAGTTCAGTGACCAAAGTTAAATTTAAATTATAGTTCGGTAGTCAACCGAGTAGTTAACTTTGCTTCAAACAAATATACAAGTCTCAGTTTATGAGTAAAGGTTCCTGAAGGGGCCAGGGTTTAAATAATACTACTACAGCAGGAACAGATATCATCAATACAAAAGACTGCGTCCCCAACTTATATGAGCAAAGAAAAGAACAATCCTAGAAAAGAAAGTGTCACTGATATGCAGCTTCCCTCTCAGTCAGAAGAAAATTTGATGTATAAAGGTATACTAAAGCTACCAATAGAACTATCAACCGAAAAACTCTTGAGCAAAGAGGAAATATCAGAATGTAGCACAATTGAATGAAAGGCCCTCCTTAATCTCCCCCAACCGCTCCCCTGCCATTTTTCCTCTCCTTTTCCTCTTCTCCATATGGTAACAATCTGCAATCCAGGTCCACAGGACCATCACTTCGACAAACACTGGTAGTGAGGCGTTGAGGGCAGAGGGTTCTCCTTGTAAAATGATGGTTCTTCATGCAAACTTCACAATTCTTCCTTGCCTGTAATTCGGAGGATGAGTGAGGACTTTGACAATAGAAAACCAAAATCGTGGTACAGCAAAAGAAGGTAGAGTAATCACCATCACGGTTCTGTAATGGGCTTTCTCGTACTTTCTTTGCCATCCTTCTCAATCCCTCAGCTGTGATCATATCGCCCAGATTTAAATGTGAAAAGCAGACGAGCAACAGAAAACTTGAACAAGGAAAATGATTATATATGGAAAATCTGCACTAAAAATCCGCATGAACTCATTGATTGGTGTAGATAATGTCAAAGTAAATGGATATGGTAATTATCTTGCTTTAAACAAGAGGTAAAGCTTAGAATAAACAAATTTTGAAGATAAACAATGACCATATGAGCTCATTACAAAACGCATAAACTTTTTTCACACAAACGCCACGGATATCTCTTATACAAGACAAATAAAACAAAATAAAGAAATAGCTTCTGAATGCAAGACCAAGCAGGCATCAAAAAAAAGAAAAAAAAGCTGTTTGTTTCAAGTCTTGGGAGAAACCAAGGATAAATTCTCCCAAAACCATATAATACGCCCAAAATCAAAACCCGTTTTATTATACTTGAGCAAACACCGACCAAAAAACAACATGAAGCAAAAACTTTCAAAAGGAAGCCATAAATAGAACTGAATAGTTCAGATCTCATACTCTTGCAATAAGTTTTACCTTTATATTTCCTTTTTTTGTTAGCTCTCCTCCTTTTCCTCTCTGCTTGTGTTAACTCTGCTTCTTCTTTAACATCTCCTTTGCCAGCAAACACTTCCTCAGGAGCTAGCATGGCTGCATCTGAGACAGCCAGTGGCGCAATCTATCATGGAAGACATTAGACATGTCAACAATATTATTCAACATCCAGTTTATAATATTGCCCAAAAAAAGTGAAACTTGGTAAAGGAAAGAGTTACCTCTTCCATTGCAAGGGCAGGAACATTAGTTTGTATGGTCATGTCTTCTATAACCTGTTGAAGTTAATCATTAAACATATGTACCATGAGAAACATTCTAAAAGTCGAGTATATATTGACAACAACTGAGTGTGATACAAAGTAAATGAGAAGCATACTGGTTTTGGAGTGAAGTGGAAATGAGATAGAGCATCCAACTTCAAGCAAAGCTTCTTGAACAGCACACTTGCCTGAAATAAATTGCATTCCGAAAAAGGAAATTATTAGCAAATTAAATAGATATGAAACATAATATATATAAGGCTTGCATATTGTTCTTTCTCCGCCCTCTCTGTCAGGAAAATTTTGTAAATTCCATCTTCATTATCAACTTTGGGAAGCATTCTGGTCGCTGAAAATCACCGGACAAATGTGAACGGTGCAAGTGACACTAACGAAGATAAATAAAAACTTAACTAAATAATATTAGTTGTCCCATTGGTTAAAATCCAGCAGATATGGGAATATATCAGTCAATCCTGTCTTTTTCCTTTCTTGATAGGTTGCATAACTAATACTTTTGGGCCTCAAAAGATTTAAGTTACTAGAGGGTTCAGTTGATTATAGCAAAGGAAATAAAAGTATACCTCCTTCTTTTGTTCATCTGAGAAAGTCAATGCCGACGAAACCAAGCCAGTCTTCTGAGCATATTCATCCTGCAGCAGTGTAACGACTTTCGAATTATTCTCAGCACAGTAAATAATTGATCTAGCCCAAACGAATCTGCAGATAAAGTATGCTTACTTACAGCGTAAACTTCGGCAAGCCCCTTATTACTCTTATTCTCATCCTGCAAATTTTCCAAAACCGCAGCATTAGTCACTTCCAAACTTTATTGCGGATAATAGAACAGAAGTCAATTGCAGGAAATATGAACAAAAAGAAGCAGTTTTTACAGAGACGATAATCACCAGTTCCTTTCTTTCTTTTGGTGCCTTGTTCGGTAAAGTAGGAGCCCTGAAAACATCATCAAAACGTCCCTAATAACACCATGCCAAAATTAACTAGATCAGAGAGAGAGAGTTAAAAGAAAACAACTTAGAAATCTATCTTAACATTGAGGTGATTAAAAGAAAGCAATGCACTACAAATGAGAAATAATCGTAAAACGCAACCAAATTTCTACAAAAAAGAAAACGAGTACAACAACCAGGGTAGCTTACTAAATCAAAACCGTCCTTTGTCTACCATCAAAAATTGTTTAACAAAGCAAACACTGAACACTGTCAGGTTTTAAAGAAAAAACACTATTTTTCCATGAAAAGTGCATGTGGAAGGATGTATTTGGCTCCCCAGTCAACAAATCAAAAACAACATTTCCTGGCAACAAAAGTACCCATGGAAATATTAACCTTACACCTGCTAGTAGTTCGAAGTTGGGCAAGTTATCAGATATTGCAGAATATGAAACGAAGACCAAGAAATGTATAATCCTGATAACTTCAAAAATAATCCAAGTACACAGTGCAAGCAAGCCGAGCCGGCCATGGGGAGAGAGAGGGGGGGGGGGGGGAGGAGCCAAGGGGCTATAGTGTGGGAGGACCATATAGCAGTAATTCCATTAATCTACCATACTAGAGAAGGAAAAACAAGTCCACCTCAAGGATCCTTTTCTGAATCAATTCTTCAAGGGATGCAGTAACTTCTTCTGTGATTACAGGGGCAGGTCTTACGTTGTGCTCAAAATCTAGATCAACTTCTAATGCACTATTCTTCGGCCTTTTAGCAGCAGTTACCTGCCATCACAAACCACAGTAACAGAATACAGTTAATATCTGAGATATCTACAGACTCATTTGATGTGATCAAATTAAAATAATAGCTAATGCAGATATTTACAAGCGAGAAGCGTTACCTCCCCTTGCATTGTCCAAGTTTTCACTTCCATGTTTGCTTTCTCCATTTCCTCTATCTTCAAACGCTGTTTCTCAAGCTGTTTCTCATGGGTAGAATGATTTTCTTTCTTCTGCTGGAAGAACGTGAACAAAAAATTGGTAATGCATTCATTTTTCAATATGATCACTTAGAAAAATGTCACATGGACTCAGGTATGAGTGTAGGATAATTCAAGGCCAAAGACGAAGAGATGAGAGAAAAAGGTCAGATCCATCTAATTTGTGTATAATTCTAGGATCAATGGTGTTCACCTAACATGCAATGTTCAAAGTGGAAATTTTGGTCCATATAAATAATTATGCAACAAAAGGAATATGTAAATATCTAGTTCTCTCAGATCATAAATGGCGTTACCAAATATACATGTTACAGGGATGCAAATCTTGTGGAAGCACCAGAGACATATTACATACCCTGTCCTTAGGTCCATATTCAAGAGTGCATGCAACATGGCTTATAGAGGAAAATAACTAACAAATACCTAACATAGGGCACATCGTGACTTATAAACGCCTATGTAAATATTACAATAGCGAATTACCTTATCATCAAAGTCCATGTCACCGCTTTGTCTGTCACCCGCGCTTGAGTCATGTCTAGTTTTTTTCTGCTGACTACCAGTTTTCTTTTTCCCGCCAAAGAAGTCCTCGTATCTAGATAAGGAATATTCAGAAAAATGAGATCCCTAAAGGCAAGGAAGTTGGTAGGGGGGACTTTATGAAGTAAACACAAGTAACTTAGTATATCTATTAGGCATAACAGCAACCTAGCAAAACCAAAAGCTTCAAAATAAGGAAATAAAAGACCAAAATTCAACTGAAGGGGCCCTTGCACGATGGGTTTGAACTAAGGCATCAAGCACCCCATGTTACCCCCGGATCAAAAACTCCATCAGTAATGAAAATGGGTTCACAAGTTTGGTTACAATATATTACCACTACAGGGCTAGGTTTCGAGATCAGGGTTCAACCTAGTAATTAATTCAAGTAACTTGGAAGCAAAGTAATCTATTATGCATCAAGTGAAAGGCTTCTAGGTGGCAATTCCGTCCGTTTGAATAATAAGAATTCGGTGATCATATTTTCGTTCTAAAGACAAGGTACAAGGACAGCACGTAACTGCAGCGAGAATGACCATTTTTTAAGCTTTGGTAAAAATTAGATCAGAATATAGTTGTTTAATCCTCTTTTGTTCTCCATAAGACAGGTCTTTGACATACCATGCTAACATAGTGCCTACAACGCCAGTATTGCAACTAAGCTCTCAACATTTAACACAATTGTTAATTGGAACCAATGATATTTTCTCTGGTCAACTCATTCTGCCTATAGTCAACACACGTGTACATTAACATAAAGCCGGAAGTGGCAACCACCTGTAAAGAAGATTATGCAAAAGCAAAAAGAAAACGGAGTAGGAGGGCCAAGTCCAGTGCTGTTAGTTCTTTGTGTTGTATATTTTGTCACAATTTATACTCAATTTATTTCTAATAACAACCCACTTTTGTGGTAATTGCATTTATCGTCCTTAAGTTTTAACATACTGCACTTTTACCGCTTGTGAATTTTTGGAGGGAAATGAAATTTCACTCTTGTCTTGGGGGGAGGATTCACCTTTTGCTAGCAAACGTTCCTTGGTCTGTTGGCTCTCATTCTTGCATTTTGACCTCTTTAAATAGTCTCATTCTCCCATTAGTTCTTCAAGTTCCTTTGGAGCTCTCCCTAGGTGAGGGCACCATGGTTGAACTTAAGAGTAGAAGGTTTTTCTTTTTGGTTCTTTTATATTATATCATTTATATACATATGTATATAGATGTATACATATATGTATACATATGAAAAGAAATAAAGAAGAAGAGATAAAAAAAAATAAAGGAAATGAAAGCTCAATTTTGAACATATATGGCTACATAATCGGCACTCCATTGGACCAGTGGAACCCGTCCGACATAAAGGGTGCTTCAACCGAACTGTAGGTTTCACATCAGCAGCACTTATAGGGGATCGGTAGCACCTATCAGTGCAATCGTTGCCAGTGACCACAGGATCAGCGCCACTCCCTTGGATAGGTAGCACCGGTCCAACGGTTTTTAAGCCTTCTCACTTCAAAACTTGAACATTTTGTAGGTTCTTTCAAGACTTTAACAGCCATATTTCTGAAGAGTTGTGACTCTTAATTAAGGGTGCTTAAGCACCAATTCATTGCCTGCATCAACGAAGTCTTGAACTTAATTTGTAATTAATTGCAACTTGAACATTCTTCTCTCTCTCTAAAACTTTCTGAAATTTCTTTCTTAGTGTTATATGAGTTTCATCCTAAGCGAGTTCTTGGCAGTGGAGAGAAATGTAGAAGTGCAATCTTCAATTCCGAAGTGACTGGGCATTGTATCCTGGCGGTAGGTTTTCATTCTGATTAGGCTTTGTATCGTGGGGGTAGGTTTTTCTTAAGTCCATTTGACCATAGTGGGAAAATACTATCTTCAAGATAGCTTCCTAGAAGTGCCTTGCCCAACAAAAGTCTTTGTTCTAACTTATTTTCCTTCTTGATTTTTCTAAGTCCACACACATTCACCATAATTTACCGCACAACACTTTGTGGGAGGCAATAACATTTTAGGCATCAATACGCATCTAAAGCGTATAACATGCAGTTCTTAAAAATTAGCTTGACCTTTTGACTTCGACTTGGCATCAGAGTACTTTGGGGGTACTTTAGGGGATGTCTGAGACATTCAAGCGCGATGCTTAACAACACGCTTAGCTTATTAAGTAAGCAAAACAGTACTAAAATACACCATAACAAGAACTAACAGCCACTTTCACTAGGTAGACCTTTAGGGAGCATCACATTATTCACATATATAATCGACTGAAGAATATTGGGGACAATACGGATAGATGAATACCAAAGAACTGTACATGACCCTTAGGCTAATCTAAACGTTTAAACACTGCCAGTTAAGACTATCAATTAGCGGGATACTGATATTTTGACCTTGACAAAGATTTTGAATCACTATGAAACCTCGCAGTGAGTATTACCACTCTTCTTTTAAAAACTTGGATCGACAAAATGTACGCAAAAACAGAGATAAGAAGAAGAAAGCCAAACCTGGCATCTCCACCTTCCTCATCGTCACCATCACCAAGTCCAAGAACTCCAAGCTGCTTAAGAAAGAATGAATTATTAGAAACAAGCAAAAGTACCCCTTTTTTACACGATTAAGCCAGTAAACATCTCAAGGGTATAATCTCTTCAAAATAGACAAATTATCCAAAGCAATCAATATTTGATAATAACAAACTTCGCGCTAATCAGAAAAAGCTAGCAAACATTCTCACCTCGTCATCATCTTCTTCCCCCTCCTCATCCCCATCATCATCCTCACCATCTTCTTCATCCTCATCATCATCCTCTTCACTGCTCTCGTTAGCTACCTTCCTATCGCCTTTCTCCTTCTTCTTAATCCCATACTCCCTCGCCTCGTCCTCTTCCAAATACTCCTCCAATTCACTTATCTTCAAAAATCTGTCCTCCACCCCACCCGCACCCCCACCATCACCCTCCTCCTCATTTTCTCTCTCCTCTTCCTCATCATTCTCCTCATCATCCACGTCATCACTTCCCTCCAATCCCTCATCACCGTCCTCCAATTCATCAAATCCCTCATCTTTCTCTCCATCCAATTCCAACCCCTCCAATTCCTCGTTTTTATCATCTTTCCCCTCTTTCTTCCCGACACTGACTTTCGGGAACAGTTTCGATATCTCTTCCGGGTGCTTCTCAAAATTTTTCACCTCGCGACGGAGTGTCGAGATCAACGGCTGCGACTGGAGGTCAATCTGCTGCCATATTTGCTCGGCGTCGAACCCGTCGGTGAGGAGTCGATCGAAGGGCGACTTGGGGGTGAAGGGCCTCAGGGAGGCGAATATGTGTTGGCAGGCCAAACGGGCGGACTGCGATAGGTCCGGCGAGGGCGAGAGGTAAAGCGGCGGGTCTGTCGATTTGAGGCGGTGGAGGGCGGCGACTCCACCGCTGTCGGTGGTGGCTGCCATGGGTGGCGATTGTGTTGGAAGGTTAGGGGTTTAGGGTTTTAGAAGCTGTGGGTATGAAGTCTGAACTGAACTTTTGCACGCGCTTTACGACGCGATTGCGGTTGCCACGACGGAGAGGTATCACAAATTTTCTGGAATTACCACGGTTCTGATAGATGTGTTATGTCTTAATCTTAGCCGTTTATATTAATCTCGTAAATTCGGCGAACCACTTTTTGCCCCGTCCCCGAACTCTCTCAAATCTCGAGTTTTTATCTTAAATAATTTTTTTTTAATGCTTAATTACTTCTCTATTCCATTTTCAACTTTATTTATCTATCTAACCTACTTTTGAAAATCTTGATTTCAAACAGAGATTTTAACTGAAGAAAATGCGGTTTCAAACTGCGTTTTCAAACCAAGATTTCTTTTAATGTAGTTTAAATTAGACAAATACATTAAAAACGTGATTTGGAACCGCATTTTCTTTAGTTAAAATCTCTGTTTGGAACTAAGATTTTCAAAAGTGAATTAGATAACTAAATAAGGTTGAAAATTGGGTAGAAGAGTAATTAAGTAATAAAAAGGGATTATTTAGGGCAAAAACTCCTCAAATCTCTCCCTCCCTCCCCACAAACTCGATTAACAGAGACGTGGGTTTTGGCAATGATTTAGAAATTTGATAGAATTAGAATCACAAATAAATACTTTAAGGTGCGTAATCGCTGTCTTTAAGACTTTATTCGTCCCTACTCGAAAACGAGTTTTACTGATGGGTAAACAATCATGCACAATAAAATAAAGTTTTTGGGGAATCTGCAAACAGTAAGTTCAAAAATTTCTCTTCGAACTCTCTTTTAAACAGTGTACAATTTGTCTATAATAATTTTACATAAAGAAAAGGATAAATTACACACGGTACCCCTGAGATTTGCCCTAAACTACACACGGCTCTGCCTAACTTTTTTTTATTACACTCCACTACATTTTTCTATTTTTATTTAAGGGGGTTAACGGAATTAATAAAAAGACATTAATACCCTTCATGAAAAAACAAATTTACCCAACCCACCCACCCACTCCTCCTACCGCCGACACACCTGAAAATCCCACACATACTGCTTATAACACACCTGAAAATCCCACATTTGGGACCCTGCAGATGGTAGGGATGGCAATAAAACCCGCAACCGGCGGATCCCCGACCCGCCTCGCTCCTGTAGGAGCGGGTTATTTTGACTTTGATAGGATCACAGGGTGGGTATGGTTTTAAAAAAAATCCACAACGGGTTAGGGTCGGGTGTGGTATTTGATCTAGTTCGCCCCAGTATCCATCCCGCAACCCGCTCCCGCCCGTTATATTAACCATATACTTATCTAATCCTAGCCGTCTATCCTTACATATATATAGGATTTCATGATAAACCCTAAATGTCCATCTTCTCACTCTGCCGCCCAACTGCCTCTTCTCTGTTCTCTCCCTCTCGATGACTCCGCCGAGGCCGAGCTTCCCCACCAGCCAGCGCACCTCCTCCTCTCCCTCCCCCCGCATGGTCGTCGAGCTTTCCTACCAGCCACTGCACCTCCTCCTTCTCTTCCCCCTACCGCGCCAGATCGCCAAGCTTCACCCGCCGCAACCCACCGCTAAATAGTTCTCATGTTTGGATAATAGGGGCTAGGGCTTCGATCTAGGTCCAGAAGATTCTCCTGTTAGTGATTCGAAAGAAGAAAATGAGAACCCAATCTGTCTGCTTTGTTATCTCACGATTTGGATTCGAACTAATTTTCATTAGTGCGTAAACCGATTGGAACCATTATTCTGAGCCTGTTCTTATGGGATTGGGGTCCCTGTTTTCGCTATGAAAGGAATTTAAGGTGAGTTCTCTGTTATAGCGGTTGAATGAAAATCGCCCAAATTTCACGCAATCCAGATTTTATTATCGTGTCATCGATCGAAAGAAGAAAATCCTAGCCCTAGCCCGGTCAATCAATATCCTTATCGGCGAACCTCGGTCGATTCTCCTGTCACTGATTAGGAAGAAGAAAAGCACTCGATCGGAAGAACAAAGTTGATTCTTCTGCCACTAATTTGGAAACAATTCAACATAGATCGGAATACGGGTTCGAGGGCATAAGGGAAGGGCGGGGACGGGATGGGTTTTCTAAATTATTTTAGGGTCGGATTTGGTATTAAGATTTAATAACCCGGTGCGGGGAGGGGCGGGGTGGGATTTAAGGGACAGCGGGGAGGGTTCAGATCTCATAGGATCCGCATCCGACCTTCCCCATTGCCATCCCTAGCAGATGAAGGAGGTGATGATCCCTCTTTTTCTATGGTTCAATCTTGAAGTAAATCCTACCCTTCCTGATATATCAGGCTTCCACTTCTGATATTCCTTTTGAAACACCGAAGAAATCCAACACTGGTAGACTCATATCTCAAGGGACGGAAGTGCCTTAGATTAATTAGAAGCCTATATTCTCTGCAATCCACCTGCACCAAACAATGACAATCAACACTAAAACCCAAAATTAAGACCTCCTACTACCAAAACCAAGCTTGCTCGAAAGTACTAAAATCAATTTTTCCATCTGCCGCCTTCGTCATCGCCCGTCCTCCGTCATCACTGTCATGTGAAAGCCTTAATCGAGGGAGACCATTTGGCACCCTAAATCTGACCTTTAACCCGTCGACGCCCAATCGTCAGCGATGCTCTCCGTCATCAATGCCCACAACATCAAGAACCACCTAGTGCTTGATCTGTTTCTCAAAGATTTCTCCCTAAGACTAGAGCTGTCAAAAGGGTCGGGCGGCCCGCGGGCTGGCCCGACCTGACCCAAAACTGGCTCGGCCCTCTCGGTGAACAGTACGGCCCTAACATAGTTGGGCTTTGGGCCTGGGCTTGGACCAAGCCGAGAAATCCCGGGCCCAAAAAAGCCCGGTTCTGGCCCGACCCGAAAAGAAGCCCAGCTTTGGCCCAGGTTTGGCCCGGGTTCTGGCCTGGTTTGAGGTCGGGATCTGACTCGGTTCTAGGCCAGGTTTTGGCAGGCCCCACCATTTTCAAATTCTGATTCCCCCCTTTCCCCCCAACGGATTTATTCCCCATTATTTTTCTAAATTCCACTTTTACCCCCTCAACAGCAATATAACGGCTAGTTTGGGGGGTATTTTGGTCTAACTTAATTTTTTCAATTCTTTTAAGGGTTTTTACACTCTTACCGTCCCCAACAACTATAAACGGATAGTTTTTAGGGGTATTTTGGTCTTTTGTGAAGTTTTAAAAATCTATAAATTCACACCATTTCTCTCTAATTTTTCACACCAATCTTCTTACTCTCTCTTATCTAAACATTCTACATTTCTACAAGCTTTGCTACTATTTCCCTCTCCAATTACTACTCTTGCTAATTACTACTCTTATTTACTAATTAGTACTCTTGCTAATTATTACTCTTGTTTACTAATTACTACTCTTGTTAAATTCTAATTACTAACTACTCCTCTTATTAATTTGTTACTCTCTAATTATTTTGTCTAGTAATTAGTAATTAGTGAATTTTTATTTATTAATTACTATTACTAAATTCTTTTTAATTACTAACTCTCTCCAATTTTGAATTTCGAATTACCCTCAGTGATTCATTTGTTACTTTTTAATTCTTTTAATTGTTATTTCTAATTACTAATTACTGCTCCTATACTTGTGTATTTAGTTACTCTTACTAATTTTGTTTTCCATTCTAGTAAAAAAGTTTAGCGTCAAATATGGCTGGATTACTGAAGAAACTGAAGCGTGGATCATCATCACGAAAAACATCATCATCATCACAAGCACCACCACCAGCACAAGCGCCAGCACCACGGCCATCACAAACACCAATCCAAGCACCACCACAACCATTCGTTCCTGGACGAATGAGTACAGGCTGTATGATAGATACCCAAGCCAATTGGGAGTTCAATCAAAACATTCCAGATTTTGAATACACGCCTGATCAAGACCCCCGCATTATAGTCAAGGACGCAGCTCGGTTGGCGAAGCTACTACTCCGTGGCATAATCTTAACCCTATGCCTGGTCATGATGAAGAAGGGCCGAGCAATGCCTCCGGTAATGAGCCAGAAGTCCAAAAGGAAAAAAAAACGGAGTGTTGGAATCATTTTGATGAAGTTACGGTGGACGGCATCCGAAAAGCTCGATGTAAGTACTGTGCTAAATTATTTTCGTCTGGTAGTGGTAATGGACATCTTAACAGGCATTACCCTCAGTGTGCACCTCGACAAGGCCACGTCGAACCTACCCAAACGCAGTTATCTTTTGACGGTAAGTTATTTGTTTATAATCAGCGAGAGCAAAGAGACGGTCTCGCTGAATTTGTTATTCACGATGAACAAGCCTTTTCTTTTGCCGATAATGCTAAGCACTCTAGATATATGAACACATACGTTCAACCTTTGTACAAAAAGGTTCATAGAAACACAACTAGATCCGATGCACTCCGACAGTATAATGCTGCTAAAGCACGCCTGATCGATTATTTCGATAATTTTGACGGTAAAGTTAGTCTTACTTCTGATATTTGGCAATCTCTGTTTACTTTTGTTAGTTATACTTGTGTGACGGCCCATTGGATTGATGCAGATTGGATTATGCACAAGAGAATCATCGCTTTCGAGCTCTTTCCTTTTCCGCATGATGGAATGAACATTGCTACTCTTATATTAAAAGCATGTACCACATTTAAATTAAAGGATAAGATTATGAGTATTAGTTTTGATAATGCTTCTAACAATACAGCTGTTGTTGATGCTTTAGAGGAGAGCCTCAAACCTGTACTTTCTGGTAAATTATTTCATGTTCGTTGTGTTTGTCATATAATTAATTTAATTGTTCAAGATGGTTTAGCTGCTGCAGGAGATATTCTTGTCAAAATGAGGGGTATGACAGCGTATGTTAATAGTTCGAGTCCGAGAACACAACAATTTAAAACGTTGTGTGTTGAATATAATATGCCTCGCAGGAGAGCAGTTACAGATGTGGTCCACAGGTGGAACTCTACATACCATATGCTTTTACACATTCTGGCATACAGAGAAGTCTATACGCATTTTCTACTAACCTTGTTCCCAGCCGGCTTGCCAACTCAAGAGGAATGGCAGATGGCCACATACCTAGCTGAATTTTTAGAAGTATTTTCCACCTCTCTTCTCACTGTAATAGAAATTCTCAAGATGGCTACAATGTTAACAAAATGGAGATATATAGGACCCTTTAAGGAAATAGTAAAAGTGATGGATAAAAAGTTTAATAAATATTGGAGTGAACTGCCTGTTGTTTTTACTGTGGCTACTTGTTTAGATCCTAGGTTAAAGTTGCATGGCGTGAACGTCTCGATACAAGAGATATCAAGATTAATGTGCTACCCAGTAGAGGATACAACCGCACTCACAGCAAAAGTGAGCAAGACATTTGAGGAACTGTTCAACCTCTATCGTAATTCTGCTGACGTGCGCGGGCGAGCTTCATCATCGACTACTGAGAGGTATTATGCGCCATACCTTAAGGGCTTTGAACATCTAGTAGCAAGACAACTACCAGGTGAAGGTACTTCTAATTCGGCAGGTTCGTCTACTTTTTCCTCTTTTAATGAGATTGGTGTATATTCAAATACTGATCATTATTTTGATTTATCAATGCAAGAACAGGTTAATTTTAATTTGTTAAATTTTTTGAAACAAAATCAAAACATGTATAAAACTTTATCCCAAATTGCACGGGATGTACTGCCAGTGCAAGCCTCCACGGTTGCTTCAGAGTCGGCATTTTCAGCGAGCGGGAGGGTTTTGGATGACAGGAGGAGTCGTCTTAACCCCGAGTCGCTCGAGCTATGTGTATGTTGGAAGGATTATCTTGATGCGAAATACCGCGAGCAAGATAAACCGATTGATGATAGGAAGAGCAGTGACTCGGATATTGAAGTACTTCCGGATGATTAGGTAATTTCTTTTTATTTTCCTTCTCTTAAGTTTTAAGAATAAAATTTTTCACAAAATATAGTTTTTTTTCATATATATAATATAATAAATTTTTACAAGCAAGATAGATATTTTTCCGTATATATAAAAAAATAGGTAACTTCGCCTGTTTGTTTACAAGCAGCCGGTCTCAAATCCGGATAAAAGGAGGAGGGCCTATGAATACATTTATCTTCAATTTAACTCTATATGGACGTTAATATTTTACCTACATTCATAAATTCTAACCTCGCTTACTTCTTATTTTCTGACAAACATAATATATTAATATCATAAGTTCTTTTATACTCACTCATAACCATCTTATATACATATGAGAGTCATATATATAGAATAAAATTTTGTATATGAGCCAAAGTAGAGAGAAAAAACTGTTAGTCAAAATTTATACTTATTACTGAAGATCGTCTCGGGAATTAACATATATCAATCTCAGCCAATTAATTTGAAGTAAAATATCAAATAGTAGAAATAGTATTTTTCAAATAGTAATAATTGTTATGTGTTAAGATTTTATTGATAAAGCTCACCAAGAAGAGTATAAAAAGGTTTAACATATAATAAAAAATAAAATGAGAGATAAATAAATATGTATATACATACATACATACATATATGTATATGACTTATAATGAAATAAAAGGATAAAGATTAGGTTCGTTAAATTGTGAATATTGGACATGCCTAGAGATAAAATTTAAAATTGAATAACAAGAAAATGCAACAACAAAAAAAAGGCTAGGGCCCGGCCCAAGCCCGGCCCTAGATATTGGGCCTAGGGCCAGGGCCTGGACTGGGCCCAGATTTCCTCTTCATCTGGCCCGGCCCGACTTGCAGCCACATTGCCCAGCCCAGGCTCGGTTTCACGGCAGGCCCGATGGGCCCGGGCTGGGCCGGCCCAAGCCCAGCCCATTGACACATCTACCTAAGACTACCATTCTAAGGCCCCGTCAAGAGCCGAGACCCACCACAGCCTCTGTCGCTGACCGTCCTCCATCATTGTTGTCGCCTCTATCTCTTGTCGGAGTTCATCGCCAGCGACCCACCACTCTACAAACACAAATAACAGCTACCATACAGAGATCCACTGCTCCGTCTCTCTAGCCTAATCACCAACCTCTATCGCGCCCATTCTCTATCGCCGATGACACACCACGCACTGCTATCACATACCAGCCAATTTTAGAAATTCATTCATGATTTTAACAGAAAGAATGAGAAAATTAAGAAAAAAAGAGAAGAGGTCGTAACAGAAAACTGAAATCCAGAGGGAACCTGTGTGTGTGTGTGTTTCACCGGTGGGCGTATGTGCCTCTGTGTGTATGCGTATGGGTGGTGGCTTGGCGTCAACAGCAGTGGCGGTGCCTGGGCTTTTTTTTGGTAAGAAAGAAGAGGTTGACCCAAGGGCACTTTTGGTATAACATAATAAATTTGTGTTGCCCTATATTTTTTGACGGTTCCCTAACGGGAGTGGGT
Organism: Escallonia herrerae; assembly: GCA_033070095.1. NCBI lineage: Eukaryota > Viridiplantae > Streptophyta > Magnoliopsida > Escalloniales > Escalloniaceae > Escallonia > Escallonia herrerae. The sequence continues at coordinate 563,853 of JAVXUP010000177.1, read as the reverse complement.
TTTGTGTAATACAATGACAAACTATAAGGGGCGGGGAGTAATAATAATATTTAGGTGGAGCCATGTATAGTTTAGGGCAAACCTCAGGGATGCCGTGTGTAATTTATCCTAAAGAAAAGAGTTTTTAATTGCAAGTAAGTGTTCTGAAAGAACTAATAATTTTGTATTTTTAAAAACCTGAAAGGCTGAATTTGGACAGACACAACTGCTAAGAATAACAGTTATAGTAGTTAAAATAAATAAAACTGTCAGAAATGAATTTGAAATAAATTAAAATTTGAATTTAAATTTAAATAAGTCACAAAATCTCAGTAAAACTATTTTTAATTCGAAATGCAAAATATTTTTCAAAAATAAATCTCATTTTTCGTGACCACGGCAAAGTGCTAAATGCACCTAAACTCGTGTATTCGCACGCGAGTAGAATCAAGACTAACACACTCTAGTCTTACTACCAAGTACATTGTAAAAGTACATTTTCACTTATAAACCCTTTTCAAAACTCATTCCAAATAATGTGGGACAAATAAGTTTGCTTGTTTTCAAACAAACTTACAAACCTAACATGTATTGATTGACAATGGTGTAGATTGAGTTTCTACAGTAGTGTAGATTAGTGTTTCTACTGGTGGAGGTGATTGACTTTCTCTGATGGAATTAGGTTTAGGGGAATCAAGGCAATGATGGCAGAAAAAGAAGAGGTGGATTCGGATATGAAGAGGAGGCGGGGATAAGGGGGTGGCATGAGGCACGATGGCAGGCAACTGCCATATAGTATACCCTCACCTAACTGAAGCGGTGATGCCCCCAGCTTGTTTGATGACGTGACAAAAGATGGTGCGTCGTATTTATGGATTGATTTGAACAGCTGAGATTAGGACATATATCATAATAGTTGTATTTATGGTTACTATAGAGGATTTGTATTCCCAAGCCTATAGCTTGACTAATATAACGATACAATATAGTCACTTAGCTTACATCTTACGAATGATCATCATGGGGTAGTTGTGGTTCGTACTTCGCATTTCTCCTATTTAAACATGAACGTAGTAGTACGCTTTTCTGACTACCGGATTCCACACGCTTATGATACTCTTTTCCTATATTTTCATGCCGTTTTTAAAAAAATATATGTTAAGTGCAAATTTATTATTGTCCTTTTTAGCGGCAAAATAGAACGATGGACAACAAAGCGCCAGAAACTAACAGCAGCACCCTAAAAGACTACGGTCGCAGTTGGACACCGAAGTTGAACAAAACGTTGACAGGCCCAAACTTCCAAGGTCAACTCTCTCTCTCTCTCTCTCTCTCTCTCTCTCTCTGTGGTCCAGCCTTTTCATTTTCCTTGAAATCTTCATTTGTATTTGAATACCATCAATTGCAAAACCCTAGCTCTCTTACCGAATCGTTGAATCTCACCATCACTTATCCTCGGAATCTTCTTTTGATCTCGTTTCCACGGTGATGTGTTAAATTGCCAATTCAGTGCTTGTCACAGACGTTGGCTTTTGGAGTAAATAATAGGCCCGTTACATTTGAACAGAGGTGCTAAACCTCATATCAGCAATTATAATCTAAAGGAAGGGTAAACTAGGAAATTAAGTAGCTTAATTCCACAGCTATGCTGTTAGGCAGTTACGAGAGAGGACCACCTGGAGAGAAGAGAGAAGGAGTATAAAAGAGGATAAGATATTATGTTGGGGTGTGTGAGAATTTTGGCATTTCTTTCATTTCCTTCTTCTTCCTCACTTGTCTTCTTCTGTAACTTCCTGGATCTAGTGCATTTTGTTCTGTTTCTTGTTGAATTTATAAATACAAAGCTGTGTAGTTACACTAGCAGTAGGCCGCTGGTTATAACAATTGGTATCCAGAGCATCAATCCTGCAAACCACTCAACAATCGCAATGATCGATACATGCCTGAAACAAATTGAGGATAGCATCAAAACCACAGACAACAAGCTCAATAAAATCAGCTCTTCGAATGAATCTTTACAAAAAATGGTGAATATGCAAATGGGTTTACTGGATGGAAGGATGACTATGGTTGATAAGAGGATGAACAGCCTAGAGCTAGAGGCTAAGAAGATCGGTGGTATCGAATCAGGAATGGATGAGGTTAAGGAAGGTCTAGCCATGATCATGGAAACGTTGCTCAAAGGCAAGAAGGAGCAGCAAAACCCCAATGAACACGTGAACCAAGGTATCTCTCTTCCTAACCCAGATTCAACTCCTTCAAATTCCCTCAGTAATTCTTCCACCACGGGATTACCAAAGAATTGGGCCTTAGGTGAAACCAATAATTCGAACCCATCGCTACACTGCTTTACCCATCCTTTACCAATAGAAAACCTCCAGAAACCAAAATTTTCTCATAGTCCAAACCAGAGGTCTTTCCAATTCCCTACATCAAACAACCCGCCTATCTTGACTAACCCAACCCCATTCACCAACCTTCTTCAACCCAATCATTAACCAGCTTGGAAATCACCCCGTGAACTCACAGCTACTTCAATACCAATAGCCATACCCATTACATCTTAACCACAACCTTGCAAGGTACCCACCCATGTTGACCACACCACCACCTGAAATACAGGCCTACCAACACCAACACTTGGTTCCAAAACTCATGTTTCCCAGCTTCGAAGGCATTGATCCCAGAGGGTGGATCAATAAGGCTCATAGGTATTTCCAGTTCCAACCCCTAAATGATTACCTCAAGGTATCACTGGCTGCAATCCATTTGGAAGGGGAAACTAATGATTGGTTCCAGGCTTATCAAGTGGGTAGAGGAACAATAGCATGGCCGGACTTCATTAGAGATTTGACACTGAGATTTGAAGAGCAATGTTTTGATAGTGTTGTATACAGGTTTAATAAGCTCAAACAGACCTCAATAGTAACCTAGTACTAGGGGCAGTTCGAACAATTACAGGCCCAAATGTTGGCTAAGAACCACACCCTAACAGAGGGGTACTTTGTAGAGAGTTTTTTGAGTGGGTTAAAAGGTGAGATCAGGGGTATGGTTCAGATGTTCAGTCCCACCAGCTTGTCAGACGCCTACAGTAAGGCTAGATTACAAGAGTCTCAACTCTATACGCTGAGTAAGGGAAACAAGACTACACAGTCATGGGCAACCAAAACACAACCTACTAGTACAACCCCTGTTTCCAAAAAGAACACTGCCACACCTCCTTACCACATCAACAACTTTTCTACCAAGGAAGGTTCATACAAAGTGACAAAAAGGCCTACAGATGCTGAGCGACAGTTAAAAAGGGATAAGGGTCTTTGTTACACTTGTGATGAGCCGTGCACCCCTAGTCACAAATGCAGGAAGAAAAGGTTGTTCCTCATTGTTGCTGAACAAGAAGGAGACTCCGAAGAGGAAGAGTGCGCTTATGAAGATGCAGTACAACAGTGGACTGAAGGTGAAAACTCTCCCACTCTCCACCTATCCATCAATGCAATGGAAGGATAGCCTTACCTAAATACCATAAGACTTAAAGGTACCTTAAACCTCTACCCTATATCCATTCTAATTGACAGTGGCTCAACCCATAACTTTATCGACCCCAAAATAGTGATCAAAACCCACTGCCAACCCACCGAAATTCCTAACACCTTAGTCACCATTGCCAATAGAACCAAGGTTGAAAGCACAGCAGCTTGCAAAGAACTTAAATGGTCAATGCAAGGGCATGACTTCTGCTCTGACGTGAAGGTGCTACCCTTAGGATGTTATGACATGGTTCTCGGGGTGGAATGGATGGTAGAAAATAACCCTGTGAGTTTTGACTACAAGAAACAAAAGGTCACAGTGGTCAAAGAAGGAAGGAAAATAACCTTGAGAGGGAGTCAAGATAACTCTGACCCTGCACTGTTGAACATCTCCTGTCATGCTATACAACCAGCATGGGCTGGGTTTGACCACCTGGGCATTGAAGAGATCTATTGCATCACCTTAGAAAGCCAAGAAGATGGAGGATTATAGCTGCCAACCCAAGTGGTCTAACTCCTATCATAATTCTCTGATGTTTTTGAGGAACCCATATCACTACCTCATTTTAGAGCCCATGACCACACTATACCTGTCAAGGAAGGTTGTCAACCGGTGAACCTGAGGCCTTATAGATGCCCTCATTAACAAAAAAATAGTCATCGAAAGCTTGGTAGAGGAAATGTTGGCTACAGGGATCATCAGGCCTAGTTCCAGTCCATTTGCATCATATGTTCTTTTGGTGAAAAAGAAGGACGGAACCTGGAGGTTTTGTGTCGATTACAGGGCACTTAACAACATTACCATCAAGAATAGATACCCCATTCCTATTATTGATGAACTACTAGAGGAACTGCATGGGGCTCAACTATTCTCCAAAATTGATCTCCGGTCCGGCTACCACCAAATCAGGCTCAAGGAAGAAGACATCCACAAAACAGCATTTAGAACTCACCAAAGGCACTTTGAATTCAGGGTGATGCCGTTTGGGCTAACTAATGCCCCAGCAACATTTCAGACCCTAATTAATGAAGTATTTAAACCATATCTCAGGAAGTTCATATTGGTATTCTTTGATGATATATTGGTTTACAGCCGCAACTTTGATGACCACCTTACACACCTAAAGTTAGTCTTGGACCTGTTGAGGACTAACCAGTTGTATGCTAAAAGGAGCAAATGCAGCTTTGCCAAGCCACAAATTGAATACCTCGGGCACATCATCTCTAAGGAAGGGGTGTCAGCTGATCAAGCTAAGGTTGAGAGCATGCAATCTTGGCCTAGACCAACTACTGTCAATGCCCTTATAGGGTTTCTTAGATTGACCGGATATTATAGGAAGTTCGTGAAGGGATATAGGGTTATTAGCAAGCCATTGACTATTCTCACAAAGAAAAATTCCTTCTTCTGGAATCCTGAAGCTGAGGCAGCCTTTCATAGGCTCAAGACAGCCATGGCAACCACCCCTGTCTTAGCACTACCTAATTTCTCAAAGCCTTTCATTGTGGAAACTGATGCTTATAACTCAGGAATTGGGGCTGTTCTCATGCAAGATCACAGGCCCATTGCCTATCTCAACAAGGCCTTAGCTCCCAGAAATCTGGGGCTGTCAACTTATGAAAAAGAACTGTTGGCTATAATACTAGCCATCAACAAGTGGTACCAGTACTTGGCTCATAGACACTTCATCATTAAGACAGATCATAAAAGCCTTAAGTTTTTTCTGGTGCAGAAAATTACTACCATCATCGAGCAAAAATGGCTTACTAAAATGCTGGGGTTGGACTATGAGATTACCTACAAAAAAGGGGTTGAAAATAAGGTAGCAGATGCCCTGTCTAGAATCCATAAAGTTGAACCAGAACACTCATGTGCAGCCATCACCACTACTACACCGGTTTGGAAGCGAGAACTACAAGCTAGCCTACAGGGTGATGAAACCGCTTCTGATATTATAGCTCAATTGCTCTTGGAACCACAACAGGCATCGAAATATTCCTTCTCTCATGGCATTTTAAAAAGAAAGGGTAAGTGGTATGTGGGCAGCTCAACACTCCTCAGAACCCAAATCTTAGAAATATTTCACTCTTCCAGTATAGGAGGCCACTCGGGAGTGTTGGGCACCTTAAAAAAGATCCAGCAATTTTTCTATTGGCCCAATCTGAAGGGAGAAGTTCAGAAGCAGGTAGCTCAGTGTGAAGTGTGTGCCAGATGTAAGGATGAAAGGGTTGCTTACCCAGGACTCTTACAACCCTTGGCCACTCCAGACACACCTTGGAAGGACATATCCATGGACTACATTGAAGGATTGCCAAAGTCACAAGGGAAAGAAGCTATCCTAGTGGTGGTAGATAGATTTACCAAATATTCTCATTTCTTGGCTTTACCCCACCCATATACTGCTATAACCATTGCAACCCTGTTTTTTGAACACATCCACAAGCTATATGGGCTCTCGCTCTCCATAGTTTCAGATAGGGATCCTATTTTCACTAGTTCATTTTGGACCACACTCTTTGGGCTATAGGGTACCCAACTCAATCTGAGTTCCTCATATCACCCATAAACAGATGGCCAAACCGAAAGGCTCAACAAATGTGTTGAACAATACTTAAGATGCATGGTGGGGACCAAGCCAAATGGCTGGGTGAAATGGCTACCTATGGCTGAATGGTGGTATAACACGACATTCCACTCTGCAATCGAAATGACCCCTTACCAAGCTTTATACGGAGTGGCGCCCTCACAGTTCTCGTTGCATCAGCAAACCAAAACTAAGGTGGCCACAGTAGATCAATTCCTACAATATAGGGCTCAGCTGATTCCAGTTTTGAAGGCTAATTTGAACCAGGCAAAAGCAAGAATGAAGCAAAATGCAGATAATAAAAGATCTGAGAGGACTTTTGAGGTAGGAGACAAGGTGTATCTCAAGTTACAACAAGTTACAACCTTATCGCCAATCTTCCCCAGCCAACCGCAAGCATCACAAGCTTCAGCCCCGCTATTTCGGTCCTTACAAGGTGTTGCAACGTTTAGGGTCCGTGGCATACAGGCTGGAACTCCCAAAAGAAGTAAAAATTCACCATGTATTCCACGTATCCTTACTGAAGAAAAGCGTGGGAACCAACGAACTCACCAGTCCAACATTACCAGCATATCAAGAGGAAGAAGTGACCCAAGATGAACCGGTGGCAATCCTAGAACAGAGGACTTACAGGAAGAAGAGCAGAGAAATTCCACAAGTTCTGATCCAATGGAAAGGCCGATTGATTGAAGATGCGACGTGGGAAGATTATGAAGAGATCCTCAAGATATTTCCTAAATTAAATCCTTGAGGACAAGGATTGTTTGAAGGAGAGTGGCTGTCACATACGTTGACTTTTGAAGTAAATAATAATAGGCCCGTTACATTTGAACAGAGGTGCTGCACCACAATTACAATCTAAAAGAAGGCTAAATTAGGAAATTAAATAGCTTAATTCCACAGCTATGCTGTTAGGAGTTACGAGAGAGTACCACCTGGAGAGAAGGAGTACAAAAGAGGATAAGATATTCTGTTGAGTGTGTGAGATTTTTGGCATTTCTTTTATTTCATTCTTCTTCCTCACTTATCTTCTTCGGTAACTTCCTGGATTTAGTGCATTTTGTTCTGTTTCTTGTTGAATTTATAAATACGAAGCTGTGTAGTTACACCAGCAGTAGGCCGCTGGTTGTAACAGTACTCAAATCAAGCCTTTGGATTTAGGGTTCTTTTTCCTGATTCCCATTTTAGTTTCATAATTGCGTGACAATCAGATGATAAATGGAGAGGGGACTCGAGAGATACCCTCCAAGATCGCCTCTCCAGACCCACTCGATGATTACCTTCTCTGGCAAGATCAAAGATTTGAAGGTGGCGGCGATGATTCGCCTGTTTTATCGCGATACACGTCCTGTGGTGAATCAGAGTTTGAGCGGTACTGCAGTGCGAACTCCATCATGGGGACGCCGAGTATATGCAGTTCCGTGGGCACATTTCAGAAGTGTCTTGATGGTGAATTTGGGTCTTTAAAATTTAGGCTTGGGGATTGTCATAGTTTAGAAAATTCTAGAGTATGTCAAAGTAAGCAACTTTCGTCTTCAGGCAGACTGGATGGTCATCAAAAGATCGAGTATTGTGATGGGGATAGTGAATTGGGGCAAGGGTTGGTTGAAAATAGGTTGAACTTGCCTGATCAAAGAGGTTTAGGGGAGTGGAACGAATGTGATGGCTCGGGATTGATGCGACATTCTTTTGGGGATAAATCTAGTCAAGGAGAAGCGTATGTGGGTGTTAGTGGCGGTTCGAATTTCTCTTCAGGCGTTGATGTGAGCGGTTGTTTGGATGGGTTGAATTTACCAAGTGATATTGGATATGATAGGAGGGATGGTGGAGGATACTCAGATGAAGGTGGAGGATCATCAAGGTATGAGCATTCAGAAGGTGAGGATTCAATGTTCGGCTATGGCACGGATGACGAGAAGCGGAGTAATTTGAATTACGGGAACTATGCTCAGAACCCTACTGAAGCGAAGGATAAGAATATAGATTCATTGCTTATGACAGAGTCAACAGCTTTCGGTTTAGACGATTGGGAAGATTTTATACAACATACAGGTGAAAATCCTTTTGTTCCAGTGGCTACGGATGAACTTCAGGGTCAAAGAGAACGGAGTACAGATTTGATCTCTGCGACCACTAGTGTGTTGCCAAGTATTGGTCTGCCAGGCCAACAAAAGGATATCAGAGACATTCCCATAGCCAGCAATCAAGTGGAAGGTGCTGGTAAACTAGCATCACGAAGTAGAACTTGTTCTAGCGAAGCAGAAGAAGAAGAAAAGGCGATTGATGTCCTTGGCACAATCAATCGAGTTGGAGATGCCAATAATTTGATAGAGCACCTTGACACGTCTTTTAAGACTAATGTATTCAAAGCGGAGCAGGATCCACTAACAGAAGATGCACATTCAGAAAAGGTGCTGAACATTAGGCTGGAGAGGGAGTGTGAATTTCTACGTACTGAGAAATTCACCACCACTGAGGACGATCATGTCGTTAAAAGCTTGGAGTTGGAAAACACAGAAGTACAGCTGGACCCTGTTTCGAATATTAAGTTTGCAGCTTCAAGGGGAGCTAGTGGCGATAAAATGGCTGAGTTTCTTGAAAACCCTAAAGCACCCTCATTGCACCTCTTGACAGAGAATACTAGCAAGAGGATTATGAAGGATTCTCCTATTTCAACTGATATTTTTGAAGGCCATTCTTTACCGATTAAGGTTGGTTTGTTCTTTCGGCACCATAATGAGCGGCAATTTCTTACCTCTTTTTATCCTGATTTGAACTTCAATCCGTGAATGCTGTATCCCATAGACAAACGCTTACCTATCACATCATGCAATGAGGTGGCAGTCTGAATAAAGAGACACATTTTGCTATATTGAAGTATATGCACAACTGAGCTCATGAATGTGTTGCCAATTTTTGCATGTGGCAAGAGTTTCTTTGTAATATTTTTTACTGCCATAATATGTAATTTCTCATTTGTCATCCATTTGAGACGCATATAGGTTTCTATTCTGAATACTTTGATCTTTTAAACAAAGTTGGTGTTGGGCAACTTACAGTTTATGATACACTTTGCACGTATGTAAAAGTTGATTTTTTAAGGCCCACACCATTCTCATCACATAGTGCAGCTTGGTCAGCAACAATATTGGCATTATTTGCTATATACCAAGGACTTAAAATATCAAAGCTGGTGCACTGATGATGCTTTTGAACGCAGACCTGAATGTACTTGCATATAAATTTATGACTAAGGCAAGTATTATTCTTCACGTTGAGCTCATATTGGGGTCCTAGTTATGATAAGTGTTTCTTTCAGCGGAAAGTATTGGCATCTCTCCGCTAAGTTCACGGGGCTAACCCCCCCCCCCCCCCCCTCTTCCCTCTCTTTCCTCCCTCTTATTCTGGACTACATCAACTTCGGTAATGATTGCATGCTAATATTACTGTCAGTGTCTTGGCATTAAGGACTATTGAGGCGAAGTGTGTGAGAATTCTAAGAGGTAAGAAAGTTGCTGAACTTACAAGATACAAACTTAAAAGAGATAGTGCTGTTTATATAACCAAATATGTTGAAAGGGGAAAAGAAAAAAAAAAAAGAAGAAAAGAGGCAAGGAAGAATACTTATTATTTCATATTCATATATGATTGAGTATTTATATCAGGCACTATATCATCCGCACACTGAGAACTATAGTGAAGCTATGACATCTTATCTAGGCCATTAGTACTGGAGCATCTCACTATAGTTTAATTTGGTCAGTGATATATTTAAAAATGCCTAAAGTAGCACTTGAGATGTAATAATTGTGCTAAAATCTGGTTGCTCAACTCCTTATTGGCAAATCTAGGATACATGTTGATGAGCATCAACAGGGCATCACCTCATTTGGCATACATTGTAGTTGATTTGTGGTAGGAACTATTTGAAAGGTTTTGCAGATGCATTATGCAACAGATGCAGTGATGTTTGTCCAACTCTCTTCCTCTTCTATATTAGATTTACTAGGTCATAGATGTTACGCTCCTTGAATTCATAATTTGTTTTTCGCATACTTTTACAGGCAGAGAATTGTGAGCTAAATGGATCCTACGATGAGTTTGTCCATGACATGGAAGAAATATTACTTGATTCTGGGGAGTCTCCTGGGGCCATGTTCACCCAACAGGGCAATAGGCCATACCAGTCTCAGTTACGGCTGCCTTTAAGAGATGGTAGTTCTACTGCATCTACTTCTGGTACAGATGATGCTTTCCCACTGGTCCAACATGCTTCGAGAATTGATGGGGTCAAAGTACTTGGTGCAAGGAAAATGAAAGGGGATGTTTCACTTAGCGAAAGATTGGTTGGTGTGAAGGAATACACTGATTATAAGATAAGAGTTTGGAGTGGAGAGAGTCATTGGGAGGTCGAGCGTCGATATCGAGATTTCTGTACTCTCTACCGGCGGTTGAAGACATTGTTTGCCGATCAAGGTTGGATTCTTCCTTCTCCCTGGTTCACTGTTGAACGAGAATCCAGAAAGATTTTTGGTAATGCTTCTCCTGATGTCATTGCTGAGAGAATTGTTCTTATACAGGAGTGCCTCGATTCTGTCCTCCACTCTAGGTTTTCATCCGGTCCCCCAAATGCTCTCATTTGGTTCTTATCCCCACCAGAAACTGTTCCTGGTTCACCTGCATCTGAGACTGGCAGGCCTCAATCACCATATTCTGCCAAAGGCACAGATATAGGAAACCTATCCACCTTTGGGAAGACTATATCTCTTATAGTTGAATTGTGGCCATACAAGTCTACAGCAGAGATGTTAGAAGCACAACATTATACCTGTGCAGGATGCCACAAACATTTTGATGATGGAAAAAGTCGAATGCTGGAACTAGTTCAGACACTTGGGTGGGGTAAACCTCGTCTTTGTCAATACAGCGGCCAGTTGTTTTGTTCTTCTTGCCATACAAATGATGCTGCTGTCTTGCCAGCCAGAGTTCTGCATCTTTGGGATTTTAATCAATATCCAGTTTCTCAGTTGGCTAAATCATTTCTAGACTCTACTCTTGACCAGGTAGATTGATGGTTGCGTACAATGCTTATGCTCTTTTGATCTATGAAATTATTTTTGGATGAAAGAGTAGAATATGTTATACATACCAGGAAAACGTAAAGACAAAATCTGTTGTGTGGGCTCTCTCTCTCTCTCACACATCCATACCAGCAACACGAAAAGAGTTGAATATGTTATACGTACCAGCAACACGAAAAGACGGAAAATCCGTTGTGTGGGCTCTCTCTCTCTCTCTCTCCCCCTCCCTCCCTCCCACCCATAGGCAATAGATTGTCGTGGTTGTATTATTATTAGGTTGGTGATTGCACACAATGCTGATAGTCTTTTGATCCAGAAACTCTCTTTGGAGGAAAAGAGTTCAATAAAAAGACAAAAATATTTGTGTGGGGTGATCTCTCTCTCTCTCTCTCTCTCTCTCTCTCTCTCCCCCCCCCCCTTCCCTCCCTCCCTTTGTTTTATCTTCCGTAGGAAGTGCATTTCATGGTTTCACTGTTGTTGAATTATCAGTCAATTTTCCATTTTTTTCCTCTAGCAATTTGTATATGTTATGTGATGTGATCTTGGGAGCCCAAGACGAAATATTGGTCAATTTGTGAAGAAATTTCTTTTCGTCCAGTGTCACATTCTGTAGTTAAGTATATAGGGACTGAGTTTAGATAGATGTTATTATGCTTGTGTAATATATTTTTAATTTTTTATGTGGCAGCCAATGCTCTGTGTCAGTGCAATTAATCCTTTCCTCTTCGCCAAAGTACCAGCACTTCAACGTGTTATGATTGTCAGGAAAAGAATCGGAGCCATGCTTCCGTATATTCGTTGCCCATTCCGTAGGACCATCTACGAAGGACTGGGATCTCGGAGATATCTCTTGGAAAGCTACAACTTTTTTGCACTGAGAGACCTCATTGATCTTTCCAAAGGGGTTTTTGCAGGTTAGCTTTAATTACAAGCTAATTACTGTTTATTGACTTGTTCAGAAGATACAACATATATCAGGCTTACAAAGTATTTATCGTTGTGGTTTAGATACCACATGCAGCATCTGTATGCTAGCAATCTCATGTAGAGATTATTTATCGTCTATCAGGGCTAATATAAAATTTTGCCAGTCTTTTTAAAATTCAACAACTAGCATTCAGTTTGCTGTTTTTCATGAGCAAGAATACAAGATGGTCTGTCCATATGCTTTGATGCCAAGGAAAGTGGGTTCGTAGTTACGTGGAGGTGCTACAAAGGATGCAGTCGAGTCAGCTGCCAGATGTACAAAGTGGGACACAATGAGGGTGGAGTAAGACTGGCAATGTAGCGGAGACGAACAGGGCCGACAGTCAAAGCTGAGCTCCAAGTCACGGTCCAACGGTCGAATGTTATGTCCAATTGTGTTTCTCTCTCTAGAATTCTGTAGCTTTGGATTCCAGAGTGAGAAAGTGCTATGTATCAAATGAGAGAATTCTTGTGAAAAATGAAGTCCAAGGTCCTCTATTTATTGGCAAAAGTATGCTTGTGTCATCAGTTACCGCGTGTCATCCCTTGGGAGTGACACGTCACCAGGGGGAGCATAAATACCGGTGCTCTTTTGGACTGTCGGTTCCCATATTCGCCCTGCCTGCCCTACACAACATCGCTCTACCTGTCTGAAAAGACTGACCACACAACGTCGGCATGATCAGAGTAAGCCCTTGCCCTAGCCACCAGTCCAGACCCTTACTGAATCCCACGGGGGTGCTTCGAGAGACGCGGAGAGAACCTGACAGTGGTGAGGAAGGGTCCCTGCTCCCGACTGCCAGGCGGATTAGGCGCGATGCCCTTCACAAACTTGCTCCGTGTCTGAGTGACCCGGGGGTCATTATCCTGGAGGTGCCGACGATCACCAGTAACGTGAGTGCGACGTGATCACAGCTCAGGCGTGCCTAGTTTCATGCAAGCCGCCCCAGGCAGAGATAGCTTCTGTGGTAGCGAGCATATCCCGCTCTGAAGGTTCCTCATGCCGGAGCACTACGAGCGGAGCTCCTCAGAATGCTACACACTTCAGAGAGTGGGCTGAAGCATGTTTCACATCCATGACGGGGGCGCATGGTGTGGCACACGGGCGTTGTGCCAGGGGGCACGAGACATGAGAGTGGCGCACGGGCGCGGTGCCAACGGCACAAGACATGGGAGTGGCGCACGGGCACGGTGCCAACGGCACAAGACATGAAAGTGGTGCATCGGCGCCACAACACCTGTCGCGAGACAATACCTGGTGCCAGGGGCACATGTAATGAAAGCGGCACACAGGCGTTGTGACATGTAGCGAGATGATACTTGGTGCCAAGGGCACATGCCATGAAAGTGGCGCACAGGCGCGACAACGCCTGTCGTGGAAGTAGGCGTCGTGCCAGGGGTACGTGACGCATGAACGGCACATGGGTGCGGTGATGTTTGTCACGGAAGTCGGCGTCGTGCTGGGGGCACATGACGCATGAACGGTGCATGGGCGCGAGCGATGAATGTCGTAGAAGTGCACGTTGTGCAGGGGGCACGTGACGCATGAGCGGCGCATGGGCGCGGGCTACTGGTGTCGTGGAAGACGGTGCACGGTCGCGGGTGCACGGCTGTCCTGGGGATGGCACCCGCGACGGTGGGCATTGCGAAGACGGCGCGCGGTCGCGGGCGACGGACGTCCTGGAAACGGCAAGCGAGTTGAATGCGGTGTGGCAGTGTAATCGACAGTCAAGTTCAAGAGAAGGGGGTAGTGTTAGGGGTAGGTAGTGTGGGAGGTGCTTGATGTTGCACAAAAAGGGGAGTGAAATCTCTAGTAATGATTGAAGTTGGAAGTGGGAGTACGCGGCTGCCTGTGACAGGTGTCAAGGATCTGGTGTGCGGGCGCCGGCGTCGCGGAGACAGTGCATGGGCCCCTGGTGGTGCGGAATTGCAATAGGGAAGGTCGAGGCCGACCCCCCTTGACTAATGCCAGGCATGCCTGCTTCGTTCACTTAGGGGAAAAAAAATGAATTTGGCGAATGAGATGCAACGAGAGCACTTCCGCAAATCACATAAAAGTTGAATTCCTTAGCGTAGAAGAAATGCAGAAATAGAAAATATAAACAAAAAGTACGTGACTTGAGCGTGAAGATTTTGAGCGGTTGAGAGCGTTGAGAAATTGACCGTTGACTTACGGTTACGTGTCGCGTAAAACAGGACCCACTGTGGGCCCATGGGTGCGAACATGCTTTATTTATTAATTTGAAGAGAAATTACCTGGCAAATACAATTGTAATGACCTCAAGTGCCTTCCTTTTGGGTCTAATATTAATATTTAGTATGAACACATGCACAACCACATACACAGAGAGGGAGACGTCTTTGACAAATAGAGGTGGTGGTTAAATATGCAACTTTAGAAAACTAGCATTCCAAATGGTGATCTTCCGCAAAGGGCTCCAGTTGAAATTGGTCCCACATAGAAACTTGCTGCCTTTTATATATCTGAGGGCATGCTGATACCGTAGAGTTAGTTGGGGCCAACGATGTACATCACATATTTGTATCTTCTGGAACCCTTAAATCAACTGTCTGTTAAGAAAGATTATAGAAATCTTAAATCAAAGTAAGATTTTAGAAATTTTGGAGAAGGCCATGGCCCTGCCATTACATGTTTGTATCTTCTGGAACCCTTACACCAACATTCTGTTAAGTAGGATTTAAAAATTTTTGGAGAAGGCCATGGCCCTGCCAGCCCCATTTCCATCCTCCATTGTGCGTGTAGAACCTACTAGGACATCTCAGTTGATTTAATTAGGTTGTGTATCATCAATTTCTTGTAATGGCTCCTGTAAATACCCTAAGCCATAGCCAGAGCATCTCTACTTAACACAGTGTGTGTGTGTGTGTGTGAGAGAGAGAGAGAGAGAGAGAGAGAGAGAGTGTGTGTGTCAGAGAGAGAGAGAGAGCAGTGTTCTCAAGAAAAGCTCTATCCTCCTTCGATTTTTGACTGTGATGTGATCTTGCTCCTGTTTTTATTGATTTATTGTATTGCCTTGTGACTTCTTATTGTGTTTCTAGGAGCGTGTTTTGTTCTTCATTATCTGCCGGACCTCTAAACGTTTTCGCTTAGACCCTGCTAAAGAGAATATCAGCTTAGATTTTTTGTTTTCAGATTTACTCTTGTTTGACTTCTTTCTAGACCACTGCCAAAATATCAGCTTCATTACACTTGCTTCCTATTTGTATGAATTTCATCCAATGCCACAATTCTGGTCTATAATGTCTTAGCTGTTGGCTCTTTGAATTCGTTCTTCCCTATCGATCTCTACCTACAACCATATCATACTGCTCTCTCTCATGCATCAGTTATAAGTTCAATTAATAATTCGAGTTTGCTTCATTAATTCGCACTTTCTCAGCATAGAGGTAGGAATGAATTACTTTCTTTTGAACTCTTTAGTTCGCATGCTGATGATGTTTACGATGACATATTGCAGCGCTCCCAATGATGGTGGAAACTGTCTCAAGTAAAATCCTGGCACATATCACAGAGCAATGCCTTGTATGCTGTGATGTTGGTGTCCCATGCAATGCTCGACAAGCCTGTGATGACCCATCTTCTCTCATCTTCCCTTTTCAGGTTGGTCTATTCTTTTTGAGCATACATTTTCTCCATTTTAAGTTAGGCCCACTATCTGCTCCCGCCTTGTTTGCAGGGACACGCAGGTCACCCATCCAAATGCTCTATCCCTTAATCAGCCCGCAACGTCTTTCCTTTTTGCTATTTGGCAATAATGAACTAACTCGAAAACTAAGACTATCACAAGGATAAAATGGTACTCGCTCCGCGTTATAATTTAGCTACCACTTTGGAAGAACATTTTACATTTAGATGCCAAGATTACCCTCACCCTATTTAAATATCATCACTTCATTTGGGAATTATGATTTTTAGAAAGCATAGATAAGGAAACGTATGTGCTTCTGAAGATTTATCATTATATTAGAACTGGTACCAAGTAAGCAGTATTGTTTTGCTGCTTCATTTTTCTTGATTTGAAACAGTCAAGAAGATTTATTGTTCGGTATCAACTAAAAGTACGTTTCCAGTTAATAGAAAAGACTCCTCTTTCTTGCTTGCCCAAGAAAGGTTTGAACCTACAAATCATGATCAGCAATGCCTTGATTAACAGGAAGGAGAGGTGGAAAGGTGCAGATCTTGTGACTCAGTCTTCCACAAGCTTTGCTTCAAAAAGATAACAAGTTGCCCTTGTGGTGCACATCTTAAGGTGAAAGAGGAGGTGGAGACAACTAAAGGAAGCCCTAGTGCTGGGCTTGTTGGCAGTGAAGTAGGTGGTACTTTGGACTTGTCAGGTCAAAAAGCGGTGTCCGGATCACGGTTGGGATTCCTATCTGAACTTTTCTCCAAGGCGATGCTGGAGAGGCTATGGAGGCCTAGAGATGGTGATACTGCTCTCATAATGGGTTCCTTACCAAGCACCTCCCTTTGAACACTTGTAGATTAGAAATTTTGGGAGCTCAGTAGGTGTACCCTTTTTCCCTTCATTACTTTGTACATATTGCACTCATTGTATCACAAGCTCAGATATAAAATGATGGTGATTATTGCAATTCTAAAGATTTTAAAACAAGCGTAACGAGGCACAAATCTACATATTCTTCCATTGATAAGAAAAGCTAACTAGGCGTAAGAATCGCCAAGTGATGGCATATATGGGTCTTATTTGAGAATAAAGCAGGAAATCTACTACTTTCAGACTTTTAACAAAGCAGCTACCCAAGGATTATAGTTAATGGAAGTGTGATATGGGCAATGGGCCTACAAGTACAAGAATTGGTTAACTTTGTAATCCTAGGGCAGGGGAGATGCCTTTAAAATGGAGACATGTTGAGTCCTTTAGAGCTTGAAATTTCAATCAAGAGGTAAGGAAGTTAAAGTGAAATTTAGGGCCGTTTGACACTCTTTTTTTTTTTTTTTTTGTTGCAAAAGCATAAAAGTTGAGGTGTTTGGTTGGGTTCTCTTTTTAAAAATGGCCCAAGAGTTTTTAAATTCTTGCCCATTTCTGAAAGAGCTCGGTGCTCTTTTTCACGCGTGCCTGAGGCTGGTTAAATGAGGTTGAGGCTTCGAGCCTCACTAGTAACATCTTTCCATTTTTTTTGCTCTGGGTATAAAATCCTTCTTCACCTATTTCATCACCACAGACTCCACAGCCCGTCGCCTGTGGTCGCCTCCACCAGCCAGCGGTCATCGCCTCCACCGGCCACTTTTCGGTCCAAGATGAACACAACCATTGGAGATGGTTGCGACCAATTCTTGGGAATCGGTACCTTCCGAAACTGGTGGCCTCTGCTTGGAGATGGGTCTCGTACGGTTGGCCTTAGTAGCGGTCGTTGGTTGTCGTTGTGTCGGTACGTTGTTGTGGGTGGCTGTGGGTTGCCGTAGGTTGTTGTGGTTGTGCTAGATTTACATCGGCAAACGGTTGCCTTCGTGGCCGGTGGTAGTGGTCTCGTACAGTTGGGCTTGGTGGCGGTCGGTGGTCGTCGTTGTGCCAGTACGTTGTTGTGGGTGGCTATGGTTTGCTGTAGGTTGTTGTGGTTGTGCTAGATTTATATCGGCAAACGGTTGCCTTCGTGGCCGGTGGTGGTGGGTTGGCGTGACGGACAGATTATATTGGTGCGGTGGTGCTTTAGGTGGTGGACAGATTTGTGGTATGTCGTATGTTGTTGTGCGGCGGTGGGTGTTGCAAGTTGCCGGCAGTGATGTCAAAAGCTTGCTCTTTCTGTTTTTTGAAAAAATAAACTCTGTCAAACGTCCACCAGTTTTTTAAACTGGCGAAAAAAAAAACAACAACTCTTTCCAATTTTCTTCCAAAAAAAAACTGAAACTGAAAGTATTACCAAACAGACCCTACTTTAGATCTTCAATTAACCTAGTACATGGAAATTTGGGTTCAATTGTTTCAAATTGGAAACCTCAGGGTTTTAAATGTCCAAATTAAAAGGTTAATGATTTTAATTGCTAAAAATAGTAGACCTCAGAGGGTTATTTGCAATTTAGCCAGGAATCAAATGGGAAGGTGGGCAGAAAATTGTTTTTAAACTAAGAATCTAACATAATCACCTGAGACGTAAAGTCCGTATTGATTTTTGTTTTGGTTTTAGGATTGATATCAGCACTCTGCAATTTATTAATTGTACTCTTCTTCCGTCGATAAAAATCTTCAAGAGACGCTGTTTAGAGGGCTCACTCAACAGTGTCTCCATTTCAATGGCATCTTCCTACTTAGGGGCGGAACCACACTTGTACGGTGGGAGGGGGGGGCGCTAATATACTCCCTTCACTCGCACACTCTCACTCTCAGGGGCGAACCACACTTGTACGCGGGGGGGGGGGGGGGGGTAATGTACCCCCTCAGATTTTGGAAAAAAATTGACAATTGCAAAATCTGCTATAGGGTTAGCCATTTTCGTTATAACTTTCCGAGTTCGAGGGAGTATTGCTATATAATTTATTAATAGCATTCAAGGTTAAACATGACTCCTAGAGAGTTACTAAAATATGAAGTTTTCTTCGACTGATACGAACGCGGTTCTCTTCTTTCTTTTAGATTTTGACTTCGTTGCTAGGGTCAGGGCCTTTCTCGCTGGGCGAGCACACACACACACACACACACACACACATATATATATATATATATATATATATATATATTATATATACGGGGCATCTGGGCCCCCTAGATGTACCCATCAGTCGGTCAGCCTCAATTTGTCACGGACGACTGAAGGCCCTGAAAAAAGATGACATTGACGAAAATCTCGCGGACGGCTAGGCCCTACGGGTTAGACGACATTTGCCGTCCGTCGACGTTATACACTGGTATGACCTGTGTAATTAATGTTCAAGGAAGGGAAGACTAACCGGAAGAATACTAAACGATCTTCTTCAGTCTTCACTTCAATGAGAACATTCATGAAGTTGTTGGCAATGATTGCCATGACTCCTAGAGAGTTCCACCTAAAATTGATGAAATTGGTTTGTCATTTTGTTCGACTATCATACCGTCGAAGGACGTTGGTTGTCTAAGAGCTTCTGTTCTTTTCGAGAGTTAGTCCGCTACTGTCGTTGTTATGCTACATTATGTAGGGAGAACTTTCGTCGCAATTAGCGGACGAGGGGCACACAACACACTGACAGTTTTAAAACGATCACACAGACAGCAAATACTATATATCAATGGATCAGCTCCCTATATATATATATATATATATATATATATTCACTAGCAACACACACACACTCTCTTCTCCCCTCACTCTCTCAGTTCACGACCGTCGACCTCTCACCGTTTCAGTGTCTCATGGCCACGGGGGTCGGTGCCTCACCTCACAGTCACCGGTCACCGCGCCTCAATCACAGGTGCCGGTCACGGACGACAGTTGAATCCCGAAGGCCCTGACCAACTCCGGCCAGATCTAGCCTAGATCTACGAGCTGACAGACGAAGTGACGAACCTCACCGGTCACGGCGCCTGAGCCTCAGTCACTGGTCAAGGACGGCGGTCGGCGGCCCTCACGGCCTCACTAACTCTGGCCAAATCTAGCCTAGTCTACCTAAATCTACAACTCTGGCCAACTCTAGTAAGGTTCGAACTTCGAATTGAAAGTCTTAGTCTAAGACTTCTGTTTCTTCTCGTCGGAAATCAACAGAATACTAAATGTCTAAATGGTATGTAAGGCTGTAAGCTCTAATGTTTGTAATTGCAACCTTCAGAATAGGAAGGTTCCGCCTACGAACCGGACGAAGTGACGAACCGGAAGAACTAACAAAGTGACGACCTCACCTAAACCGGCGACGAACGATCTTCTTCAGTCTTCACTCCACCAGCGGCGAAGAACCCACCACCGGTGACATTGCGACAATGAAGCCGTTCTGACTTCTGAGGACTGAGGTCAGTGTGCATTTTGAACAATTTTTTCCATTAGAAAATTAATTATTTGATTGATAATTTTAGGTTGTTAGTTGTGCATTTGAGAATTGAGATTATTAATTAATGCTTTATGGTTGTTAATCGTGTATTAAGCACTTGAGAATTGAGATTGTTAATAGAGGATGAGACCCAATTGAATTGGGAGTTGTCTTAAGATATATGGACAAAAGAGGACGTGTGATTGAACGTTTTCTTGGTATTGTCCATGTTGCTAGTACCGCTGCCTTATCATTGAAAGACGCGATTGACAGTTTATTTACAATGCATGAATTAAGTATTTCAAGAATTCGTGGACAAGGCAATGATGGAGCAAGTAATATGCAAGGTGAATTCAATGGTCTTAAAACTTTAATTCAGAAGGAGAATGAAAGTGTTTATTATATTAATTGCTTTGCTCATCAACTTCAGCTAACTCTTGTAGCCGTTGCAAAAAAAATTTCTCAGATTTCATTGCTCTTTAATTTGGTTGCTAAGGTAGTAAACACCTTGGAAGTTTCATGCAAACGAAGAGACGCTATTCAAGAAAGTGAAGCCATTAGACTTGCTCATGCCCTTGAGAGTGGTGATATCGTCAGTGGTCGAGGTTTAAATCAAGAAACTAGCATCAAAAGAGCGGGAGAGACCCGTTGGGGATCACATTATAGTGCATTATTGAATTTCGTTCATATGTTTGCTTCAGTGATATGTGTGCTTAATAATGTTGTTGAGGATGCTACAGATTATGATCAGAGAGGTGAAGCATTGTGTTTTTTGAACTCAATGCCAACTTATGATTTTGTCTTCAACATGCATTTGATGAAAAATATTTTGGGGATGACGAATAAACTTTCACAAGAATTACAAAAGAAAGATCAAAACATTGCGAATGCAATGAAAATTGGTAAGAATAACAAAGTAACGACTGCAGAACTTGAGAGATCATGGGTTGGAAAACTTGCTGGAAGAGGTCTTACAATTTTGTGCAAAACACGATATTGACGTATTGGACATGAGTGGGAGGTTTGTAGTCCCGGAGAGGCAAAGACGTAATGCTAAAGAATGTACAAATTTTACCACTGTCGTGTTGATACTTTTTTAACGGTTGTTGATTTGCAAATCAGTGAGTTGAATAATCGTTTCAGTGAGGTAGCCACGTAGTTGCTTATTTATATGACATGTCTCGATCCAAGTGATGATTTTTCTGTTTTTAATAAGCAGAAGTTGACACGTCTTGCATAATGAGATATTTTTTAGTATGTTTTTTTTTTGTGTATTATTTTACTTATAAAAAAAATTTACTGACTTCAATATATTTTTAGCGCTCCCTGAAATAAAATCCTGCCACTGTCCCTACCACCCTCGACTGCTAAACAACCACCGCTACCGCCACCAACTCCCAAACCCGCCCAAACAATGGCGGTGACATTGCGGCGGGTGAAGGAGCGGGCACTGTGGTGGTCCTCAGATCAGATAAACCATCACCACCACCACTGGCTTCCCTTACTGGTCTAGCCACATTCCCTCGTCCCCTTCTCTCTCTTTCTCTCTCTCTCTCTCCCCCTCTCTCTCTCTCTGTGGCATTTAGTCTCTGCCGCCGCCGCCGCCCATAGGCTGTGGCGGCTTGCCACCACTCCACTGCTTCCCCAAAATCCCAATCCACCACAAGACGTAATCCCAATCCAACTCCGCATCCATAACAACGCCTGGAGAAGGCCACTAGAAAATGTCCAGTCCGGCCGCATCTCTTGCATTGACGAAGATGTTGGATTTTGATCGCTAAAGTCGCCAAGCAGGCCGCGGACCTGCTCACAGCTTAGCTCATGGTGTCACCAAGAAATCCCTAAGACAGTCTGACTGTGTTTGAAACACGCTTCCGCACCCTTATTCACACACAATGACAACAACACAACCATCAATAATTTTCAAAATATATCCTACCCCACCTCAATCATCAGACATAGTATCTCACCACCGTTTTACCACCTGTCATGGTAGATAGCCCCTATCACCAAGACCCCATTCCCCTTCATCAATTTCAATCCGATTGCCGGTTATGGATGGGTATAATTTTGGAAATGGAAATTCAAGGGTATGGTCATTTTGACATAGGTGTGTTAACTTGAATAATTCTGATATGATGTGAATGTGTCAAATTGAAAGCCAATTAGTTATGAAAGGGCGACCTATAAGACATTGAAATATCATTCAATATTTGTCCGGTGTGAAATTTATCTATTTGACGGAGCTAGGGAGGCGTGGGATGTCATTTATGGGTGGCCGTGACAGTGGGCAGGCGTGGGGGTTGACAGTGACGGTGTGTGTTTGTAGCTGCAGGTTTCAATGATAGTGGGAGAAGAGGGTGGCATGTTATTTTTAGGAGAGGTGGCAATGTTGGTAGTGTTGTGGTGGTTGTGCAGAAGGAGGGAGGAAAGGCACGCGGTGGTCGAGGTGGACGTGTGGTGGTTGTTGGATGATGGAAAGAAGAAATAGAAGAAAGTATGTTCTTATGTAATACTACAAGAAATTTGATAGGGATAAGTGAAACTTTTTTTTTTCCTTTTTAACCTAATTATTTCCATCAATTGTCATTCCAATTTGCCTTTGAAAAAAACTCGGGTGAGAGGTCCAAAATCGAAATTTTGGCTCAATTACTTCAAATAAGAAACTTGCAGAGTTATAAATGTCCAGATTGGAAGGTTGAAGTTTCAGTTGTCAAAAGTCATAAAGTTAATTGCAATTTAGCGTCCATTACAGTACCTTGCAGTTTGGTAGTCAGTCGCTAAGGAGGACTTCCAAAACTTGGAAACACCCTTAAAACTATCATGACACCACCCTTTCTCCAGGCGTTGTTTCATGAACAGCCTAAGGATGTTGCTTTCAGTGTTGATCAGTTCTGTATACCTCAAAGCCAAAACACTACAATCTCCAAACCTCCTTTCTACCATTGTATGTGGACTCAGTAATTGTTCTTGAAAATGTGTATACATCCCTTTTTATCTTCTGTACTAGGCAAACTCTGGGGGTAAAATTTCATTTTGTTCAGGACCTAGTAGTTTGGCTTCAGATCACCGGACACACCGATAGGACTGAGGAAACCATTTTGACAAGAGTATGTGCTTCATCTTCATTATCAAAGCAAAAAGGCCAAAGCACGGTATGTGCAGCAACGCCACAGACGAGTACCTGAAACACCCAATGTAGCCGAAATCAAAGGGTCAGCCATCTAGGAATTAAAGATGACTAGACCTAAACGATTTCTTGAAATACTTGAGCACTGAGATTGACTGAGAAATTGAAGCTAATATACGAGTCAGGACACGAGGGCAGAGAAAAAATTAGCGCAAATTTTTAAGAGGAAATTGCAGGTGACAGCCTGACAGTAAGCTTAGAGCCAGTGTAAGATGTCTTCGTATTACAACTATCCGCGAAGATGCTGTAAATAAAATGCATATCTCGGAGTTAATATTGACGAATTAGAGCAGCAGTTTTGGAAAGTTTAGACGGATACCACAGAATATCAAACATCCCAAAATAAGTTGAATCTAACGATCGACATAGACAACGGAACCTCCAGCTAAGATTTGTTGATTTGACACTTCAAAGATAGTGTAAAAGTTACTTACCACAGTGGAGCAAATGAAGATGATAGGTCAAGGAATGGATATGGCCACCTGTTACCAGCAAAAGGAAATGGTTGCAAAAGTGTGTCATTGACATCATGATATATCATTGTTCAGAAATAATCAACACATGGTGATATATTTCTGGTCCAAAGAGAGCCTATTAACAAAAAAGAACTAGATTAGTTTACCAAAG
Organism: Escallonia herrerae; assembly: GCA_033070095.1. Classification (NCBI taxonomy): domain Eukaryota; kingdom Viridiplantae; phylum Streptophyta; class Magnoliopsida; order Escalloniales; family Escalloniaceae; genus Escallonia; species Escallonia herrerae. Next base: position 539,929 of record JAVXUP010000177.1, on the reverse strand, counting down.
AGAGACGCATGCGTGGACAATCCACTCGGTGACGACGTAAATCGCTGTCCACAAGAAGAAGTATGCAATTCGAAACCACGGGAAACGCTGAAACAGTTTTCAGCAAAAACTAGTTATGAAAGATGATGGATGTGTATCGATTAACCAACGAGATATTAAAGGCCGTGCTAGTATCTTGGTAAGCACACTGATGCACCATAGAACTGGGATCAAATCTCCCATTTGCTAGAATTTTTGGGTTTATAGAAATGGGCTGCTCATTCAATAGCCTGCTATTGAATGGAAAAGAGTAAAGATAACTGCCGAAATCACAAGAGTTGCAACTTACCAAGCAATTCAAAGCAGTGTCGCCAAGCAGGAAAACAGCATTAATCGAGTGCATTGCTACAATCCACTGCAATGAAAAGATTTAGCACATTTCTTTAGAAAATAAAGCGAGGCGGTTTTCAAACAATAAAAATAGGAGTGCTCACACCATAAGATGGAACTAATCAAGTCAAGAATAAAGACTAAACCCATTTCTCCAGTCCCTATAATGTGGCGTGTATATAACAATTTGTATGGTGTATATGCAAAATGACAATGAACAGAGGATTGATGGAAGTAGCGGAAGGAGCTACCCTTATATACCCATTTATTTAGAAGGAAAAATTTTGTGTAAAGAAGGAAAATGTAAAAATGCCTATTATATTCATCATGTAAGAATTAAATTTAACTTGGAATTTGATCTCTATCCAATACAATTTCATTTTAAGGTATCAGCATAACGTTTTGGGACTTCCCAAATAACTTAAGGAGATATTGATACATGAAACTGAATTGAACTCCTATATACTTGCCCAGTTTGGTGTTGGGGGGGGGGGGGGGGGGGGGATGATGTAAACACGCACTAGAAGATGCGGCTTGAAATTTGCTAAGGGGCTTACTGGTGGGGCAGTTTACTTGTTCCATATGGATTTAAATTCAGTTCGTGTAATGGCTGTAGTGGGGTATATGTGATTGATTAGGCATATTGTTTTTCAAATCTCAGTGAGACTACCTTCAACCTAGGTAGAATGTTGCTGCTTGTATACAGCATACTGATCTCACGAATTAAAAGGAAAAAGGCAAAAAAAAAAAATTCAGGCAGAACAGGGTACTTACAAAATTCAGATCGTAATCTTTAATTTCGAGAAATGGGACCATTACAAACCAAAATATGCAGTCTGTAAGCATCACAGCACCTGCATTCATCTGTTTAGAAGAGAGGTGGAAAAGTTCAGTCTCAAATGATTATTGAACAAAAGACTTAGATCAAGAATATCGGCAATATGCTAGAGTGTTGCGCTCAATTTCCATGCAAGCACTAACGACATGCTTCATCAAAATGTAAGGGGGGACTTTCTCAATGGATGGAAAAAAGTGGGTTAGCCGGAGAGAGCAGTCAGATTCTCAATAACCATACCATTATAGATTTACCAACCAACACTTGAAGCTATTTTAGAACTGAATGCCATCATCACTTCATCAGAGGGTAATGGGGGCATGGTGCAATCCTTTTCTAACGAAGGAAGCATTTTAATTGTCCAACTGCACTACAGATGCATTGGTTTTACCTGAAAAATGATCTGAAATATATAACCCCAAAAGCCTGCAACTTGACGAACATGGGTTTCTTCGGGTCCCAAGTATTTTGCAGCAACGTTGGACATATTAGAATTTTGTGCTTGCGCAGAAGCACCATAACTGCCTTGCTCGGAATCGAACTCGTCATTATCTATTCTACCACCACCAACTTTATTGTGATATTGGTAGCATCCATGCATGGAAAACAAAGACCCAAGCTGCCAAAAGAAGTTCAGGCCATGAGCAGAGTGAAGATACAAAAAACAGTTAATTGATTTGAGAAGAGAAGGCCGTCGCCTTACCCCAAAATAAATGGTAATTAGTGTAAAAGTCCACCTGTACACATCCAGCATTACTAATTAGAAACTTGAATAAACAATGATGATGCTACTTTAAACCATGAGCTAGATTATGGCATTAAACCAAGTTTGATGTCAGAAATGTGTTGTGCAATTTATTCTTAAGCCTACTGCAAATACATTGTTAGGATCAGAAAAGTTCATTAGCAAAAGGCTGCCATTTCTATATAAATATGATGCTCAAACAAAAAAAAACGAGATGGCCTGGAAAAAAAAATAGAATAAAAACAATCTTTCTTCAATTCAACACAGAAATGCATGAAGAAGATAAAGTACTGACAAAAGTGTATGCATATTTAAAAGAAAAGGATTCTCTAAATCATGTGAGGCATTTGGATTAATAATCCGACCATCCTTTGAATCATAAGCAAGAATTTGTAAACGATGAAACGGAGCTAAGGGAAATGACAACTTACTGAGTATAGTAGTGAAATATGGCGCCTCCATCCACCACAGCGTTTAGGATTAGAAGCACCGCGAGCACGAAGAAACCGACTACTCGAAACACCAGCAACCAAACTGGATGAATTTCTTTCAAACAAGGCTTCCAAACTTCGTCGTCATACAATACTCCAGCGGATTCTCCCTCCGCTTCTCCATTTTCCTTTCTTGGTTTTCGGGGGCCTTCATATTTCGAAATTAGAAAGGATGCAAAGACCATTGAGATTAACACCCAAGTGATGCAAATCAAGAACCTCCAGTTTAGCCAGTAACTCGAGGTGGTTGTATCAACAATCATGGCTGGTTGCCAAGACTTCCTTGAGGACCCTGTTAAAAAGTCCATTCTGTTACTTCTATTCTCTAGTTTTTCCTCTCAATCCAAATGTTGGCACAAAGGTGTTGTAATTTGACTGGGTAAATTGATCTGGACTTCTTAGAAATCAGGGTTTATGAGATTTAGAAAATGAATATATAGGAAATATAACTATATGAAAAAATTGGGGTACTATTTTGAAGTTAAAAGCAAAATAGGAAACAGATTAAGCAGAACAGCTTTGACCATAAAAAATGCAATCTTTGAGAAATTTAGACTTCGTATGAGAAACCCAAAAGGAAAAATCAACTGTAGAAATCAAAGCCTCAAATATGATTTGTACGACCTCCATTGCGTACTGAAGAAGGGTTTATAGCTTAAACAAGAAGTAATCCCACAAAATCAAGCCAATCAAATTAGGCCTTCTGAAAACCCACAACCCATGAAGAGCTAAACAACAGAATTTGAAAGAGACCACATTCAGGAAAAGAACAGAGGAGGAAATTGCAAGCACACTATAACAGAACAAAACAAAGATTTGATCAAGACAAATGAAGAGGGACTCTCAACAACAAAAACCCATTTGCAGCTGACCCTCATGAATGGATGAAAAACTGGACAGAGATTCCAAACTTTCGGATGGTATGCATTTTGCACAGAAAGACACATGAAATATTAAAATAGGTTCATTTAATTCAAAATGGGCCATGAAAAAGAAGGCAAGTTCTTAATTGTAAGCAAAGGCAAGGTCAGATAATTACAGGGAAAAGCAACAGAATGTGGTGATGTGTAAGCAGAGAAGAGATGCTTTGCTTCTTAGCTTTGGAAGGGAAAACCAAATAAATAAATAAATAAATATATATATATATATATAGAGAGAGAGAGAGAGAGAGGACAGAGATTTATAAAGGGGTTCTGTGCTTTGAGCACAAGCTTTCTTTTTCTCTTATCCCCATAATAAGATCTTGTAACAAAGACTAGACTAATCCTCTCCTTTCTTGCTACTCTCATGTCTCAATCTCCACATGCCCATGCAAATATTATATGCTTATCAGCTCATGGCATGAAGGGTTTTCTCACCTTTTCCAAGCATTATGGCAGTCGTCCTTCAGTTTTCCTAGTTTTTGATACTCCAGAGAACACACAGAGAGAGAGACATTGATCATTGGGATCCAACACTCACTGTTTTGTATGTGGATTTTGTGTTTGATTGTTTAGAGACGCTTTTTTTGGACACAAAAATGGCTTCTGTTTGCTGTAAATTGTAACCTCCTTTCTCAAAAGGGAATAAAGGAGGAGGGAAGGTGCAGGTAAAACTGTGTCGAAGTGGGGTCCATGTTTGACCACCGATCTTGGCCGTTTGATTACCCTGCAAGTTAGCAATGATAATCCTTTTCATGAAGGCCCGTTTGACACTCTTTTTTTCCCTCTTTTTTTTTCAGTTTTAAAAATTGAAAAAAAAGGAGCGTTTGGTAACCATTTTTTTTTTAATTTAAAAAATCAGTTTTTAAACTGCAGAGTAAAAAAAAAACTCCAAAAACTGGTTTTTTTTTTTCACTTTTGGTTTTTGTTTTTCGACCACCACCACCACCCTCCCACCGCCGGCAGCCACCTCAGGCGACCACCGCCGGAGACTGCCGGCCGCCGGCAGCCACCTCCGGCCGCCGGCGACTACCGCCGGAGACTGCCGACAACCACCTCCGGCCGCCGGCGACCACCGGCAGCCACCGCCGGAGACTGTCGGCAGCCATCTCCGGCCGCCGGCGACCACCGCCGGAGACTGCCGGCAGCCACCTCTGGCCGCCGGCGACCACCGCCGGAGACGGCCGGCAGCTACCTCCGGCCGCCGGCTACCACCGCCGGTGACTGCTGGCAGCCACCTCCGGCCGCCGGCGACCACCGCCGGAGACTGCCGGCAGCCACCTCCGGCCGCCGGCGACCACCGCCGGAGACTGCCGGCAGCTACCTCCAGCCGCCGGCCACCACCGCCGGTGACTGCCGGCAGCCACCTCCGGCCGTCGGCCACCACCACCACCACCGTCGACCACCGCTACGCCCCACCACAGCCACCGCAAACTACCAAAAAAAAAAAGTCAAAATAAAAAGGGTTACCAAACACAAAAAAAAAAACCTCAAAAAAAAAGGGGTTATCAAACACCCACTTGTTTTTATAAAAAAAAAAAATTAAGCTACTCTTTAAAAAACTCTCTTTAAAAACTGAAAACCAAAAAAAAAATTTTGTCAAACGAAGCCTTCTCACAGCATTTGATCTACAACCCCAACTTAAAATATTACGATGATATGAAAACTTAATTGTTACACTGATTAGGTCAAATTTTTTTGTAACTCCTCTATTTAAAACAAATTTTCTCATTTGGAAAGAGTTTTATAACCGTAACAAAACGTTTTTCGAAGGTTCGCACATGAACTTATCATCATTGGAGGATGGTCATTATCATGTGAACGTTAAATAAAGTGTTCGTTGCCCTTGTAAATAAACGCCAAAAAACGTAGTTTATATTTGCAATAACGCAATTGTTCAAGACGGTCATAAGTTTCTCATGTTATACGGATGAGACGCATTTTTTCTCATTCAAGAGACACCCTTTTCACGCATGCTTAGAGCATGAAGTTTTTCATTGTATAATTTTGCTTTATACTTTTCTTACTTAAATGCCTACTTTGTAAGTCGGTATTTTTTTTTATTTTTCTTCAAAAGCTTACAACTTAGCCTTTATTCTAGGGTGTTAGAATATTTTGATGTTTCATCAAAAATAGAAAAATCATGATGTATCACATTGATTTAATAATTTAATATTACAAGCAATTTTTTATGTCAAAACAAGTTCACACTTTTTGCCGAAGCATTATTAAAAACATGACTACAATCACTCTGAACGTACATTACTTTGGTACAATGCAAGTCTGTTCTGACAATAAAATTGACATACTAATATTGCTTCACGGCGGGCAGCTTTTTGATATTAATATAGCTTTAGATAATTAAGAACAAAACTACACGTATGCTCGAGTAGAATATATTGGATGGGCGCATCATCCCAATCATCTGAAACCGTTGCTTATATAACTCGTCTCCGAAAGTCCTTTCTCCGATCCTACACTAATCTCTCTCGTTCAACGATCTCAAATAGTTGAGACCATGCCATGTTAACTTCGTATCAAGAACATACGATGACAACGCGGTGTTCTGGTGGGATATTTGGCGGAACGTTAGAAGGGGGTCCTGTAGGCAGCATGACTTCTTAAGATGGGGCCAAAGTGCTGTTCCTTAACGTAGCCGCCAATCGAACGTTGATCATTTAGCACACGCTACGCGCCCAATTTAAGCGGGACTGAAAATTAACGAACTAACGACTTGCGTCCGTGATGATCGGGGCCCCTGGGCCATGTAAGAACTTGTAAGCTTATGTGATAATATGACAAGAGAAAGGGATGAAATAACATATTACAAATGAGAATCAAAGACCATTATGTCCCACTGGTAACAGCTAACAGTTACAGCCCACCTACCCATGGCCCTCAACTTCTGGGCTGATGAAGAACAGATCTTCTTCAATTACTTAACATACAAGTACTGCCATTAGGGTGACTATAACCTAGTCTTAAGCGGTTAACGAACAGATGTTGCATGGTTCCACATCGTTGGCCATGTTCATTTAGGACAATTTTATCAGGAGGAAATAGTGTGACGAGAGGATGGTCTACGGAGAGCATGTAGTTACTTTTTACTATGTCCAACGGTCCAAGCTAGAATGGTCGCGGAACCGCCCAATATTTTGCAGGGGATAAGACAGTGGCCTACAAACGGTGATATGAGAACACGCAGCCAAAGGAGGGTACAAGCATTAATGCATGGATGGGAATGGGATCAAGGAGTATCAACAGAATGGTGACAGTGAATAAGAGTTGCCAAAGAAGGGTACAAGCGTTAATGCATATAAGGCCTATCCGGGAAGCAGTAAAATCCCTGGAACTAGTAGTGTGGTCCTTGGGACTGAGCGTCCATTTTCAGTGGCTCACTGCCCTGCTTGAGGTTCACTTTTTGCCTTTCATGTTGTTTCATTTTGTTCTTCTCTTGTAGCCTTATTACCCTCAAAAGCCCATTCGGATTTTTTTAGACCGGAAAGACAGCAGAGGAGAAGGGCAAGGTCCACTTGAGAGATTGAGTAGAAGTTCAGGAAAATCCCAATAAGTGAGCCTGACTTGCATACTTCAGTCACTCTCACAGCACACCTCCCAAGCAAAAAAGTGTAAACATTTGCTTAAGCAATTGATCATTATTTCTTTCAAAGACATCTTTTCCTGCAGGAATGAGGGGTTTATTCCGGAAAAGACCCTTTAAAAGACCAAATTGCCAGGGCAATGTGCAGATGCTATTGCTCTAGGTACGATCTTATTTGATAACTACACTGCACTTACACTATTCCTACCAAGGTCCAAAGAATGTTATTATGATTTACCAACTTATATCGTCAGGTGGACTTGTATATCCGCATTAACATTCAGGCTTTCGGGGGAGGGAGGGAGGGAGAGAGAGAGAGAGGGAGAGAGAGACGCGGCATACCTTTCATTGGAAGTGATTCGAATCTTAGCTTACTCCTGAAAATCGGAGAAAGAAAAAGAAAAATGCAAGGGGGTGAAGTGCTGAGCTCCCTGCTACTGGTACATGCAGTCTAATGAGCTCATGGGCAAGCTAAATGCTAATTGGCAATTTATTCTGGTAAGCATATGAGAGTGGAAAAACGGGTAGGGAGACTTGTTCATTTGTTTTGTGCAGCTATAACATGCTAACTACATTCGGCAGACATTTGTTGCTACCTTGCCGGGCTAACCAAGAGAGATGTTCAAGTGGAACACTAACAAGTCAGTCTTTTACCATGCATCTCATCATTCATGGAGGAAGTTGTATTTCCTGCATATTTAAGATCAGACCCTAGTGGCGTGAGGATATCGCTAAGAGAGATCGAGCTAAGTAAAATTTAATTATACTAGTATGACCTGCCTAATGGTTGGAAAGCTAGTATGTTTTCCAACTAGATTTGGCAGATTGAGCCAGATAACTTGACTCTGACCTATGATTGAAATACCTAAGAACTTAAGGGTAACGGGAAGGGAAGGGGAGGAAGGAAAAAACAACGCCAACTTTAAGGGGAATGCCCTAGATTGGTCCAAGAACAACGGCATCAAGAGATCTAATCCAACTCTAATGCGGCCAAGATTTAGAAAATTGGCAATTTGGTACCGCAAATTCAGCAGTTGAAGTATCCATAGCAACAAGTAGTATGAAACACCATCTTCATTCGATTTCATCGTAAATTCTATACATTCATCTCTTACAGTTGATATTTTTTTCTTTTATGTTTGGAAGACATAAAATCCCAAAATTTCTTACCGAACAAAAAAGGAAACGAGATCCTTACCCTAAGTTCCTTGGTCGTCTTACAAAAGAAATCTTTACAAGTGCCAATGCAGTATATACTGGCTTCAAGCCTGTCAACTTGTCCAAATCTTCAATGAAGTTCTTCCTTGGCCTATAGGTGAACAAATGCTATCGCTCTTTGTTGGAGAGTAGTGTCACAACTGACAGTTCACATCTCAAAAAGCATCAGTGCCATCTCTGAATGTGGACAGAGAAAAGGGCGCAATAGCCACATTGAATGTCTGCGAGCCTACTTTATCGATATGCTTCATCTCAAAGTCACCTTCCTGCAAGGTCACAAGTACATGTAAATAAGAACAAAATAAGCAACTTATGTCAGACGAGAAGTATAGAAATGCCACCAAGGAAGGTGTTTCCCTCACAGATGAATAAATAAACTCATTTTATGCATTTTTTGGATTGTGCTATACATAACATTTTCTTAGAAGACTAAAAAGTTTATTCCAGTAACCCTGGAAAGCAATATATACCAGCCAAATTATATTCCTTTATTTCGCTATGTATCAAACGAATACATCAATGGAAGGCAGTAGTAAATTGAAGCAGTACTCCTTACCATTCTCCCACTAGAAGTGCTTAAAGGGCATGCTGATGAGTATTCGAATCCAGTATTTGGAAGTATAACTGGCTGTTCACCAATAACTCCAATGCCCCTATAACAAAAAAAGAGATGCATGTTCAGGGTGATACAACGTTCCCATACCCGAAAGTATGTATCCCATTTTGCAAGCTCAAAATGACTTTGCTCACCACACATTTTCAGTTTTCCCATTAGCGTCTGTAATGATCCAATGCCGTCTAAGAAGTTGAACTGGGCGATTTGAGTTGTTAGTGATCCTTATTCTATAAGCATAGAAGTATTGTCCTTTTGACGGCTGACTTCTCCCTTCAATGTAAACACTCCTAACTTGAACCCTGATACCCTGGAAAAAGATTAAAAGATGGTAACATTTGAGAAATGATTCTATTATTGCATGATTTGCTGCAACTTGCAAATTTGTCAAATTTTGAGCACAAGGAACGCTTCATGTTGAAATGAACCAGTATGGAAAAGAAATATAATATCAAAATCCGCAGATGAAAGGATCCTATGAGAGCGGTGACATGTAAGGCCCGCTCGAGCTGAGGCCCCACTTTAAAGCTGGGCCCTAGCACAATACTCGTGTTACAAAGAAGCGCTTAACTGGAAATTTCATACTAATCACAACTTCAGGTTTTTCCTTATGAAACTTGAGAGAAGAAAAACTACTTGTGTGTTATGACTTGGAGAAATAAATAATTGACGGAAGTACTATAAAAGTAGTATTTACAGCATTACCCCTGTATTTAAGATTTCTAGAGAAAAAAGATTACATATGGGTTCTGGTAACACTTAACCCACTTCCAAGATTACAAAGTAAGTAGAAGCTGGAACACAGTCTTCAGGTTTAGAGTTGCTTTTTAAGTGTGGGATCCATTTTCTTTAGGGTTAATTACACCCATAACCCTGAGGTTTGGGTGAAATTACACGCGTGTCCATAAGTTTGGAAAATAGGCACTTATGTCCTTTGACCTAACAGAAATACAAAAATACATAACCGTTTGAGTAAAATGACCAAAATGCCCATTGTATAAAGATTTGAAACCCTAAGATGGAAAGTTAGGGTTCCAAACCATAATTTGGGATTAGGGTTTGAAATACTAATTTCCAAATTAAGGTTTCAAACCTTTATTCTGTCTTTCCAAATTAGGGTTTTAACCCTAATTTTTAAATTAAGGTCCTTCTCTCTTTCCCCCACCACGCCGCCGCCCTCTCACTCCACCCCACCCCGCTGCCGCTCCTCACTCCACCTCGCCGCCGCCTCCTTCCCTCTACCCTCCCACCACGCAGCCGCCTCCTTCCTCTTCCCCCTACCACGCAGCCGCCCCCTCCCTCTCCCCCATTCTCACCATCACACACACACACACACCCCCAGAGTCCACACACATACACAGTCTATACACACCACTGCAGCCCCGTTCAAGCCGCCACTTCAACCTCACGTAGCCCCGCCACCTCACGCCGCCACCTCAACCACTCGCGGCCCCCTTTTCAGCACGAGCCACTGCCGTGATGAGCCATCGTGAGCCATTGTGCCAGCCCCATCGCACCACTATCGCACCACCGTCGCATCCAAATCCCACCACAAACCCACCACTGTCACACCCCAACACCACCTCCCAATGTGCCGTTGCGAGCCACTACCGCGATGTGCTGCTTCGAGCCCTCATCAGGGCCAAGATTACCACTCCCAGTAGTATAATCCATCTGTGAAGGTGGTGCACGGCATGGCGGGGGGGAAGAGGGAGGGGGCGACGGCATGGTAGGGGGAAGAGGGGGGGCTGGATTGGTAAAACCCTAATTTGGAAAACAAGGATGTTTGAGTTTCTATACAGTATATACTTTGTATATACAAAAATGAGGGTAAAAAATTATCATATAAAAAATACATAGTGATGACATAAGCAAAAACATATATTTTTTTAACGGAGCAATGACGGAAGGATACGGCTGTAACCTTTTGAAACTATGTCCTTGACTGTATTTTTACCCTAACCTCGGGGACATGGGTGTAATTAACCCTTTTCTTCAAGCAAGAGGTCTAAATTCCTGTAAACGAAGATGTACTTTTTACGATACACCGAAACCTTACTAGGTTCAAAGCAGTTTACCTTGCACTGTCGTGGTATAATATCATTGACTTGCATAATTGATCAGAAACCAATGCATTGAATAAAAGGCCTTAACTAATTATATCAATAAATTAAAGCCTGCCCTTGTGGCCAAAGCTCGACTTTTATTCGACCTATTCCCTCAGCCAAGGTTGGGATCACTTATGAAACCTGATCTGTATTATCCTATGTCGGTTGGAGCTATGCTTGTCTGAAACGCATCTTGCTACCACAAGCATTGAAATTGACACAGTGCATATACTCACAATAAATCTCACGCTTACATCTATGGCCGTCTTTTGTGGGTGAAGCACTTTCATTGTCTAACGTGGAAATGAGTATAATTTGGCAAGTTGACCAAGTAATATATATTGACACCATTGACCAGCGTAATCAAACTGAACACAAACCACCAAAGGCAAAAAAAGTAACGGTTTACTTCAATAGCAAGAACCGTCATGAGAACTGATTTCAGAATTGCTGACTTGTGCCTACAAGACAATTAATTGAAAATTTCAAACATTGACCTATAAAGGGGTGAATCCCGTGGAAACTACAAGCTATGATTAATGAAAACCTCAATGTTCTCGTAAGGAATCATTGAAAGCTCTTTCCACTCTACTTGTTTTCTCGTTTGTTTGTGTTAAACTGGTGATTCAGTAGAGGTCTAAAACCAGCTAGTTCAGTTCTTCAGCAACAAATTTCTAGCTCAGTTAGGTGGCAAATTTGAATTTACTTGGAAATTCAAGAGCCCAAAGAAATGATGAGAAACCAAGAGCCTTGCAATCAAAAGTAAGTAGCACTCAAAACTTGAACAGTCGTGAGAAACAAAATCAGTTGATTATCATACCAGCGTTGTAGCATCACTTGCACATTTCAGGAGACAGTGTGGGGCAATTTCATTCAACTCATCACGGTACTTAGCTGCGTCCTGGAAAGATAAGATAAAAAGAGGACAAGATTAGTACCACATCATTGAAATGATTAGCAGCATCGCCAAACTCAAAGAAGTAATTACACTCATCTGAAATCAGAACATATTCCGAGTAGGTGATCTCTGATGCAAATGTGTGATTAAGCCCCGTGCACAAGGATAATATTTAGAAAAAGAATAAGAAAAAATGCCCTTTCTGCAACTTTCACAGCTACAACATACTTCGCTTCAATCTCATGGCAAAGAAATAAACAGGTCTTCGGTTGCAGTATACACAAATGCTGGTGCTTTTGAACAAAGCTTTTAAGTGAAGTTGCCCTAGTTAGACCATTGCCTGATGCTGGACTGATCAAAACGCTGAAGATTTCAGTGGGACATAAGTAGTGGGAGAAAAACCTTTTTTCTATTCACAAAAGACTACGAAATCAATAGTTATAGAGATTAAACCCCTTAGAACTTAAAATGATGGACAAGAGGGGTGTGGATAAGAGCATTTAACGTACACAGAATGAGAATTGAAGGTTTCACATAATATGAAAATATCTCATCAAAGCTCATGGATGATCATTTACACATAACAAGCTCTTTCAAGATCAAAGACCGCCATGAAAACCCCCTTCACTTGATTATTTGAGTTTAAGGCATTTGCATTGGACCCGATGTTTCCAGATGTCACCTCAGTTAGCAAGCAAAAGAACAAGCCTTCATTACAGAAAGTGGACACACACACACCCCAATACATCCATAATCGCATGTATATGGTACCTCGAATCTCTCGTTCGCAATGGCTTCCCTCAGCAATCCCCTAAGACGCAGCACCGGCTCCTCCTCTTCGAAGGACTTCAACGAATCACGAAGTCTTGCAGCCTCTTTATAATCCTACAACCAAATGCATAGGGAAAAAAAATTACAAACATGAACTTTCTTTAGATATAATGAAAATCCAAACCAATATATATATCTAAAGTATACAGGATCAGATCTACAAAACATAAAGATATCAGTTTCTAGATAGTTGAGGGAAAACTTTAAACAAACGTACAATAATTATTATCTACATAATAGTAGCCGAAATAGTGTGCCCACAAACTAGACTAACCTAGAGGCGATGAAACTGAAAATAAAACAAATGAACACCACACACTCACTACAATCATATTGCCTCATTGTAAATCTATATGTAGACACATACACAAAAACGTAGGAAAATTGAGCAGCGATCGAACCTCGGATTTCGCAGCGACTTCCATTTGCTGCTTCAAGAGAGCGTAGGTCTGGCTCCGCGAGAGGAACGAACTCGTCGCCGGACTCGGACTCGGAGTCGGACTCTGGCTCTCCGACTCGCCGCCGCCATTCCTCTCCGAAACACACGCAACTATCCTACAATTCCTGAAATTATCCCTGCAATCCCACCCTATCCTCCTGGAGCCGGCGGCCTCGGAATCGCAGCTGAGTCGACCGGGCCAACACGAAGACCTACTTACCCCCGCATTAACATCCGTAAACACCTTCAGCCTTAAGCTCACCGATTGCATTTTTCCTTTTTCGCTGCAAAACTTTCCCTCACTCTCTCTCTCTCTCTCTCTGATCGAACTTTCTATTGATCGGGAAAATTGGGAATTTGAACGGTGGTGATGATAAAAGCGCCTACGGATTCGGGCGGGTTTATTTACAAGAATTGCCATTATCGTTGGGGGTTGATGAAATTACCAATATGGGGATGACACCGACCGGAATGTGAGGGGTGTTGTAGTAATTTGCATGGGAGTGGATGTTGCTGGTTTTGGCGTTTGGCTAGACGGGGGAGTGAAGGTCTATACAGATTTTTGCAGTTTATGGTAGGAGATGTTTACACGTGTCGGCAGTTGATAGCTTTGGACCTTAAAATGTGGCGGGAGGCATGCGGTCCCAATTGCCTGAGGAGCCACCAAACGAACATGATCCTAAAATTAATGTTTCAAAATGATACACTAAACTCTCTCTCTCTCTCTCTCTCTCTCTCTCTCTCTCTCTCTCAATTAACAACATACTGCATAATTAAGAATAATCATATTTTTCAACGGTGGGTGAATATCATACGAATTGATTAACAGATTTTTTTTGAAATCGACAACTTTACCCACTTCTTCATCTCGCTTCCTCACTCTCCGCCACTTTATGGTCGGTAATGCAGCTGTTGCCAAATCACCGGCTAGCCCTACCACCTATTTTAAGCAATCCAAATTTAACTACCACAACACCAAAATTAAAACGAACATCACAATCACAGCTACAACAGCAAACTGAAAGTTGTCTCCCTCTCGAATCTGACTACCACCATTGGCTCTGAACACCACATCATGGCCACTAACAATCTTCGATTCCACCGCCATCTCCTTCATCTGCCTTCAATTTTCGAGAAAGATCAGTAGTCAACCTCCTCATTGATTATGTCTCCTTATTGTCAATCTCCCTCTACCTCAAGTGGGTGTTAACCATACGATGGCCGAAGGAATTATAACATCGGTGTAGATCATAATGTGGTTTGAGGTGTTGGAGAAAAACACATCACTTAAGCCCTAATCTTCTTGCCAGAACCAGTCCGACTATTGTCCCTAACCGATCCCACCACCACAAAATCGGCCATCGCCATAAACCCACCACCACAAAATTGGTCATTATCAACCGATCTCACCACCATAGACCTACCATCCTTAATTGATCTCACCATTATAACTCTCATTTTATTAATTTTTGCATATCTATTTGTTGGGTTTAAAGTTGATCACGATGAAATGGGTTCGCAATATATTTGGAGGTATCACAAAGGGTACAGTTCGAGTTAGATGTTATAAGTACAAGTGTTTTAGGACAAAGCAAGAGTGGAGTAATTGTAGAGACCAAGGATTCATAGACAGAGCCTGAGAGTAAGCACATATAGTTCGACAGTCAATAGTCCAATGCTAATGTCCAAAGCTAGGGTCCAGAGTCAAGGTCTCAAGTTAGTCCAAATCCACGAGCTTTCTTTTAGTAAAATCCTTTACTTCTTAAATTCTAGAGCAAGAGAGCCAGATTTTTCAAATGATCTAGTGTCCAAAATGAATTGCAAAGTCCACCATTTATAGGCAATAGGATGCCATTTCATCAAGTGACACATGACTCTCTTTAGAAGTGACGCCCCACCAAGAGGGCTATAATGTCGGTGCTTCACAGACTAGTGGATCATATATTCACCCCGTCACCCTGCACAGCTTTGCTCTATCTATCTAGGAAGTCTAACTCACATAGTGCCAGTGTAGCCAAAGGACAACCTTGATTTAGCTACCAGTCAAAAGCTCTTATTGATTCCTGAGGGAAGAGGCGTCAAGAGACACATATAACCTAATAGTGGTATGGGAGGCCCCAACACCCAATTATCATGCGAACGAGGCACGATGCCATCCAAAGACCTGTTGCCATCTCGAAGTGGCCAGGAGCATATGACACTGAGGGCGTTAATGATCACTGTTAACTATAGTTATGATTAAATACAGCTGATGAGTGCCTAATGTCACTGAATCATCTTAGGCTGAGATAGTGTGTTGGAGAATGAACCTATCTTGTTGTGAAGTTTCGCCATGCGGAGCATTACGTTAAAGCCTATTCCATGTCCAAGGCAAGGCATGCGTGGTGCAGTGAAAAGATGGACCAAGGCTGAGGACTTGGTAGTATGACAAAGTGTAGGTGGCACGACTGTAGAAGTGGTACGATGGGATGTGTGGGGTAGCGAGGGAATGCTTAACGGAGATGGCGCGGAAGGCACAGTGAATAAGTGTCATGTTTGGGGTGTCAAACGGCCCGCGCGTAGGCCCATCTAGCCCTAAAAAGCTCGGGTCAGGCCGTTAGATGAACAATAGTGGCCTGGGTATAAAATGCCAGAGGCCTGGACCGGGTCTGGGCTCCAAATTCTTCCAGAAAGGCACTGTTCTTTATAAGTCCGAATCCGGCCCGTTCCAAAAAAAAAAAACTCGGCCTTGCCCTGCCCTTAAAATTTTCATATCCGACCCTTTTAAGGCCCTAACCTGGCCCAATCCAAGCCTGACGCGGTCAGGCCTTAAAAAATTTCAGATTCCCCTTCCCCCTCTCAAACGTCTAGACTTTTCAAAAAGTATACTTTTACGCCTTCAACAGCTATATAACAGCTAGTTTAAGGGGTATTTTAGTCTGGCCTTAATCCAGCAACTCCTTTTTACAGTTTTACATATTTACTCTCCTAAAAACTATAACGACTAGTTTTTAGGAGTATTTTGATTTTTTGTGAAGTTTGAAAATTCTATAAATTAATTCATTCTCTTCACATGTTTCATACCAATCTTCTCACTTTCTTTTATCTAAATCCTACAAGCTTTCTTGTGCATTCTTATTTTTTATTAAGTATTAACCCTCTCAAATTTTCAATTACAAGCATTCTATAATTATTAGTTGATGTAATCTGACTAAACAATATTATTTAGCATTTTTACTCTTTACTATTTACTTAGTCTTACTAGTTTTAGTTTTTATTCTTGTCAATTTTTTTAAAAAAATATGTCTTACTCAAGATTATCATAATCACGTAGTCAAAAACGTCTACCACCATTAGCACCACAATTTCAAGAGTGAGCGCCACAATATCAAGAGCAATCTCCAATGGGTGTAGTTACCCAAAATTTTATCGAGTATAACCAAGACATTCCTGATTTTTAATATACACCTTTACAAGATCACCGGCATTTTAGACAAGAACGCAGCTCAGTTGGCAACACTAATACTCCAAGGTAGATTTTTATCCCGATGAGTGGACGTCGAGAGGAAGGACAAAACAATCTTGCCAGAAGTCCAAAAGGCAGATAAAAAGCTCAAAGTTAAGTGTTGAAAACATTTTGATAAGGTTATAGTTGATAGCATATCCAAAGCTCAATGTATGTATTGTTCAAATTTATTTTCACGTGATAGTAGTATTTATATCTTAATAGGCACTGACCGACATGTACACCTAATCAAGGCCATGTTGATACTTGCTAAATTTGTTGTGCATGATCAACAACTTTTTTATTTTGCTAAAAATTATAAGTACTCTAGATATGTAAATAATTACGTGCAATCTTTGTATAAAAAGGTCATATAAATACTATTAGGTCCGATGTACTTAGATAGTATAAGTACTTGATTGATTCTTTTGATAAATTTGATGGTAAAGTTAGTCTTACGCTGATATAGGAAAATTTCCTTATACTATGGTTAATTATTCTTGTGTGACGGCAAATTGGACTGAGTCTGATTGGTTATGTACAAGCGATTCATCAATTTTGAAATCTTTCCCTATCCGTATGATGCATCACACGATGCTAAAATTATACTCCAAGCATGTAACATATTTAAAATAAGTAATACGATAATGATGTCAGTTTTGATATTGCTTCTAATAATGTGATGTTCAATTGTTAAAGACGAACCTTAAACCTGTATTAGATAGGAACTTTTTTATGTTAAATATATTTGCCATATAATTAGTTTAATTGTTCAAGATGGTTTAGCTGTTGTAGGTTTAATTATTTTCAAAATAAGGGGTGTGAATTTGTTTGTTAATTCTACGGGTCCGAGAAAACTGGAATTTAAAGCTTTGTATGCTCAATATAATTTGCCTCGTAAGAGATCTTTTACAGATATCGTTCACAGGTGAAATTTCACATATAATATGCTTTTACATATTATGGTATACAAACAAGTGTATATTCGTTGTTTATTAATCATGTTCGCACAAGGCTTACCAACTCCCGATGAATAGTAGTTAGCGACACATCTGGTTTAATTTTGGAGGAATTTTACATGTCTGTCGTTCTATTGTCTAGTACGCGTCCACGTCCTCTATTGTTGTACTAAAAATTCTTAAAATGACTAACATTTTAGAGAAATTGAGACATATGGGAATCTTAGCGGGATAGTGCAAAAGGACATTTAATTTAATAAATATTGGAAGAAATTGCCTATTATTTTTTATGTTGCCACAACTTTGGATCCTAGGTTCAAGTCGCATAATATAATTGTTTCAATATCAGAATTATGTGAAAATATAGGTAACATGCTAGTTGCGACTAACATGCTTTAACATGCTTTGAGTACGTCATCTGAAGATCTATATAACTTTTACCGAAGTTCCTTTGACGTGTACTTGCGAGCTACATCATTGAGCGGTCAAATGCATTATGGGGTCATTTTTTAGGGGAATTGAACATGTATTGGCAAAGCAAGCAAGAGTAGAATGCAAGCCTCCAAGGTTGTTTCAAAGTCGTGTTTTTCAGCGAGCTGGAGGGTGTTGGATAACATGAGGAGTCTAAGCTCCAAGTTACTGGAATTAATGTATTTGTTGAAAGGATTATGGTGATCCGAAGTATCGGAAGTAAGATAAACCAGTTAATGATAGAAAGAGCAACAATTAGAGCGTTGAAGATCTTTCAAACAATTAGGCAATTTCTTTTCTTTTCCTTAACTTTTTAGAATTTTTTTTGTCAAATTATAGTTTAGATTTTCGCCGTAGATACTTTTCAAATAAAATAAATTTATTCAAAGTGAAAAATACGTATGACAAGGTGTCTGTTTATAAATAAGTATATTTTTTCTCACCTTTTGTCGGACAATTAATCTTTTATATAAAAAATAAATAAATAACTTTGTCTGTTTGTTTATAAGCAGTCGGTCTCAAGCCCTGATTAAAGAAGAAGGACCCATAAATAAATTTATCATAACTTAATTCTAGCCAAAATTAAAATTGATTAAAAAGAATTAAAAGAAAAAATTAATTATCATTGGTCGTACCAAGCCCGACCCTAAGTTTTGGGCCAAAGGCTTGGACCAGGGTCAGGCCCTTATATTCTTAAGGAAGCCCGACCCTAGCCAGCCTGTTTTCCCTAGGCCCGGCCTGGCTTCTTTTCTGAAAACCCCAAAGGACCTGGGGTAGGCCGGCCTTAGCCCGGCTCTGTGACACCTCTACGTCATGTGGAAAATACCAAGACACGTACACTAGAGATATCAAAAGAGCCAGGCCGCCAGCAGGTAAGGGCGAACCTACCCTAAAACTGCCCGGCCCAAATGGTTCGGGTCTGGCCTGGATCCGGCCTACCCTGACCCGAAATTTCAACCAAAAAAAAATCCCTCACACGGGAATATTTTTCAAAAATTTCACTTTTACCTCCCAAACAGCTATATAACGGCTAGTTTGGGGGTATTTCGTCCAATAATGTTACAACAACTTTTTTATGCACTGTTACACTTTTACCCTCTCCAACAACCATAAATGGCTAGTTTTAGGGTATTTTGGTCTTTTATAAACTTTAAAAAATCTATAAATTCACCATTTGTTCTTCACATTTTTCACATCAATCTTCTCCTCTCTCTTATCTAAGAATTGACAAGCTTTCCGACCATTCTTATTTGTTATTAAGTACTAACCCTCTCTAATTTTCAATTACAAGTATTATTTAATTATTTATAACTTTTATTCCTTTTTACTCTTACTCTTAGTATTTTTATTTTTCATTCTTGTCAAATATTTTTTGCTTCAAATATGTCTTGATTATTTAGATCACATAGTCACAAAAGTCTAGCACCACAAGCATCATATTTTCAAGATCCGCCACTAATGAGTTTAGATACCAAGTCAATTGGCAGTTTAACCAAATATTCTAGAATTTGGATATACACCTTCACCAGATACCCAGCGTTTTAGTCAAAAATGTAACTCGATTGGCGACACTACAATTCCGGGGCATAATTTTATCCCGATAAGCGGTCATCATGATAAAGGACCGAGTAATAGGGGGAAAAAAGTTTTCGTGTTGGAATCATTTTGACGAGATTACAGTTGATGGCACTCGAAAATCCCAATGTAAGTATTATGGTAAATTATTTTTGTGTGGTAGTGGTAATGGACATCTTAATAGGTATTACTCGACGTGTGCACCTAATCAAGGCCATGTCGATTCTGCCCAAACGCAACATCTTTTGATTGTAAGTTATTTACTTATAATCAACGAGAGCAAAGAGACAATCTTGCTGAATTTATTATTCACGATGAACAAGTTTTTAGTTTTGTTGATAATGCTAAACACTCTAGATCCATGAATACTTACATGCAACCTTTGTACAAAAAGGTTCATAAAAACACAATTAGGTCTGATGCACTTAGACATTATAATGCTGCTAAAGCATGCTTGATTGATTATTTTGATAAATTTGATGATAGAGTTAGTTTTACTTTTGAACTTTGGAAATCTTCTTTTACTCTAGTTAGTTATGCTTGTGTGACGGCCAATTGGATTAATTCTGATTAGACTATAAACAAGAGAATCGCCGTTTTAAAACTCTTTTCCTATTAGTATGATGTAGTTAACGTTGCTAATATTATGATTCGTACATGTAACATGTTTAAAATAAAAGACAAGATTATGAGTATCAGTTTTGATGATACTTTTAACAATATTGTTGATGTTGAAGTCTTAGAGACGAGCCTTCGACTTATACTTGATGATAAATTATTTCATATTTCATGTGTTTGCCATAAAATTAATTTAATTGTTTAAGATGATTTAACCGTTACAAGAGATATTTCTTACAAAATGAGAGGTCTGATAGTCTATATTAATAATTCGGAAAAACTGGGATTGAAAAGACACACACTTTTATCTAGGGTTGGAAAAACTGTGATTGAAGAAAGGCTTAAAAAAATACTCCGTAGTGGGTAATGAATAGTGATACAATATATTCAACGGTCTATTGATCTTATCTTATATATGAAAATTTCAAACATCAAGTCATAGAAATACTTGCCCTACTCTTTCTTTTTGGTTCATTTAACGTAGCTCTTAGCTACCACAATTGCTAGTCTATTTTGATAAAAATTGTACAGCCTTTATGGAGAAAATTTCTTTTTCCCAGATTGTCGGTTTTAGGGTAACCAAAAGGCTCTTTTATAGTGGTCTAGAGGCAGTATAAATGCAGGCGACAATCATTTGGTCATGTATCATTTCTAAAAGATAAGACTGAAATCGGTTGAAAAGTTCAAATTATCTTTACTGGCCGATTCATTTACAACGACTGACTAACCGGCTGGTTTCTTTGAAAATCGACCGCGAGAGTCTTGCCACCGGCATGAGTCAGTCTTCCTAAGCTCAGCCACAAAGACATAGTTTTTGTTACTCTCTTCTTTTGGTTAATTTCTACTAGGTTGTAATTATTTGTTAGAGATAATCTGTTGTTCTTTGTGCAAATAAAATAAATATAGAAACCCGAGCTTTACCTATTCCTTAAGGTATAAGCTATGAGAAAAAAGAGATGTTTGCAAAACCTTTCAAGTATTCATAAGATCAAAACCAATTTATTCTCTGATTCAAAATCTGACGTATTTTTAAAAGAATTCATTATAATTTTGTATAGAATATTAGGCAGTTGCAAAAGAAAAAATAAAATGTTTTAGCTTAAGGTGCAGTCTAAGAAGAGAGGCATATAAGTACCAACTTAAGAGCAAACTTGATGACAAGAGGAAGACATAAACCAAAGATATTACAAAGGAAAAATTGCAAAAAACACCCTCGTGGTTTGGGCCATTTGCAAAAAGCTACCTGGGATTACAAAAGTTACAAAAAGCCCCCCTGTAATGCTTATTTTGTTGCAACTGTTAGAAAAATCATCTAAATTAACGGCGCGTGTAATCTAATCTCTTAAAAAGTGTATTTAATAAAAATTAAAACATCAGAAAGACTAAAGTACCCTCCCTTTGCATCTCTCCCACAAAAGCCCAAATTTCTTCTCAAATACCCATCAGCCCGTATGCAACCACCTAGCTCGTCACCTCCGGTGCCATCAGCCCCATCACCGTGCATCGTCACCGGAATACATTTGCGTCGCTAGCCCCATCAACCACCACTTGTGCCGCCAGCCTCGTTACCGTGCACTGCCGGCGAAAGTCCCTTCAACGCCAGAACAAACTTGCGTCGCTAGCCCACCAACTTCTACTTGTGCCGTTACTGTGTGCCGCCACCAGCCCACCAACCTCCACTTGTGCCATTACCGGGCTCTGCCACCCCCATTAATCCCAACTTGCTCCGTCGTCAAACCCGCCATTCAGCCCAGACACTTGCACCATCGCCACCAGCCCCAATCACCCACCGCGATCCTAGCCATGTCCACCATTCAAATGAAAAAAACCCTAGATCTACAATTTGAAAGTCGCGAATTGATTTACTAGAGCAATGAAATGGAAATCTTATGAATAACTTATGTGATTGATTTGATCTGAAAATGGAAATTGATTTAATTGTGATTAAAAGAGTTGGATTTTTTCTGATGGAAATTCCAATGGAAATGGGGTTGGGTTTTAACTTTTTTTGATTTATATAGAGGGGTAATTTAGACATTTTTACTATTCTGTTACGGAAATCATTTGATGCAACACCTTTGTAATTTCATGTGTTTTTTTGCAACTTTTGTATCCCCAGGTGGCTTTTTGCAAATGGCCCAAACCACGAGGGTATTTTTTGCAATTTTCCCTATTAGGAAATTAACAATGCAGCTCACTTTATTGCTCTAGCTAGTTTCTTATTTCCTATTTTTCATCAAAGCAGTAGTCAGTTTTTTACTCCACTACTTAATAGTATCAAGCAATTCAACTAGTTGGCTAGCAGGCTGCTTTCGTTACTGTATTTTGTTGTAATTGGAACTGGGAGCACCCCAATCCAACCCATTTCCGGTGGTGGCCATCCCTTCTTCAACCGTGTTCTTTCTCATCTCATGCAAACTCAAACCACGAACTTTAGAGTTCCGTGTCCAAACTACATTACCGTTTCAATTTGGACTCTATTCACCTTATTGTTTCACTCCGTCCTTGTTCTGTTCCACGCGGTCATACTTGACTTCTGAGTAGCACTGCATACTTTGCGGTACCTCCCCTTGTACTTTGAACCTACTTTCTCGACATCACACTTTGGAGTAGTCGTTCATCATATTCCATTCCCTTACCTCAAATATATATCGCTGTCATGAGACTCTAAGTTGTTAACTTGCAACAGGAAAAAGAAAAAAAAACTTGCACCATAAATTATCATCATGTACTCACCCCCGCACTTTGTTTGGTTATCCCTTCCTAAATAGTTAAAAGGGTTCGTTTTTTTTTTTTCCTGAAGACACAAGGACCCGGCTTAATGAGTTGTATATCCACTTTTAGAATTACAAAAAACAATAGTATCCTATCAAATACATTTTAAAAGAACGCGAAGGCAACAATATGTTACGTTGATACTAGCTTTCATCACATGTGAACATGTGAAGATGAGGTGGTAATATCCAACAATTTTTTTTGTAAAGTGTCAGTGAATAACGTTTAGTTCAATGTCTTTTAAATTTGAAAACAGTAACCAAACACGTTAAAAAGGTCAAACCTAAGAGATGTGTGAAGTGACAAAGACCCTTAAAGAATAACCTCAAAGCTCCAATCTCGAATCTACAAGCTAACGAGTCATATAGTTATAATTCTAATTTTTTTAAAAAAAGAAAAGAAAAGAAAAAAAAAGTTAACAAAAGTAACCAAAAAAAAAAAAATGTTAACCCAACCAAGGTGAATATAGTTGTACTCCATTCATTCAGATAGATAGACTGCATCAGAAGAAAAGCGATTGGATAGTTGTATCGGGTCCTCTTTTAGGTACTTGAGTCGTCCATTTTGAGAAGGCCCACCCTTACCTTACGTTGTCTTCAGCCGAAGGCAAAGGCGGCTGCTTCGCAGCTGACCAGTCCTTTGGACCATCTTCTCAACACAGGACATGACCACCTGCTTTCCGATCACACAAGCAAGCAACCAAAATCAACTTCAATTTTGGGATAGGAAGTGAAGTCATGGTTAGGCTTGCTTCCCAAGTGCAAGCAACAAGAAGGTTTGTCAAAAGACATAAGCAATTTGAAGGATGTCTTATTTACCAAAGCATGGAAATACTAGCATTCTCAAAGTTATGTTTTTCTAATTACATTTTTTTCGAGAAAAGCGTATTGCGACAGCAGCGACTTAAGGTTTTAAGATGAAAAGTACTCTGGTTTGTGTTAAACATTATGACGAAAACCTTATTGCATTGTCTAATTTGATACTAGAAGCTAATTATAGTATTTTAATAAGAAAAGATCTTGACTGCAACCCCAATTAGAAGAGTCTGTATCTCCATTCTTAATTTTGCTAAATTTTGTTGGTTGATAGTTTTATAGACATTATTAGCGACAATTATTAGCATCATTTTTTAAAATATTACCAATTAAAAGTCACGAAGCATAATTAACGACTAACATTTATTGCTATATGGAGAATTATAGAAAGAGCCTACAAATCGACAAATTCCTTTAAAATATTTCCATTCACAATATTTTGAATGTTTTCTCGTGGTCCTCGTATACCGAGAGAGCAAAATTTGGACCATCGTAGTCCACACTTCATGCTAACCATACGCGTCGTCGAGAAAAGTCTTTTGTAAAATACATGCATTAGTTTTACTCGACTTTGAGTTAAAAAAAAAAACCTTGGCAATTTCAAAGATATTTTATTTGAGAAAGCATGAAAATAGAATTCTCCAAGTTAGCTTATTTATAAGAGCATGCAAGGATCCCAGTACATTTTTCAAGGGAAGCATATTGCGACACCGACACCGGGTAAAGCTTTTCTCAAGGCAGGACAATTTATTTGTTTATTAGAAAAAATTACAAAAAACTCGTCGTACGTGTCCATTTGAGAGAAGTTAAACCACAAGTATTTTATTAAGCTTTATATAGTGACCACAAATTATCGCTAGACGTTAGCAGTGACATTTTAACGATAATTTTCAGTAGTACCTTTTTTTTTCTAACAATATCAATTAAGAGCTACTAAGCACATTTGCGATCTTATTGTATAAGAGGATCTTAGGGGAATTGTTTCCAAAAAAAATTTCCATTGAAAATGGCAATTATTCATCATCCCACCTAAACCTAATCTTCAAAATCTTGCCATTTACAAAACTGGAAAGTTGTGGCGCCGATACGATATTTTAGCGAGAAAGCAAAAATTTGGACCACCATTTGTCCCTATATATACCCACCACGCGCCACGAGAAAATTCAAAATATCGCACATAATCCAAAAAGTCGCCGAGAATATCCTCCCAGACAACACAATTCTCATGCTTTTGAATCTGCTCTCTCAACTCTCTCTCTCTCTCTCTCTCTCTCTCTCTCACACACACACACACTACTACACGCAGTGCGCCTTAAAATCCCCACCTCCCCTCTAGGCGGAGCCCCCAACGCTTCACCCACCCCCACCTACCCATCGCCTTCATACCCCCACCGTACCCCCATTTTCTCCGATCTGAATCTCCAAAATGCAGAGCACAGCAATCTCCTTCTCCCCGTCAATCTCGCTTCCCCACCCCAAAAAGCCCACAATCCTATCTCCCTCTCTGAAACTAGACCGTTTCGCCTCTCCTAATGGTGTGTTTGGCTCGTCGACCAAGCGTCGACTGCATCTCCCGGTGTGCTGTTTATCTTCGTCTTCGTCGTCGAATTCGTCGAGATTGAATGGATGGATTTCGGCGCCAGCGCCGGGGCTGGAGCGCGAATCGGACGGCGGATTCGAGGTGAGGGCGACGGCTGTGCCCGAGAGCGAGGACGGGGCCGCCGCCGCGAATGCGAAGTTGAAGGATACGCTGGTGCTCGGCTCGCTCTTCGGCATGTGGTACCTCTTCAACATCTACTTCAACATCTACAACAAACAGGTTTGCACGTGTCCCGTGCCCTCGTTTCAAAGCTTTACGTGCGTTGCTCGTATTGATCTGGATGCTGGCTTCCTTACCTCTGTGTGTGTTTGTGTGTGAATTTTGAAATCTCTTTGCATAGTTTTAATTCATGGTTTATATGTTGTGCTGTTAAGAATCGTGGAATAGCGACTTCGTGCATGCAACAGTAGAATCGCCTAGTGAAACTTGAGTCATTTGATTAAGATTTGCTTTACAATTACTATTGATGTATGAGAAAGTTTGTAGCTTCAAAAGGTTACATTATAGAAGTTGTTTTCAGTTTTAATCTGGGTATCAGTCCATATCAATTAGTTGACCACGAGGTTTATAACGGTCTAGACTTTGCCATTCTGAGAGTGTGAGATGCGCCTATCGGATCTTTGCATGCTTCTTTCGAGCTTGAGTGTTAAATAGATACCAAGTTTAGCATTTTTTTTTCTTGCTATACCTCATTCTTGTGTACAAAAACTCTACGGAATGTTCCAGTTTGGGAAAAAAATGAGATAACAAATAGCTCAGGTGTGTGATATTCGTCGTGAACAATTGAGTTAGGAGAACCTGGCTGTCACAAGCAATTTGTATGCTGATTATCTGAAGGATTTCAACTGTCATTCTTTTATGATTATTTGATCATACTATCCGTACCTTGCTAAAAAACTGATTCTTGTTCTGTGAAATATCACAATTTGATAAAAGAATTATTAATTAAAAAAGATCCAGTCTCTGTAGGTTCTGTCTTGACTTTCTTACTTTACATGGAGTTCTACTTTGAAACTTTAGTGCGAAACATTTCTTGATTCCTGGTACTTGTTGTTATACCCAGGTCCTGAAAGTCTTCCCTTATCCAGTAACTGTCACTGGAATTCAGTTTGCTGTTGGAACTGTTTTCGTTACATTAATGTGGACATTAAATCTCATCAAACGGCCTAAAATTAGTGGAGGACAGGTAATTTCTCACATTGGTGCTGTTCGATATTAGTTTGTCGAAACTTTTACATGCTAACTTTTCCTGGACTACTACTTGCAGCTTCTAGCAATCCTACCACTGGCTGTGGTGCACACCTTGGGCAATCTTTTCACTAATATGAGTCTTGGGAAGGTTGCGGTCTCATTCACACACACGATCAAGGCGATGGAGCCCTTTTTCTCGGTTATCCTTTCTGCTATGTTCCTTGGCGAGGTGTGCATTTTATTTTCTTTACATTGTTTTAGCCCATAGTTAAATTTGTGCTAAATGAGCCAATGTTATGCGACCATGTGCGCATGATATTAGGTAAGAAAATGTGCTGTCTAAGCTGCTTGCATCTTTTGATAATGATTTCTTTGCTATCTCGAATGTTGATGGCAATGTATGGATCTATTATTTGTTAGATTGTAGCTTTGGCAGCATGGTGTAGTTATGTAATTTGTTTTGCTCATATAATTCTGCTCAAACAGATTCCTTCTTTGTGGGTAGTTGCTTCACTTGTACCGATCGTTGGTGGGGTGGGACTAGCATCACTGACCGAAGCATCTTTTAACTGGTGCGGAGTTGCTCCTTTTTGATCCATATAACTAATTTAGTTCCATTTTTCTCTGAAGTAACAATTTTATATACCATCCGCCCCCACACCCCCATTTTTCTCTGCAGATAATTACTATTATGCTTTAAACATCTGGTAGCCATTGCGATCTCATTTTGTACTTCAAAAACAGGGCTGGATTTTGGAGCGCAATGGCTTCAAATTTGACTAATCAATCTCGAAATGTCCTTAGCAAGAAGTTCATGGTTAAGAAGGAGGTAAGTCTTGCTACCAGTTGCTTTTGCAAACACATCTAAGTTGGTTGTTATGATATTGCATGTATTGTTGGAATGCTTGTTAGTTTCATCTAGTAATGCACAGTAATTTCATGGAAAATCAACTGCTGCAAGTTTATTAGTCATGATATATCGCACATTCAAGCTTTTGTTAAGATTTATATGGTCTCCCATAGATAAAGCAATTGGTGGAGTATGCTTTACGGATTGAGTTGATGCTCAGTAATGCTTGTTACCCTACAGGAATCATTGGACAACATTACGCTCTTCTCAGTAATAACAATCATGTCCTTTTTATTGCTGGCACCTGTTGCAATTTTCATGGAAGGAGTCAAGTTCACTCCTACATACCTGCAATCTGCTGTGAGTAAATCTCAACTGTAGCAACTATGGCTAGTTCATTATATGATTTGTTCACATATCATTCATGTTATTGTCAATTGATTCTCTATTGTTTGCTTGCTAGGGATTGAATGTCAGACAGGTCTACATTAGGTCTCTCCTTGCTGCACTGTGCTTCCATGCATATCAGCAGGTAAGCATATGAGATGATTTTTTTTCTTTTTTTTCTCTTTTAGTCTGTAAGCCTAAAGTTTACTTTGTAAGCACCTGCCCTTAATTTGGCAAATTGAAACAAATCAATCAAAAAGTGCTTGGGTGTTTTATAGTCGCGCTTGTGAGGATCACAGACTCTGTTTTGCACACTTCACTTACAACAGATCAAATGGAAATCTTGATGCAGTTTATTGATTGGTGCAGTATGCGTTATCATGTCTCTCTAGCAAATTCCCTTGCTGCCAGTTTCCTTTCGAGATCTCTGGCATCTTCTCTCCTAACACCTCTTTTTCTTATTCTCCTTGTTTTTGTTTGGTGCACAAGTAGTAGCCTTTTCTGTTTAGGAGTCCCCTTTGGCCACTTTTTGGATGGTTCTTTATGTTGCTTGGGTCTCTACTTGGTTCATCCTTGGAGTTGCCATGGTGGCTTTGAGGCTTCGAGATGGTGATGATTTCTTGAGGTCAGTGAGTAGTCAAACGGGGCTGCTTTGGTGGACAGCTTTGGTTGGGGGCATGGTCTTTCATTGTTGTGTTGGTGGTCAGCCTTGAATGTTGTGGAGGCAAAGGCTGTGACATTAATTTAGGTTAGGCAATGGAGTGGGGAGTTTCAAGCACAGAAGTGGAAATTGTTTGGGTAAATTACGTATGGTACCCCTCAGTTTTTGTTTCAATACACTTGCTGCCCCTGCTTTTGGAAAATGACTGACCCCCCTTCACGTTTTTGTTCCGTGTATTACATACCCCCTTCTGTTATCTTCCCATCCATTTTGGGCTTTAGAATATTTGAAAATTCAAAAATATCCCTACAACCATCTCCTTAGTAATTCAATAAAGCCCCAAAATCAACACCACCATCTCCCAAACCAACGGTTGCAACCCTACCACCCATGGTGGTCCCCCATTTGCCTAACCCTTCCACTACCACTCCCCACCCTACCCCATCCATCCACGGCCACATACACGGCGCACTCATACCCACAGACACCTGCACCCACCCCACAATCAACCCCCCCGCCCTCACACACACACCGACACCGACACCCATAGAGACTCACGTTGAATGGATCTATTGTTCACGGTGACAGCAACTGTTGTGGTGGCAATTCGGCTGCTCTGGTGGTGACAATTTTGGCGGCTATGGTGGATTTGAGTTTTTATAACTTATACCCTAAACCCTGAATGGGTTTTTTTTGGTGGTTGAGGAATCAATAAGGGTGGTGGGACTGTTTGTGGTTGTTGGGATAAGCCAGGGGTGGTAGGCTTGTGGTGGTGGTGGGACAAGCTAGGGGCTATGTTACATGGAATCGGTACGAGTGTTGAGATCAAATATGTATCCAAAGTGTCAGATTTGTTTAATAATTTGAACCCAAGACACAGGGACATGGGGAAATATGCGTACCTTTTTCTTGTTTTGTAATTTTAAAAATGGTGTTTTTTTTGACATTGTTTAAAATTGCAACTTTTTTCATCTTTGTAGCAATAGTGAACCAAAAGAAACATATAAGAGAATGTTCATGGTGGCATATCCTGTGAGAACTGTCAAAAACATCTCTTATACCCATGTCTGAGTGTCTATGCATTTTTAAGAGTCCATGTAACAGAGACTAGGGGTGGTGGGCGTGATGGCGGCGTTTCAGACAGTGGTGGTGGTGCCTTGGCGACTACTGTGAGTTGGCCAGTGGTTTTTGTTGCACCGGTGGATTTGAGGTTTTGTTGGATTTTGATTTGAGTTTTTGTGGTATAATATAAAAGTGTTAATATTTGATAATCCGTGACTCCTGTGAGGGTAATTAAGTCATTTCAATTAAAAATTTAATGCCAATGACCAAAATATATCTGTAGTGGGTGCCAGAACGCAGAGGTAAGGAGTGTAATTTTCCCAAATGTTTCTTAGATGTCAACACCCAACTGCATGTCAATTTAATCGTGAAATAGAACTTTGCACGAGTCCATTGAAAAGGTTTTCTAATGCAAAATGTCTGGTTACAATTCTTCTATCCGCCCGCCCCCTTCATGATGGTTATGATAGGCTGTAAGTGTGAAGTGCATATTGATCAATCTGCAGCATGAGCCTTCTTCTTGGGAGATTCAAAGAGGAGGCCATTACCTATCAAGGGGGGAGTGGAGTTTTTTGAAGTAATGCTTGCAATCCTGAGAAAACAAATATTAGACTGGTAGGAAATGATGGGATAGAGAGTATTCTTAATGGGAATCGGGTCAGTGTGTAAAAAAGTTTGGCACCAGAATAACTTTGAATGATTTGGTTGATTTGTGCACATTGAGGATAAACCTACTTTACGATGTGAAAATAAGGTGCTAATACAGTATTCTAGCATGTAGGGATATACTATAGAGAGGTGGAAGAAGGATAGATGTAGTTAGAAGCCCTGAGAAGAGAAATTGCAGGCATGTAGGAATATACTATAGAGAGGTGGAAGAAGGCTGGTATAGTTGGCCCCCAAAAGATGGCATATGGTTGCTGGTTTTATAACCAATTTAGATGACAGTTTACTCTCTTAGTTACCTACTGTTTAGAATGAGCTTTTTATTTGTTAAGCAGAAGCGATTAGGAATTGCAGGAAAGGTGCTATATATGAGATTAAGATATGGACTACACGAGTGTTAATATAAGATTCTCAAGTTCTCCCTCCACTCTAACTATTGGTGACCCATTGTCTTATTATGACTGCTTAATATTCAAGCATTAAAGGCATAAAAACGAAAGAACAGCATCTCATATAGAAAATTTTAGCTTGTTAAATTTATCTAGTCCAGAGAAGACAGAGCATATATCAAATTTATTGCACTTAACGAGCTTTACTCTAATGGGTTCATATGAATATCATAATGGAATTATCCACAACATATATCAGGAAGAAAGCTATTAAAGGCCATTAGAATACATTCAACACAAATAGACCTACAAGTTGCTTTAAGAAAAAAAAAAAAATAGCCCCAATACAATGCCCACTTTCTCTTCTTTTCTTTCATAAACGATATTGAAAATGAAAAGGAAGTTTGGACACATTGAGATTCCATTTATGACCTTTTCATTTTGGAGGTCAAACTTTTTCAAGTGCTCATTTGATTATGTAGCAATGGTGATACGAGTTTCTTTTGCAGGTTTCCTATATGATATTGCAGAGGGTTTCTCCAGTTACCCACTCTGTGGGTAACTGTGTGAAGCGGGTGGTGGTGATTGTGACCTCTGTTCTCTTCTTCCGCACGCCTGTTTCACCAATCAACTCTATGGGTATATTTGATCTTGTAGACCAAAAATAGATTACCCCTCTCTCTCTCTCTCTCTCTCTCTTTCGCGCGCGCGCGATTTTGCTTCTTGGTCGTGCTGTTAGCGAGGTCTTATTCGTTCTCCCATGTTCTTGGTGCAGGCACTGGAGTGGCCCTTGCTGGAGTGTTCCTTTATTCGAGGGTAAAGCGGATAAAGCCAAAGACCGCTTGAAGTACTCAAAAGTTTTTGCTAGTATCAAGGATGTTGTTAGATGAGCACATCCAATTCAGTCAATCAAGAACTTGGGAGCTCCATTAGAATTTGTTTCTTTTTCACTTATGCTCTCTTCTATCTTTGTGTGGAGAAGGGGTTGGGAGGTTAATTCTTTAGATGGATGCTACAGTCACATGCTTCGAATTCGATGGTCCAGGAACACAATCATCTGTTCTCTTCTAACATTTTTTGTAAGGCATAGTTTTAAATGAAAATTTGTTCGTACTTTTCGCTCAACCGTAATCCTTCTAACACGTAGATGTCATTTCAAACGGTTGATCTGATAATGTCGCAGAGGTTTTGCTCAAATTTTGCTCCCAAACAAATAATTTAGTGTAACTTTCTATTGCGGTGAGATCGGGTACCCACCCAAGTACAGGAAGAAATCGTAACGGTGATATACGATGGATATGATGTGGTGTAACAGAGATGAAGGGATTCCATTTACTTATCTGTTCGTTGGATCACGTTACATTGAATTTTTTTCCCAAGCATAGCAGGGTGCTTCACATGAGCGATAGCTTTACGACCGGCTTGTCTCTCAAGTATTCCATCGCATTCGTCAGAAGAGCGAGTTTCTAGTTAGATAGATGTGTCGTGTAAGTGACCAAAAGCGGCTCAGCTGCTGAATTCCCAATCGGGTCAAAGTTAGAGGTTGTCATGCACGAGACCTTGGCTGTTGAAGAAATTTAGATAGAGTTGATGTACGCGAAAGTGAATTCAAGATAAACACCTACAACAATGTTATGATTCTGATCTACTCTTTACATACAAGTTAGATAACCTTGCATCCCCATGGTGGAAACCAAGTCTTGTGGGCTATTGATGCACTTGTACAAAAGCATGTGCTAAATGAAGCCTAGGCTGAAAAAAATAAGAAATCTATTATCCAAGAATATTTTCCTCTCTACATGTAATTACGAGCATTTGCCTCATAGAAATTAATTAAAAGTGCTAAACGTAACTCTCACTTGTTTCCACAAGTTGGTTGATTACTAATTGACATTTTACCATTAATTTGCCCTATTAATGACATTTAATCTTATTGAAATTGATGAGAGAGAGAGAGAGAGGCTTCAGTTACATAGCCTGAATATAGAAAATGTGGACTCTCAAAACTCGGTCAAAGTAAATGTCTTAACATGTCGTGATTCACAAACATACCCTTACTTTAATAATGTAATCTAAAACAATATCTTTGCCTGCCCTTTGACCAAACTTCCAGAACTGGAAATTTGCGTAAATTTAGTAAACCTAATTAAAAATTTTATTATTCAATTTTTGACGGAATTAAACACTCAGCTCTATTCATGTTTTTCTTAAACCATTGGATGAAACCATAAGTCAAGGGTCATGATAAATCCTCTCTATATTATGTAATAAATGTCCTTTTTGCCTTCTTAAGTGGCGGAAGGAGAGCAGAAGTGCTCACTTTCTAACGTTGTTCACTTCTCGCGTTTACGGTAGCCTCATGCATGGAACTTTCTCAAAGCATTCTCTATCGGGATCAATTACCAAACCAGGATTTAACGATCCAAACGACTTCTTTTGATGGTTTAGACCTGTATGCGTTCGGGTCACCTCAAATGGATCTTGATTTGCACGACTTCAAGCCATTTGAAGAAGTTGATGCAAATGGTAGTCTAGTCATGCAGAATTTCAAGGAGGGTGGTGGTGGTGGATATGACTACTTGATCAATGACAACCCCAAGAAAGCTCTTCTAATCGACTCGCACGCCTCCGTG
The DNA here is from genome assembly GCA_033070095.1 of Escallonia herrerae. Classification (NCBI taxonomy): domain Eukaryota; kingdom Viridiplantae; phylum Streptophyta; class Magnoliopsida; order Escalloniales; family Escalloniaceae; genus Escallonia; species Escallonia herrerae. The sequence continues at coordinate 506,725 of JAVXUP010000177.1, read as the reverse complement.
CCTGTGTCCGTGTCCGACCCGAATCCAAATGCGCAATTCATCAACTTTGAAGACGTGAAGCCTTTGAGCTTTGTGGTAACAGATGAAGGCTCAAGCATAATGGCTCAGAGCGAAAACTATTTCGAAAGTGTTGGCAGGAAAAAAAACAATGGTGCTTCCACGTCGACTGGAAAACAGTGGAGAAGTCGAACGAAGTCCCATTCACCAAAGGGACAATGGACAATTGAAGAAGACAGGTAAAATGCAGAGAATGTTAAGAACGATATCATTCTCCAACGGTTTAAGTTTTAAGGGTTGAAACTCAATAACCGAATAGAAGAAAAACGTCAGTTAATAGAATTTTATCATGAAGTAAGCTTCTATATTAGATTTTATGCAGAGTCCTAATCCACATGGTGGAGAAGTTTGGGGTGAGAAAATGGTCTCGCATTGCTCAAGTGCTCAAAGGAAGAATTGGGAAGCAGTGTAGAGAGAGATGGCACAACCATCTATGGCCTAACATCAAGGTTATCCTAATGCATTTTATTTTATTTTATTTTGTCCGCTTGGTGCACATTCATTAACAATATACACGAAATAATTCACAATAATTTCAAAACGATCTTAAATTTCATATACCAGATTCTACTGCCTCTCCCTTGGCGACGCTACGAGGGAATTTCCCTTCTTTTTTTTTTTTTTAAATTTTACCTTTAATCTTGAGTGGATTATAGTAGGTCAGAACTTAGTACCTTTACCAATTCTTATTCACAATTACAACAAAGTATTTACCTCTACATTACCCTTCAGAAGCTTTGTCATGATGCGTGTAATGCACCCTTCAAGGGTATGTCAACTAGATTTTCCTTGCTTGGCATGCAGAAAGATTTATGGACAGAGGAGGAGGACAGGACTTTGATTCAGACCCATGCAGAAGTTGGGAACAGATGGGCAGAGATTGCAAAGAGACTCCCGGGAAGAACTGAAAACTCGATCAAGAACCACTGGAATGCCACTAAAAGGAGGCAATACTTGCGACGCAAATGTCGCTCAAAATGGCCTAGGCCAAGCTCCATCCTCCAAAACTACATCAGGAGCCTAAACTTGGACATCAAAAAGAGCAACAAACTCAGGAACTTCTCATCTCCACTCCATGATGATATGATGATTGCACCAAGTTATCGGGCACTGGAGATGGCTGACCGGCTAGTTCCGGACTATGATTTCAACGAAATCTCCGAATTCGCTATGGACGAAAAGTTGCTCAAATGTAGTGGGAATGTTGACTCCATTCTCGATGACATGGCGTTCCCGCCATCCCCACCACCTTGTGCTATGGAGCTGATGATGATGCCATATGATATCGATATGCCTTCATCAGAACTGGACTGCGAAGTCAAGGAGGAGCTTGATTTGATGGAGATGATCTCCCTCTCCCCAGTGAGTCTATGAAGTACCATCAGGGCCAAACTCTCCCTTAGGAAGAGACCTTGTCTTAAATAAACAAATTTCTAGACAATCATACACACTACCATTTCAACGTACATTTGTAATAGTGGACCTTTTGATCTATAGTCGGTTGTCAAGATCACATGGCATAACTATGACTCCCCCTTGCATGGGGGACACCAAACAGGGATATGGATCTTAGTTTATATAGCACGTCATCAATCTGACTAGTCTCAAATCTAGTAAATTTTAACATGGATATGTCCCCAGATAGCATAAACACACTTGCTGCTCAACAGCACAATCTTTCTAAGAAATTAGTATTTGCATATGGAATAATGTCGTCTGAAGATAGGTTTTAAAGAAAAGAATTCCATGAAAGATACTACTTCAAAAGCATTGTTGCTGAAAAGCCTTTTCAGGGTTCTTCTCGTCAATTACCGAATGGTGAGGGAAATCGTAGGGCATCTCTGGGGCAGAGAGCCATGCATCATTGAAATTTTTTAGAACTTCTCGATAGACAACGGCATTGCCTTCTGCTGTCAGGTGCAACCCATCGCTGCCAAGAAGAAAAGGAGAAGTTAAGATCATTACTTTGAAGTTTGACACATCATTTTATAGTCCTAACGAAACTACGATATCCGACATACTTACTTTTCCTATTTGATTGGTTGATTTTCTTTAAATGTTCAAATTATTTGAAGTCCTTAGTCCTCTACAGTGATGTACAGAAGGGTCAAAATTCAAAGTTATTTCTGATTTTGGCCCATTCTATTCTCATTCCTAAAAGCTAAACATGAAGTTAACAAAAGATGTCAAACGAATAACCGAAAGCATTCCTAAAGGAAGCTGGAAAACTTGGTCTGTCCAACCATAATCAAAGGCTAGGGTTTTGTCCAGTACATCTACCTACAGAAAATACTTGTTATTCACCTAGTTGGCAACTTTGTTTTGGAGCTCAGTTGCATTAATGTGTAAGTAGGGCTGTATACGAACAGAGTTCGAACCGAATAAGGGTGTGTTCGAACTCGGTTCGTATATTTTCAGATACGTCTGGGCTCGGCTCGTGTTCTCTAAGAGCACGAATGCTGATGTTTGAACTTGGCTCGAGTTAGTCGCCACAGAACTCGGGCTCGGCTCAGCTCGTTCGTCTGAATACGCGAACCGAGTTCAAGCTTCAAAATCCGTTCAAGAACTCGAGATGGAACCACAAATGTACTGACCTGAAACCAATTTCGACCACTGTACTAAAGATCGAGACCCTCCGTCGAACAGATGATATTGAATGGAATTGGAGATCCCACTTCAGATCTGCTGTTTTCAATGCTGCGGTGTAAGATCTGCTGTTTTCAATGGTTGCTGTGTGGCCGGTGGTCTGGCCGGCGGTGTGGGCGGTGCTCTGGCCGGCGATGTGCTTGTGTGATGAGAGAGGGGGCAGAGGTTGTTTTGACTGTTCGAGTATCTAAGTAAAGGAGGCAGCAGGCTGCATGGGTTGTGATCTGGCCGGCGGCGTGGGCGGTGTTGATAACTACCTGGAACTGATGAGAGAGGGGGCACGGTCTCTGATGAGATGAGAAAGAATTTGGTGAGAGAGAGAGAGAGAGCATTTGATCCACATGCTTACACGTCCCATCCCAACACAGATATTTTGTGTATATATTGTATTGTTTAATGAGTAAACGAACACATTCGTTTGTAAGGCTCGGCTCGTGTTCGGCTCGTTAAGTAAACGAGCCCTATTGTTCACGAACATTAATAAACAAACATCATCTTGTTCAAATTCGGCTCGTTTAATAAACGGGCCCTAAAATTGTGTTCGTGTTCGGTTCACTTATTATATGAACGAACATGAACGAGTTTTTGAGAGAACGAACAGCGAGCTGTTCGTGAACAACTCTGTTCATTTACAGCCCTATGTGTAAGGGGAATCTTAAAGTCATTTCTATGCATGTATCAAAACCAAAACAACGAATTAGAGTTCCATATCACCACTTCTGATCAAAGAGAACTGGACAATACACCATATGCTCAGCCATTCACTCAATGTGTAAACAATATATGCAACATCAATTCCCCCTATGGAACAGAAGGGCACTAAACCAACAAAAGAAATTAAGCAACTAAAGACAGACAAACCTAAGGAACTTTTTCTGCCAACCTTCAGTTTCTTGCATCTTGGACCATAAATCGATGGAGGGGAGATCTAGTTCCTTGGCTAACTCAATGCACTGCTTTGCATAAACTCCAGTCACTTGATTCGTCCTTTCTGGCATTTCCATTGCTTTGTCACCGTATAAAGATCTGCTAGGCAAATAAGTGCATAATATTATGGCAGGAAACATCAATAAACGTTGCAATAAAGAGAAATCGTCTTATATCAACAAACATAAAATTCCCAATGAGTGTATCATATAAAGTGAGCTGGGCTTTCTGCGGCTTGGGCCCTGAATGAAAGCACATAGGAATCATGGTTCAGGATAAAACTTAAGTATAAATGGTACGAGAGAATTTTGAGGAAATAAAGAATATCCCATGTATTTGAATGAATATTTGATGAAGAGGAAAACAAATGCTTTTGAGCTAAATTCTTCATAAATTTCTGAAGCAACCTCTTGTTGAAGTTCCAAAATAAAGATAAAAATAAGGCAATTTCTACGTTCAGTAGTGAGCATACACACGGTCAGACACCCCATTATACTGAGAGAAATGAAGAAAAGAAAGCTTTTGCTGTTTACAACCTAGGGAAAATTGGTACCTTTAGAAAAAACTAAAAAATCTACCATAGCTTAATAACACTTCATATGCACCATGTCTACACCAACTATTTGTTTATGTTCAAATCTCCCTTAACCAATAATAAACTAATTTGACATTTGAAGCTGAATGTACAATACCTAGCATATTCTTTGCGCCCAACCTCATCAACTGGTGGTGGTGTTATAAGCACAAGTAACATGGTAGGGGAGCACTCCTGCATTTGGTTTAAACATAAACAGATAAATCATTGACAAAATGCTTCGGGCATAGTGGCAACAATAAGTGTGGTGTGCATCAAATGTAGGACACAGAACTCGTAGTATTCTGTGTCAGCCGTGAAAGTTGGGAAATAAAAAATAGATGTATCAAAAGAATATAAAGAAGACTATGGCGAGAGCATGATGAAGATCCAATATATTGCAACTGTTGAAACAGAATATTGGACAAAACTCCGGAAGCGTCTGAGCACCAGCACAAAATGGCGTGGGACGTAAGCAGTAAGCACCAGAGTTGAACTCTCTGATGCCTAAACATCGAGTTCTAGTTATGGGAATAAGTTAATATCTTGGGAAGTCCTTGCGGATTTGAGATGGAATTTGAGATGGATCTCTTTGCTCTGATCCTTCTTCTCCAAGTTATTCCCTCAAAAGATCTAAGGCAGGTATTACAAGAATGCCCTTGCTTGCGCTAGGGGCTTGACCATAGTTATTAAGAGCGCGCCTAGGTGCGAAGCCCACCTTAGAGTTTCACTTAGGGTAAGGTGCAGCCCCTTGAAAAAGGCCCAAAAAAGCCACGCTTTCTGCGCTTAAGCCCCAGGTCCTTTTAAAGCGGGTTTTTCTATTATTAGTCTCAAGCCCTTTAAAAAAAAAATTATTTTCCAATTTTTATTGACCTTTTTCTATTAAAGCTGAATAACTTGACCATATGTATGAGTACCATATTTCATTAAATAAGAAAGTCTTTTTATAAGACCTTCAGGGGCTGAAGAACCTATTTACAATTCAAGGGCAACATTATGGGCTGCTGCAAGACAAGGGACACAAATTGCACCCAGTTCAGGTGTATCCTCTTCCACTCGTCCAATCAACCTTGTAGATGAGGAAGATGAATTGGAGGAAGACTTTGGGAAGGAGGACGAGGAGTCTTGACCTAATTAAGATGAGGGATTTGCTTTGTTTACTCTTTTGGATGATGGATGATCGACTCATGAGAATGATTTCCACTTAGGACGGCTATCTACCTTCCTCCTGATTATGGTTATCTTGGGTGTTCTTTTTAGCTATGGGAAATTGTATAGTTGCATCTTGGATGTTTGCTTTCTTTTTCCTATGCTTTGTCTTTAGTTGTTGCCAAATGATGATAAAAAATTGCTGAATTTGGAGAAATGATTATCAAAAATGTCTATGAAATGCCATGCTTATTGTAACTGAATTTGTTGGTTTTGAGACTATAAATATCTTTTTGGAGTTCATGGTATGTGGTGCTTTCCTTCCACTAAGCCTGCGCTTGCACTTTACGCCTGGCCTCTAGAGGTCCGTTGCGCTTTAAACAACCATGGGCTTGACTAACATTTGACGACTTCCCATTCCATGATTTCTCTACTTTTTCTTCCCTGACAACTCCAGGTCAGAAAAACTTGGATGAACTTATTGGTGGTTTTTTCTCTACACTTGTTTTCCTTTCTTAGGGCTATTCATATTGCATGTGACGTACTGAGCTCTGGCTTCTTGCTCGGGTAACCTTTGCCAGCTAGGTCTGCCAAGTTGACAATTTTGGGACCGAACTTTGCTAGGTCCACAGCGGAAAATTTCCTGATGTCATCATTGTGATATGCCAAAAAAGAGTATTCGTAGTTAACTTATGGGGTAAACTTGTATCATCCCCGAGCTAAGGAATCCAGTGGCTATGCGAAGGACTAATAAGGCTTGAATGTATGCTCGCGAATAATGATGTCCCTATATTCATCCGCAGGCTAAATAATCTAGGTGTTAAGCGGAGGACAATTTCGAGCTGAGTACGTACTAATTATCACATTGATGTGAAATGACAACTAAACTCCACATTTAAATGTTGTACAAATAAACTTTTGGCATTAACTAGATGCTTTTGGCAACGACTTTAGGGCCACTAGCGACCTTTGTAGAGTGCAAATGACAATATGTAGACTTTATCATGTCATAGTAACCAAATCATCCATTTAGTAGACCAACTATAAAACTTCAAAACCTCATTATGGTAGGATCATGTCCTTTTATTTGTGCGACCTGGTAAGACTCTGCAGTTCTCACCCAATGTTCTCAGTTGTTCTATCCCCAGAGTGGGCGATAAGTAGGTGCTGATTGACCATTAGGAGCATGTTCACAGAAGACCACACATACACAGTATACAACCCAGAGACCAACAATTATGGGGTTCAAATGTCCGAGCACCACCTGAAGGTATAAATTCAAACCCCCCCCCCCCCCCCCGGAAAAAGTAGCCCTTTTTATGTTTAAACTTGTAAGAAACGCAGTTCGTGTATTATTTACCTGAATTCCAATTATGCCCCTACACTCTCTGATAACCACAAAGTTGCCACCAACTCTTCGCCACAATGGTGCCACCAATGGAAAGTAAAGCCCACCGCCTCCATGGGTTTCTTTCATTTCTCTCTCTCTCTTCAATCGATATTCTTTGCCATCTCTGTTACCAGTCAAAAGACCGATCCCCTTTTTCTTATTTAATCTCTCATCGGCAGGAATTTAAAGTGAATGTGGTTAATCGGCATCAATTGGGGTTTTTTAAAGTGGGTATATTATATCAAATTTGAATATCAGTTCAAAGATGAATGTTGATGACTGGGAATATAAAGCGACAACGGCAAGGGTATATAGTGCATATCAGCTGGCCCTGAAAAGTCCAAAGATGATATCTTCAATTACTAAAGATCTAAAACAGATCCTGCAATTGTGATTATGAATATTAAAAATCTGAGCAATCCACATGAACTCGTAGAGAAAGAAAAGATTGGTGGCGGTGATTCTTGATCGAGGTGGCTCTGGTAGAAGTGGGCGTGGTGTGAAGGAAGGAGACAGTTTTACTACTGGACACAAATAGATGTGGGCGTGGTGTAAATTGTCCTTCATGCTCGGCACTTAAATTGGCATTTTCAAACTTCAATCTGACAGAGCTCAAAGTGGGCCTAACTAACAATAAAGAAAAAATTATGTAATTGTAACTTTTTATCTTAACAGGGTCATTTGAAACATAATTTGAAAGATAAAGGACTAGATTTTACCCAAAAAAATTGTCTCATGCCGGCTTAACAAAAAGCTGATCATTTTAGCAATTCATTTGGTTTGCCATCCGCTCCTGTTTAAAGCTGGAAACTGATAGAAAGGTCGCAAATTGTTTTGAGATTCTCGGAGCGACGCTTTATTAAAGACCTTTATAGGAGCTTGCTTCGAGATAAGAAGATAATTCGCTTCAAACTACAGAACCAAATAGGAAGAAGGCTAGCTCTATTTCCAAAGCATACATGATTTTTTCCTAAGGATATTGGTATAGAGATCAACAGCTAATGACCACGATACAATCATCATGTACAGGAGTGCCTTTCGTGGGCGACACTTGGGATTCGTGGGAACCAAACAGTAAATACCCGGATAACATTTTGCAAAATCGTTTGGCCGTGCAGGAGATGGCAAAAAGGAGTGCAAATGACACAATACAATCATCATGTACAGGAGTGCCTTCGTGGGCGACACTTGGGATTCGTGGGAACCAAACAGTAAATACCCGGATAACATTTTGCAAAATCGTTTGGATGTGCAGGAGATGGCAAAAAGGAGTGCAAATTTCTTAATGTTAACTTTCACTATTATAGTTACAGCACGAAGGAAGCACGTTCATGTAACAAGCATACATACATACATATATGTACTTTTATGTACTTCTATACATACACATATTCAGACCTAACATTAAAGCTTATACGCATATGAAATGCAAATATAAACATGGTGAACATAAACTTCAAGGAACAAAAATAAACCTTTAAATGACGAACAATTCTTCTTAGATTTTCCTTATATTCTTCAGTGGGCACATGTTGCCGTTCGCTGGTCCTCCCTGAAAGAGCTGCATCATTAGCCCCCAAAAAGATTGTGGCAACAACAGGAGGTGTTGCAGAACTCTGCAAAACAGTTCATGCAAAACTAATTTCCCAAGATTTAAAGTAGCATATAAATCTAGGATATACTTGTCGGAAGATCGCAATGGCAATAGCCGAGCTCGATAGTATAATACAGTTATAACATCATCTACCTTGGAGATTTCAGCATGGAAGCTGACTATATCTGAATGTCGGAAACACTTGTGTAATATCAAAGAAAGTTCACTTGAACGCGCAGAAAATAAAGAGAGGAAATTAATGGTCTACTCCCGCCCCCCCCCCCCCCCCCCCCACAACAACAAAAACCAGCCCCAAAGAGATGATATGTATACGTATATATGTCAAAAGATGGTTTAAATATAAAGTGAGGTTTAGAGTGAAAAACAGCCAATTTAAGTTGCAACCCATCGTTAGTAAGATGACTATCCCTAAAAAGAACAGGCCCACTTGGTTATCCTTGATGATCTTGGTATTAAAACTACAAGCTTAAGCTGTCAAAGAATGGCCACAAGAATGTATACTATGCTTCAACATTTTTTCCCGCACTTCCGAGCCCCTCAATTAAATGTGGTACAGACAAACTGAATATACGACTTAGTTGTGTTTCTCTACGTAAGCTTTTGTTCCATCCTGCAAAATCTTGAATTGCTAAAGGGAAAAATGTAAGGTTCAGAGAGATTTGCTCATGAACCTTGAGCTGGGTTTGTACTTATTTTAGTGGATTGTTGAGAAATTCAGCAAAGGGAAGGAGAAAAAGAGCTCAGATAAGAAGGAGACTGAGAGAGAGGAAGACGAACTCTCTGGTATTTTTGCATAACAAATTCTGACCTCTCTTTGCCACGCAGCTCCTCTCCATATAGGAGGTTACAACCATATCCAGGATTCTCGGATCCAAAAACAGAAACGGAAAATAACAAAAAGACAATTATCTCAACTACTCCTCAGTTGTAATTAATCAGACAAAGATCATCTGATTAATGACTCTTCTTCTTAATTAATACTCAATCCTAATGATGACACCTCAACAATTAAGATGCTGATTAATGCTGCGTCACTCTCTTCACGCGCTGGAGTCATTTATGCCGTTGAGTCCTTCACGCGCCTGTTGTTCACTTGGCCTGCCTTGCGTGTTCCTCACTTGCTCTGGATCTTCTCTGTTTCAGCTGTCTTCTTCACTTGTGCCACTTGTTTTCTTCAGCTTTATTCTGAACTTGAGAGTTTGTCTGGATGGAACATCCATGACATTCCCTCCCCCTTCAAGATCTGCCTCCTCAACCACAGGAAACGTAGAGAATTTATTCTTCATTACCTCCCAATCCTCCCAAGTAGCTCCATTATCAGGCAGATTAGACCATTCCACTAAGACTTGGGACACAGACTGTTTCCCCCTTCTGATCAACCTGCGGTCTAAAATCCTTATGGGTTCCATCAACAGTTGTCCTTCTGGATTAACGGGTGGTAGAGTAGGTGAAGCAACTATAGATTTTCCCACAGCAGCCTTGAGTAGTGAAACATGGAATACAGGGTGTATTAATGAGTGGGGTGGTAAGTCCAGCTTGTATGCTACTTCCCCTATCTTGGCTAGAATGGTAAATGGCCCGAAATATTTGGGAGTAAGCTTAAGTGTTCTCCTGAGTGCCAAGCTGTTTTGCCTGTAGGGTTGCAGTCTCAGATAGACTTGGTCACCTACTGAAAATGCCCTTTCACTTCTGTTCTTATCAGCATAAACCTTCATTCTGTCTTGTGCCCTTACTAGGTTATGCTTAAGTAGGTCAAGCACCTTGGCTCTGTCAGTTAGATATGAATCAATGGAAGCAATATGAGTTGTTTCACTGAATCCCAGGTTTAATGGCTTGGGTGCATAGCCATACAAGGCTTCAAAGGGAGTCATTTGCAAGGAGGAATGGTAATTAGTGTTATACCAATACTCAGCCAGTGTCAACCACTTAGGCCATGTCTTGGGTCTCTCTCCACAAAAGCACCTCAAATATGTCTCCAAGCACTGGTTAACCCTTTCAGTTTGGCCATCACTTTGGGGATGATAGGCTGAGCTCAGGTTCAATTTGACTTCCATTAAAGAGAACAATTTTTGCCAAAACTGACTGATGAACACACTTCCTCTATCACTGATGATGCTGTCAGGAGTACCATGCAACTTGAAAATGTTGTCAAAGAAGGTCTGTGCAACTTCTTGAGCTGTAAAGGGATGGTGCATTGGTATAAAATGAGAGAATTTGCTTAGTCTATCAACCACCACTAATATGGCCTCCTTGTGTGCTGCTCTAGGCAACCCCTCAATAAAATCCATGGAGATGCTACTCCATAATTGAGCTGGAATTGGTAAGGGTTGTAAAAGACCAGGATAGGCCACTGTTTCATGCTTGTTTCTTTGGCAAACATCACATTGTTTCACCCATTCCTTGATATCATTTCTGAGAGTAGGCCAATGAAATTGTGCTGAAATTCTTTTATAGGTGGCTGCTGATCCTGAGTGCCCTCCAATCCCTGAAGAATGCAGTGTTTGGAATATATTACCCCTCAACCTTCCTTCCTGCCCTATGCATATTCTTCCCCTGTACCTTAGAATATCTTGTTCATAGGTGAACTCTGTGGTAGCATAAGGATCTAGGGTGAGAAGTTGAATCTGTTGCTGTATATAAGGATCTCCCGAGTAACTGTCTTGGACTTCGGTTAACCAAGCTGGGGTAATGTAGGAGATGGCTTGACACTCTCCTCTGTCCCCATCATCTCTTGGAAATCTGGATAAGGCATCTGCAGCCCCATTATCACTGCTAGCTCTATATTGGACTGTAAAGGTAAAACCTAGCAGTTTGGAGAGACATTTCTTTTGGAGTAGAGATGTAACTCTTTGCCCCAAAAGGTATTTTAGGCTGCAATGGTCTGTTAAGATGGAGAAGGGTTGGATACTCAAGTATGTATGCCAATGCAGAACTGCCTGTACTAAGGCCATTAGTTCTTTTTCATAGGTAGATAGGGCTACTGCTTTAGGTCCAAAGGCCTTGCTGAAGAAAGCCAAGGGTCTTCCTTCTTGCATAAGTACAGCCCCCATACCCTGATCACTAGCATCAACCTCAACAATAAAAGACTGTGAAAAGTTTGGCAGTGCTAACACAGATGCACTGGTCATAGCAGATTTCAGCTTGTCAAAAGCACCCAAGGAGTCTGGACCCCATTGAAAATTGTTTTTCTGTAATAGTTTGGTCAACGGTTTGCTGATGATACTATAGTTTGGGATAAATTTCCTATAGTATCCTGTCAGCCCTAGAAATCCTCTCAACTGTTTGAGATTTTTGGGTAGTGGCCAGTGAACCATGGCCTCAATTTTTCCCGGATCTGCAGAGACTCCTTCCCCCGAGATTAGGTGTCCCAGATATTCCACTTTTTGTGTAGCAAAAGTACACTTAGTTTGCTTTACAAACAGTTTGTGTTGCCTTAAAGTTTGTAGCACCACAGAGAGATGATGCAAGTGTTCTTCAAAACTCTTGCTGTACACCAATATATCGTCAAAGAAGACTAGAACAAACCTTCTGAGGTAAGGTTGGAAAACATGGTTCATCATAGATTGAAAAGTTGCAGGTGCATTTGTTAGGCCAAAAGGCATTACCTTGAATTCGAAATGACCAAAATGGGTTGTAAATGCTGTCTTGTGCACATCAGCTGAGTTGACTCTCACTTGATGGTAGCCACTCCTGAGGTCTAGCTTAGTGAAGATCTGTGCCCCATGCAATTCATCTAGGAGATCATCCACTACTGGAATAGGGAATTTGTTTTTGACTGTAAGCTTATTCAATCCTCTATAATCAATGCACATCCTCCATGTGCCATCTTTCTTCTTCACCAATAGGACAGGTGAACTAAATGGGGATGTACTAGGCTGGATGATGCCTGAATCCAACATCTCATGAATTATTTTTTCAACTTCAGTTTTCTGAGCATAAGGTAATCTGTAAGGCCTAATGCTAATGGGTTGTGAGTTGGGTAGCAGGGGAATGTGATGGTCTTGCGGTCTCACAGGAGGTAGTCCCCTTGGTTCCTCAAACACATCTGAGAATTTATGTAGCAGGGCAGTTATTTGGGGGTCTGGATTAGGGCTTGAAGACAAGGTGGTAAGAGTATATACCTGTCCATATATTGTTCCTGGGTTGTGAGTGAGGTACTTGAACATCCCTTCAGCTGACATGATTTTGATTTCAGTCCCCCCATTTCCCCCTCTTAAGGTTACAGTCTGCCCCTGTCTGGTAAAAGTCATGGTCATAGCCTGGAAATCAAACTGAACCTGCCCTAATGCTTTCATCCATTGCAAGCCCAGGACACAGTCACACCCCCCAAGGGGTAAGAGCATCATATTTGAACAGAATTCCTGGTTTTGTAATGTCCATGTAAAGTCCTGACACATGGAGTCACTTGTGACCCTATTTCCATCTGCCACCATGACAGTCATGGGTGTGGTGGGTGTAATCACACACCCTAGCTTAGCTGCTGTGGCAGGATCAATGAAATTGTGCGTTGATCCTGTGTCTATGAGAATAGAGAAGACCTTGTTGTGGTGCTTGCCCCAAAGTTTAAAAGTGCTGTGAGAAGGAGTGCCTGTAATGGCATTCACTGTGATTTCAATCTTCTCTTCTCTTTTTTTCATTTCTACTTCATCATAGTTAGGCATCTCCTCATCATATACAGGGGGGCTGTCATCAAGCTCTTCTTCATCAACCACCAACATGGACACTTGTTTATGTTTGCAACTATGAGCGGGAGTAAACACCTCATCACACCAATAACATAGCCCCCTCTTTCTCCTTTCATAAAAAAAACTCCTAGTGAACTTCTGAGTGGGTGGTTGCCCTGGACTAGGGAGCAAACCCTTATGTATTTGTGTTTGTGGAATAGAGGTCCGTTGATGATTTGGTGTGGCTGGTAGTGGTTTGGCTTTCCAGCTTGTATTAACAGGGGTTGCCTTGGCTGCAGGGGAGCTAGGTAGAGCTAGGTGTGCCCTATTCACAATCCTGGGGTTATGCCATGAATTTTGGAGGCTAGCCTCTTGTTTCCTCGCAAGGAATATAGCTTTGGACAGACTACCAACATCAAACTTTTCTACCTCAAGCCTGATATCATCCTTCAAACCACTGATGAAGCTTTGAATATAGTACTCATCTTCAAACTTACTTCCTTCACTAACCAAAATTGATCTCAAAGTTTCAAAGTCATTATAATACTGCTCAACTGTATTTGTTTGTCTTAGCTTGTGGAATTCGCCAATGACACTTTCTCTAAACAAGCTAGAAAACCTAGCATGTAGATCCTTAGTGAATTCTGGCCAGTACACCCTCCCATTGGCCTTAATATAAGTTCCAAACCAGAACTCAGCTTGGCCTTCAAAGTAAATGGAAGCAAAATTCACTTTATATTGCTCCTCTACCGGGTTAAACTCAAAAAACTTATCTGCTTTTCGTACCCAGCCATAAGAGTCTTCACCACTGAATTTAGGAAACTCCAACTTAGGAACTTTAGGAATGGGGTTACCTGTAGTGGTCCGGTGATATTCCTTATGACTGTGCTCGTTTTCTTTGTTCCATTTAGACTGCTTCGAAGACCCTTCTCCTTCTCGGATGTGAAGTAATTGCTGCATCATGATCTGCAACTCAGCCAGGGACTGCCTAACAATAGGCAATTCCTCCTTAAAGTGGTCTACGGATACTCTCAGTTCAGGTATTTCCGAAATTGTTTCCTTCAATCCTATCAATTGATCATCAATCGCCCCAAAGTGGTCAGCGAATTGCGCCTCCATGAGGCTCACATGCTCATCCCACTGCTGCTGTTTCCCTTGCCTGGTGTTATACCCCATGTTCTACATGGTGTTTAGTGGTTGCGAATTGAAAATTTTGCAAAAATAGGAGTCGAACGCTGCTCTGAATACCAATTGTAAGGTTCAGAGAGATTTGCTCATGAACCTTGAGCTGGGTTTGTACTTATTTTAGTGGATTGTTGAGAAAGTCAGCAAAGGGAAGGAGAAAAAGAGCTCAGATAAGAAGGAGACTGAGAGAGAGGAAGATGAACTCTCTGGTATTTTTGCATAACAAATTCTGACCTCACTTTGCCACGCAGCTCCTCTCCATATAGGAGGTTACAACCATATCCAGGATTCTCGGATCCAAAAACAGAAACGGAAAATAACAAAAAGACAATTATCTCAACTACTCCTCAGTTGTAATTAATCAGACAAAGATCATCTGATTAATGACTCTTCTTCTTAATTAATACTCAATCCTAATGATGACACCTCAACAATTAAGATGCTGATTAATGCTGCGTCACTCTCTTCACGCGCTGGAGTCATTTATGCCGTTGAGTCCTTCACGCGCCTGTTGTTCACTTGGCCTGCCTTGCGTGTTCCTCACTTGCTCTGGATCTTCTCTGTTGCAGCTGTCTTCTTCACTTGTGCCACTTGTTTTCTTCAGCTTTATTCTGAACTTGAGAGTTTGTCTGGATGGAACATCCATGACAAAAAAAGCCCGTCTTTCGTATCATCAATCTCAAACCAGAGACGCTGATTTTACGAAATGCATGCAAAACACCTAAATTTAATATAGCAAGCCTATACCTCTATTTAAAATAACAAGTAAAAGAGTATATGTGCAAGCAAATCATCAACTATTTCATAAGCAACTCACCAACTTTATAGTACAAATGCCCGCCAGCAATCAAACCACAGCCCAGTACCAAACACTTTGTAACTTAAAAATTATCGATACGAATCTGAATTACCTAGTATCTACGGCAAGTTAGATATACCTGAAGCTATAAGATCAAGAACGTGATCAAACAACAATTAAACCAGTTAAAAAAATGAGCAGCGTTTTGATTACCAGGGGGAAGAGGTGATGCAACAAGAACAAAGCCCATCTGGTGTTGTATCCACCATACCCACGATTCACTACATCAGCCTACACCCAAAAATCAAGAAAATGAATACATACGAGATTGCTAAAAAAAGGGAAATAATGGTAAAAGAAAATGGAACCTTGCGAGAGTAAGTGTCGGCAAGAGAAGCACCCCATCCACCTGCTCTAAATGACTGCTCTGTGATTGAGTCCCCAAATAACACAATCTGTGGCCTCATCCCTCTCTCTGCGCCCCCTCTATCGTAGAGAGCAATGGGGAACCGGGAGCTCAGTTCTTGGCTCGTTTGGAATCGACTCGAGACTTAAAACAAGTCGAGCTTCATTAGTAGCTAAACTCCGGACAAGTATGGGGTAAAATAAAAGAATATGGCATAAAAGAATATGGCTCGGCTGGGTAATTATTATTCCTATTAATCTTTGAAAAACCACGGTAAAAATATGGCATAATCAATGGAGAGGGTCTCATTTAGATCCAGTGCATGATTGCACGGCACTTTCGATAGTGCTGAATTTTTTTTTTGATTCGGAATCACAGTCGAAATTGTGAATAAACTATAGAACGGTAGCGAGATTTATCTGTGAATAGTTAGTTACGTACTTGAAAGGGTCACTTAATAGTTTTAGAATCAACGGCTAGGTTGGGCGTTGAGATAGAATTCTTTCAAAATCCTAATGCTTGAGTAAAGTACTAATTCCGAAGCCGATCAGAGTTGACGGGATGTTAGGTTTCATTTAACGAGTGACGGTCTATTTTCAGTTTAATTTCAATAAAGCTACTAAAAGCATTGAATGCCAAAAATAAAATGCAAATGATAAGAGAGAGTAATCATCCCACCCGTTGCTTTTGCGTCTTCTGCTGGTTTTAGCCCAAGCACGGGGACTGTCTGACGCTAAGCATGTCTTTGGTTGGGTTAGTCGTGCATGTCACCAAAATTTCATGTTTCAGTTGGCTAATTGAAACCTTTTAAGCTACCATCTGTAGTGGTTCATGCGTTTCCTTTTCTTTCTATTTGCAAGAAGAACTTTGCTCTGATGTGATCTCTTTGTGCTGTGTTCTTGAGTACATTACTAATTATTCTAACATCGTTTCTAGAGTTAACTCGCTAAATGATGTGAAAATGAAATTATGATATGTTTTGATAATAGATAGTTGCAAAATAATCGTCGTACATCATATTCTTGTTGACCATTGCAGACTGTTGGACGAGAGAAAGCTAATGCGATAGGAGGAGGAACTAGAGAAGACACGAGTTAAAAATATACAGAGTACGATTATTAATGAATTTATATATTTATAACTATTAGTTCTCGACAGTACAATGTTTTCTACTTCGACTAAAATGAGCATGTGCAGAACATTTCAAGTCTAAGTGAGCAAAGGGTACACTTCTACTAGATGGCCCACGTCAGATCTCTGTAATTGATTTTGCTGATGTCTTAAAGTAAAAATAAAATTTACTTACCATGTTTTGTCTAGTGCCAATCAACCAAAGTTAACTTAGAACTCTGTTGATTGAAGGTAAAGAGAACTCGTTACAATGGCAAGGAAGGCCCTAGGGGGCAGAGTATATTCTACACACAAAAGGTAGCTCCCAGCTTTACGAAATTATCTGATGCAAAATTTGGGTTCAAATCATCACTAAGATGACAACGCTAGACCAATTACAATAAACTACGATAAAAATAACATCAGGTAGCTCACTCTAGCAGATCTAGTTACCTTGAGAGATCCAATGGATATATCTTTTTCTCTTTCCATTTTTTTTCCCGTCAATTTCATTTTCTTAGTGGCCAGTAGTAGTCATTCAGTAGAAGAATAAATGATCCCCCGGTTGAAGGAAGATTCTAGCACCCTTTGAATGTTTGTGCCCAAAGATAAACTGTGGATCCATCTTCACAAGATGTGCAAGTGTATA
The DNA here is from genome assembly GCA_033070095.1 of Escallonia herrerae. Classification (NCBI taxonomy): domain Eukaryota; kingdom Viridiplantae; phylum Streptophyta; class Magnoliopsida; order Escalloniales; family Escalloniaceae; genus Escallonia; species Escallonia herrerae. The sequence goes on along the minus strand of JAVXUP010000177.1, from coordinate 489,554 downwards.
TAGAGATGCTGAATCAATCCAGCCTCAAAGCACTCACTGGTTTTCACTTTCCACATTTGGGCTCTTGCCTAAAAAGTTAAATATCTCTCTCTCTCTCTCTCTCTCTCTCTCTCTCTCTCTCTCACACACACACACACACACACACACACACACACAGAGTAACCTGAAATGTTGGTATTGAAAGAGACTTAACTGGGCATTTCTTCTATAAGGATATTGCCAAAACCATGGGGTCCTTGAGTGGTTTTGATATCACACCATCACATACATTATATTTGATAACAGGAAAAAGTGAAGGAAAGTTGGACTGATCCTACAACCTGAAATATCACCTGGTCCCCTAGTACTGATGACAAAGATAAGGGTAATGGAGGGAACTCCAGGCATTCCACTAAGAAATGTACCCTTGCTAATCAAGCTATCTCACCAAGTGAGTCCTTTGCCTTTGTCATCAACACTTTCCTACTTTTCAACTGAGTGCCTTTCTACCGTCAAAATGTGAATGTGAAGTTATGCCGCTTAAAATTTGAGTTCGTTCAGATGGATTTTGCCAACTTCGGTTCAGGCATGTAATCAAGGAGATCAAGATTTCTCGCCCCTTGCAACAAACATGATGATGCAGTCACTCGTAGTATCACACATGTCATTAAATACAAAAGTGTAAAAACTAGATAACGGTACGACTGAGTAAATTGTAGCAGCATACGGGAAAGAGAGGGGGGGGCGCTCCGAGGCCGACATGATTGCCATTTGTTACTAATCAAGCAAGAAAAAGCAAAGCTAAAGTGGAGAGCAGGCTTGGTGCAATCGACACCAGAAAAGATTCGTTCTTTCCATTAGTAGTTGCTATGTCGTCATGAACATCGTCTCTCTATCAAGAACTGCTAGCTAGAAAGGACTCTTTTCAGTATAATGGCCCACGATCAAAAGGTGAGTGCCCTTCATATCAGATCATATAATGATGAACCCTATTCCTATTTTCCTTACACGATGACTCGCTGTGTGTTTGTCACCTTACACACTATACAATTCTATCTGATATAAACCTCTTAACATCATCAAATGCACAGATGGGGATGTATCAAGCAATGGTTTATCGCCTCACTGGGAGTCGGGACGTAGTAGTTGAATAACCACATAACTCATCAAGAAGGAAATATAGAAAAAAAATCTGCAAGGATTTTATAGTTGAAAGACAATACACCCGGAAGGATAATAATAAACTCTTTACGAGAAAAATAAAGCATGAATAGTAGGTTAAATCCAAACCTGGATTGAAGTGATCCTCTTTAATTAGCAAAGCACAAAAGACTCGGTAGGCATGAACTGAGGTAGACAAAGCACAATCTAGAAATGGTATCTGCATATTCCATGCACATTAATTCTAACAGCAGGGAAGGATTATGCTTCAGTAGCAACAAAATGAGAAGCTGTATCTGCTTCGGGAAAAAATTTGTCATCCAGCGGAAAGAGAGATATATAATTAATAACAGCAATAATAAAAAGACTTTAATAGTTGGCATATTGCATAACAGGAACGCCGTAGGTTAATAATATGAGCTACACACTTTATCATCAAACTCTCTATGTTAAATCTCCATTTTTCTGCATAGAGAGTAGTATTAATCACCATTTATACTACGGTACCATCATATTTAACCATTTCAGTTGAAAAATTCTAAACCTAATATACCAGGTAGATAATGGACAAAATGATTCAAGTAAGGCACATTCTTTAGCCATCGGAATGGAGGTATATTATGAGGATACACACCAATGGCTTAGCCTGAAATAGTTGATCTAATGCCAGGTATGAACTATGTTAGGAGAGATGATTCAATAAGTTTACTTCTCTGTCTACCTCCATTGGCTCACCTCATATACTTGCCTTCCCTAACATTTAGGCAGATGTCAGAGGTTCAACTAAGCCTTAATGTCGCACTGATTTTAAGTCAAAATGTAATGAGTCAAGCAAGCATCTTTCCAACAGAGTAACATGCTAGACTGGTGCAGAGCAGATCTTGATGTCATAAGTACAAAGTAACTGCCTTCAGAAATATATTCAAGTTATCATGCTTGAGAGCAAGCTTTGGCCAGTGCAAAACGTCAATAGTGATTGCAGCAGTAATATTCAAAAGTTTGTCAAGCATTTAAAGTGCAATAGCCACTAAAATACTTGCGAAAAAATACAAATGTATAAATTCCATTAGTATTTCATAAGTTTGCCTTCTGCCCAGCCTACTATGGAGATACAAGAAATGGCAAAACTGACAAAAGCTATACACCGTTACTACAAACTAGAGACACCGAATATAAGCATCACCCAACAAAGATTATACCTAGTCACACATAAGGCCTCTCGAGAACCACTGGCAACTCTAACTAACAGGAGCAATGAAGCTTACTGATTCAGCTTGAAGACGAGCCATGATTTTTTTGACCAAGAATTGATGTCCGTGGACTGGGAGTTTGCTTTATTTCGAGCCCTTTCCCAGTCAATCTGGGGCTCCTTTCGACCCTTAGCTCATTCAAACGGGGGCTGTATGCCCTCTGAGATGCCCGTGGGCTATATGCAGGCTTCATATCCTCCAGTGAAGTCGGGGTAGAACTTGTTACTTTTGGACTGTGTCCACGGCGAACTTCACCGCGGCTTCTTGTGATTATTTCATCAAGGACTTCACCACCATCAATGTGGGTAGTTCTTCCTTCCGCATCTTGATCCTGCAATTAGTGCAATCAAAGATAGCGCAAAAAACGTGAAGTCTGCTATGAAGTAAAGCCTAATATCGGAATCAATCTGAATCCCAACCCGTAATTTAGTTTCTCTATCAAGCAGCCAAATACGATTCATTGTTCTGAATTATTAATATGTCCAGTTACCAAAATCCAAACGGAAATTAATCTTGCGAGAAAGATCTAAAGGTGTACTCCATATAAGAACCTGAAACTTTCCCAATGACAGAAACCACTGGAAGACTTGGCAAAACTAAAGCAAGGCAAAGACAACTTACTCCAAATGACATATTGAAGGTTATGGCAGGGGCTTCTTCATATTCTGCAGCATCTAAATCTTGAAGATGGACTCCTTTAAAAAACTTGGGAAGCAAATACTGCCTCGCCGGGACAAGAAGCATAATCAGCAGTGGGAAAAGAACCCCAGCAATTGGTATCCACGTTAATCCAAAACACATGAGCAAATAAGCCGTCTGAAACAAGGTGAAGGCAGCAATTGTCTTGAAAGGTACAGTCTCCACGAAGGTTGCATGATATTCCTCCAAAACCCTGACAAAATTCAAATGTAGGTAACATATTGTTCCAATCCTCTACAGATTAAATGTGAGAAAGCTCTAGTAGCACGAGTGTTCAAATTGCATCCATAAAGGGAGGATGGGTCAGGAGTCTGTTAGTATTGCTGCTAATAAATGAGAAAAAAGAGAACTTAAATTGGTATAGATGTCATCTGGAGGACTGGTAAAATGGACCATATAAAAGGAAGGATTCCAGAGAGTCAAGTTCTTAGCTTTTTTGTTATTTAGTCGTTATCATAGTTGCTCTCGTAGTTGTTTCTTTGTTGGTTCATTTATGTTTCACATAAGAATATGTTAAAATGTACCATAGATCTCGTCCACCAAAAAGAGCTTTGGATGGGCAGAACAGCTTTCAGTTAGAACCAAACTAATAACCATATTTAGGTGCTAATATGGTTACCTTGGCGAGAAAAATGAGACAAACTTACTTGTATCTTCGACTTGGAGCAGTGAAAAGAAGCAATATTCTCTCCCAAAATTGATTTCCTGGCAAGCTTTCAATAGCCATGAAAGCAAAGTAGCCCCAAAGAACAGAGGTTGGGATTTTCTTCAAAAGAGGCATAGCGGCAACACAACAAGCAACCATTGATGCTTGCAACAGGTTGCTGAGGCGTTGTTCTTTGACTTCAACAGGTAAAAGATCATCAATGTCCTTATTAACATCAAAAACACTCTCATCAACTGGTGCATCAATATAGCCAGTACTTGAGGCCAGCTGGATCGTGGACTCTTTCAGCTCTTTCAGCCCCTGTTGAAAGCACAACCTTGAAGTAAAGGAGGAAAAAAAAATACGGAGTATAAAATTTTGCATCATTCAAGCATCACCAAGGATTAATTACCAGAGCAGATGGAGTTTGATATACAAGTGGAGTCTGCATTTCATTGTATGCTTCCTGCATGCTCCGGTACAACTGCCCCAGGTTTGAATTCTTATCCATACTTTTCCGAGCCGTAGATACAAGCTTATTCCGTAGAAGCTGATGTAACACAAATCATTAGACCTCAAAGCAGGAAAACAAGTAATAAGAAACAAAGGTTCTCATACAGTAAACAACGAGATACTCTCAACGGAATGAGAATTTGAACCCACAAAAAAGGAGCATTTGAAAAACAAGCAGATCTGTCAAGATTACAGTAGAAGTTTCCTAACTGAGAAACGAAGTGGCAAAGTGAAGAGATGTCCTCACTATTTAAACCATAATGACAAAAAGAACAGCCCAGGAGGCAGGAGCATTGCAAAATCTCAAAAGTTTAGATAGTTAAGATGCAAACACATGAAGAGAAAAATCCCAGACTGGGCATAGCATGGTTATAAATTGATCTGGCTCTAGAGTGCAAGGATACTGGATAGAGGGGAACTCTATTTGCAGGGTCTAAGTATATATGTAGTGTTGTTCATAAAACAATGAGGTTCCAAGATATTATTGCGACAATATTATGGCAAAGTAGAAACTTTTGAGAGAAGACTTAACAGACACGAGAATATATTAACTTACACGTCTTCATTGAAGGAACTTTCACTACACGGTACAACCATATAATACCTGATGCTTTAGAGTAGCTAAGCTTTTCGTATGCATCGGAGATTGTGGAATAACTCCATTGGAAGGAGGAATGCCAATGAGACCGCATAATATGACCTGATCAAATCAAATCAGAGGAGAAAATGATACACAACACTTGTTACCCCTTGGGCTTGCAATTGAAAAGCAACTAATTTCGTTGCTATTAACTTACCAGAGAGCCCAAAAGGAGAAGGTCATAATGATATGAAGCAGGTTTCTTCAGATTGAACTCCTTCTGTTGGGCAAGCTGAGATGCGACGCTGTGATCAAAGTAGTAAAGTACAGCAATCATAGTTGCTGGAATAAATGCCCCAACTATATACAATGGGGGCACATCCAACATTTCCTGTGCAAAGGCACCAGGCGGATTGAGGCTTTAGAAGCAAGATCAAAGGGACCACAAAACTGGAGTAGTATCTAAAGTCGGAAAGTGAAATAGAGGAACCACCTTGATAACTGTCCAATTAGAGTATGCCCCAGGAGACCATGGATTTGGACTGAAAAGCCGCCTCGGTATCCCTCTAGGGACATCATTGACCGGTATATAAGACACGGCAGTCCATACCAGTACCATAAGTGGGACACCATAATCCGCAATAAATCCGCGTAACCAACCTTGAAAGTAGATGTAAAGTCAGCAAAAATCAGTATAGAAAAATACCAAGGTGGCTTTGTCTAATACAAAAATATCAATGAAAGACCACCACCAACTGAACACAGACAAGGAGAAATATCCACCTGACCCATAGCGCCAGGATCTAGCTTTGCGGCTCTTTAACGCAGTAAGAAGAAGGCCAAAGGACAAAACTAGTGCAAACATTCCATTTCCGAAGCGCCAAGAAGGAAGAAGTGCAGGCTGGTTAGGATTTTCTCTCTGAGGTATGCGGAACTCCTCCACAACGCCCTATAGGATAATATTCATAAGTTCTAAAGCAAAGAAGGATAACATCTTAGTATGTTGCTGCAAGGATATAAACTACTAAATAAACTACTAAAAGGTCCAGCATTTCTGAATTTATCACCACCAAGAATGCTATCCATAAGTGGATTGCAAGAAGCAACGTCTAGATATGTCGTTGTGCTTAGAAAGAATCATTGAACAGAAGAATTGAATCTGAGAGGATTTGAAGTTGTTACTGATGTGGTCAAAGAAAGTGGATAATCCTTGGAGGGTTTGAGGATTTAGTCAAATATATCAAGGAGTTAGCGAAGAGCCTAAAAGGACAAAGTTTCAAGACGTAATTAGGGAGGCTGAAAAAGTTGGCAGACATATTGGCACATTAGATGTCCTTGGCAAGCTAATGAGACTGTATTGGAGGATAGAAGAGGTCCCGAACCTTGGTAGACTCCACTCTCTCAATGTAATGCTTTTCTACTAGGAGAAAGTGTAAGTTGACAGGAAAATTAGTAAGTGTACTCACTCGAATTGCCTGCTGCATAAAGAGCATTGCAATGAGAAGACCAAACAATTCACCCGCCACACGGGTAAATCTATTGATTATAGAGCATGCACCCAAAATGGCTAGCATGAAAAGCAGAAGGGCCGTCCACACGCATACCCTGGACAAAAGATGCCAAAAATAATATTACCATGTATGTGAGTTTAAAGTTCCAAGAATAATTCATCAAAAAAGAAGTTCCAAGAGCCCTTCAGAAGATACCATCCAGTCCAGGCTAAGAAGAGCTTCTGACCCAGATCCTTCCGATCCTTTGCAAAGTTGAACATAAATGTGTACATCAAAACTGTTGGCTCAGCTACACCAAGTATAAGCAGTGGTTGTCCCCCAATGATAGAATGGATAATGCCACATAGTGATGTTGAGGCAAGGGTTTGCACTGCAGTTAAAGTTCCATCTGTAGTAAAGAAACACATTAAACACTTCTCAGCTGATTTTAGTGTAATAATGAAAACATGGAAAACCTTCGCAACTCGTAAAATCTCTGACCAGTTTCTCTTTCTAGTTGCTCCCCGAACGAAATAACTGGTATTGCAGAAGCAAAGAATATATATGTGGTTGGAGCCAGGATCCTGTTCAACAATAGTAAGGATGATCATTTGCATGGAATCCACATTGGCACTAAGAGCAGTAACATAATATCATCTAACAATAATGGGTGTCTTCAAGATAATGGCAAAACATGTAAGAAGAAAAAATAGCAATTCAAGGTCCTCAACAAAATGACAGGTCATACAAACAATTCCAGTTGGGCTATGAGAAAATTACGAACCTGATGCCTGCTCGAAGTCCACCAGTCCAATCTTGCTTGTAGCACAGTAGTCTTCCTTTGAGATCATTCTTGATTCCTCGGAAGGGAACAAATGTTTCTTCCATGATAGTTGCGGAAATGTAGATTCTTTTTTCTTTATTTTATCTTTCTTTTTCTCAATTTTTTTTTTTGGGACAAATGACTAACTGGAATGAGAAGCGGTACAAATGACACTCCAACACAAACTTGGATTTAAGGATTTCGAGAGGCCAATGCTATGATATTCAAAATTGCATATGCACATACTGGGCAGAAAGGCAAGGACTATTTGGACATTAAAGGACTTGGAAGTAAAGCAGGAAGTTCTGCTGATTCATTATTTTCCAAATTGTAACTGACCCTCGATGAGGGAGTGAATCAGAAGTATATAAAACCTTACATAAATAACTCTACAAAAGAATGGTATTGTTATTTCTGCTAATAACCAAAAAATTGATTAGTAACGAATGTGAATCTCAGTCTGGACTACTTGAACTCCATGTTTAAATAACAATCAAGGTTACTAGCGAGTGGTATACATTGATGATCAGGCAGTCAACACTAACGAATAAAGCCCATACTCTCCATCTATAAAGTTCTCAAACTAGCGGTCGACTTCAACAAACCTCAGATCCATCAACCCCACCTTCTTTCTTACATACACAAAAGCAACTCCAACAGAAAAATGAATGCAAGATAAGCCTAATCAAGGATCAATTACATGATCTTTTTCTTAGTCAAAACTGAGTGTGTTTCTAGACTCAAAGAAAGTTCAAAAGAAAGCAGAGATCACAAAGTTAGCGAAGACCCATTATCCCAGAGTAAATTTGGGTTGCTTTAGAACGATTCAAGGCAAATAGGCATCAGCAGAATTCAAAGAAAATCCCCAAATTTCAGCAAAAATGAGCATACAAGCCTAGCCACAGCTAAGATTAACGACAACCCATGACTAAATTTTGGACAGGAATGACCTAGATCAAGTTGGACCAAATGGGCATCAAGCAAACACAACAAGAATCAAGAAAAGTACCTGATTTCTTCTTACATTACGAAGAAAAGACCCTTTTCGCAAACAGACAGTTCAAGAATGTGTATATTATACTAACAAGTTTCAGTTACATGACCCGAGACAAAAGAAGCTTCCAACGTGCAGACGGAAGTAGGCTATGAATGAGTAAGAGAGGGAGAGAGAGAATGTGAAAGTCCTAGCAGGAAGAAACTCTTGGGTGGAGGGGGTTATTTCATAGTGTGTGGTGAGTAGGCATAAATATATATAACACTTGCAGCTCTGCAAAAAACAAACAGCCAAATAATTGAAACGTTGAGACTCTTGAGAGAGAGAGAGAGAGACAGAGACAGAGAGACAGCTAGAGAGAAAGCAATGGAGATTAAAAATGCTAGTATCACTTTGTTACCATTGAGGACTTACCAGAGAGACGACGCAGAGAGAGGACAAAAGCAGTGATGCAACTGAAAGGCCACTGTTGTAACGAGATGGGAAAGGAGCTGAAAAGGACCTCCTAAAATAGGGGCTAGCTACTACCTACTTCTTTAAGCAACTGAGATGATTCATGTTTGTTCAATGAAAAACTAAGGCAGGACCAATTGGTGGACCTCATAGTTTTTTTTTTCTTATTCATTTCTATTTTGGCTGTCAAATTTGGCATTTTGGGTACTTCACAATTCTTATCTAAAGTTATTTTTTGTTAATACAAAAGCACCCATTGGTGGACCTTATGGTTTTAGTTTGTTCTTTTCTTCTGTCAATTTTGGCATTCAGGGTTCTTTGGATGTCATTTAAAACTGTTTTTTTTTATTTTTATAATGGATCAAAAACGACTTAAGATAGGCTACCGACCGGCGCAAGTTTGAGTTTGTTTAATTTGCACATATATGTTCCACGTTAAGTTAAAGTAAAAACGGAGAATTTTTTTTGTCAAAAATCAAAATAGTGTACAACATGCCAACACATGATAAATTTATTCTCAAATGGTACCCAACAAGAAACACATACCATGTCTCACTCAATATGGAAACATGAACAAACACAATCACTTATGAAATAAATTTGGCGACAAGCTACATTATTGTCAAGGGCAGCAAAATGGCTAGAGAAAGCTGCATTATCATTACTATGCACTTTAGAAACCCAATAAACACATTTATTTTTATTTTGACCCCTCCACCTTCGTCGTTGCCCTCCACCATCGTCACCCATCACCAAACACCACCCTTGCAGCCCAACACCATATCCGTGACGACCACCGAAATACGCCACCTCCATGCTGCCGCAACCAAGATCCACAGTCATACGCCACCGTCTGTCGCCAATGCGACCAGATGTACCGCCCATATCTCTTCCCCTTCCGGTGGCAACGAAAATAGAAGGGGCGTGTATTCTCTGGTAGAGAGGAGTAGATGTCAGCCACCGCTTTTAGAATGTATGATGGTGTGTTGGTGATGATTTTGATGACATTGAGGGGTACAATCATAATATTAAAAGTTTGGAGCTTTTGTGATGTAAATGCCTCCTTAAGAGATGAAATAAGAAATGGGGACGTGAGACCTTATTTGGCTATTTTGCTGGTAAAGGCAACAAGATGGCCGGTTATAGTGGTTAAGGTATGCCACTTCTTTTTGGCCATGTAAATCTTACTTTTTTTGCATTTGGCTTATCATACAAAATCACTCCTGAGCTTTGAGTTCACTATGCCCAAGCCCCTAGAATTTTATAAGTTTGGATGGATGAAGCCCTTTTTCAAGTTTTAATAATTTAGATGATCCTTTTGTTAAGTTTACGTCCACTTTTCTATTAAATTAGCCCACGTGTTCCACATGTGACTATGAAAAATAATATATGAGGTTATAAGTGAAAAACATATATAGATGGTATTTGTTTACGCCAATTTATTCTTCTCTTTCTCTAAAAATGACCTACACCAACTCGAAATTTCAGAAATTTCCTTTTTATTTGGAAACTTTATAGGAAGTTCTGGGGTGTTTTTGCCATTTCTCTAGTTCTATTTTCTCTTTCACTTGCCCAACTACCATTGTCACTCAGATGCTCCTTGCACCTCTTCGCCACCCCTTCCACCCACCCAAAACCCTAATCACCCAGTGTCCAAAGGGGGTTGGCAGTTCTACTTGTGTGTTTGCTTGATGAGGGTTTGGTGTGGTGGTGGTGGTAAATGGGTGGTGATGGGTTTGGTTGTGATGGTGATGGGTGGTAAGGTTTTGGTGGCGGTGATTATGGGTGGTGAGGATTTGGAGGCAGTGGTTATGGGTGGCGGTGAGGGTTTGGTGGCGGTGAGTTTTTGTTTACGAGTTAACTCAGCTCAATCAACTAATAGATTACTCTCTCCCTCTCCCTCTCCTCTCTCCTCTTTTTAATTCAAGTAAAGAGTTGCACTTTGTGTATTTCCATCATATACCTCTTGTTTTTTTGTAGCAAAAGATGAGATAGACTATAGACGACGGAAGGACCAACTAAATCATTATAAACCTGAAAAAGAACTTCATGCAAACTTATAAAATATTGAGGGCTTGGGCGCAAACCAGCTCAAAGATCAGGAGTGGTTTTGTTTAATAAGCCTTGGGACTTTTAGTCTTTTACAATCCTTGTCTTAGATCTTAGGATCAATACTGAGAGAAAAGAGAAAAAGCAAAGAATATCCTATGAGCACTCCTCGCACATTAAGTAGAAAAGTCAGACATCCTGTTTGGGGAATATGCATATTTTACTTTGTACCAACATATCACCTAATTTAAAAATGATAGATGCCATATGGAACTCAATCAAAGATTTATTCCAAACATGTCACTCTTCTAATCTATAGGTTGTTTAGCACTTGTCAGAATGTTGATTTTCACATAATGAAAAGAACCACAAGGCATGTGTTGAGTTGAGTGCCAACGAGAGGACAAGTACATAAATCTCACTCCATGAATGGCTGCAGTTGCAACTTTGGTTAGCTCACTGCACAATCATTCCTTCATCAACGATGCCTATATTCATAATAGGTACTTAAACCTGACCATAATCAGGTCAACTACACAAACCCTTTTCACAAAAGTTGCTTTCAAACAATCTAGTAATTGCTCTAGTTTATTCTCTGCACACACTAGAGCTTGAAGATGACAAGAAGTATCCCCCATTATCAGCTGCTAGATTTCATGCTTACCAAGTTTCTTATCTTCAACTTTTACAATCTAGTAATTGCTCTAGTTTATTCTCTGCACACACTAGAGCTTGAAGATGACAAGAAGTATCCCCCATTATCAGCTGCTAGATTTCATGCTTACCAAGTTTCTTAGCTTCAACTTAACCAAACAAAGGAACTCTCTGCACTTTACATCCTTCTTTCATCACTAGAGGGTGACACCCTACCTCGAGTGACATAAGGTTTCAAATCAGCTTGTCTTGTTGTGATTGAGGCGTTGGCCTTGTATTTGCTCTCTCTTTGGCAATTTTAATCTCCCTTTCTACTCTTCTGTCACCATCGATCCGAAATCGTGCCTCCCTTAGCCTCCCCTCTTCCCACGTAATCACCATTGTGTTTGTTGATTGTGATTTCTTACCTTACTTTGCCTTCAAGCAACTTGTCGCAGCAGAAAGTAAATATCATAACTTTTTCCTTTAGAGATGGAGGGTTCGGTTCCGTCGATTTAGTACAAAAAAGTGAATAATAGTTTACGAGTGTTTTTACTTGGGCCAAGCAACAAAAAGATGAACACTAATTAAAACCTAGAGAGTGCTCCATATTGAAGTGGTACAAAGATTGCTTCTTATATTTACCAGAGAAACCGCATGTAGGCGATAATGGGGAATTTTCTCTTTTTACAACACTAATTTCAATAGTTCTCTTCGCATAAACATTAAAAATTTGTGAATCTTGAATCTTTGCCCACTTTAAGTTTGAGACTTTTTTTGTAAATTGGTACTAGATTTTGCCCACCCTATATGGAAATCCCCGCCCTTGCCGGTCGCACTTATTACCTGCACTTTTTCTACCCAATAACTCCTCAACAACTTCTCATGGAAAAAGCCCCACTTTTCCTTCATTTAGCAGGTAAAATATGGTTGTTGTATAAAATAAACAAAATAAAATAGTTCTCGAAGCAAAAAATAGTAATTATGGAGAAAAATATTTTGTGAAGATTTCTTTTTTTAATATAAATTGTAATAACAATTGGAGTGGGCGGTCCGCTACTCGGGTACGGTTCAAATTAAATATTCGACGTTGAAAATGAAAAATCAAACCAAAGGCTGATGCTAGCTTTCACGCTCAATAGCATTATTTCAGTACCATAATACCTTTTGACTTCCAAAATTTTGTCCTCTTCTATAGAAGATGGACTTTTGTAAACGACTTGATTTTACTTTGTTTCCTCTTTTTAAAATAATAATAATAATAATAATAATTAATAATTCTTGTCTCGTATGTCACATTGATTAATTTTCTCTGCAAGGAATGAATAACCAATTATTTTTCTTAACCACTAGTAACGACTTGGGTGTCGCCTGGCTCTGATACCGTATTAAAGTCTGATTTCCAATCCAGAAGCCTGCATCCATAAGAAGAGGAGAAGCTTACTAGGTATAAAAACTGATCACAATTTATGTATATAGTCGATGTGAGACTTTAACACGTTACAGTAGCAAACCGGAATGTCCACGTATGAAGCTTTTAAATTAGAAGTTTGCCTTCCGGTCATATATACCTACTCTTGCCAACTAGCTTATATATGCCACTAAAAGAGGAATATATGAACTTTTGCATTACATTATTCAATTCTTCCATGTACCTAATCTTGCCTACTAGTTCAGATAACTTTGTCTACAGATAATATGCTAAAAATATTTGATTGGCTTCTTTGCAACCACACTGTATGAGTTTCTTTTTTCCAAGCAATCCATCACCTTGTACTTTGCATTGCTGTCATATGTATCCCCAAAGCTAGCCGCCTGAGATAATTTTTTTTAAGTAGTCTGAGTTGATGATAATGCATGCATGGAACCTAGCATATGCTTGATCACAAACTTTGGCTGCTGCATTTGCTGTTCATGGACGTGGCTCATTTGCTATTTATATATTACTATGCTTTGGTGTGCAATATTCCAGTAAATGTAAAATGAATCGAAGTTGTCCATAGCCTAATTTCACCAAATACCTAAAGTTAATATTTTGGCATACGTATCGTCACAAGGCTACGGTCTTCTCTGACTCTCATGTTCCGAGTTCAGTGTAAAGACGCAACTTATGGACAAAATAAACTAATTGATGCTTACCTTGTACATGCGTAGTTAATGACTTAATGCACATCAAGCTCAATGAGCGGGTTACCCAACAAAGCATTTTTATCAAGCAGTATATTACACGCATGAATACATTAAGTACACCAAGCTAACCGTCCAAAAAAGTTACGATAATCGAACCAAACCGGGGGGGGGGGGGGGGGGGAGTATCTTAGGATTAAAGGACTAGGATAACCAACCTTTAGAGAGAATATCCTAGGATTATAGGACTAGGATAACCAAGCTTTTGAGATTTAGACAGTTCATGATACAGAAAACCAACCATTTCAGGTTGGAATGGAATAATGGACACCTCAAAACCTTCAAAGTGGAAAGTTGCATAACCAAACCGGCCATGCATATTCCACTTTTGTAGTTGTTTACTTGTTGTTTAGTTAGCAGAGAATGGTATTGCAGCTAGTGCTTGCTTGTACAAATTTTTTAGTTTTCCAATTTGCCTCTACTTTGAGTGGAAGAGCCGCTATAAATTCTATTTCATCTAGCCTCTGTGATTTGAAGTAGAAGAGCCGCTATAAATTCTATTTTTGCCTCTCTCAATCTAGCCTCTGTGATTTAAACAAGTGTTTGCTAACTGATATCTTTGATGTTAATTAGTGTTTCCCACTTAGACGAACAAGAACTGTACACTTTTTGGGAATGATGAATTTCTTTCCCATCAATGTCATCATACTGAATTTTAGTTCAATTTAGTTCATGGTGCGCTATTACTTGTTATAAGGACTTGAAACATTAGAAAGTGATGGTCCGGAAAATGGTTCGATGCTACGTGGAGGTGCCACAAAGGATGCAGTCTGAGTCAGCTTCCAGGTAGGCAACGTGGGAGACAGCAAGGACGGCGTAAGGGCTGAGGGCAAGGCTCCCCAGACAGGTCGTGAGGGCTGGCAGCGCTGCGCAGGCAGGGTGACGACGAACAGGACTAACGGTCTACGGTCGCGGAGGCGGGTGCAGCGTCAAGGGTCCGATGACGGGAGTCCAATGTGTTTCTCTCACTAGAATTCCAGAGAGAATGTCTTTAGAGAGAGAAAGTGAAAAGTCCAAATGAGAGAAAAGATCCTTGAAAAGGCTCCAAAGTCCACTATTTATAGGCAAAAATGTGCATGTGTCATAAGTTGACATGTGTCACCCCCTGGGAACGACACGTCGCCAGGGGCCAAAGCACTGATCCTCCGTTGGACTGCCGGTCCCTAAGTTCGTGCTGCCCTGCCCTTGCGACATCTCTCTGCCTGTCTGAGGAGACTGATCATGCCGCGGTAGCATGGTCAGAGTAGCCCGTTGCCCCAGCCTCCAGTCCAAGCCCTTACTGAATCCCACAGGCCTGGCAGCGGTGGGGAAGACCCGACGCCCAGCTGCCAGGTGGACTAGGCAAGATGCCCTTCCGAAGACCTGCTCCCATCTCGGAGTGACCCGGGGGTCATAGTCCTTAGGGGTGCCGACGCGAGCCCCCAGTGCCAGAGCACGTAGGCCAGTCACGCAGGCACCCTGGCGGAGATAGTGTCCCGGAGGAGTCTCCTATCCCGCTGCGAAGTGTCCTCGTGCCGGAGCACGGAGCGAAGTCCCCCTGGAATGAAGACGGCGATGGCTTGGAGGTTGTGAGCCCATCCCGTAAGCATATAACATGATTGTGGCGCATGGGCGCGGTTGAGTGCGGGCGACGAGGGTCGCAGAGTGATGTCCGAGCAACAAGGGTCGTTGCGTGGATGGCGCGCGACCGTGAGCGACGGTTGTCATGGCGACAGAGCGGCCACAAGTGACGGTCATCGAGACTACAAGCGACGGTCATCGCGACGAAGGAGCACGGCCGAGAGCGACGGTCGTCGCGACTACGGCGGAGCGTGGCCGCGAGCGACGGTCGTCGTGACAACGGAGCACGGTCAAAGGTGACGGCGTCGGTCTTCAAGGCAGGTGGCCGACCCCTAAGGGAGGCCGACCCCTTGGGGTGGCCGACCCCCAAGGGTGGCCGACCCATTGGGGTGGCCGACCCCCAAGGGTGGCCGACCCATGGGGTGGCCGACCCCCTGGGGTGGCCGACCCCCAAGGTGGAACTTCACGAGTGGTTCACGTGACTTGAGCATGCGTTGCTTTGACCGGCTCTCGAGCGTTGAAAAGTTGACCGCTGACTGGGTGATGTGTCGTGCAAAGTGGGTCCCTTAGCGGGTCCTGGGGTGCGACCAGAATAGGGTATGAACAGAAAGTTAAAAGGATTAAAGTACATTATGTTTATCACTCTCCCTCACGTTCAAACAGAGTACATTCTCTATCAAATGCAAGCCGAAAAGGACAAAGTGAATGTCAACCTATCAACCCTCATGCTCCGAATTTTACCAAGCATACATTTATTTTGTGTCTCTTTTTTTAACGGTCATAATGATCTGACTTCTTGGTTAGAATAAGGATCTTTTGCTGTAGAATAACTGATGTGACAAAAATTTGCCATTAAAAAGATGTTGACAATGTTGCTAAAATGTTGTTAAAATGTATTTAACGACAGTTTTTTAATCACAGCAGAGGATCTAGTCTTTCTTGTTGAAGCTTCACGTGTGCCACGGTATTATCCCGTGTTGTCATGCTTTAGTTTGAATAAAATGTCGACAACTGTTTACAGCTACATTAGGACGAAAATAAATGGAGCACCACTTCAATGATTTAAAGAAGATAGTCAAGTGTTGCATTAATTGAAGAAGGGTTGATGATGGTGAGCTGAGAACCACATATATATGTAAGTTTAGGTGAACTATTTTCTGCTCGATGAAAGTTTAAATGGGTTAAGTAGCTTCAATTTACATTCAGTTATTAGCTTATTAGATTCGTTCGCTAGAGTAATACGTCGTCTCACGAGTCAAACATGAACAAGCGATCACAAGCTCATGGGTATCAGACCTTGAAAAATTGCCCCAGATGCAGGTACGACGGATGCAAAATGTACATCGCACTACCATATGCAAGCTGGAAGTAGTGAAGCGATAGACCTTCGGGTAACAAGTGACGGAGCAAGCTTAGGTCCTCAAAACTTGTCGTTCTTTTTTCTTTTTTGCTTTTGAGTTGACAATTAATCTCACAACTTTTCATTTGCTTTGGGGTCTAAATATTTATCCCCAGTAAATCACTCTTGGTCAACTAAATAGGATAAAGAACAGATCAGTTCTGTTATGTTATGTCCTAATCCTTTATTTAAACCATGTTTAGTAGGCCACTTAGGACTTGATAATCAGATTAGCAGTAAATTGCAACGCGAAATGGGCAAAAGATTGACCTGTAACAGCTATGTCCTCGCATGTTAATTACATTATCCTGCATTACAAAGAGTCACTTTCGAGCAACCACTTCAGCAACTTATAATAAGAAAATGCTATTCTCACTCATTTTCTTGTTGCTAAAAATAAATTTTAGCAGCAAAAGTTGACTTTTAGCGACATACATGACAGCAAAATAGCATATCAACATTGGAAGAGTCTCACTATGTCTATTAATTAAAAAAGACATCGAAAAAAGTACATGTGAGATGTGAGTAGACAGTTAATGGCCCCAAGATTGCATGATCTCTAAAATTGAACAATTAAGTCAGAAGCCAAAGCTTACGTTTATGCTCTGTAGTCTGAACAGCATATACCAACTCTATTAAATCAGAAATCTTAAAGTTGGCGTTACTAACTCCTATTAATGAATGGTGTAGCATTTCCCATGTGAAGGTACTACTGCGATTTCTGTTGTTTTGCTGAAGAGCAACCCCCGGTATTTGAACTCTTAGCTTTGCTCTCGTATATATGGGCTCGTGCGACCTTCATCATATATAGGTTGTACTCAGGAGTGCTTGGTCATACATATCTCTCGTAATATACCACATCCTAGCTAGATGGTTGAGAGTTGAAATAGTATATTGTATGCATATATAATGCTCAATTGCATGATTCCAATAATTTCTTGACAACATTTACAGAAGAAGAGATTTAGGTAAAAAGCTTAAAAGGGTGAAAGCTCTCCTTTCATGGTATTTAGGTAAAAAGTTTAAAAGGGTGAAAGCTCTCTTTCTTGGTACAATGAGGTATCAATTATGATGTAATGGATGTATGGAAGTCGTGCTAGAATTAGAATGGTAGTTATGATCTGGATTGATAAGTTAGTCCATTTAATGCTCAACTGCTCAATTGAGCATTGGAGCATTATATAATGCTCAATTGCATGATTTCATTAATTTCTTGACAACATTTACAGAAGATGAGATTTAGGTGAAAAGCCTAAAAGGGTGAAAGCTCTCTTTCATGGTATTTAGGTTAAAAGGGTGAAAGCTATCTTTCTTGGTACAATGAGGTATCAATTATGATGTAAATGGAGGGTTTGGATCCCCAACTGTGACACATGGTTACAGCAGGTGTGCTGCCCCTTTGCTGAGAAAGAGGGAAGAGAGAGAGTAACCATGGTTACAGCAGGGGATTTGGATTCATCGGTTACTCAAAGAAGGTTGCAACTTGGCCCTCAGTATATAAGACATCTTGTCCCACAGTGCTTGGATAAAGAAGATCACTACTTTCTCTAAGTATAAGTAAGGTGTCTTATATTGTGTTTAAGGGTAAGAGAGAAGAATCTTTCTTTGAGTAGAAAAGAAAGAAGAGAGATGTGAGGAGCGTTGTAAATCTGACTTGTGTAAAGTGGATTTGAGTTCTCTCATATTTCTTGTATTTTCTTATTTGGTTATAGTGTTCTATACATATTTATTTAGAGCGATTTCGTAACAAGATTCAAGGGTTATAGCAGGGGATCCAAATCCTGTAATGGATGAATGGAAGTTGTATTAGAATTAGAATTAGAATGGTAGTCATGATCTTGATTTGAAAAGTTGTCCATTTAAAAAGGAGGGAAGAGAATCATCAACTTTAGCCAACCATTATGCCCTAGGTGCAGAGAGACTTCTCCTGTTGGTGAATCATGAACCATTTTTGTAGATTTATTAAAAATATCTATTTTCACAACATGTTACACTTTTTCTCATACCCTTACTTGTCGCTAAAAAGTACATTTATGTCAAAATATATATTTTGTAGCGACAAAATGAGGCTGTAAACCAGCATTTATGGTGTGAAATAGACACTCATTTATCAATCTAACATCTATTCCCACGCCTAAAAACTCAAGTTGCACGTTTAACGAGATAACTCAATACCAGTATATTTACCCTCTGCAGAAAGTTATTTATAGTTCCTTTACGGAATTGCCTCTCTGTTTCTTCTAGTTAACTAAGAAGTGTCGTCGACAAGAATAGAGAAAATAACAAAAACTGAAGCATCAAAATGTATAATTAACTTCAATTCTCAACCACTCGGGTCACCTCAACTCTTGGTAGAAAGTATCTTCGTTGAGATCCATCAAAGAACCAGGCACGGGATACATGGATATAAAACCTGAGCTGCTAGAAACAAAGCCCTTCAATAATGATTCTTTTGAATGCTGATGCATTTTTTAGGTCAATGGTGAGGTTTCAAGCACTTTTGGACCCTACATGCCCTATTCATAAGTAGCATCCTCATTTTGCTAATCACATCAAAATTTTTTTTTTTTTGGGACAGCAAATTGAGACATTATAGTAATTAGTACATGTGGTTGTTATGCCAGAAGGAAGGCAATTGAACTTGAGAGTTATTATTATTATTATTTTTTGTTTACCTTTTTTAGACAAAACTAGCATCATTTCGTAGAAGCTTCAATTGGTGGAACTTAGAGATTAAAGTACTTTTTTTTTTTTTTATCATTGCTAAGTTACAATTTCGATATCTGTTCAGTTCTATCAAATAGGTAACCTCCATCAAGATTCCTAATATCCACTAGTTCAGAATGTAGATATCCTCTCCAAAGTTCAACCAAGGCCAACTTTCGCACCACAGTTAACAGTCCGTCCCGAGCTCCATTTTCTGTTGACAGATTCCAGTTGGTTGTCCTTGATTACTAGACCTAATCCTGCTCTTCTAGCATTCGTCGTCCATGCTTTATTTGTTAGGATTTCCAGTATGCTCCCCTTTGGTTTGGTTGCTGATATCCACATATTTGGGCTTAAGACTGGACGCAAAAAGGTTACCAATTGCCAAAGAAGCTGTCTTTTCCTACGGTAATGCATCCTTTTTATAGTTACTGCGAGTGGTAATAGAACTGATAACTAAACCATATCTTAAACTCTGAACCAGATCTTAATTTGGTCTTAACTCTAAATGGGACATAGCTTGACTTCTGAATTTCCATTAAGAAGAAGCATGATCTTGCTTCTGCTCTTTATGAGATGGAGTAATGTACACAGGCCTCGTTACGATTGTTGCATAGACATTTTTTCGTGTTTTGAACACGTAACACAGTTATTATGTGTTCTAAGTCGTACTCTGGAAGGACTAAAATGGAACGTAAAAGAGAAAAATGATTTTAAGGTGGCAAACAGTTTCAGTTAAAGCACTTCCATTGCCAGCTAATGAGTGTGCCCCTGCTACTCCCTCTAATCGCATTTTGTGCTGCTTTCCTTTTCACTTTGATACCGCTAAAAATACACCCCTAATCATTGGATGACACCTGATATTTTCGGTCGAATTTAGTCAATTACGAAATTGCTAGTTACCTGATGAATTAGAGTTTTCAAAGGATTCTAAAGTGACTCCCAAGGCCCAGTTATTATTCCTAACTCTTTTCTATTGGGTTATACACCTATGCCTATATAAAAAGACCTCCAACAACAATTATGTGGGCAACTATTCATAAGCAAACGCTACTATTCATTACTTTTTAGAGTTTTATTCTTTAACTATGTTATTTGAGTCAAAGGCTAACATGGGGGGTGGTGGGTGCAAAAAGTCATTAAAAAAATTGATGATTAGTATAAAAAAATTTAGAAAGTTCAAGTTTATATAAAACATGAAAAATCAAAAACATATTATAATTAGCGTCACCGGTGGGTCACTTTTTGTCGTGCAAGTCAACATTTTTGCTGTGATTCCCAACCAATATTTTTGCAGTTTAATGAGAGGGTGGGGGGGAGATATGCCTAGTTGGGAATGAGCATCCATGAAAACAACAAATGAGAACCGGAAAGAAATTCAAAAGGGAAAGTGGTGAATGATGAAGATGAGACTAAAGAGTGAACGAGGAAAAGACATGAAGGGCTCAAAAGTTAACAATGTTATGACAGGGGGAAGTGAAAGGGCAGTAGACCTGCAAATGCAAAACAAACCGACCACCAACAGAGAGGGATTAAACGACGAAATGTACAACCACCCCCACCCCACCCGCCAGGCTTTGTTTCTTTCCTTTTCTTGGCCCAAACCACGCCTCAATCCACTCAATTGCTTTTAGTGTTTGTTGTAGACACAAGTTGCTGCGTTTTGCATGCACTTAATTAAAGGCAAAAGGAATCTGACAAGTGAACTCTAGAAGAGTTACTCTTGACAATAATTTTGATGCTATATATATATATATATATATATATATATATATATATATATAGCGACCATTGTGGAGTTGAGATGATGTAGTTCATGTTCAAGATTTGAATCCCGGGTCGATCAAATTATGCATTTCTTGGCACAGGTTATCATGATTCTTCTTTGGTTCAAAGTAAAAAAGGAGACGAAGTTGGTTTTTCTGTATCGGTCTTGCCATGCTGAAAAAATTAAATTGTGTTCCCCTAGGAAAAAAAAGGACGAAAAAGAGTTTGTTAGTTAGATACATATATTCCTTTGCTTTCGTTATGATTCTAGAAACACCGGTTGGAGAAAACTTCCAAGGACTCATGTTCTTGACAAAAAAAAATGTCGCTAAAGCTCATCGGTGATGCTTTCTTGCACTAATTTTGCTATTGTGCCAAAGTATTATTTTAAATGTCACCAACGATTTTCTGTAATGAATGATTCGAAAGTGGGGTTGGAGTAAATTTTTGTCCCAAAAAATTTAGAACTGGAATTCAGTACTCATTTGTTGTAGTCAAGTGCCGGTTCTTGTCGGAAGAAGTTCCTAAAAGCACATATAAGATATCAGGGACCTCACATACAAAATGACTAAATAAAATAAGAAGAATAATTATCTCTCTTAATTGTGATAAATACATTCACCTCAATGCTCCTTTTTTGCTACGTAGCATTGTTCATACAATGCAAGGTATATTATGGGGGTCAAACGGATTTACTTTTGTTCTCAACCTATTCTGGTCGCACCTAAAGACTCACTGGAAGTCCCATTTTGCATGACACGTCGGTACAAGTAACAATCAATATTCAATACTCACAAGAAACTAATCTTTGCGCGACGCCTCATGACGTCGCGACCATCTCATGTCGCACGTCGCCAGTCGGCTCGCCATGGCACTTGCCCAAGGTGGTTGGCCTTGGCCTCCCCCTTGGGGTCGGCCTCGGCCTTGGCCTTCCCCCAAGGGTTGGCCTTTGGCCATCCATCCTTAGCACCTTCACTACTCTTCAAGGGACCATGCATCGTTCGCGACCCTCGTCTCCCGTCATCCTGACGTCATCTTCGCGACCCCCGTCGCCCGGACGTCACCTCCGCGACCCCGTCGCCAGGACATCAACTCCGCGACCCCGGTCGCCCATACGTCGTCTCCGCGACCCCCATCGCCCATACGTCACCTCCGCGACCCCCGTCGCCCGGACGTCACCTCTGCAACGCTCGTCGCCCATACATCATCTCCGCAACCCCCGTCGCCCGGACGTCACCTTCGCGACCCCCGTCTCCCGGACGTCACCTTCGCGACCCCCGTCGTCCGGACGTCACCTTCGAGACCCCCGTCGCCCATACGTCATCTCCACGACCCTCGTCGCCTGCGTCTACGCAACAACTTCACGACCCTTGTCGCCCGCATCCGCGCAACAACTCCGCGACCCACGTCGCCCGTAACAACTCCGCGACTCCCGTAGCCCGCGCCCGTGTGCTGTCTCCGCGACCTTTGTCGCCTGTGTCCGCGTGCCAACTCCGTGACTCCCGTCCCCCACGGGCCGTCTCTACGACCTTCGTCGTCCGCGCCCGCGTGCTGTCTTCGGGACCCCCGTCGCCAGCGCCCGCGCACCATACTCTCACACTCCACCGTTCCATGCGCAATGCCACGCGCTGCGCCACTAATACAACCGCGCCCCTGGCTCCTTGTCACATTACAGTGCCCTCAGCACCTCACTCACTCTGCCGCGTCATGCGCCGCGCTACAGATACAGTCATGCCCCCAGGCTCTCTGTCGCAATGTCGTGCCCTTGGCACCATACGCACTTCATCGCGCCCATGCGCCATAATCATGTTACATGTCCCCCAGGCACAGCACTTATTTACCTTAACATGCACCCTTGCCATGGACGTGGAACATGCTTCGACCCACTCTCCAGAGTGTGCAGCATCCCACAGGGATAGGCGACTCCTTCGGGACACTATCTCCGCCAGAGAGCTTTTCAACTCCCCTTCCGCCAGGTAGACGGCTCCTTCGGAATGCTACCTCGGCCGACCAGGTAGACGGCTCCTCCGGGATGCTACCTCGGCATACAGAATAGGCTACTCCTCCGGGACACTATCTCTGCAAAGGAGCTTTTCAACTCCCCTTCCGCCAGGTAGACTGCTCCTCCTAGATGCTACCTTGACGCTCTTCGAGTGCTTCGGCACAAGGACTCACCCGGGGGGATAGGCGACTCCTTCGGGACACTATCTCCGCCAGGGAGCTCTTTAACTCCCCTTTCGCCAGGTAGACGGCTCCTCCGGGATACTACCTCAACCAATCGGGTAGACGGCTCCTCCAGGATGCTACCTTGTCGCGCTCCGAGTGCTCTGGCATAAGGACTCACCCGCGGGGATAAGCGAATCCTCCGGGACACTATCTTCGCCAGGGAGCTTTTCAACTCCCCTTCCGCCAGGTAGACGGCTCCTCCGGGATGCTACCTTGGCAGGCCAGGTAGACGGCTCCTCCGGGATACTACCTCGGCCTGCGAAATAGGCGACTTCTCCGGGACACTTATCTCCGTCAGTGAGCTTTTCAACTCCCCTTCCGTCAAGTAGACGATTTCTCCGGGATGCTACCTCGGCCCGTTGGGTAGACGGATCCTCCTGGATGCTATCTTGATGCTCTCCGAGTGCTCCGGCATAAGTACTCACCCGCAAAATAGGCAACTCCTCCGGGACACTATCTCCGTCAGGGTGTCTTCGTGACTGGCCTACGTGCTCCGGTACTGGGGGCTTACGTCGGCACCCCTATGGACTATGACCCCCGGGTCACTTCGAGATGGGAACAGGTCTTTGGAGGGCACCACGCCTAGTTTGCCTGGCAGTTGGGCGTCGGGTCTTCCCCACCGCTGCCAGGCCTATGGGACTCTACAAGGGCTTGGATTGGAGGCTAGATCAAGGGCGTTCTCTAGCCACACAGACACTGTGGGAGCCAGTCTTTCCAAACAGACAGAGCGACGTTGTGCGGGGTAGGGCGGGTGAATATACGATTCGACAGTCCGTGGAGCACGAGTAGCTATGGACCCCCTCGGTGACGTGTCACTCCCGGAGAGCGCCACGTGTCGGCTGATGACATCATTATCTCAACCTCTATAAATAGGGGTCTTGAGAATTCATTGAAAGGACGAAACATTTTCACTTTCTCACTCTAGAATCCTAGAGAGAGAAACATACAAGACCCTAACTCTGGACCTAAGCATCGGACTGTGACTGTCGTCATATATTCATCCTACGTTATCGCCCTAGTAGCACTGCCACCCTCAAGCTTTGTCTGGGAAGCTCTTGGTCTCTCTGCCCTTGATCCACCATTGTTGTGTCCCACATTAACATACTTGGCATCTAACTCGGACTGCATTCCTTGTGGCACCTCCACATTGACTGTGAACCCACTTTCTTTGGCATCATTTTGGCGACTCCGGTGGGAAGGTGAGCATCGCAGTGCAGTTCGTCCCTTGCCTGACACACCCACGCAACCATGCCTCAGCAACGCATGACTACTAGGACTACTAGCCAAAGCCTCAACCCAGCCATCCAAGAGGAGCATCACCTCGACGATCAAGAAGAGACCAGCCATAACCAACTCCAGCCTCTACCCAGGATGGATGCACCCAATGTGGCCGCAATCGTCAACGCCACAATCCAACACTTTACTCTTACCATCACCGAACTCCAAGACTCTCAATCTTCTCTCATGGCTATCATCTTAGAAATGCAAAAATCAATCCATTCACCTTGTTCAATGGCAAAGAGGGCAATGCCCGCGAGCACCTCACCCGTTTTGCTTGCTCCCTGGAGCACTACAAGGAGGACGACACTTTGCAGCTCCAGGAATTTCACAAGTCCCTGATTGGCCTTGCCTACTATTGGTATCATCAGATTCCTGACAGTACTATCCATTCCTGGTCCGACATGGTACAGCTCTTCCTTGACAAGTTCACTATGAGACGGATCGTGTGACCATCATTGACATTACTGGGATCCTCCAGAATCCTGGGAAAGACCTCAACACCTATGTTACGCGATTTTATCACAAGTGCTTGGAGTGCACTAACTTTAGCAAAGATGAAACCCTTGTACACATTTATATTAACAACATGAAAGACACCTATATGGTTTACCTTGAAAACCTCCAGCTTCAGTCCTGGGGACATCTTAAAAAAGCTGCGCGACGCACATATGACTCGGTCGGTCCGTCAAAGACCCCAAAGCCCCAAACTCAACTTGCCCTGGCCGCGACGGTGGAAGCAACTAGTCACGACAACAACAACCGCAAGCGTCAGTCCCAAGGAAGAGATATGCGCCCTGACAAGAGAGGGCAACCGATGCCTGCCCCGGAATACCCATGTGACTTGAAGACTGTCAGAGCTCTCCTCAAGACATGGATAAACTACAATGCCATAACCCTGCCCAATGCCGACATTAAACTTGCCCCGGCAGACTTAGCCCATCCCAACTACTGGCCCTATCATCAGAAGGTCAGTCACGGCCTGAAGTGGTGTAGGGGCCTCAAGTTCGCCTTCGCCGACAAGATCACCTTCACCGAAAAGATCGCATTTGGCGAGCTCAAACTCTGAGTGCGGGACATGTGACCCACCCGCCCAAGCCCTAACCTGCCTAGTGCATTTTCCACACTCGTAATTTTTTCCTTCATTTTGCAAGTTTCCATGTACGTCACCCATGTACCAAGGCATGTTGCCTATCTTTCGTTATCAATGAAGTTACATTTTCCAGACTTAGAAAAATTTTCAAGCTATATTTATCTTGCACAGGCCTACTGACACCACTCTTGATACCATCACCTACTCCCTTGGGGGCTTCACCATTTCCCAATCCCTTCCTCCTCACATTGCAGCGACTTGGTACGTGGTGCGCGGGGTGGCTCGAGCCGCGCTACTACGGTCGCATCATCTCCCTCGTCCATTATTTTTGACACTTAGAATTTTTTTTTTGTTTTTTCGCAACCGGCCATCGATGATTACCCTCAGTGGCCTTCCTCGGCACCCTTGTCCGAGCTCAACACTTAAAAAAAATTGTGAAATTTTTTTACACCCCTTCTCCATAGGCTCCGTCCAACACTCTTGAAAAATTTCTCAACACTTATAAAATTTTCTCACCCCCTTCGCCTTCCTCCCTCTCACCCTGCTTGCTCGTGGTCGGGCACTACGCTATCACCCTCATTCTATACTTAGAAAATTTTTCAAGTTTTTCATCTTCCCCACTACTCCCAACATTCATGCTCTTATCACTCTCCCTCTAACATTCTCCTCCCTCACCACCCAACACCCCATCACCCGTTCCCCACTTCATAAACAATTTTTCTCTTTCTTATGAAAAAAAGTTTTCACTCCCACCATCCCATTTCTCTCATTCTCTTCTTGTACATTATGAAAAATATCATTAGGGGTTCCCTCCTTAGGGATGCTAAAAAAAATAAAATTTGCATCATCAATTTGAATTTCAAAATTCAAAAGAATCTGGGCAGAACCATACCCGCACACCCTGACCCGCTCCTCCCTAACCTGCGCCCCCTTTTTCTCTCTGTCCACACCTAAATTCCCAACCCACCCGAACCGACCCGTGTCCCCCAAAACCCTAACCCTAATTCCCCTAATCTATTTCTCTTCTCCCTCATGCGTCGCCCAGCCTTGGCGTCGCGGCCCTTTTGGGGCCTCCTACCGTGCCACTCCCCGGCCGACAGCCTTCCCCTCTCGCCGGCGATGACCCCCTCCCTCGGCCTTGGCCCACCTTCCCTTCCCCCCTCATTCGCTTTCCCTTCCTCCTACCCCTGGCCTCGGCGGCCCGCGGCACCCCGCCGCCATCGCCCCTCATCCCTTTATCTTTTTCTCCATGGCTAACCCCAAGCTCGGCCTCCTCCTTTTTCAAGGTCGGCCTCGGTCCCCCTTCCCCCTCCCCCCTCGGCCTCTCCCCCATCCTTCTTTCCCTTTCTTCCACCCCGCCCCCTCCCCCCGCGACAGACTAATGCCGCCCCCGCATGGGTACCCTTCTTTTTCCCACCTTCTCTTCTCCCCTCGTTCTTCCTCCCCAATCCCCATCCCCCTCGGCCTCGGCCTCTCCCCCCTCTACCCATGCCGAGGCCGACCCCTAGACCTTGCCCAAGGCCAACCCACCCCCTTCAACTGTGGCCAAGCCCTTCTTCCTTCCCCATGGCCAAACTTCAGTCACCACCTCACCTTGCCCACTTCCTTTGGCAACTCTCGGCCTTAAGCCCCTTCTTCCATGGCCGAGGTCGACCCTCTCGCCACACCTAAGGCCGAGGCCGACCCATCCCTCTCCATCGCTGCAGAACTTTGGCGACCACCTTCGGCCTTTTACCTCTCCATCTCTTCGTCCCATTCACAACCAAAGCCATCCACTTTGGCCCAAAAACACACCATAACCACACCTTTCTCTCACCTTTCTCACCACGGCGGACCTCTCTGCCGACAACCCATACATACTTCGGCCTGCCCACATTCACCCAAAGACCGAACACCGATAACCAAGGCCAAGCACTTAAAAAAAAAATTTCTTGCAACATCGACCGCCTTTCATTGCTCGCGTCTCGTCGCCCGTCATGGACTGCCCCAGCATCACGATGCCCAACCGTGCCCTTGTTGCGACCCTCATGACGATGTCCCCTGACATCAACGTCCTTGGTAGGTGGTGCGCGAGGCAGCTCAAACCACCTACTCCTACTCATTGTGCGACTTGTTGCCCATCGCCCGAGTGACGTCTCCGCGATGCTCGTCGCCTGGGCACCGTCTCTGCGACCCCTGTCGCCAGTGCCCGTGCGCTGACACTTCACCAACTACATGCCCCTGCGCCCTATCACCATGCCCCCGTCGTCATACCAAGCATTCTAAGGTTTCAGTAGGTGGTACACGAGGTGGCTCGAGCCACCTACTCTTCACCTTCGTCATTCAAAGACGATGTCAACAACTCGTCGGCCAACAACATCAAGATCTTGCCAAGTGTTGATGCGTGCGGTGCCCGCTCAGGTCACCCCTCCGCGCACACCACATGCAAAGGGCTTATGTTCTCAACCTATTTTGGTTTCACCCAAAGACCCACTGGGGGTCCCATTTTGCATGACATGTCGGCACAAGCAATAGTCAATATTCAATGCTCACACAGATCAAAGAGTGCACGCCCAAGTCACGTGCACTTCTCACTTTTGTTACGTGAATTCATCATTAAGAAACTCATCTTTGCGCGATGCCTCATGATGTAACGACCATCACATGTTGCACGTCGCCCGTCGGCGCCATGGCACTTGCCCACAGTGGTGGAACCAGGATTTTATCCCGGGGGGGGGGGCTAAAAATATATCGAAGGAGATAAATGTTCTTAGAAGTAAAATAGCACACAAAAACAAAGTGCACTTTTCGATAATACACAAAACATACTAAAAAGCATCTAAAAGGCCTTATTAAGTTTCATGAGAGCCACTAAGGACTCTTTACAACACAAAAGAAGAGAATACAAAATACACATTTTAGTGTTTACAAACGAAAGCACTAAATAATTACTCGATGAGGCGCCGAAAATTGGTAGCGTTTGATAATAGCCTCATTTGTAATAGTTTTGAACACATTTTTCTCAATGTAACAAACCAAGCTATCATTCATCCATTCGTCTCTCATGCGATTCCGAAGTCGAGTCTTTATTATCTTCATTGCAAAGAAAGCACTTTCTACAGTAGGAGTTGCAACAGGTAAAAGTAAGACCAATCTCAAAAGAAAAAACTCCAAAGGATATATCACATCCTTTTTCAACTCAACTAACTTTATAACAAGTTCACCAATTCCTCTGACTTCATAAAGTTCTTCACAGGAGCGCACATCCATAATATAAGTCTCGAGCTGACTTTGAAGTACCCTAAGCTTTATCGGCGAAAAGTCATATGGATAAAACTGTACAAGACGTATCAACTTTTGCTTATTAAAAGTAGAAAAACCATCACTTGGATCGAGACATGCCATACATATAAGTAACTCTATGGTTACCTCACTGAAACGATTATTCAACTCACTAATTTGCAAATCAACAACCGTTAAGAAAATGTCAACACGATAATGGTAAAAATTTGTATCATGATTTCTACACTCATTCTTATTAGACTGTAATAACTTTTCCACCTTTGGTTTCTTTTGACAGAACCTTTCCATTCTGAAAAAAATATATTTTATTTTAAGTATCAATCCATCAATTATCAATCAAATAACCTAGTTAATTACAAATATTTTATTCTTTTACTTTTTCAGTCATGTTTTATTATCGCGTTAACCTAATTAACTTAATTTCAACCCACCATTCAACTAAATCACATATCCGACATCTCAATCCAATTGAGTCCCATCCTCCATCAACTATCTCAATTCTCAAATGTTCAATGCACAATTAACAACATATAATCAGCATGAAAATAATCTCAATTTTTAAATGCACAATTAACACAACCTAAAATTATCAATCAAATAATCAATGCTCAAATGGGATAAAAATCCAATTGTGTCCCATCCTCCATCAACAATCTCAAATCTCAAATCTCAAGTGTTCAATGCACGACTAACATCCATAAAGCATCAATTAATAATCTAAATTATCAAATACACAACTAACAACCTAAAATTATTAATCAAATAATCAATTCTCAATAGCAAAAGAAATTGTTCAAAATGCACACTGACCTCAGTCCTCAGAAATCAAAACGGCGTTGTTGTAGCAATGTCGTCGGTGACTGAAACTCAAAGTCAGATCTGCTATTTCACTATTTCAAGCATCGTGACCGCGGAACGTGTATACCCTTAAAGACCCCTAATCAACCCCCAAACTCCCACCCCAACACAAAACCCACATCAACACAAAACAAAGCAAAAAGGAGAAAGATACGAACATAAGACATACCTTCAACTAAAGTAAACACTTCCATGGACCCATCTCCACATAAGGGATTTTTATTTTTGTCATATTTGGTAGCCAAACTTAATCCCTACCGTGCAAGACCTTATTTATACTAACACATGTTTTGATTGAACAACAGACAGACAACTAAATTATTGCTTATGGCTGCGAAATACATAAATTTGAAACCAGCTAAGAGGAGATGCTGATGAAAAGAATTAACATAAAGATGACCTACCAAGGATTGCCTTAGAGATCCTTGTCCAGCACTAGAGTCAGCCTTTGGGACGCTTGCAAAAATTGAATCCGCTTGGTTTTTCTTGGCAGTATCTGCCTTACCATACTGTGAGGGCATTTCATGGTTTGAGCCTTGTTGATCACTGTGAAAGATTCTGCACAGTGATTTTGAGTCCTGCATATTTTTCAACCAAACCGGCAATTGACTAGAAGGTCAGGTTGAAGATGACAGTTTAAGACAATTATCAGAAGATGAGCACAAAAGATAGGTAGTCGTGGAATACCTTTGGCTTGCTATTGTTACCTACTCCTTTGTAAGTTATCCCGTACTCTTGAATCAACCAATCAGTTCTTCGTCCATGAGGAGCTTGGCCTTCATAAAACTCGAGAGTAGTCCTCCAACCAGTTATGGTAGAGTTCGTGAATATTTCACAGGCCTTGCCTTTTACCTTCCAGAATCCATTTTTTGAATCCTTTTTCCCCTCTGAACGTATTAAGTACCAAATTCCTTCTGCATATATCACACACCTAAGTAAGCTTTCTAGGAATTTAAAGTGTGATCCACCAAAATTGTAGGTTAAACCCATAAAAGATGCAAACTGTCAACATTGATGTAAAAGTATACACACAATATGGCACATTTCATATCTGTGGAAATTGTGATCATATCTACTCCGTTTAGACTACATTAATTAGATCAGCCTCAGAGTTTCCATGGAAGCAAATACTGACAATATTGATACTAACCAGGCAAATGTGAGGGCTTGTACTGATAGGGATTCACATCTGTAATCACGTTTCCAGGAAGAGGGGATCCGTCTATGATCTTTCTCAAGGACTTAAAGAGCTCCTCCTCAGTCCATAAACCAATATCAGCAGGAGGAAAGACAAGTGATGGAGGACACATCATTTCAGCGTAAATAGAATCTCTGATCCAACACCGCCTCTGGATAGGAAAACAGAGAAGATTACCCAAAATCGCATGGAAGAATATGAAAACGGTAGTCATAAAATCAGACAGACTAAACTGTAAACTGACAAACAATAACTTAAGACATTCGTGTAAAGCTCGGGTTAAATGTAATATGTAAGTGATCAAGATGACCAGTCTTGGTGTAAGACACAAAAATGTCACGTTAATTTTATACGGGTCCGGCGTGTAAGGAACCATACGACAGCCACGAAGAGGCAAGGCATATAAAAAAATGTTAATCAGTAATTCAAGCATATGCTAGGACTGGACTCCATAGACTCTGAAATTGAGATAAGCCCAACTACTCAGAATGATGAGAAATAAAATATCAAATTGAGGTTAACCTAAAAAGACTTGCCCACCGGAAAGGCCTAAACCGAGAACGACATAATTCATCTACTGGATTATTGTTAAATTGACATGAACAAGATTATTAAGTAAAGCTCATGCCCAAAAACAAAGATTATAGACATCAAATACGAAAACTGAATTCATCTTGCTGTTAATTCCTTCTCAAAGAAAGAAAAGATACAACTCAAAATAAGGCAACTAAGTTACAAATTATAAGCAAAAATTCAGTCCAGAGATCAGAGAATTACCAAAATAGGGTTTGATTCGTCAAATATTTCCATCAAGTCCAAAACTTACAGCCCGTGAATCGGTGAATGGTGCTGGCGTGCCGCGGTGACTGAGAGAGCCGAGAGAGGAGGAGAGGTGCTTGCGTGACTTGTGAGAGCTTGACTTGACGCCACGGCGACTGGAGTTAGTGCGTTACACTGCCGATGAGCCGAGCCGAGCCGATGACCGGTGGCCGTGGGTGGTGACAGCGTGCGGCGTGCCACGGTGACTGAGAGAACCGAGAGAGGAGGAGAGGTGCCGGCGTGCCACGGTGAGCTGGTGACTGAGATTTGACTGTGAGAGCCAAGAGAGGAGGAGAGAAAGAGAGAGAGAGAGAGAGAAAGGGAAAGTTGCAAATGAAAAAAAAACACTATATATATATATATATATATATATATATATATATATATATATATATATATATATATATATATTTGTTTCAAAATCAGAGGGCGGGCTATAGTACCCCCTCGTACAAGTGTAGTTTCGCCCTTGCTTGCCCAAGGTGGTTGGCTTTGGCCTCCCCCTTGGGGTCGGCCTCGGCCTTGGCCTTCCCCCAAGGGTTGGCCTTTGGCCATCCATCCTTAGCACATTCACTACTCTTCAAGGGACCATGCATCATCCGTGACTCTCGTAGCCTGTCATCCGAACGTCATCTTCGCAACCCTGGTCGCCCGGACGTCACCTCCGCGACCCCCGTCGCCCATATATCATCTTTGGGACCCCTGTCACCCGAACATCACCTCCGCGACCCCCGTCCCCCATACATCATTTTCGCGACCCTCATCGCCCGCGTCTGTGCAACAACTTCGCAACCCTTATCGCCTGCGTCTGTGCAACAACTCCGTGACCCTTGTCGCCCTCAACAACTCCACGACTCCCGTCGCCCGCACCTGTGCGCCGTCTCTGCAACCTTCCTCGCCTGCGTCGACATGCCAACTTCGAGACTCCTGTCACCCGTGGGCCGACTCCGCGACCTTCGTCGCCCACATCCGCGCAATAGCTCTATAACTCCTATCACCCTGTCCCACGCGCTGTCTTTGCGACCCCCGTCACTAGCGCCCGCGCACCACACTCCCACAGTCGACCGCGCCATACGCCGCACCACTGATACAGTCACCCTGGCTCTTTGTCACATTACAGTGCCTCCATCACCTCACTCACTCCGCCATGCCATGCGCCGTGCCACTGATACAGTCGTGCCCCCAGGCTCTCTGTCACAATGTCATGCCCTTGGTACCATACTCACTTCATTGCGCCCATGCGTCACAATCATGTTACATGCCCCCTGGGCACAACACTTATTCACTTCACCATGCGCCCTCGCCATGGACGTGGAACATACTTCGACCCACTCTCCGAAGTGTGCAGCATCCCGTGGGGATAGGTGACTCCTCCGGGATACTATCTCTGCCAGGGAGTTTTCAACTCCCCTTCTGCCAGGTAGACGGCTCCTCCGGGATGCTACCTTGATGCGCTCCGAGTGCTCCGACACAAGGACTTACCCACGGGGATAGGCGACTCCTCCGGGACACTATCTTCGCCAGGGAGCTTTTCAACTCCC
The DNA here is from genome assembly GCA_033070095.1 of Escallonia herrerae. Lineage (NCBI taxonomy): Eukaryota > Viridiplantae > Streptophyta > Magnoliopsida > Escalloniales > Escalloniaceae > Escallonia > Escallonia herrerae. Next base: position 456,370 of record JAVXUP010000177.1, on the reverse strand, counting down.
CTTCCGCAGGTAGATGGCTCCTCCGGGATGCTACCTCGGCCGGCCAGGTAGATGGCTCCTTTGGGATGCTACCTCGGCATGCGGAATAGGCTACTCCTCCTGGACACTATCTCCACCAGGGAGCTTTTTAACTCCCCTTTTGCCAGGTAGACGGCTCCTCCTGGATGCTACCTTGATGCTCTCTGAGTGCTCCGTCACAAGGACTCACCCGCGGGATAGGCGACTCCTCAGGGACACTATCTCGGTCAGGGTGTCTGCGTGACTGGCCTACGTGCTCTGGCACTGGGGGCTTGCGTCGGCACCCCTATGGACTATGACCCCCGGGTCACTCCGAGACGGGAGTAGGTCTTCGTCGCAACAACCTCCCTCACCCAACCAAGTCGCAGCGCCGTAATGTCAGAGGTTGGTCTTAGCCGTGGTGGTCAAAGGGGATGTGCCAGATCTGCTTGTGCCGTTCAAGAACCGGTGATGTACGAAGGGGTGATGTACAATAGTGCCAGATCGGGTCGGCGACGATGTTGTTGGTTGATCGGTCGCTAGTGATGTACGAAGGGTTGAAATAGCTTAGATAGGGACCCATCGGGAGTGGTGGTGATGCCGACTCCATCGCTGTTGTAGTTGGATAGAAATTAATGATACTGTTGTGAAGAAGAAGATATTTTGCATTTAGGACGGAGATTCTATATCTTCGTCGAACGGTAAGTAAGAATCACCATCCAAATCGAAAACTCAAATCGTTCATTTGAAAAAATGGAAACCCATCACTGAACAATCATAGGAATAGAAAAAATGGGTTTCCCCGCACAGGCATATTATTGAAGCAACCTTGTTCTTTGGGAGAATGCAATAAGAGCACAAGGAAGCAGATCAAAATTTAAGAATTTAAAAATAGAGAAAGTAAAAGAAAAAAAAAGGATCTAAAATAATAAAAAAGTGAAAAAATAAGGGTTAAAAAATACCCTAATTTGAAAATTAGGTTAAGACCTTAATTCGGAAAGAGATAGATTTAGGTTTGAAACCCTAATGTTGGGAATTAGGGCAGGATTTTTAATCTTTATATAATGTATATGTATGTATATATATGGTATAAGGGTAGTATTGGCATTTAAAAAATACGTATGAGTGACATCAGCCAAAAAGTATAATTTTTTAATAGAGCTGGGACGGATAGACACGGCTGATACATTTGAAAAGGTTTTGGTCACGGTTTGTTATATTTTAAAACTTAGTATCCTTGACTGTAATTATACCATAACCTCAAGGACATATGTGTAATTAGCATTTCTTCTTTCTTCTTTTCACCGCTTCTTTCTTTCCTTGCTACTTTCTTTTGATGGGGTTTTTGCTCCGGCTTCTCCTTCTGGTTTGAAATCACTTATAATTTTGGTTTTCTATTTTAAAAAAATAAAAATAGAAATCAGTTTGGTTTAAATTTTTTTAAAAAAATAAATAGGTGTTTGATTACTCAGTTTTTTTCTTTGGTGGTGATTGCAGTGGCGGTAGTGGTGGCCGGCGGTCTCAAAACAAAAATCAAAACTCCAAAATAAAAGTTTTCAAAAATAGCCATGTTTTAAAAACTGGTTTACAAAACTCAAGGAAAAAAAAACGAAAACTGCATGTCAAACGCGTTTTTTTCTCTCCACTTTACAAAACTGGAGAAAAAATTAAAAAACTAATGGTTACCGAACGCTACCTTAGATTATATTACATGAGGTTAAAATATGCATCTTTTGATTTTTATAAACTGATTTAAATGATGTTATATATGAAAGTCTACACTAGTTTAAAGGTGTCTCAAAATTGTTTTTTTTGAAGAATTGATGTGTTCCATGTCCCCGTCAATGTTCATGTTGGATATTAATGGTGACCGTTTCCATGCTGCTTGACCTACGTATATTGTGCTTAAGCAATATAGTGGTCTTGCTCATCATTTTCTGTTAGGCATAATGATAATCATATAAATCTATACATATCTATTTTGGAGTAAATTTTAGCAACCAACATCTAAAGCTATTTTAGTTATTATTTTCAAGGGCAAATTTATCTATGTCCCTGAAGTTAGGGTATAATTATAGTCAAGGACATTAAGTTTTAAAATGTAACATACCGTGACCAAATACTTTTAAAATATATCAGTCTTGTTCATCCGTCAGGGTTCCGTCCAAAAAGTGTACTTTTTGTATGATGTCATCAATATGTATTTTTAAAATGACGATACTACCCCTTGTACTGTATATACTGAATATTTTTAAAATTTTTAAATTAAGATTTCAAGCCTTAATTTAAAGTCACAATTATGATTTTCTTGAAACCCTAATTTGCAAATTAGGGTTTTCTTGAAACCTAATTTTCAAATTTTGATTTGTTCTCTCTCCCATTGCCGCGACCAATCTCTTACTGGTGTCGCCTCCTTCTCCGGCGATGTCGCCCTTCCCCTTCCACCTGTTCTCTCTCCCGGCACCTCGCCCTCCCCGCGGCAGCCCCTTCCCTCGCCCCACACCGCAGTGCCTTTCCTCGCCCCACGACGCCAGCGCCTTCCCTCGCCCCACGACGGCATCCCCTTCCCTCCGCCGACCTAGATCTAAAATAAAGAGATGAGAGAGACAATCTTGATCTGAACATGGACATGATCCCCGCCATCCCCTTCCCTCCGCCAGCCTCTTCCTAACGACCTAGATCTGAAAGGAAGAGACAGGAGAGACAACAACATCCGAGGCCCGCGACCTACCGAACATGCACATGGTCACCGAGCACCTCCGCCCTGCTGCACCGTCTTCGACGCCCACCGTGAAATGAAGAGACGGGAGATGGAGAGAGAGAGAGAGAGGAAAGAGAGAAAAAAGATGAAGAAAATGGAATTTTAATTTTATTTAGGGGCAATTCAGTCTTTTCGTTAAAACCGTTACGTATTTTTGTAATTTGTCCTATTTTCAATCATTCGTGCTTCCTGCGGGGACATCTATATACATACAGGTTCTGTGATGATGTCTGGACCTTCATATTGCAAGATGCTTTGTTCAAGGACGAGGATTACATTGAGTATGTTGACCAGGTTAACATATATAATGGCGTGTCGCGAGAAGCCTGGTCTTTTCCTATCTGCCGTAGTAGAAGGGATGTGGGTACTGGGTTGAGGGAAGTTTAAGCATATCATACTTCAAATAAAAAGAAAACATATTTTACTTCGCTCTTGCTGCCGAGATTTTAGCTTTATGGGTTGAAAGTTCCCATCGCATCATTGATGATCGAGAGTTCACCGACCAGATCAAAAACTGCAATAACATCGGGTTTTGGTTTCTATTTCGGTTTGTAAGCTCCCATTAGCTTCAAAACTTTTTGCGCTAACAAAGCTGCATGGAATATGCTCCAGGGGGTCACTTCAAATGGCATCGTCCTCTGAAGTACACTGATTTTTAGTGTCTTTCGAGTAGCAGTGTCTTTCTTTCGAGAAAGGTCTGATAGTCTTGAACCATTGATTTCAATCGGTTAAGATCTTTAAATTATGAGCAACTATAATAAGAAGAAAGGTTGATGAATACAAGAGTTTATTTAACAATATATCTATCAGTTCGTTCTAAATGGACGGAATTGTTGATTCCGAACCACAGAATATTCCTACCTTCTCACACTCATGTAACCTCATTTTCTTGCTTTCCACTGCTTGCAATTACTGATGTTTGGACGCACAGTTCTCGATTTCTTACCGTTCCTCAACAAATGAACAAACGGTACAACTGATTAATGGCAGGCACATGTGATGTGCCTCAACGGAAAAATAGCATTCAGAAACTTGCAAGTACTGTATGTAAATATAAATGGACTTTGGTTTTTTCTTCTCGGCCACGGCAATCAATCGACCACCGCTACTTTGCTGCATTGCATCAGGATGCGAGTGCAGTACCAAGTCATGATGGTTCCTATCTCCTTGACCATTTTCTAGCTGAAACTCTTAACTGCACTCCTCCTTTCATAATGTTACATATGTACACGTTTGTTGCCTTTCAAAATCTTTTCATGTCATTTTGTCGTGCTTTCTGCTTACATTTTTTACGTCGAAAGTAATAAAATAACGGAATACCAATATCAAAAAAATTGAGTGACAACATCAATCTTTTATTAAAAATTTTGAGATTATTTTCAATAATACTATTTTTCTCTATGAATGGACATCTTTCAATTGGAAGAATCTAAGGTAGATTTCCTTCAAAGCTCACGTTGGTTGCAACGGGCAAAAGTGAAAATAATTTTTGAGGACCAATTTGTATTGTTGTTTGGACTTTTGAGATTCGTTTCCCTCGTGTTTTAGCTTGCACAGCCAAAAGCGTTTCGCGGATGATTGGAGACTCGTTTTCTTTGTTGACATAATTGTGTTCTGGACATTTTTTTTGTTATTACAATATGATGTTGTAGGGGTTAATCACGTTCTGTAGTACCAAGTGTAGTAACATTCACGCAGCTTTTACCCTGACATCACTTTCCCCTTTTCAGACTTTCTTTCTTGTACTCTGTCTTCCCGTTTCTAATAATAATTTGCGGTTAGACTTGACAAGTATATTAATAATTTATATTATATATTGTATATTTTTATTGTACCTTTTAGAGAAAGGAGAAAAAAATAATGAATTAAAAGAGAGAAAACTGATTGGTGGAGCATTGAATGTGAAGAGAGAAATAAAATAAAAATAGGTGCGGAGAGAGAAAACGAGTTGGTGGAGAGTTAAATGTACAGAAAAAAATTAAATAAAAAAGTGAAAAAGAAAATATGATCAATATATGAGGGGTGGAAGGAGTATAAAATAACGAAACTCACGGAACATTAACTTCTTTTTGTTTCTTTCGTTGCACTCTCTCTAGAGCTTCAAGTCTTTAACGTCGTTGTCTAAATTAGACGTCTATTACCAAAGAAAAAAACATGCTTTCATAAGTTATTTGTGCTAACACACATTAACTTCTTTTTGTCGCTGTCTCGGAGGTCTACCAAAAAAAAAGAAGATAAATAAATAAAATGCTTCCAAAAATTCTTTGTGCTAACATTTCAAAACAAGTGGGCGCGTTTCTCACCTTATATGAACACCTGATATAAAAAAAAAACATAATTTGACAGGCTCATTAATTAATTTGATTTGATATGCATGGAGTAGGACTAGCGTTCTGCATTATGTACTGGTCCCAGGCCTTAATGAATTTTCAAGCGTTAGGGTAGAAAACAAAGACATGCTTCTGCATGCAGCTTTACCACATACGCAACTCATAAACCATGTAACGATCAATCACACTCTCACTCACGAAAGAAAAGTCATAACTACTGCAACACCAACTACAGCTCTATATATCACCCATCAATCCAGGCCACACATGCGACTCCACTTTCAAAGCCGTGCTGGATGGGCACGTGAACGCAATTTTACCCTTACAATCATGAAGACTCTTCAATATTTTCACATTTTCTTGCTGTCTCGTTAATGATTGAGTTTTGACTGTTATCCCGGTAGGAAGAATCTTCATCATATTTTTTATATAATGACAATTAATCACTTTTTAATTATTTTTAGTGACTTTTAATTATTGACGTTAAAAAAGTACTGTTATTAATTGTCACTGAAAGTGTTAGAAAAAAAGACACTTATTCGTTTTCTGTTTTGATTTATATTTTCACGATTTTCGTATTCAGTTAGAAAATAACTCCTGTACTTTTATTATTTTTACCAAAAAAATTTAACTATTTTTTCTTACTTTGGGTTAAGTTTAGATGAAAAAAGCTGAAAACACCTCAGAGGCGGATGTGTTTTCAGTTTTTTGTCACTGTTTGAGTAATTTTAATCAAAACGAAAATAAAAAATAATAAAAGTACACAAAAAAGAATCTTTTTTATTATCATTGCAAAAAATCAGAAAACGAATATAGTAAACGTTGAACTCGATCCTTGTACTTTTTTTTCCAAACAACTCGCAGCTATATATACATGGGTATATTGTTGGGTTTTGTGAGTTGAGTTGTTTGAAAACAACTCACTCTTTTGTCCCACATTGCTTAGAAGTGAGTTTTGAAAAAGGTTTATAAGGGCAAAAGTATTTTTATTTTACACTTAATGGTGAGACTAGAGTGTGCTAGTCCCCATGCTACCCGCGTACGGGTGCTAGAGATGTCAATGGGCCGGGCTTGGGCCGGCCCAGCACGAGCCCAACGGGCCTCCAGAGAAAACGGGCCGAGACCAGGCCTGATGACAGGAAACGGGTCGGGCCAGGCTCGGGCCTGAAATCTGGATATATGGGCCCAGTCCAAGTCCTGGCCCTAGCTCAATATTTAGGGCCGAGCTTGGGCCAGACCCGGGCCCAATTATTTATTTATTTATATGACATAGAAAAATAGGTTACAACTGGCCCTGAAAATTGAAATTGTAATTCATGGACATAGATTGTACATTTATGCTTAACTGTACTAATCCACTATAGAAAAAAGTGACATAGGAAAATAGGTTACAACTAGCCCTGAAATTGTACAGATCTTTGGGAGCCTATCCTCAGAATTAAGGATCTCCTTCTTACAGTCATTCGGGACTTTTAGTGTCACATTTTGGTAGATGTTTAAAACTCTTGATCAAAAAGGGTCTATCGATTGTTAATGGTACATCTTAGTCAAAATGAGAGTTAGCGGCGAGGCCGATTACAAGCTACGATGGCAATTGCCATCAGTGGAACTACATTACAAGAATCCCTTCAGAAACATAAGGTAAAAGCATAACAGTTAAGAGATCTTGGCCACCTTGAATTCCCTTCTACTTCACTCTTTCATAGAGTACAACCCAATTTACAGTCGTATCTCGATGCAGTTTAATGGAGCCTAAAGCATACCAAATCACACAACCAAGAAAAGAAAAAGAAGATCAGAGATCTACCACTTCCTGACGGTAGAAGCCTTCACTACCGGCCGCCGCTGCTCAAAGGACGACACGACATCGATGCCGACCGCCGTCACCACCTCGTGAGCATCGTCGCCGCCGCTGCTTGCTTAATACCCATATCCGGAGATATCGGCCCATTGCAACCGGATTGCAATAGCCGAAACACGCTGCAAACAACCTCAAGAACTGATTGTGTGGGTATGGTGGCGTTTGGCCATCGTTGAGGTGATGGTTGGCCGGAGCAGTAGTGGCTGGTTGCGGGGATGATTATGGAGGGTGGTTGTAGGTGTGATGGTGGCGGGTGAGGTAAAGAGAGAGAATCCAATGAATAAGAAGAGAAGCAGATATGTGAAGAGGGCCAAAACCGGGCCAATACAGGGCCGATTCTAAAAAATGGGCTAGCCCGTTTTTAGGGCCTGGCCTGGGCTTTTTAGGGCCGGGCCGGGATAAAATCTTGGAATTGTGCGACCTAGTCCAAGCCCTGGTCCAGAGCCCTAATGTGTTGGGCCGTCACTGTTCATGTGGAGGGCCGGGCCAGCCCGGGCCAAAAACGGGCCGGGTCGGGCCATCCCGCGGGCCGCCGGGCCCTTTTGACATCTCTAGCGGGTGCGCGAGTTTAGGCGCACTTTGCACGCTTGCCGCAGTCGCGAAAAACGTGACTTATTTTTAGAAAATATTTTGTATTTTTGGAAAAATAGTTTTATTGAAAAAGGTGTGTGATTTATTTAAATTTGAATTTTGATTTATTGTCAGTTATTTTTAACTGCTACAACTGTTTTGATTTTCCAATAGTTGTGTATGTCCAAAAATTTATACCTTTTCAGATTTATAAATACATGTTTTTCAGTTCTTTTAAGATACTGACTTACTATTTTTAAAAAAAACTCTTCATTTTTGTAAATTACTATAACAAAAAAAGTGCACTACTTCAAAGAGAATTCCAAAGGGAATTTTTGAATTTGCTGTTTGCAGATTCTCAAAGATTTTGTTGTATCCTGGAGCATAGTTGGTGAAACTGGATCATTTTGATGGCAACAACTATGCTCGATGGAAGGACAAGATGATGTTTCTTCTCACTGCTTTAAGGATTTCATACATTATGGATCCTGAATTGTTGCCACCACTAGAGGAACCAAGGACTTCTGCAGAAGGTGTTCTACCCGATGCCGAAGAATTTGAGTGTGTTAAGAAGGAGAGGAAGAAACGCGAAGAAGACGAACTTCGTGCCGTGGACACATTCTGAATGGGCTGTCAAATCGTCTATACGACTTGTTCACCGAAATCAAATCTGCCCGTGATATTAGGAATGCGTTGGACTACAAGTATAAGGCTGAAGAGGAAGGTACAAATAAATACCTTATTGCTCAGTACTTCGATTTCGTAATGGTTGATGATAAACGTGTGTTAGAACAAGTCCATGCTCTTCAAGTGATTGTTAATAAGATTCGAGCCCTCAAGATTAGCCTTCCAGAATCGTTTCAAGTGGGGGCTATAATTGCAAAATTACCCCCTTCTTGGAAGGATTACTGGAAGAAGTTGCTGCATAAGTCAAAGGACTTTACATTGGAACAGTTTCAGAAACACCTTCGTATTGAAGAGGAGTCACGCAAACGTGAAAATGAGGTTACTGTTCCGGTTGAGTCCAATTTGCAATATGTGGATGGGAGCGGATCGCAGTCTAAAAATCCGACCTTGCAAGTAAGGAAGAACGATGAACAATTTAAGAAGAAAGCTAACCAAGATGGAGAACAAAAGAAGAAGAAAGGAAGCTGCTATGTTTGCGGGAAAAGGGTCACTACGCTAAGCAGTGTAGACATCGAAAGGGAAAATCCAATGGAAAGGATGGAAAGGCAAACATGGTAGAAGAAAATCTCGTTGCTATGATTTCTGAAGTTAACATGGCAATGGAGAAATCTGGATGGTGGTTCGATTCTGGCGCCACAGTTCACGTCTGCAAAGACAGTCTATGTTTAAAGCATATGAAGAAGTGACTGATGGCCAAGAGGTGCAAATGGGAAACCATACTTGTGCCAAAGTTTTTGGCAAGGGAACTGTGGAAATCAACTTCACGTTCAGAAGGAAACTTAGTCTTTTGAGTCTAATGTGATAGTAGAATCTCGAGATGTAGAATTCTTTGAAAATAAGTTTTCTACTAATTATGAAGTCATAAAATGATGATTCTCAAGGAAATGGTCCAAATGAACCTTTAGGATTGGAAAGGCAACAACAGGATCAACTTAGTGATTCTAGAACTCAGCCAACAGAACCTAGAAGAAGCACTAGAGCAAGGAAATAGAAGGAATTGAATTCAGATTTTGTTTCTTCTCAAAGTATTGTGTTTCTTGTTGAAGGTGATAGAAATAATAATGTAATTAACAAGTACCCTATCGTGTTAAATTTGGAGAATGACCAAGGTCATTTAGTGAGGCTATGTCATCAAGAGATGCATCCTTTTGGAAGGAAGCAATTGATGATGAAATGGACTCAATTATGTCTAATAACTAGTTGATTTACCCCAAGGTTCTAAACCCATAGGGTGTAAGTGGGTTTTTAGAAGAAAATACAATTCTGATGGTTCTGTTCAAACCTTTAAGGCTAGATTAGTAGCCAAAGGGTTTAGACAGAAAGAGGGAATTGATTATTTAGACACTTATGCACCAGTTGATCGTATAACTTCAATCAAAATTCTCATGGCTTTAGCATCCATTCACGATCTTTATGTTCATCAAATGGATGTTAAGACTGCTTTCTTAAATGGAGACTTGAGTGAAGAAGTCTACATGGAGCAACCCGAAGGGTTTGTCTTACATGGAAATGAAAAGAAGGTACGCAAGTTAGTTAAATCACTATATGGGCTTAAACAAGCACCAAAGCAGTGGCATGAGAAATTTGATTCGGTTATACTATCTTTTGGTTTTAAGCATAACAGTGCAGACATGTGTATTTATTCTAAATTCACTACTAACTATGGAGTGATAGTTTGCTTGTATGTTGATGACATGCTGATTTTCAGAACTAATATGGATGGGATAAATGAGACCAAGGAGTATCTATCTTCCATGTTTAAAATGAAAGGCTTGGGTGAGGTATATACTATCTTAGGAATAAAAGTAAGGAAGCATAGTAGGGGTTATGCTTTGAGTCAATCTCATTACGTTGAGAAAATATTGACTAAGTTTAAACACCTTGGATTTAAAGAGTTTAGTACTCCTTTTGATCCAAATATGAAATTAGCAAGCAACTCCGGTAGAGCAGTAGCGCAACTAGAATATGCTAGTGCTATTGGTAGTTTAATGCATGCTATGCATTGCACAAGACCGGATATTGCTATTGGTAACCCCAGTGTAGAACATTGGAAGGCTATTGGTCGAATCCTTGGTTACCTTAAGAGAACCATGGGATTCACATTGTTTTACAATGATTATCCGGCTGTATTAGAAGGATACACCGATGCAAGTTGGATCATGAGTGTGGGAGATAATAAGTCTACTTCTGGTTGGGTATTTACCTTAGCAGGAGGAGCAGTTTCTTGGGCAAGCAAGACACAGACGTGCATATCTCATTCCACTATGGAATCCGAATTTATTGCTCTTGCAGTAAGTGGTAGGAAGCAGAATGGATTAGAAACTTATTGTTGGATGTAAAGTTATGGCCTAATCCTATGCCTCCTATTTCTGTTTACTGTGATAGTGAAGCCACTTTATCAATGGCATATAGTTGTACCTATAATGGTAAGTCTACGACATGAATTTGTGAGACAATTGATACAAGATGATGTTATAACAATTGTCTATGTGAAGTCAAGTAAAAACTTGGCAGATCCTCTTACAAAAGCTTTGTCAAGAGAGCTAATAAGAATGACATCTTATGAGATGTGGCTGAAACCTATTGAATTGATCACCAGTAATGGTAACCCGACCTAACACTAGGAAATGACTAGTCGTAAGGTTTAAAGGGTAAAAATAATTTACTGATGTGTGATTGTTAGTATTGATAATGTCGAGCCCCTAAATGTTGAAGTATTCAGTACTGTCCGTTACGATTTAAAGGTTGAGAGTTTTCTCTTAATGAAGTATGAGACTATTTTGTAATGTGTTCTAGTAGCGGAAATACATAACATAACTTCACCTATATGAACTTAGAAGTGATGCCACTTCTTATGAAAGTTTGGGTTTACTGTCTAGAGAGTTCATGAAACTGGATATAACACAAGGCCATAATAGTGCTAGGTTGATTAAGAATTTCTCGTCGAAGCAAGAAATTTGTATGTGTGCGATAGCTCCGATTTTATAATAAAGAGTAGCTAGTTTAAAGCTAAAGCCACTAGTAACTCTTATAGAACTTTGAGCTATTCGCACTAACGAAAGGTTTAAATTGAAAGATACCTTTATGTATGCATATTAATTTCTCGTATGTCTTGGTTATAGTTATTTTTTAAACTAATCGTTGTTTTCAAACAAGTGGGGGATTGCTGGGTTTTGTGAGTTGAGTTGTTTGAAAACAACTTACTCTTTTGTCCCACATTGTTTGGAAGTGAGTTTTGAAAAATGTTTATAAGGGTAAAAGTGTTTTTACTTTACACTTGGTGGTGAGACTAGAGTGTGCTAGTTCCTATGTTACACGCGTGCGGGTGCGCGAGTTTAGGCGCACTTTGCACTCTTGCCGCAGTTGTGAAAAACATGACTTATTTTTGAAAAATATTTTTTATTTCGGAAAAATAGTTTTATTGAAAAAGGTGTGTGATTTATTTAAATTTGAATTTTGATTTATTATCAGTTATTTTTAACTGTTACAACTGTTTTGATTTTCCAACAGTTGTGTCTGTCCAAAAATTCACACATTTTCAGATTTATAAATACACGTTTTCAGTTATTTTAAGATACTGACTTACTATTTTCAAAAAAACTCTTCCTTTCTACAAATTACTATAACAAAAAACGTGCACTGCTTCAAAGAGAATTCCTAAGGGAATTTTCGAATTTGCTGTTTGCAGATTCCCAAAGACTTTGATGTATCCTGGAGGATTGTTTGTCTTTAACTCGTCAGCAAACTCGGTTTCGAGTGGGACAAATAAAGCCTTAAAGACAGCGATCACGCGTCTCAAAATCTTTATTTGCGATTCCAATTCCATCAAATTTTCAACATATATAGCAGAAAAAAACTTCCCAAATATCCCAGCTCAATCTCCCATCCTTACCCACCCACACCCAAAAGTCCTCCCTCCGTCCCTCCACACATTCACACTCGCACGTACATTGCTTCTATAGTCTTGGCTTGCACCAAAAAATGTACAGAAAAGGGTTCTGGACTGTGGAGGAGGACAGGGTTCTAACGGAGCATATAAGGGTGCATGGGAAAGGAAGCTGGAATCGTATTGCTAAGATGACAGGTTTAATCTCCCCTTAATCTAGTGAAGCAAACATGCAACTGATATAGAGCTTGAAATGGACGACTTTGATCTTTTGTGAACGTTTCTATGTATACTTCAGGTCTGAAGAGGTGTGGCAAGAGCTGCAGGTTGAGGTGGGTGAATTATCTAAGTCCTGGTGTGAAGCGAGACGATTTCTCTGAAGAAGAAGATGACCTCATTATTCGGCTTCATAATCTCCTTGGTAACAGGTTTATCTTCTGACTAATCTTTCCACTTTCTAGCTAATAGATCATTCCATCAATATCTTGATGACAAAAATATCATTAAGAATTTTTGAAGAAGTCAATAGGCAACTGTCTGGCAAATGAAGAAACCAAGGCGATAGTCCTAGTAGTCAGGGAGTTCGCGTTCTCCCAGCCTTCATGTTGAGTGCAAAATTTCGATCCACTCCCAGTAGACAAAGCATCGAATACACGCAACTCCAAAAATCCGCATACTTGAAGAGAGCCATTTTCGCATTTTTGGTCACGTCAAATAGCTTTAGGTTGCACTAGTTGGGCACATTGACAATGTTACTTAAAATGACTAAAATGGTGATTACTTTTGTTGAAGGTGGTCTTTAATTGCTGGGAGGGTGCCAGGACGAACTGACAACCAAGTAAAGAACCACTGGAACACTCATTTGTGCAAAAGGCTCGGAATCAAGAAGGGGAAAACCAAAGCCAATGCTAATTCAAAAACAACCTCTGTGGCATCGACAGAGAAAAGTTCTGAGACGCCCCTGCGTGAAGAAAATTTTGGAGCTACCAACCAGAGGGCGATTGAACAAGGTTGCTTTGATACACAAGAGCTAACCCTGAATTACGGTGATTATGAGAGCTCTTATTGGTTTTCTGGTGACGACTTTAGCTTAAGCACACCTAGTCTGATGGAACTTCTTGATCAGTATTTTCCTGGTTTTGTTTCAAACCACTGATTAGTAGCATTTTCTGTTGGCCCTTGTGTTATACACATGTTTTGACTAGGTTGATGCACTTTTGAGTAGCCTATCTTAACTTCAAGGCATGGACAGAAATGCTGAGGTTAAGTTGCTGAAAGACCAATAAAACCAGTGCCAAAATTGACTGATCCAAGGCAAATAAGTACATCCATCGTGAAGGTACATAGCGTGCCAAAAATAATTTTGTAGTGAATCCGCATTTTATCTTTTGTAAAGGAAAGTCCATAATTCGAGTTCGCTCCAAAAATAACTTGCCATACTTGAAACTTGCTATTCATGAAAGCAAAAATGGAATTGTTTTGTTGGCTTTCCGGTTTCATATATATATATATATATATATATATATATATATATATATATATATATATATATTCCTTTTGGGTACAGAAACTTGCATTCAGTTGTTAAATTTCTCTAGAAAAAAGGAGAAATGACACAGAGATGAAGGAAGTTAGCTTCCAACTTTCTAAAGCTCAGGTAAGGCATCAAATGTTAATGCCATAAAGGTTTTCAAAATAGTTGCCTGAACCAGCTCTTCAACAGTGCCGATATCTGACTCATCTCGTTCAAAGGAAAAAACAAAGCCGTTTAAGTTTCGTAAACCTTAACGAGGAATTAATACTCGACCGAGCTTTTGTAGTAATTACACTAACCAACATGTGAGTTAATATTTACTAGTAGTCTACCATCTACGCTTTAATTACCCATAAATTGATGAGGTAAACATTTTTCAATTCTAGCATAAGGAAAATAAGATTTGTTCCAAAGCAAACCATCCATTCTTCTCTAGAAAAAAGCCAATCTTCGGATGTTGTACACCTCAATTCATGGGTCCTTTTACTCGAGTTGATATTGAGCCATCGGGACATGTGTCACGGGCTGTCCCTTGCACCAGCCTAGCACTGCGCCCCTGCGCCCATGCACCCTTCCAACACGCGCCCATGTGCCCTCGGAAATTCTTCAAGTCTCGCGCCCATGCGCCCGTCAAGCACAGCGCTAGCGTGCCCAACTGCAGTGCCCGTATACGCCAAAAGCCAACCGTGAAGATCTGAAGATCCAGGTATGCGTTTTTGCTCAATTTTGGTGGAGATCACCCTTGTATATTTTTAAGTTTCCTTGTAAAATTTCAAGTCATTCTGAGTTGTATTTCTCTAAAAAGGGGCACTATGACTCCTCGTACATAGTGACGTCTACTACTATCAGGTGGTATCAGAGCCGTGATTGCCCAAGGGATCGTGGCTTCCGCCACGAAAATACTGTGGAATAGTTTGTTGAGAAAAACTATGGCCAACTCGAATGAGAGAATCGATGCTTTGGAAGCACAGATACGGGACATGTTCAAGAGCGACGAGGATGCTCCAGGCATCCTGAAGCAATTCTCCATTCGCCTTGACGCATTGGAAGTGAATCTTGAAGCCACTGATAATGCCCGATATGTTGAGAACATGGAGTGGGAGGGCAGGTTTCAGGAGCTTCAGGATCGAGTGGAACACCATGCACGACATGTTGAAGGTTTAGACTGGGAGTCTAAATTTCAAGAGCTCCAGGATCGAGTGGAGCTTCTTAGTCGTGCAGTGGTTAACACACCCGGAGGGGGTGCGGAGCACTCATCGAGGCTCCGCATGCCAGAGCCCAAGAGTTACGGGGGAGCCCGTGACGCCAAGGAATTAGAAAACTTCCTTTTCGATATAGAACAATACTTTCGAGCCATCAGAGTGGACTCGGAAGCGACGAATGTGTCGATGGTTGCCATGTCCTTGGTTGGAGATGCCAAGTTATGGTGGTGGAAGAAGTACACAGAGATCGAAGATGGGTCTTGCATCATAAACACATGGGATATACTCAAACGAGAGCTAAAGAGACAGTTTTTCCCAGAGAGCACCACATTCAACTAGAGGAAAGCGTTGTTGGAATGCAAGCACACCGAATCAGTTTGGGAGTATTGCCAGGCATTTTCTGCCTTGATGTTGGACATCAGCGACATGTCCGCAGTCGACAGACTCTTCTTCTTCATGGAAGGGTTAAAACCATGGGCTTGCACCAAGCTTAATAGATGTCGGGTGAACAACCTTAACGAAGCCATCATCGCTGCCAAGAGCCTTTTAATTTAGATTACAACTCTGAGCCACAGAGACCACCTCAGAGAGGAAATCCATGCAGAAGTAATGGTGGCAAGAAGCCAGGGGGTCAAGTGCCAAACCAAAGTTGGGGCAGTAAAAGCAGTTGGGCGTCAAACTCTTCCACCCAACAGAAGAGTGGAGTTCGGTTCAAAGCCAAGCCTGACGCTAGCACCAGCGGAGAAGTGAAGAAACCTCCTTTCAGGGGTTACTTCTTGTGCCAAGGACCGCACGTGATCGCTAACTGTCCGCAGCGACAGATGATGAATGCCTTCTTTGACAACATTGGGCAGGTGCAACGTGGGGAACAATATGGCTCTCAATTAAGGCATCCACCAACAGAGGAGCAAACAGACGCACAAGATTATGAAGAGGAAGATGCCGTCGGGGCCTTTCCTCAGTGGTGTAATGCTGTGACAGCGCAGGTTGGGAACCCCGAAGAGAGCTTGACTGGGGAAAAGCCTAAAGACATGCCGCCAAAGAAAAAGGGCGATGTACCAGGGAAAGGCTTGATGTATGTGGACATCAAGGTTAACGGGAAGGCCATCAGGGCCATGGTGGACACATGAGCTACCCATAATTACATTTTTAGCAGCGAAATGGAAAGACTGGGTCTAACTTTAGAAAAGGGTACAGATGGGTGAAGGCTATCAACTCTGCCGCACAGCCAGTAGCGGGGATAGAGAGATCTGTTTTGATCAAGATTGGCCCATACGAAGGAAGGACCAACTTTTCACTAGTCATCATGGACAAATTTAAGCTGATCCTTGGGTTGGAGTTTCTGTGTGACACGAAGACCACAGTGATGCCATGCACCAACTCTCTAGCCATGCTTGGGAGTAAACCGTGTGTCATCCGGACTATATCTCCTAGGGCGAGAGAGCGTTCTATCTTAGCCCTCCAGTTGAAAAAGGGATTAAAACGGGACGAAACGACCTACCTTGCCATGCTACGGTGGGACGAGATTGATTGAAGAAGTATCGGCACCATTACCCAAAGAAGTTAAAGTGATATTAAACGACTTTGAAGATGTGATGCCTGATGAATTGCCGAAGAAATTGCCACCTAGAAGGGCAATTGACCATGAGATCGAGCTCGTGCCATGCACGAAGCCACCTGCCCGAGCTCTGTATCGGATGTCACAACTAGAACTTGCTGAACTCAGAAAACAATTGACGGAGTTGCTAGACGCGGGTTTGATCACTCAAGCGAAGTCACCTTACGGTGCACCAGTCCTCTTCCAGAAGAAACAAGATGGTTCCTTGCGGATGTGTGTGGACTACAGGGCGCTAAACAAGGTGACTATTTGGAACAAGTATCCTATTCCTTTAGTCGCTGATTGTTTTGATCAGCTTAGTAGGGCGAGAGTGTTTAACAAGTTGGACTTAAAGTCTGGGTATTGGTAGGTCCGAATCGCCGAAGGTGACGAGGCGAAGACAACTTGTGTCACCAGATAAGGTGCGTATGAGTTCCTGGTCATGCCGTTCGGCTTGACCAACGCCTCGGCCACATTTTGCACCTTGATGAATTAGGTTTTGCGGGACTACATTGATGATTTTGTAGTGGTGTATCTCGATGATATTGTGATCTACAGTTCCAGCTTGGATGAGCATCTGAAGCACTTGAGGAAGGTGCTTACCCGACTGAAGGAGCACGAACTATACGTAAAGCTGTCGAAATGCACTTTTGCCCAGACCAAGATTAAATTCTTGGGCCATGTGATAGAACAGGGTTAGATAAGGATGGACTCAACTAAAGTTCAAATGATATAGGAGTGGCAGCCACCAACTAATGTTTCAGAACTGAGATCTTTCCTTAGATTGACCAACTATTATAGGAAGTTTGTCCGAGATTATTCGAGAATGGCCCATCCCCTAACCGAACTTCTGAAAAAGAGCAAAGTTTGGGAATGGTCCAAGGAGTGTCAATCGGCCTTCTCGGCTATGAAGCGGGCTATGTCTGAAGATCCGGTACTTGCTCTCCCCGATGTGTCGAAGTACTTTGAAGTTCATACGGATGCTTCTAACTTTGCACTAGGAGGGGTTCTAATGCAAGAATGTCACCCAGTGGCATATGAGAGTAGGAAGCTCAACGAAGGAGAACGTCGCTACACCACTCATGAGAAAGAGTTGCTCGCGGTAGTGCATTGTCTCAGAGTTTGGAGGCACTACCTGCTTGGTTCTAGCTTCATAGTACGGACAGACAACATTGTAGTGAGCCACTTCTTGAGTCAATCTAAACTCACCTCGAAACAGGCCAGGTGGCAGGAACTTTTGGCAGAATTCAACTTCATGCTCGAGTACAGGGCAGGCTCAACCAACAGCGTAGCAGACGCCCTCAGCAGGAGAACCGAACTAAATCAGGTAGCATTGATGGCCATGAATGCTATTGTTAGAGTAGACAGCCGAGTTGCCATCAACATCGAAAAGAAGATCAGGAAGGCCTTTACCAGGGACCCGGTTGCCCAACAACTGTTGAAACTGATCGAGAGTGGTAAAACTCGACAGTTTTGGCAAGAAGATAGTTTGCTGATGACCAAAGGAAGACGGGTATACGTCCCTAGAGTCGATGATCTGAGACGAACATTGATTCGAGAATGTCATGACACCCTTTGGGCAGGCCACGCCGGAGGAGAAAGAACATTAGCTCTCCTTCAACAAGGTTACTACTGGCCCCAAATGGGGGATGAAGTGCAGGAGTATGTGAAGACATGCCTTACTTGTCAGTAGAACAAGGTGGAGCGTAAGAAGAAAGCAGGGTTACTATAACCGATGTCGGTCCCCAAGAGACCGTGGGAGAGTGTGTCATTGGATTTCATCACTGGTCTACCGAAGGTTGAAGACTTAGGCACAATTCTTGTTGTCGTTGATCGGTTTAGCAAGTATGCGAGCTTTATCGCAACACCCAAGTATTGCTCAGCTGAAGACATAGCGCAACTTTTCTTTAAGTATGTGGTGAAGTATCGGGGCATACCTCAAGACATTGTCAGTGATCGGGACTCCCGCTTCACTGGAAACTTTTGGACTGAACTCTTTAAGTTATTCGGATCTCAACTTTTGATGAGTTCAAGTTATCATCCAGAATCAGACGGTTAGACGGAGCGGTTCAATTCCATGTTAAAAGAGTACCTCCGCCATTTTGTCAGTGCAACATAGAAAAATTGGGTCAAGCTACTGGATGTTGCCTTGCTGTGTTTCAACTCACGCAAAAGCTCTTCGACAGGGAAGAATGCTTTTAAGATTGTGAATGGACAACAACCGTTACTACCCCACACAGTAAATGTCCCCAACACAGGAAAATCTCCAAGGGCCATAAGCTTCAGCGAAGAATGGAGGCAGAATATAGATCTAGCTCACTCCTACCTTGAGAAAGCAACCAGAAGAATGAAGAAACACGCTGACACGAACAGGAGATCTCAAGAGTTTAACGTGGGCGACAAAGTTATGGTTAAGTAATTGCCACAAGATCTCAAATTTCTAAGGGGAAAAGACTCTCGTCTTTTGTAGAAATATGAGGGACCCCTGACTATAGTGAATAAGATAGGCAAGATGGCTTACAAAGTTGATTCGCCTCATTGGTGGAGCCGCCAGCTCCATCCTGTCTTTCACGTCAGCATGTTGAAGCCATTTCATAAAGACACAAATGACCCTTCCAGGGGCCAAATCAGGAGACAAGGACTCAAACCCAAAGCGGTAGGAAAGTGAGTTGCCGAAGCTATTTTGAATTATAAAGTGATTACTGCATCCCGCAAGCGCCATCAGGAGTACCTAGTCAAGTGGTAGAGATATACGGAAGAAGAGAACACTTGGGAACGAGCAGCAGACTTATCAGCCTACACCGACAAGATTGAAGCCTACCACATGCAGAATTTGACGTGGGCATCAACAGCTTTAGTGGGGGAGAATGTCACGGGCTATCCCTTACACCCGCCTAGCACCGCGCCCCTGCGCCTATCCAGCATAGCGCCCCCGCGCCCATCCAGCACAGCGCCCATGCGCCCTTCCAACACGTGCCCATGTGCCCTCGTAAGTTCTTTAAGTCTCTCGCCCATGTGCCCTCGTAAGTTCTTCAAATCTCTCGCCCATGCGCCTGTCAAGCACAGCGCCAGCTAGCCCAACTGCAGTGCCCGTGCACGCCAAAAGCCAACTGTGAAGATCTGAAAATCTAGGCATGCGCTTTTGCTTAATTTTGGTGGAGATCACCCTTGTATATATTTAGTTTCCTTGTAAAATTTCAAGTCATTTCGAGTTGTATTTCTCTAAAAAGGGACACTATGATTCCTCGCACATAGTGACGTCTACTACTGTCACTTAGGAAAATTCTCTTAGTGGTACTATATGGGAGGTCATGTAGCTTTATGCTAGACACCCATACCCGAGAGTCCCTTGCTTTGTTTTAGCTTGCCTGTCTAGCTAGATTGCACACTGTGGATGCAAACAAAGCCTTTTGTAAGTTGTAATGATGCTATTGAAGTAATAATTTGTGACCGTTCTGCCCTCGTGTTGAAATTTACTCTTTGTGCACTGTTTTATGAATGTTGATGCAATGAAGATATTTCGAGTGCCACACACGTGTGCCTAAGGGCGTGTGTCACTCGTGTTGACAATTTACTCTTTGTGCACTGTTTGTTGGCGATGGCCGGAGGTGTTGATGCACTGCTTGCTTTAAATTGTTGAGATTGGGTTGGCGGATTCTTCTTGGCGAGCGGCAAGTCGAGTGCCACACACGGTTTCCTTGTGCCATCAAGGGCCACCGTGTGTTACATGGTAATGTATTGCAGCAAAAGGACATTTAGGTAGCGTTTGGTAACACTTTCAGTTTTAATTTATTATTTCTAAAAAAATAAAAATCAAAACCAGTTAAATTTTTTTTATATAAAAACAAATGGGTGCTTGATTATTCAGTTTTTATTTTGAATTTTTTCTTTGGTGGTGGTTTGTGGTGGCGATGGCCGGAGGTGGCAGGCAGTGGCTGCCGGCCGGCGGAGGAGGCTGCCGGTCACCGACGGTGGTCGCTGGGCAATGGCGATGGGCGATGGGAGGGTGGTGGTGGTCTCAAAAAAAAAATCAAAACTGAAAACCGAAAACTCCTTTTTGGAGTTTTAAAAAAATAGTCCTGTTTTTAAAACCAGTTTTCAAGACTGAAGGAAAAAAAAAAAACAAAAATGGTGTATCCAACACACTTATTTTCTCCAGTTTACAAAACTAGAAAAATAAACGTTACCAAACAAAGCCTTAGTTTCTGCTCTAGTATATTTATTGGCATCAAAATTTATTGGGGTCTAAAAGTTATAGCCGAAATGGTATTGTCCTTGAGATATATTCTTTTAACCTGTTTGAAATTGATTCTGAGATATAAAATTTATTAAATTATTTTTAGAAAGCTAAAAAACTAATTTAATTGCTTTTCATAATTAAGTACACAAGAAACACTATTAATCCCGTCACTAAAAGTTTAGCGACGGAATTTGAAAATCTGTCTTTAAAAAATTAACTTTTAGCGACGGGACGATAAATTAATTAGCGACGGAAAATTCGCCGCTAGAGATAATTTTTGGATTTTAGTTAAAAAAAATTTTTGAAAATAATAATTTCAAAAAATATTTAGCGACGGAATATTTCGTTGCTAAAGGTATTAGCGACGGAAGATCCGTCACTAATATTCCGTCGCTAAAAGTCCTCCGGCAAAATATAATGGACAATGCCGAGTTGGGAGCCGGTGGACGTAGCTCGGCGTCTACCGCGACCACGAACGGTTCGTAATCTATCCGTAACTGATAACACGAAACCACCACAAGAAAATATGTATTTTGTGACGGAGTTTTAGCGACGGAAGGTATTCCGTCGCTAAACATGTCTTTAAGCGACGGAATATACCGTCGTTAAAACTCCGTTGCAAAATACTATTACCGACGGAAGACACCGTCGGTAAAAGTATTTTGCAACGGAGTTTTAACGGCGGACTTTTAGCGACGGAATTACCGTCGCTAAATATTTTTTATAAAATTAGTAATTTTGAGTTTTTTTTTAAAATTATTTAAACGACGGAATAAAACCGTCGCTAAAAATTCTGTCGCAAAAGTCTTTATAATAAGACATTCACCGACGGAGTTTTAGCGACGGTCTTATTCCGTCGCTAAAGATCCTCCATTTAAATTCAGATCTGGTTTCTTTCTCTCTCCCCGTTCTCTCTCTGAAATTCTGCTCCCACCCACCCACCGCCGTTCTCACCTCCGGCGACCCTTCTCTACGGCGACCCAGCTCCGGCGACACTCCCGTCCCCCACCCGACGCCGCGCCACCAAGCCTTGCACTCCGGTCGTGCCACAAAGCCCTCCACTGTCGCCGCGCAAGGAAACCCACCACTGCCGCCGCACCACCAACGCCGGCGCCGTCGTACCCACCTCGAGATTTGTATGTCAATTGCCCTAAATTATCTGAATTTTTTGTTAATTTGTCTTCAATTTAGGTTACATGCCCTAAATTATCTGAATTATTTAGATTTGTATGTCAATTTAGGTTCAATTTTTTGTTAATTTGTCAATTGCCCTAAATTATCTGAATTATTTATGATGTCATTCACTTTGTTGTTCAGACGGATCTTGGCTTATTGAAGAACTTGAACTTGTTATCTCTAATTTTCCTTAATTCTTGACGAGGTAGGGAAGAAAACCATATTCGGTAGTTAGTCTGTAACACCGATATAGATCATGGTGACGCTGAAAGGTCATAGATTATGGGCCATTGCATGACATCAGGATAAGAAAGCCTCTGTATTGTTTATTCAATTCAACCGACCACTAAATTGAAGTAATTGAACCATAATTGAACCCTAAGTAAATCCTAAATTGAATGCCCTAATTGAATCGAACCCTAAATTAAACTAATTGAACCCCTAATTAAACCCTAAATTGATTGCCCCAATCTAACCGAACCCTAATTGAACCCTAAATTGAATGCCTCAAATCAACCAAACCCTAAATTGAATCAATAGAGCCCCCTAATTGAACCCTAAATTGAAGTAATTGAATCCTAAATTGAATGCCCTAATTGAATCGAACCCTAAATTAAACTAATTGAACCCTTAATTAAACCCTAAATTGATTGCCCCAATCTAACCGAACCCTAATTGAACCCTAAATTGAATGCCTCAAATCAACCAAACCCTAAATTGAATCAATAGAGCCCCCTAATTGAACCCTAAATTGAAGTAATTGAATCCTAAATTGAATGCCCTAATTGAATCTAACCGAACCCTAAATTAAACTAATTGAACCCCTAATTAAACCTTAAATTGATTGCCCCAATCTAACCGAACCCTAAATTGAATGCCTCAAATCAACCGAACCCTAAATTGAATCAATAGAACCCCCTAATTGAACCCTAAATTGAAGTAATTGAACCCTAAATTGAATGCCCTAATTGAATCGAACCCTAATTTGAACTAATTGAACCCCTAATTAAACCCTAAATTGATTGCCCCAATCTAACCGAACCCTAATAGAACCCTAAATTGAATGCCCTAATCCAACCGAACCCTAAATTGAACTAATTGAACCCTAAATTGAATGCCTCAAATCAACTGAACCCTAAATTGAATCAATAGAACCCCCCCTAAATTGAACCCTAAATTGAACCCTAAATTGAATGCCCTAATACAATCGAACCCTAAATTAAAATAATTCAAGCGCATCGGATATGTGAATTTTGAACATTTTTTCCCATTTGAACATTGATCATTTGTTTAATAATTTTAGGTTGTTAATTGTGCGTTTTAGAATTGTGATTATTGATCGATGATTTTAGGTTATTAGCTGTGCATTTGAAGTAATTGCGATTATTAATTGATGATTTTAGATTGTTAATTGTGCATTGAGCATTTGAGATTATTGACGGAGGATGGGACCCAATTGGATTGAATGTGTGGTTTTTGTTAATTTTTATTGCATTGAGCATTTGAGAATTGAGAATTGAGGTTGTTGACGGAGGATGGGACCCAATTGGATTGAGATACCTGTTAGTTAGCGCAGACACGGACAGCACGTCTGATCGACGGTGTCCGACATTTAAAAAACAAATTAACGTATGCCGATGTGTCTGGAGGTGCGTGTCGGTGGGCGTCGGACACGTGTCCGGAGGCTTCGGACACGTGTCCAAAGGCGTCGGACACGTGTCGGTATGTGTCGGCGTTCTTGTGAAGGGCCGATTCTTCGAGCCACGCCTGTACTGGAAGGACTGGGATGCCGCTGCGAGGGAGGCCCTATGGGAGGAGTGGCTGGTACGGTGAAGTATTTTTTTCAGCGTTAGTAAATGTTAAATTACAGTTTGTTTTATGTTGTTAATTTGTGTTATTGAATGCCTTACAGGAGGGGTTCACGTTTGACACGCCTCAGCAGCAGGTACTGGGGCAGCAGGCTTTCTTTGCCTACATCGGCAAGAATTACCGCCGATGGCTCCACGATGCACGGGACCGGGCGAAGAAGGCGCTGCCCGCGGGTGCCCCGATGACGGACATGGCGAGATATCCCCCACATTGGATATCTCACCGTGTATGGGGGGAGATGATAGATCGGTGGGCTACGGATCCAGGTTGGGACGCCAAGAGTAAGAGCGGGACTGAGAACAGACAGAACAAAGATCCGACGCACACGGGGGGGTCGGTGCCACACGACATCGTCCGACACAAGAACGCGGTCGAGCACCCGGATCTGGAGGACGATGAGGTCGTAGCTCTGACGTATAATCAGACGCACGTGCGGAAGAAGGACAAGGACGAGACGCACCGGGCGGGCGACTATATTTCAGATATTGCCCGGCGGATCGATGTGAGTCAATTTATTTAAGTTAATGTTTTTTCTTTCTATCCTCAATGTCTGTTTCGTTAATTAATGCCCTAACATATCGTTAAACCACTATTTTTGCAGGCCTCGTATGAACAGCTAAGGGGGTCCGAGCAGCAGTCCGGACAGCCATCAGCGTCCACTAGTACGGCTGCGAGTACTGGGGGGTTGAAGCGATGGCTGGATACGCCGGAGGTCGTGAATCGGCCGAAAGGCCGCATACGCGGCCTGCCTAGCACGACTGCTCGTGCCGTGATAGGAGCGTCCTCACCCCCTGCTGCCCCTCCACAGACACCGGCTCCTCGGCCTCAGTTGGACGACGAGGAGATCCAGCGCATTGCTACAGTGGTGTGCCGGATGATCAGGGAGCAGGGCACTGCTGGACAGGCCGCCCCGGCCCCGGATCAGCAGGATCCAGATCCGGGACTCGGGAACCCCTGATGAGCCCCTTCCCGTGCCCGTTCCTAGCTTCCCCCCCCGTGCCCGCCTTGTACTCTTCTCCCCTCTCCTAACCGGCTATATCCGGTTCCCGGCTTGTACATATATGAATTTTTTTTATTATAAATTTTTTTTATAATTGATTATATATATTTCTTTCTGTATTGATTATTGCGCGTTGTTGTTGAGATTTGAAAATTGTATTACAGGTTTGGGTAATTGAAAATAAAAAAAAAATTCAAAAAAAAAATTGACTTTTGGCGACGGATTAATTCCGTCGCTAAAGTATTCCTACAATCAGTTATTTAGCGACGGAATATTCCGTCGCTAAATAAGTTTTTTAGCGACGGAATATTCCGTCTCAAAAATATAAATCCGTCGCTAATTAAAATAAATCCGTCGGTAAAAATGACATATTTAGCGACGGATTTAAAAATTCCGTCGCTAAACTATTAGTGACGGGCTTTTATACGAGGGATATTTAGCGACGGTGAATCCGTCGCTAATTCTTTTAGAGACGGATTTTTGGCTTTTAGCGACGGATTACCCCGTCGCTAAAACCCTGTTTTCTTGTAGTGAACTGACTTTGTGTAGAGGAAGTGCAAAGAAATTAACATATTAAAATGACAACGCTAAAGCCGCAGAAACACTATATGAACCGGATGAACGAGTAAGGCTCTGTTTGAATCTGTTTTTTTTCCTAGTTTTTTTTTCAATTCTGTAAACTGGATAAAATTAACGCGTTTGACACAGTTTTTGTTTTTTTTTTCTTCAGTTTAGAAAATCAGTTTTTAAAACAGGACTGTTTTTGAAAATTCTCATTTGGATTTTGGGTTTTCAGTTTTGATTTTTATTTTGGGACTATCACCACCACCGTAGCCACAGCCCATCATAGGCCACCCCACCGGCCAATGACACGCCCCACCACCACAAACCACCACTAAAGAAAAATCTCAAAATAAAAACTAGGTAATCAAACACCCATTTGTTTTTATTAAAAAAAACTAAACTAAACTAATTTTTGTTTTTGTATTTTTGGAAATAGAAAACCAAAACTGGAAGTGTTTTCAAACATTACCTAAGTTAGCATATTACTACGGAGTAGTCAAGTACACGTCACACTAGAAAGATAACTTTGTTATGTCGTACCATTAAGTGAAATATTCAAGCTAAAGTTACTTATTATAAGAACATGCATGTAAAAACATTTTGAGAATCATCATCGTCTTCATCTTTAGACTCATCATCATTTTCTTCTTGAGACTCGTCGTCCTCTTCATCTTGTAATTCATCATCTTTGTCAGTAGACTCAACCTCATCATCTTCCGTGTCATCCTCCATGACTTTGTCTCCTAGATGAAGTGTTGGTTAAAGAGGAAGACCGTCTTCCTCGTTGTTCACCTCAACCGATACCAAGATAGGTGCTTGGTCAACTTGATAGGTGTCTACTTCACTATCATATATGACCGAAAATTTCTTGGACTTGATAAGAGTATACTAATGAGATTTAGGATCTGCGACATCTTCCGCATAGAACAATTGTGCAACTTGATTAGCAAACACAAACGGTTTGTCTGATGCATGTCTTGACTTAATATTGACATCTACAATTCTTTGCGAGCTAACATGCATTCCTCTAATGAATGCATGCATATGACAACATGTCTATACTCCCTCCATCTTCTATTAGTTAATGGTTCTTTTCCATTTAGAAAAGCAAGAGCAATATTAGACGAATGTTAGAACACCAGATCTGTAAACACTCGGAGAAACACTGGAGAACGTGTACTAAATAACCAAGACATAGAACACGGAACATGAGTCGATATACTGTTTTATAAACAGTTAGCTTTTCTAAATTGTCCAAACTGGACATCCAAAGGTTCATTACAAGCTATTACTTTATAGTAGTTTCTTTGAACGGGAATTAAGAGTTTTTATTCATGCATGCGTTTAAAAATTGATAATATTTGCAACAATCTTTCTGGAATATCAAATTTTTGAAAAGATGAAATCGTTAGGTTAATTTGTAAAAACATGTCATAACCAAAATGATTCACTTTAAAATTCGTTGACAACGAGTTGTAACCAACTCGTTGACAAAGGACTTAACAAAATAACAACGAAAAGCAGACTCACATGTCTTAGTGAAATATAGAGCTCATTCGCAGAGTTGATTTGTCCCACTTGTGACTGTGATGGGGTTTACGGTTTAGTTAGGGTTATGTTGTATTTAGGCTTATTAGGGTTAATTAGGAATGTATTAGGGTTTAATTATGGTAATTAGGATTAATTAGATTCCTAGGGTTAATCAAGGCTATTTAGGGCTCATTAAGGTTTATTAGGACTATTTAATTAGGGTAATTGGGATTTAATTAGGGTAATTAGGATTAAATAATGTTAATTAAGGCTAATTAGGGCCCTAAGGGCTAGTTATGGCTAATTAAAGCTAATTAGGGTTGATTAGATTTAGTTTAGATTAATTAGTGTTAATTAAAATTTAATTAACAGTTAATTAGGATTAATCAGTATTAATTAGGACTAATTAGGCCCCATTAGGGGTAGTTAATTAGGACTAAATAAGGCTAGTTATTGCTAATTAAAGCTATTTAGGGTTAATTAATATTAGTTACTATTAATTAGAGTTAATTAAGATTAATCAATATTAATTAGGACTAATTAGAGCTATTTAGGGTTATCTGGGTTTAATTAAGGTTAAGTATTGTTAGTTAGGGTTTAATTAAGAGTTAGTTAGGTTTAATCAATATTAACTAAGGTTAATTAAGGCTAGTTAGGGCCAATTCAAGCCATTTAGAGTTAATTGAGTTAATTAGTATTAATTAGGGTTTAGGGTATAATTATGGTTAATCAGTTTTATTGGGTTAGTTAGCCCTAATTAGGGCTAATTAGGTCTAGTTAGGGCTGATTAGGGTTAATTATAGTTACTTGGGTTTAATTTGGGTAAATTCGTGTTAATTAAAAGTTATTTAGGGTTAATTTGAATTTAATTAGGGTTAATTAGACTTACAACATGTAACAATTTACACTATGCATACAATTATACTATACATTATAGCAAATTAAATTAAATTAGACCATAAATTACAACAAATTCAAAAAAACATGCATTACACTATAAATTGTAACATGTAATTAAGATTAAATGTACATATTGTTAGTAGTGCGGGGGCGGTGGTACGGCAGTAGTGGAAGTGGTGGCGTGGCAGTGGCGGCGTGGAGGAACTGTGAGGGCTATCGTCGTGGTACGCCTATCACCGGAGGGAGGGGGTGTCGCCGATGTGCAAGAGAAAGAGAGAGAGAGAGGGGAGAGAGAAAAAAAGGGGAATTAATGACTTATAACGACAGACTAAGCCTGTCGCTAAAAGTTATGTTTCAAAATTTTCGTAGACTTTTAGCAACGAACATTTTATCCGTCGCTAAAAGGTTACCTTTGAACGCTTTAGTGACGAACATATTCCAACACCAAAAGTTTTCTAAAATATTCAAAAAATTCAGCAGAAAATAGAAAAATTTTAAAACTTTTTTGTGACGGAAAATCTATCGCAAAAACCCAATTGGTAAAGATTGATCGATAAAGGTTTTTAGCGACGGACGTTCTCGTCGCTAAATTTTTTTTACCGATGGATCTTCACCGACTGGAAAACTAGTTGGTGAAAGTGACCTTTAGCGACAGATTGGTATCCGTCGCTTAAAGTCTGTTGCTAAAGGACCAATTAAGTACCATAATAATGTTCCAAAAGACTCCTTCGCATCTTTCAATAAAACGCTAGTTAGGTTTTTGGTCATTTTGTCATATTGAAACTGCTTTTAGTGTTCTTTATTCAAGCATCATCCAGAGTTTAAAGCTAATTATGCTAAAAAAAAATTGAATACTCTAAAAGTTATTTAAAATTTAATATAAAATTTGCTGTAAAGAATGAATTCAGAACATGCTCTTAAGCTTTCTACAATTCATTCATTCTAATGATAATAATTGATTCTTGGTATCCTTGGCCACGGGTGTTAAAGGGGATATGCACGCATTGCCCACAACTTATTTCACACTTTTCAAATCCAGCTAGTTTAAAATTGAAGCAATAAGTTGCGGTTTTTGTCAACATTATAGTTTTAGTTGACTTCTCACGCTCAATCCCTTGAGATACAACCCAATGACAATTACTAAATCAATATATAAGACATAAGGACCTCCCCACTTATTATTGATTGGTTGTAAGTCCATAATAAAACGTTGCAGTTCCTTGCTAGGTTTTACGACAAAATTGCCAACAGTTTTTGGAACAACTCTCTAGGTCCAGCATGCGGAAGACAAGAATTTGATGTTATTGTGGGCACTTGCTGTGTAAATATTTACTAAGATTTATAATGATCGAGACACTTCTCTGTTTCTTACTTTTGTATTGCATTTGCTAATAATATTCTCCATTTTGCCAACTACTCGCTGGGCATTTAGAAAGGTCGCAAAATAGTAACAAGGACATAAGGATCTATTTGTTGTTGAAAGTCAATTTGACTCTTTATGTTTTGGCCTGCACAGAAAAAGAGGAATCTAGGGAAAGGACAATTATTAGTCTGTCCATGTCCAGCAACCGTACGATTCAAGGATATTTAAGGGCCGCATGTTTATTGGATTTTATTTTCGTTTTTGTAATAACGATGAAAAAAATGTCCTTTTTTTGTGTAATTTTATCTTTTTCGATATTTATTTTGGATAAAAAAAAATTGAAACAGTACTGAAAAAAATGAGACCACCCAAAACGTGCTTTCACCTTTTCCCGCTACTCATATTCTATGTGTCATAGAATACCAAATCCTATATCTACTGTTCACAATTTTCTTGTCATGTTCTCTGACGCCTAGTTGCATTGTCACGTCAAAGAAAGCCTTTCTCTCTCTCTCATCAAGGCAGAATCCTTCTGGCCATCGAAGACCCAGTGTAAATTGTTCGGCTGTTGAAGATTATTGAGATTTCTCGTTGTGATTTGTTGAAAAGTAGTCTAAATTGTTCTGTTTTTTAGTAATATATTTGTTGTGGGTTGTCTATGATCTATAAACTCTGGGGATTTTGATTTATGATGATGTTTTGCTATCTGGGTGGTCTTTTGATTTTGAGATGTTGCCTATTTATTGCATAATTTGGTTGATTTAGAATATTTTTGGTTCAGAATCTTCATAAGTTTGCGAACTTCGGGTAATCGAGTTCAATACAACTTTGTTGATAGATATCTCAGTTTTCAATTTGTGCTTGTTTTGATCACCGAGGTAGATCGTAACTGGTAAAGAATTTTCAGGTTTTAACAGTAGATCTTCTCAGCTCATGGGGTTTATTGGTAGATTTAAGTGCTATTGTATTGTCCTTTTCTCTTTTCCCAGTTTTCGGGAAACTACTATCTTTCTGAGATTTGAGTTCCCTAATAAAAATCTTCGTTGGGGGATGAAAAAGTGAGAAAATGGAAATGAAAATTCATAAACGTACAGGAAAAACTAAAAAAAGTTGATACAGGAAACTGGTAAAAATACTAAAAGTACACAATCCGATTTTGGAACTGAATACTAAAATTTGGGAAATAAAAACAGAATACAAAAACACAAAAAAATAAAATAAAATACCTTTAACGTACAGCCCTTTAAGTTTTCTGAAGACAAATGAACTTGTGAACTCTCTTTGGATCCGACGATAACTACATCGATAATCTGAACTATTATTTAATGTGGTCCGTAGAATTGATGCCCCGCTGCATTTCCTCCACTTTTTTTTACCATTAGATTTGAATTTTTTAAATTCAACAGGAGTAATATTTATCGTTTTCACTTTTTTTCAAGCCATATTGGTCAGTTTAAGTTATAAGGTCAAGCTCCTGCTTGTGCTCTTATAGTTTGTACTTTTGTTACTCTTGTTTTCAGGACCAAACATTTATTTGTGCTCTTTTGGGTTGTAAATCTGTGTTTTAGTCAATGAAGTTTCCGTTTGACCAAAAAAAAAAGAGAAGACAAATGACCTTGTGTCAAACTATATGTACTTTGTAAGAGGGTTAAGGCATTCAAAACGTGGAAGAATAAAATTTTCTAGTACTCCCTCTTTTCACATAAATTGATCATATTTTCTTTTTAGACCGTCTCTAAAAAATTGTTCACTTAATGTAGCGGATGACTCTATCCTGTTATATATTAATCAGCAGAGGCCAATCATCTTATCACTCTGTCCAGTTCTCTATCTGTCTCGAACATCTCACCCAGCCGCTACCCCATCTCCGGCGACCCACATCTCCACGCCGCCCCTGGCGATAACCCCGTCCCCCCCTCAACGCCGCGGTGCCTCTAGCGACATTCCCGGGGTGATGGCTTCTGATTCGTCGAGCAGCAACGAATTTGTAGGCAACATGCACCTTGTAGCTAGACACTTCTTCAAAGTCATGATGCCTGGTTTTGATACAGAACTTATAGGCCATCCCTCTTTCTCTGTGTTACTTTTGGTGTTAAAAGTTTGATCTTTGGTTAAATACTTACCTATTTTTTTTTATTGTGAATATCTTAGGACATACTGGTAGCCTTTTCTGATTGGCTTACCACAAGTTATTTCGATTCAACTTTAACCAGCCACAAGGGGTCATGGCATGTTAGAATCAAGATAAAGCGCGGTCAAGGTCTGCCATTTTCCATGTTCATCCAATTCTTTAGCTTATTATGTTCTTAAATTTTGCTCTTGTTTTCACCCCTCATGGTCTCTACAGGAAGCATGAATTTCAATTCGGCTTGCGGCATAGGAGTGATGGGACGACTTAAAAAAACTAATTGCATCCAAACCACACAAGATTACTATCACCATACGTTTTCTATGGCGAAAGGTATTGATGATGACACGCCAAAATATAGAAACAACAGAAAATAAAGTCTTGTCCTAGTGGAAAACATAATTGGCTCACAACTGCCAATCTTTTACCAGATATCCGCTTGACTAGCCAAAACTCGGTTTACCTAATTGTTCTAAGTCTGGTTGATGACTGGCTGATGTCTAATGGACCGGTCGGGACTCCCCAGACGATCTTAATTTGGGAAATTTTTAGCATCAAAGGGCTATTTGGCCTCTACATTTGGATGCGATTTTAATAAGACAGAAGGAGGTTTCTTACATGGCCTAAAAGTAGGCCTGAGGGCATGTTGGATGTCTGACACCGAAGTTGGAAAATGAACAGTCTTATCATAATCATCCTTGATCAGAGCAAGCATCTGGCGCACCCTCTCCATGAGAAGAACATTTCCTTGACCTATCTTTTTATGTCGTCTTTGAGAGGCAAATGGTGGAAGGAGTAGAAAAGTGAGAGAAACCTTAGTCTCATAGGGGTATGATTCAAGGTAAGCTTTTAAAAAGCTGGATGAGGTCTGATATTGCTGAAACTACGCTCCCAATTAGTATAAGGCACGTGTCACCTATGACTCACGGTCCGACTAGGTCAAAAACATTATTGGTAATTGTCTAGTCTAAGGAGTTAGAATCCTATTCTAACTCGATCTCCAAGGATCAGATTTAGAGCTCAATCATGACTCACAATTCTACTAGGTTTCTAGCACCCATGCCTATATAAAGGGAACTCCGCAAGTACATAGGTCAACTATTCACACACATGAACATTGTGTTTTCTTGCTTTCTTAGAGTTTTGTCCTGTAACTGCACTCTAACTTATGCATGGGAGAGTTTTCAGTGTGGAACCCCCACTCGTCGGTCACTCTTTTTTTGTCTTGTAGATCATCATTCTAGGCCATGAAAGTCACCCTAGGCGGCGATAGCTTTGTGGTAACGAGCCTATCCCACTGTGAAGGGTCCTCGTGCGGGAGCACTACGAGCGGAGCCCCCCGTAATGAAGATGGCGATAGCTTTGTGATAATGATCTTATCCCGCTGCGAAGGGTCCTCGTGCCTGAGCACTACGAGCGGAGCCCCCCGGAATAAAGACGTCGATAGCTTTGTGGTAACGAGCCTATCTCGCTATGAAGGGTCCTCGTACGGGAACACTACAAGCGGAGCCCCTCGGAATGCTGCACACTCCGGAGAGTGGGTCGAAGCATGTTCCACGTCTATGGCGTGGGCACATGGTGCGGTGAATGAGTGTGATGCCCGGAGGATTATAACATGATTGTGGCATATAAGCGAGGTGCCTACAACACGAGACATGATTGTGGCGCATGGGCGAGGCGACAACCGTCGCGAGACAATACTTGGTGTCGTGGGCACATGCCATGAAAGTGGCACACGGGAGCGACAACGACCGTCGCGGAGATAATACCTGGTGCCGGGGCACATATCATGGAAATGGTGAACGGGCGCGGCGACGACCGTCGCAGAGACAATACCTGGTGTCGGGGCACGTACCATGGAAGTGGTGCACGGGGGGGGGGAGACAATCATCGCGGGACAATACTTGGTGAGGGCACGTATGATGGAAGTGGTGCACAGGCGTGACGACGACCGTCACTGAGACAATATCTGGTGCCGGTGCATGTATGATGGAAGTGGCGCATGGGCGCGGCGACGACTGTCATGGAGACGGCGCGCGTCGGGTGTTCCGGAGACAGGCCGTGAGTCGAGTGTTCACATTATACCAAAATAATAAGTGTGATCCTTAGTAATGACAAAGTCGGGAATGATGGTACACGGTCGTCGGCGACGGGTCATTCGGGGGTAGCGCGCGAATTTGGGCGACAGACATCACGGGGGCGGTGCGCGATCGCAAGCGACGGATGACGGACGTCGCAAGGTTGATGTATGAGCATCGGTATACATCGTGAAGGTGCAAAGACCTGAAAAAACAAGTGCGCGTCAGAGGGAGGCCAAAGGCTAACAATTGGGGGAAGGCCAAAGCCACCACCCCAAGGGAGGCCGAGGCCGACCCTAGGAGGTGGCCAAGGCCAAGGCCAAGGCCAATTCCCCCGAAGGGGGGGCCAAGGCCACTCCTTCTTTTGGTGAACTTTGGGCGCGCCAACGGTAGGTGTTTTGATGGGCAATGACGAGTTTGGAAGTTAAGTTACGACGAGTGTGTTGCCGTGAGTCGTACCCACGTAACGAGCAATGTGCCAAAGTCACATACGGAGCGTACGAAGCGAACAACGCGCGAAAAGTGAACAACTGGGGGGGGGGGGAAGGCCAAGGCCAACCCCCCATGGGGGCGAGGCCGACCCATAGGCTTGGGGCCAAGGCCTTTGCCTCTTGACCTTGCTGCTCTGGTTGTGCCGTCGGTCGATATTTTTTATGAAAAGGTGTTCTGGAGGCCAGATTCCAATTCCATATCAAATACCACGTACGATCAAATACCACGTTCCCAATGCCCTCCCTAATTAACAAGAATGGGAGGTCGTGGCCATAAGAACGTCTAAAAAATTGCGATAATCTACCTCAAAAATTGGGACAAACTAAGCGCAAGACCTTAGGTTTGGCATGTGGACATTAGAGTTGGTAGGCGTTTTAATATGAGGGAGTTCAAAACATACTCTATCTTTGGTCATTTGCACTACGCTAATAAAGATTACACAAGTATATCAAACATCTTTAACAACAAAGTAGAAGTAAAATATAAAAGTGGGTTATCCTTTTCTTTCCTGACTTGTAAATAAATTGGCCCTAAGTTGGTTTCATAATTGATGACATTTTCCATTGAAGTCATTTACGATCCTTTCTTATGTAATTTTATCCAATCCAATATATTCAAGATAGTTATTACAGCAAAATAGGAATATGTTTTGCGTACACGAGACAGTAATAAAATCCCAAGACATAAAATACCATACACAAGAGCTTCGACCCTCTTATTCAATACCGATTTATTTGCTTGCTATAGCAAACCAGACCATAAGGGTGCAAATCTAGCTCAAAGGTGGAGGAGGTCTTTCATGCCCAAGTTGAAGCCCCAGAGCTGAAAGCTTCCCACAGTGAAATCATAATATCCACCCATCAGGTGCAATTTCTTGTTTGCCACCCCATGTTGCACGTATGGGTATGTCAGCAAATTTACTAGCGAATTATTGACTGACTCCTGCATTCAACTCACGAACAAAAACATATATGAGCAAGCTTCATCTCATTGATTTGTTATATCATACAGCAACCCAATGTGCCTCTGTGTCAAGCAGTTGTTTACCAGCCAAAGCAGGGACAATTCTGTTAAGGCAATGTCCTGGAGTCGAGATTTGTACTCTGCTTCAGCAAAAGACTCTCTTATTTGTTTTGCAATGTGACTCAAAGCTTAGGTTTGTTCCTTCATTTGCAAGCTATATATTTCTCCATATTTTGGTACCCATTTCTTTCTTTCTTTACTTAATTAGTATCATTTGTTATAAAAATTTTGGCTGCAACCTGGTTATAGGAAGCATTATAGTCGCTGAACATGCTTAGTGACATTATTGCTAATGATGTCTATAAATAGTAACGCAATGAGTACGTGAGCCTTAGTGAACATGAATCAATTTGATTACTGTATGTGAGCCGTAGATTACCCTAACACCGCGTTGCATCGAAAATCTTTTGTTATTTATTCACTTTAAGATTAGGGTGCAAGGGACTTACAATTTCACACTTTCGGCATTTTGCTGCCAAGTCGTCTTTTAGATGTGGAAAGTCTGCCTCCACCTTGGCCTTAGCAGGTAAACCGATCTTAATCCAATCATCTATGAAATCAATTCACATTGAAAAGTAACGGTGACAAGAACTATCCGCGGGTGTATTTTTTTTAAAAAAAATAACCAGAATTATAATTTATATGACCCGTCGGTATGAAAACTCGAAAATCTTACAAAGTAGTTGTTCCATCATCGGACTGAGTCATGAGTGCCTGAATACCACCACATTTACTATGCCCAATGACCATGGTGATTTCCACCTACAAATATTTACAAGCATATGTTAATACTCGACTCACCATACTGACCGAGGTGAATCTCTCGTTACTTTTTTTTTTCTCAATGTTGATATAACTGCTAATGTATAAGGTATGATTTTGTGAACTTCTAAATTTTGTACTAACATCGCATCTTTGAATTAGTGCCTACCACAAATTTTAATAACGAAAACTGACCTCAAGAGCTATGACAGCGTATTTGATGACTGCACCACTTTAAGTGTGTCTAACCTGCATATGACAAAATCCCAAATTACTCAAAGTCAAGCTGTAAGTTTTGTTCAAATCTTAGTAACTTCAATAGCTCGTTTTCGTTAATAGATTTATGACGGTTTATTCATGGATACAAGATAAATGTATAAATTATAATGAAACAAGGCTAAGCCCTTCATTGTTAGAAGTACGTAGGAATGTCTGGAAAATCTGGTCAAACTTAGGAACCATGTTGGCAATGTTTCGAGTCATGAAAGCTTCCCCCGGTCAAAAGTTTAAGATATTAGAGGGACAAACTCGAGAATCGGAGCAGGCAAACACCAGAAACTGCACCATGCAAGATCATATCATCCAGAAAAGTTTATTAAGACTGTTATTGACTTGATTCCGTAACACATATATCATATTCCATTTTTCTCAAAGTAGGCCACTCGTTGAACGGCAGCCATTTTGTGAACATTCTGAACTTTATAGGACTATCTTTCATCAAATTTTGAAGGAAAGATGAAAATGGGGCCATTACCTTTGGGCTCTGGCTCTTTGCCAATTTGCAGTAATGATCTGGATACTTGCTGTAGAATTTGTCCCAAAATGCCAGCCAACAAAAAAAAAAGCGTATTAATTGGAATTTGTCAAAGCAATAATATATATTGTTATAAGCAATTCTTTTTCTTGTTCCTGCGCTTGTTTAGTATGCTTTATTCTCTCAAAACTTTGACACTGAGAATGACAGATACGTTTTATTCATACGTTTTATTCATACAAATGAACGTAGGGTGCAACTTTTACAAACTTGGCTCAAGGTTTGTTTATCATTTGCAAGGCAAAATTTGACAATTCCAGAATTGAGCAATTTTTTTTAATAGTACTTTTATGTGGTCAGACGCACATTTTCCAATGAACACGGCGAGCATACTTTGAAAACTTAGCTCAAGATATATTTCTATCGTTTGCGAGTCGAAACTGAAGAATTTCGTAACCGAGCTGATCATTATTTTGTTACAATACTTCCTTCTGGTCCCATGTACAACTTCCGATCTTGACGCGTGCCTACTTATTAAGTTGTTTATGAACCGTGGAACATCAACGTATAAGCCAAGCAATAAGACAAAAAAGTGTCATTTATGAATGCATACTCGAATTCAGTAGCCTTGAAATGGATGAACCCTCTTTCAATTCTCCCAACTGGGTCGTGTACAAAAATTGGATCCTGGTTAGGAGGGGGCAGCAACCGGCTTGCCTTCTTTTCAAGTCTGGTCTCAATGGAGTCCTGCTCCTGTTCATCTCTGCATGGCAAAGTAAGTTTATTTATTAGGAAAATCTTATGGAGATCGGCCTCAACTTAATCCATCTGTTTATGAGAAGAGACATCACATTAAAATTAAATAAGCTATCTCGTCGATAATAAATCCGCTATTGCTCTTCTGTGGAACGTTTCTTCAACTTTCTCATGGCGTTGCTTCTAGATTAATGTAAATACGGGATTAACTGTTAATGTTTATATCGAATTATCATCTACTCTAAGATGTTAGAGATGGACCGAATAATATTATCATACTGAATAGTTCAGAAAGGACTACTAAAAAGAAATTTTTGCTTTCTTTTAAAGGGATAATTAGCTATATCGGACTCTAAACTAAGGTGAGAAGAAGAGTAGTAGGATAACCTTAAAAGCTTCTTCATCACGGAGATTATCACCTGACATGAATGCTCAGCCATATTGGTATGCCTCTCTCCTGCGACTCATACGTTATAGGAGTTCAGAAAGAAAGTTCACACTCGGTAAACATAATCTAATAGTAGAGCTTCGCGTAAAAGAAATGATGAGAATGATATCAATTTTTTTTTTGCCTTGTCTTTTAGCAATCACATTTTTTTTTTTGGGGGGGGGGGGGGGGGGGAAGTCGGTTGTAATCAATGTACTAGGATATTATCATACGAAAATTGGTTCTAATCACGTGAAAAAGGATTGTTATTAATAATTAAACTCCACAATCTCTTATTTGAAGTCCAAAATTGTTGCCTAATACTATTATCAACGACACTTATAAAATTCAAATAAAGAATTATGGAGCTCAAATAACGACCTTCATGTTAATACGTTGATCTCTCTAATCTGAGACCGGTGAATTGGGATAGAGACATTTTTCAAACTCTTCAAATATTTAGCAAGTTTGCATTGGTGTGACTTTTGACCCAAGACCATAAAACATACCAACTATGGTTCACTTAACCGAGGCATGATGTGATGATTATTCCCCATATAAATTTTCTGATGGCGTGCCTTTTTCGTCTTTTCTATTTAATTCTCTTTTTAAAATAACTTAGATTTAGTCACTGAACGGCTGACTGTACACTTAACATTATACAACATAGAGGATAACTCTTCCATTGTTTTTTTATGATCTTACACCTTATTCTTTTACCTAGTTACATTGATAAGAGAAGAAACTTGACAAACTCATGTGTGCTTCAAATGCGCCAAACATTAATGGAAACTAAAATGCTTTATCATGCAAGAATTATACCTCATCTTATTGCTTTAAAGAATAAAAGTTGCATCGTAGTTGCAAAAGAAAGCGTAACAGAATGTTCATACCGGTCTATATAATATATTGTTCAGTGTTATGCCATAGTATTTGGGTTTGGTGACAGGATTTCATCTACAGACACCTGTTCTTTATGACAAAACGGCCGACCAACCTTGTGTCATTCATTGTAGCCATGCTTTATGTAAGATACTTGTGTGACCTAGCTATCGAACCGATTTGAGGTATCTTCATCTTTTGAACAAATCAGTGACAATTTTCCACCAAAGATTACTAGTTACAGCAAATATTTATCCATTTCTAGGACTCATAGGGATATCTCCCTACCAGCGGTTTTGTAACATCGTGGTAAATAAATATGATTTAGCGTGTTGCAGTTGAGAATTGCTAATTAAAAACATGGAGTAATAAAAAAAGCCGATCAATTTATGTGGAACGAAAGGAGTAGTTCTTTACATACCAGGTAGCGTTCAAAATATCTCAT
The DNA here is from genome assembly GCA_033070095.1 of Escallonia herrerae. Lineage (NCBI taxonomy): Eukaryota > Viridiplantae > Streptophyta > Magnoliopsida > Escalloniales > Escalloniaceae > Escallonia > Escallonia herrerae. The sequence continues at coordinate 417,556 of JAVXUP010000177.1, read as the reverse complement.
ATCCTTAACATGTTTCAATGTAATTCATTATCTTCGCTCTCTGACAGGTATATCAAATCAACTTTTTTGACTGTTATATGGTCAAATTGAATGACAAAAAAAGTAAACTCTTACACTATTTAGTTATGCAAATGATGTTTTGTCTGCATACAGAGCTAGTATTTAAATGGTAGTTTTCTTTGAGGGCGTACCATTCAAAGCCGGGCTTGTTACTCTTGTCCCCAGTAGATAGACAGAATGAGAGATCCCTACAGTCAAGGTATTGGGACCAAACTTCTTGGTGATCGTCCTTACTATCTTCTGGCTCGTTCTCACATGAATGCATAATTGACATATTCATACCCCCACTTCTATAAGACAAGTTTGAGGAAAAGACTATGAAAGTGCCCTCCAAAGAGATAGAGAGAGGAATTCGGACTGAGTTATGGCCAATACGGGGATACTTATCTTCACCCTTGTATCTACCACCAATCTCAGAAAAATATGCTCTCGACCAAATATGGACGATCGATAGAGCTTCACTGGAATTTTGAACCTAGTAAAAAGCTGTCTCGTGTAACTCTACGCAAATGGGCCAACACTGAGGTCCCAAAGCTAATTCTTGGTACTCTACTAAGGCACAAGCAACAGTTAGATACTCTTTATTTACTTTTCCTTCTTCTGGGCAAACTAAAATCTGTGAGATCAATACCAACAAAAAAGCTATCACTTTGTCGAGTTCAACTCGGCCATTTTCTATTTTCATCCAATTCTTTAGCTTATTATGTTCTTGAATTTTTCTCTGGTTTCCACCCCTAGTGGTCTCTACGGGAAGCACGGATTTCAATTGGACTTGCGGCATAGGAGTGATGGGAGGTCCGAAAGGTCTAAGAGCAGTAATTGCATCCAAACCACACAAGATCAGTACTATCACCTTACATTTTTTACGGTGAAAAGTATTGATGATGACACGCCACAAAATAGAGACAGCAGAAAATAAATTCTTGTCCTAGTGGAAAACAAAATTGGCTAACAACTGCCAATCTTTTACCAGATATCGACCTGACTAGCCAAAACTTGGTTTAGCCAATTTTTCCAAGTCTGGTTGGTGACTGGCCAATGTCTAATGAACCGGTTAGGACTGCCCCAACCACCTTAATTAGGGAAATTTTTAGCATCAAAGGGCTATTTGGCCTCTACATTAGGATGCAGTTTTAATAATATAGAAGGAGGTTTCTTACCTGGCCTAAAAGCAGGTACAAGGGCATGTTGGATGTCTGACATCGTCCTTGATCGGAGCAAGCATCAAGCGCATCCCTCTCCATGAGAAGAACATTTCCTTGACCCATCTTTTTATGTTGTCTTTGAGCGACGAATGGTGGAAGGAATAGAAAAGTGAGAGAAACCTCAGTCTCTGAGGGGTATAATTCAATGTAAGCTTTCAAAAAGCTAGATGGCGTTTGATTTAGCTGAAATTACGCTTCCACTTAGTATAAGACACGTGTCACCTTTTCCTCATAGTCCGACTAGGTCAAAACACATGATTGGTAGTTATCTGGTCTAAGGAGTTAGAATCCTAAACTTGATCTCCAAGGATCAGATTTAGTGCTCAACTATGACTCATAATTCTACTATAGCACCATGCCTATATAACCCCCCCCCCCCCCTCTCCCTAGTAAGTAGGTCAACTATTCACATACATAGATATCGTGTTTTCTTACTTTCATTCTGAGAGTTTTGCCTTTTAGATGCACTCTGACTTAAGTAACAGAGAGTTTTCCGTCAGAACCTTTACTTGGGAGTCACTCTTTTTCTGTTATGCAATCATCGTTCCAGGCTGCATTGGAGAGAAAGCAAAAGAAAGCATAGATTTTAGGGTTTGATGATTTCAGAGTTTATAAAGTTCTCGGGTTTGTGAAAATAGAGAACTGATTTAAAGATATAAAGTTATAACTAGACTCAAATTCTTGGGTTTATGAAGAATTGATTGTAAAATAACAAATGTTTGTTGTATTCATTCACGACTTCAAGATTCCTTTTACAATGATATATACAGAAGACTCCACATGAGGTGAGTAAACCATGGAGAGATATATGGGCTTTGGTTACATTTGAAAACATTTGAATTGTGGAACTTAAATCCAAAGAGATTGAGGCAGTAGCACATCTATGTGGATAAGTCAGCTTCACGGTTAGAGTGTTATTTGGCAGGTGATTGCTAACATTGATGACCTTGGGAACCAGAATTTTAATTCTAAACGAAGAGATATGATTATGCACGGGCCGTAAACCATTGTACGTCTTTTTATTATGAGTTGATGGACGTGGCAATTCATGAATTAAAAACTACATGATGACATCATCATGCTATTGTGATACCGAAAATGTTGATTTTGATTCAGCCTAGATTGGCTGATCCCGCCAAGAAGCAACAAAGTGCCATGACACCAATTCAGCCTAGTCCAAAATCCTTCATCTTCAACAATTGTTCAATTCATAATTAAAGCGGTTGAGTTTGAGTCATACAAATGCAAGAAGAAAAAAGTTTGATCTCTAGACACATCTCAAATTCGTAGAGATAGAACGACTACCATGTTCCCCATGCCCTCCCTAATTAACAGGAAGCGGAGGTCGTAGTCATAAGAACGTCTAAAAAGTTTGATAATCTACCTAAAAGATTGGGACAAACTAAGCCCAAGACGTTAGGTTTGAATGTCGAGATTATGATTAGTAGGCGTTTTTCAGGGAGTTCAAGCCATGCTCTATCTTTCATCCTTTGCATATGATGACAGAAAATAACGAAGTATCAAGCATCTTTAATAAGAAAACTAGAAGTACTAAAAAACGTGAGTTATCCTTTTCTTCCCTCACACGTAAATAATTAGCGCGAAGTTGGTTTCATAATGTTGGAAGTGTGTTTCAAATTTGACTATTTATATCTGAAAATAAAATAAAGTTCATTGGACTCTAGTTTTAAAAAAGATAAATTCCATGAACTTAGGACTTATTAAGTTTTCAAATTTATTTTTTGAACATTATTTTTGTAAATGAATTTGAAGATTCATGAATTTAGGTTCATATATACTCCTTAGATAAGATTAACCTATCTTTAGTTCATTTTATTTTATAAGATTCATTGATGAATCTTGAATTAATATTGTTCAAAGAACTTGATAATGTTTAAAGAACATACATTCTTTTACCACTATATAAAAGGGGTAAATGGTTGGAAGTTGAGAATAAGATAAGAGAAGAGATACCATCTTCACTTGAGAGAAAAGATAATACTTGAACTAAAAACTTGTTTCAAATTTATGCTTTGATCGATCGGAGGTGGATACACGATCCATTGTAGAGAAGTGCAACTCTCTTGGATGAACAGTGAATTTGGACTTGGTTGAATTCCGAAGATAAAGTTGCCAAGGTAGTCTTCCGTTTGCACGTGGGAGATGCTTCAACTATCTTCAAGAAGCGTTTACGCGTCTCTAAGTTTTGGTTCTTTTAACATACTAAATCGGGTATTATTGTTTCTTATTTCTGAATTTTTACTTGCATTCGTTCCAACACATAATTAGTGACTTTTTACGGTCATTTACGTCCTTTCTTCATGCAAGTTTATCCGGTCAAATAAATATTCAAGATAGTCACTACAACAAAGTAGGGAATATGTTTTGAACACACCACATAGTAATAAAGTCCCAAGACATAAAATATCATACACGAGCTTCTACCCTCTTATTCATCACAAATTATTTGCTTGCTATAGCAAACCAGACCATAAGGGTGCAAATCTAGCTCAAAGGTGGAGGAGGTCTTTCATGCCCAAGTTGAAGCCCCAGAGCTGAAAGCTTCCCACAGTGAAATCATAATATCCACCCATCAGGTGCAATTTCTTGTTTGCCACCCCATGTTGCACGTATGGGTATGTCAGCAAATTTACAAGCGAATTATTGACTGACTCCTGCATTCAACTCACGAACACAACCATAAGCAAGCTTCATCTCATTGATTTTCGTTATATAATACAGCAACCCAATGTGCCTCTGTATCAAGCAGTTGTTTACTAGCCAAAGCAGGGACAATTCTGTTAAGGCAATGCCATGGAGTCGAGATTTGTGCTCTGCTTTGGCAAATGACATTCTTGTTTGTTGTTGCAATGGGACTCAAAGCTTAGGTTTGTTCCCTCATTTGCAAGCTATATACTTCTCCATAATCTGGTACCGTTTCTTTCTTTCTTTACTTAATTTACTGGAAAATTTTTGGCTGCAATCGGCTTTGTATAACGAAGAGCTTACAATTTTTCATATAGTGACAGATATTAGGCGGTGAATATGCTTAATTACCTTTAATTAGTAACGTAAAAAAATACTGCTAAAACTTGTTACTAACGATGTCTGCAAATATGCCACTAGCAGTATTTAGTGATAATCAAGATCACTATATGTGGGTCGTAGATTACCCTAACAACCGCGTTGCATCAAAAATCTTTTGTTATTTATTCTCTTTAAGCTTAGGGTGCAAGGGACTTACAATTTCACACTTTTGGCATTTTGCTGCCAAGTCGTTTAGATGCGGGAAGTCTGCCTCCACCTTGGCCTTAGCAGGTAAACCGATCTTAATCCAATCATCTATGAAGTCACTTCACATTGAAAAGTAAAGATAATAAGAACTATTAGCAAATGAAATTTTTTTCTTAAATAATCAGAATTATAATTTATATGACCCGTTAGTATAAAAAATTCAAAACCTTGAAGTTCTTCATCAAGGACCTTTATCACAAACACACTTTTAGGATTTGCAAGTGTAATTGAAAAGATGAAAGAGTTTGACCTAAAAGAGATCCATAAATGGAGGATAAGTAATGATTTTCCAAAAAAAGAGTTATCCTGGGAAAGTCTTACAAAGTAGTTGTTCCATCGTCAGGCTGAGTCATGAGTGCCTGAATACCACCACATCTACTATGCCCAATGACCATGATGATTTCGACCTACAAATATTTACAAGTATATGTTAATACTCGACTTACAATCTTGACCGAGGTGAATCTGTTGTTACTTTTTTTTTTAATTTTTTATGTTGATATAATTGCTAATTTATAAGGTATGATTTTCTAAACTTCTAAATTTTTGTACTAACATCGCATCTTTGAATTAGTGGCTACCGCAAATTTTAATAATAAAAACTGACCTCAAGAGCTGTGACAGCATATTCAATGACTGCACCACTTTCAGTGTGTCTAACCTGCATATGGCACAACCCCAAATTAATGAAAGTAAAGCTGCAAGTTTCGTTCAAATCTTAGTTACTTCAAGCGCCTGTTTTCATTAATAGATTTACGACGGTTTATCCATAGATAGGAGATAAATTTAAAAACTATAATGAAATAGGGTTAAACCCTTCATTATCAAGAGTATTCAGGTCTGAAAAACCTGGTCAAATCTAGGAACCATGTTGGCAATGTTTCGAGTCATGAAAGCTTCCCCCGGTCGGAAGTTTAAGATATTAGAGGGACAAACTCGAGAATCGGAGCAGGCAACCACCAGAAACTGCACCATGCAAGATCATATCATCCAGAAAAGTTAATTAAGAGTGTTATTGATTTGATTTCATGACACACATCATATTGTACTTTCTCTTAGTTGAAAGACAGCCATTTTGTGAACGTTCATTTAAAACTATCTTTTATCAAATTTTGAAGGAAAAATGGAACAGCCACTACCTTTGGGCTCTGGCGCTCTGCCAATTCGCGGTAATAATCAGGATACTTGCTGTAGAATTTTCCCAAAATGCAAAACAACAACAAAAAATGCATTAATTGAAATATCTTGAAGCAATAATTTGTATTATTCTAAGCAATTCTTTTTTTTGTTGCTATGCTTGTCTATTCTGCTTAATTCTCTCGAAATATTGACACCAGGAATGACAGACATTTTTTTCGTACAATGAACACATTGAGCAGCTTAAAGAAACTTGGCTCAAGGTTCGTCTGGAGCAATCGTTATTTTGTTATAGTACTTTCATATGGTCCAATGTATAATTTTCAATGAACAAGACGAGCATACTTCAAAAACTTGGCTCAGGTTATATTTCTAACATTTGCGAATGAAAACTTAAGGACCCATACGTTTACGGTATTTGTTTTCTGTTTTCATTTTCTGTTTTCCTAATTTTCGTATTCAGTTAGAAAATTTATTCTTGTACTTTTATTATTTTTATAAAAAATTTTAGCTACTTTTTTTGTCTGATTTGTGTACTTTTATTATTTTCATTTTCACTTTTCTACTTGTATCCTTAATATTTATAATATATACCCTACATGACCCACACCCTCCCCCGCCCCCCAACTCTCTGCCCTTTCCAACGAGCCCCATCTACCGCCGCCCATCTCCAACAATCTTCTCCATATACCGTCGCCCTGCACGTGTGCGACTTTCATGGATTCCGAATAAACGTCCGGGCTTCAAGATGGGCGACTGCCAGATCTCTTGCTCTTCACCTACCAGATCGAGGCTCTTCACCTGCTAGATCTTCAAGATGGGTGACTTTCATGGATTCCGCAAAAAATACGTAACGACATCGAGGCTCTTCACATACAGATCTCTTTTTCTTTTTGTTTGAAATGATGTTACGGTGGTTAGATTGGCCATCGTGGGTTGCGATTGGAGAAGACGTGTTACGGTGGTTAGATTGGCCATCGTGGGTGGTTTATGGTGGCTGTGTGGCGACGAATTGGCCGGAGGAGATACGGTTTGAGTGTTGAGTGGTGGGCATGGTGGCTATGGTGTGATTCTTTGTGGTGGTTCAGTGACGGGTCTGAATAAACGCGGGTGGTGCCATGGTGGTGCTAGGGGAGAGAGAGAGGGAGGGAGCAGAAATTTGTTGTCAGATTTTGAGAAGATTTTTTTGGTTTTTTTTTTTTTTTTTTCTGACATTGAGTTCAATTTTTCAAAAAAAGGTGAAAACACCCTTGGGGTGTTTTCATTTTTTTCGCTACTGTTTGAATATTTTATCCAAAAAGAAATTGAAAAAAGATAATAGTATACGAAAAATACATTTTTTTTCATCATCATTGTAAAAAACAAAAATGAATTGAGTAAACATACAACCCCTAAGAACTTCAGAATCGAACCTATCATTATTTTGTTTTAGTGCTTCCTTATGGTCCGATGTACGACTTCCGTTCTTGATGTGTGCCTACTTGTTAAGTTGTTTATGAACCATGGAACATCAAAGTAAGCCAAGCAATAATAAGACAAAAGTGTCATTTATGAATGCATACTCGAATTCAGTAGCCTTGAAATGGATGAACCCTCTTTCAATTCTCCTAACTGGGTCGTGTACAAAAATTGGATCCTGGTTAGGAGGGGGCAGCAACCGGCTTGCCTTCTTTTCGAGTCTGGTCTCAATGATGAAGTCCTGCTCCTGTTCATCTCTGCATGGCAAAGTAAGTTTATTTATCAGGAAATCTTATTGAGATCGGCCTCAACTTAATCCATCTGTTTATGAGAAGAGACATCACACTAATATTAAATTAGCTATTTCATCGTTAATAAATCCGCTATTGCTCTTCTATGGAACGTTTCTTCAGCTTTCTCATGGCGTTGCTTCAAGATTGATGTAAATACGGGATTGACTGTTAATTAATGTTTACGTCAAATTACCATCTACTCTAAGGTGTTAGAGATGGACCGAACAATATAATCATGCTTAGCAATTTAGAAATGACTGCCAAAAAGAAAATTTTGCTTTCTTCTAAAGGGATAATTAGTTATATCGGACTCTAAACTAAGGTGAGAGAAAGAGTAGTAGGATAACCTTAAAAGCTTCTTCATCACGGAGATTATCACCTGACATGAATGCTCAGCCATATTGATATGCTCTCTCCTGCGACTCATACGTTATAGGAGTTCAGAAAGAAAGTTCACAGTCAGTAAACATAATCTAATAGTAGAGCTTCGCGTAAAAGAAACGATGAGAATGAGATCAAAGTACCCCAAAAGTTGAAACAGAAAACAAACTCGGAGAACTTTGCTTTGGAGTATTTTGGAGCCAAATCTCTACTTGCAGAAGAGATACAATGCATACCTTACGAAGCTCTCTATTTATAGGCTAAGCTAGTAGCAAGTACACACGATATTTAAGTATAAAGCTTATGGGAAGCAAAAACGTTTTTCACAGGGACAATATGTATATAAATTATAAATTCATGCCTGGTTGCTCTTATCTACAAGATGGCAAAATGTTCTGTTTGGGGAATAGATTATATAGATTGTTTGCCACGAGGAAGTCACCTACCAGTCTTGTTTAGCTTTATGTTTTTTTTTATGCTTTATGTCTTTTAGCAGTCATTTTTTTATTTGGGGAAATAGTTGGCTCTAATCAATGTACTAATATTATTATCATATGAAACTTGGTTCTAATCATGTGTATTGGGATAGTTTCCGGGGATTACTATATGAGTCCCGCACTCTCTCATTTCAAGTCCGAAATTGTTGCCTAATAATACTATCAGTGACACTTATGAAATTCAAATGAAAAACTATGGAGCTCAAATAACAATCTTACATTGATGACTTTGGTGGTCCGAGACTATTAAATGTTTCTTTGGCGTGACCTTATATTGTCCAGATCGTGCCAACTATGGTTCACTTACCCATGGCAATGTGATGAATATTTCCGATATAAATTTTCTCATTGCTTGCCTTTGTCCTCTTCTCTTTAATTCTTTTGTTAGAATAACTTAGGTTCCGTTTGAAAACCATTCCGTTTTCAGTTTTCTCTACAATTTTATATATTGAAGAAAAAAAATACGTTTAACACACAATTTTCGTTTTTTTTCTTCTTCAGTTCTGAAAATCAATTTTAAAAATAGGGCTGTTTTTTAAAACTTTCATTTTGAAATTTTGAGTTATCAGTTTTGATCTTTATTTTGAGACCGCCACCCTCCCGCCGTCGGCCACCACTGCTGGTCCCGGCAGCCGGCCCTTACCAGTGGCCGCCAGCCACCGCCACGCCCCCCCCCCCCACAGCCACCGCAACCACTACAAAAAAAAATTCAAAATAAAAACTGGATAATCAAATACTCAAATAAAAAAACTAATAATAAAAATTGGGTAATCAAACACTCATTTGTTTTGTAAAAAATAAAAATTAAATTGATTTTATTTTTTATTTTTTTTAGAAGCAGAAAATTAAAACTGAAAATGATTTCAAACACACCCCTTAGATTTAGTCATTGAATTTCACGTACACTAAACAACATGGGGGATAACTCTCCCATTTTAAGATCTTACACCTTATTCTTTTACCTATTTACATTGACAAGAGAAGAAAGTTAACAAACTACTCATGTGCGCTTCAAATGTGCCATGCATTAATGGAAACTAGAGTACTTATGTTTATTTAGTTATTTGTAAACTCATCTTTTAAAAGTCACATCGTTGTTTCTTTCGACAACTTTCACAGAACCGGTCTATTGAATATGTTGTTATGCTATAATATACGAGTTTGGTGACACGCTTTCAACTATCAACACCTGTTCTTTATAATAACACCGGTTTAGACCCACGGGTCGAATCACCCAACCCGCGCAAACCCTTGTTAATATGAACAACCCAATTCTACGGTATTGGTTGGGGTTGACCCGTAGTTGCCAAAAACAGGAGGTTGGGTAAATTTTGGCATGCAATCCCCCTGGTTTCCTAATAAAAAATGAGCATCGGAGCCTTCAAACATTAGGTATATCCACTCTTGTCGGGTGTAGTTTGTCTTGGGTATCAATAGATAATTGAACACAAATTCTCAATCTAGTTTCACTTTTTTTGAAAAGCTTACTTTAGCTTTTACTAATTCTCCTTTAATGGTGGTTGGACGCATTTGCCCCAAAAATACACACACACACACACACACACACATCATCATCATCATCACACACGCGCGCGATCAATAATGAAGTGTAGATGGACTTAATTGCTACCCTTTTTATCCCGTACCTTTTAAAAGTGGCCAATATTTCAACCTTAGCAAGGGACGAGGGGCGATAAAAACTGTTTCTACTTATGAGCTTGAAAATATCTTAGTTTAAACTCCTAAAGTTTTTCCATTCCTGAATGTAGGCTTATCTCTTGGATTCTTTGTAAATTACTGATAAAGGTTTTAAAATTCTATAAAGAAAATTGTATCAATCCAAAATGACCTTGAACTCCTTCGTTTCACCATCCATTCTTCAACCTTAACGCCAATTAAAACCCTACTTTGATACCTTTACCTTAAATATCAGCATAATCCGTCTTAGAATATGTGTATCGACACTCCATACCTGGTATATTTTCTTGCATGAAAAATTGAACAAAATCGTTCCATAAATTTTTTTTCCATGAATGGCGATGTCATTCGTGGCTGTTTCGTTATTCGCTGACATAAACATATTTAGCTACAAATATTACTTTCATAGGCACTTAGCTCTTGTTGAATCACTAATATCATCGTGACTTGTAAGAAGGTGCCCTTTGTTGGTAAAGATATTGTAGCGATAAAAGAAATGTCTAACATCTTAGAAGTCTTAAAATTTCTTTTCATCTTTTGTCATGCATGATGTCCATTCAAGAGCAATTGTACATGAATTTTGCACAGCATCGTCAGCATGCATTTAACGTTCTTGTGAAGGTTCAAATCTCAAATTAGCAACCATTTCCCCATGCACTTAATGGGTGGTGCATCTCTCATATCATCTCACAGAGAGACTTATGTAACGTTTCATAGAGTTTTTTTTCAATTTTTTGTTCAATTTGTTGAAATGAAGAAAAAAAATTTACATTTAATTGACTAACGCGTATATTGACCCGAAAATAACCTGACCATTCATATATATATATATATAGGGAGCTGATCCATTGATAGCGCTAGCAAAATGGGAGAAGTTGTTAGCGCGATCTGGCCGTCCACGCGCGATCTGTGGACTGTCCAGATCTTTTTTTTGAGTTTTTTTAAGTCCGTCCGCTACATTATGTAGCGGACCATTTTTTGACAAAAATACCCTCACCTTCTGCCATGTTTTTTTTCTGTTCTTTCTCTCCGTCCGCTACATTATGTAGCGGACGAGTAGGCAGGCTGTGCTTTAAGTCCGTCCGCTACATTATGTAGCGGACCATTTTTTGACAAAAATACCCTCACATTCTGCCATGTTTTTTTTCTCTCTGTCCTTTCTCTCCGTCCGCTACATTATGTAGCGGACGAGTAGGCAGGCTGTACTTTTTTTTTTTCTCTCTCTCTGTCCTTTCTCTCATTATACTTATGCCATGTTTCTCACTCCCTCATCTCTCATCAATTTCTGACACACTTCTGCCATGGTTTTTCAGGGCCTTCTCAGACAAACTGTAAAGTGGTAAAAAATTAGGAAGGGGATCATTGAATCAAAAGCAATAAGCCCAAGGACTCTAGTTCCATCTCTCCAGTTGATTCCTCGACAACGGAGAACTATGACTTTCAGGCCATTAGGCTTCCTTCCTCCTGCAATAAGGCAGATCGCTGAGGTATCTAAATCCTAACCAGAAAATGAGATCAACTACCTCTCCTTTTTCTCAACGGAAGAAGGCAGAATAGCTCCGCCGGAGCAAGGTGCCATTGGACGTGCAACAGGCAGTCTCATGATTAAACAACCAAACAATCAAAAGCAGTCCTCACACTAATGATACAACCAAGGCAAAAGACCAAACAATCAAAAGCAACAAGAAACACCACTGCAGCACCACCTCGCAGCACAGCACCACCACCACGACACCGATTTGGCCTGGCCCTCTTGACCCATTGATTTAGCTCTTCAGCCTGAACGTGCTTTGTCCCCATCTCGCAGCACCACCACGACACCAATTCTCCGAAAGTGAGATCACCACCGGCAAGATTCCCCATTGATTCCGCTTGGACTGAACCTTTGCCATGAGTCATCTAAGTAACCTCAACTTTACATCTACACTACCAAAAACTTGAAATCTGCGGTGACCACTTCGGCTGCAGATCTGGTGGTTGGAGGCGACGGTTCAACCGATGACCACTCCAGCGGCAATCTGCAGCGGTGCGAAAGAAGATTAAAGACCCCCGGTGGTGGAAGAAGGTAGTGGCTACCCCTGCGTCGTCCTTGATTGGCAAGCGGCGACAGTGCTATCGCCCTATTAGAACCAGAGAGAAAAGAGAGTGATGAAAGAGAGAAGGGTTTTGTTTTTCTTTTACAAATGTAATTCGCTACATTATGTAGCGGACCAATGGGTTGAGGGCCAGTATTGTCAAAAAATGGTCCGCTACATAATGTAGCGGACGAACTTAAAAAAAATGCAAAAAAAAGATCTGGACCGTCCACAAATCGCGCGTGGACGGCCAGATCGCGCTAGCAACTTCTCCCATTTTGCTAGCGCTATCAATGGATCAGCTCTATATATATATATATATATATATATATATATATATATATATATATATATATATATATATATATATATATATAACCCGTCAGTACATGAATTTGAACTCGAGGTCACTTTTCGATGCCTTTTGCCATTTCTACCGCCCTTGGGTTAGAAATTGGATAACTTGAAAGTTTGTCTTTTTTCCTCTTCTTTTTTTATACTTCTAGGCAGCCATAACACAAGCGTCACTAGTTTTGCTTTGAGATGAGCAAAAAGACCCACCTCTGATCGTCTCTGACATCGTCTTCCTTCTCTGCTGTAAGCTTCATATATTTATAGCCCTTCATCCTCTTAGAATCTGTTATCAATATTAAAACCATCTAATTGTCTTTCCTCTCTTGTGTGTGTGTGTGTGTGTGTGAAATTCAGCTAAAAATTGTGTCGACTATGGCGACTCAGTCGGCGGCTCCTCCGCAGAATCCGACGGATGAGAAACCCCAAAACTCAGGTGTGTGTTTTTATCTACTGCCTTTTGTTTTTCAATATCTATGCCATCTTGTTCAGTAAAAATTCTTTAGTGGAATTATTAATTTTGGTCAAAATATGCGGATGTTACTGAATTGCATCACTTGGTTTATGCTTTGAAACTATTTACCTTAGCATAGTGAATTAAGTGCATGTAGTTTCTTCCAGGTAGGTGTTCCCCAGCCAAGGGATAGAAATATAGCTTATTTGCTCTGTATCGCGTTTATTGATATTTTCCCTCCGTTGCATTTGATTTTCTCCTTTGACTTTTTGTGGGCTCTCAGGGTTAATAGTGGGAAGTCAAGCTAGGTTAAGAATAACAGTAAAGTCAAAACTTTTACTTGTACTGAATTTATCCTAAGGATTCATAGAAAGTCAAAGGGTGAAAATACCCTAAACCGCAGGGAGTATTTTAACTTACGCGCAATGCAATATGTGAGGTATTGTAATTATCGATCAAGATCTATTTTCACACATTTGAACACTAAATTGTAGAATCCATATTAATGAATAAACTTGATTGACCTAAAGGTACATAATTTAAGCCAATTCTAGGCTAGCTATGGAAGGAACTGCTTTTTCCCCATTACTGTTTTGCCATGACTGTTTTTCTCTGCTTTGATGCATCATCACCTCCAAACTCAAAGTTAGCTACACCGCTAGTCATTGAACTATGGGTCAAATTTCAGTTTGCCCACTGAATTTTGATTTGTGTTATTCTGGTCATTGGACTCGTCGATTTGTCCAATTGGCACCTTTTGTTAAGTGATCATGTGCCTCACTTGACCCTTAACTGGGGCAAAATCATCGCTCTCTCCCATTTATCTTTGTGATTTTTCGTAATGTTTTTTCTTTTTCTTTCCACACCCTTCCATCACCATCAGCCGCCCAACCACACCAGTCCACCACCACCACCACCACCACCAACAAGGAGCATCCTTCCCCCAATGCATAGCCACTGCAACCAATCACTACAACCATCTGCTGCCACAAGCCACGAGCAGACGCAACCCATGCCACATCTCGTAAACAAAACACCATTTGATCCACTCATCAAATCCCCACCACCAGTCCACCCCCAACCCCATACCCACATCTGTTGCCATCACAGCCAACCAATTTGACAACCACTACCACTGTACACTTTCCACTCCTCCCAAACCTTGCGACCTGTTATCATCATCCATCAGCCATCACCACATAAGGCCACGCAATCATTTTCCCATCAGGTCAGGCCACCTCCCCCACTCAAGCCCTCGCCACCTATCATCACACCATCTGTCCATCATCATCAATCACTTGCACTTTTTTTACTCACCTGATCTACTGATATAAACCACTCTTTATGCTCTGAGATCCTCACAGCCATGCCTGGGACCTCAACAGGTCATCTCTGCTTTCACCGTGGAAAATCTCTACCACCACCACCACACAGCGGCCTTTATCTTTAACCTGTAAGCACCTCTGTATGTGTGTAAGTATGTGTGGAAGAAACCCAGAGACCAAGTTAAAAATGATGTTTATATATAGGATGGAGATCAATTACTCTCCCAATGTTGATTATTCACTGATTTTCTCGTTCTTATAAGGTTATAAATTTTGGAACTTAGGTGATTTTGTTTGTATTTTTGGATTATTTGAATGATTCGTTTTCGCGGAAGGAGGTGGTGGTAGTGGTAAAGAGAGAGAGGAGAAGAAAAAAACTCTAAAGAGTTAAAAAAGAAAATAGCTAATGGCTCATGTCATATAAGATTGATGATATTGATCAATGGAATTTAGGGAACCAAGGGATAGAAAATAGATCTCCATTCTCTTTTCTGACTTTGTTTGACCATTTTGCCCCTCTGTTGAGTCTCATGTGCGCATCAAGTGACAATGTAACAGTCATATTGCCAAGGACATGCAACAGAAAGACTTGATTGGCCAAATTGAAGACTCAAATGGCCAACAAATAGAAGTCTAATGATCAAACTGAAATTTGCCCCAAAATTCAATCGCTCTTAGTTCTTTCTATCTAGAAATATGAATCAACAGAATGTAGGTTGAAGTCTCTGCATATTAGATTTTAATAGTTCTTTAGTGCCACATAAAGTCTTACACATTGGTAGACTAAATGTACCTTTAACTTTTCCAAGTACTTCTCACTTTGAAAAACGAGATAGAAATAGAGATTGTACTACTTCTGAAAAATAATTGTTTTTCTTCACAGCTTCAGATGTTGGACAACCAACACTGCAGAACAGCGAAGATGCCAAAGCAGAGGGTGTAAAAGAAATGTCTAAACCGTCTGTTTTTGTAAACTCAGAACCAATGCGAGAGGATCAAGTACAGAATGCTGTAAAGTTCCTTTCACATCCCAAAGTTAGGGGGTCCCCTGTCATGTATAGACGTTCTTTTCTCGAGAGGAAGGGCCTTACGAAAGAGGAGATTGATGAAGCTTTTCGTCGTGTGCCTGTAAGCGAGTTACTTTTTTTGGTTCACATTTCTCTTTCTCTCTCAAATAACTGTGTTATTAACATTTATCTTAAAAAATCATTTCGACAAATTTCCTGTAGTTTCAAATTGTGAAGAGATATGTGCAAGTAGTTAATGCCGAGTTTTGCAATGGCAGGATCCACCACCCACCATTTCACCCACACAACCAGCTATTGCAAGTCAAGGTAACTATTACTCTTGAAGTGGGAGTTTCAGCTAGGGCTAGTGGCTTATGAAAAGTTATGGATATGAGCAAAGTGAACATCTCTCATATGTCTATTCCTGCTATCCACATTGTTGATAGATGGTCAGTTGACATCTGCATCAAATATTCCACCTCCAGCACCAACTCAAACTATGCAGTCTGCAGCAGCAGCCGCTTCTGCTGGCCCTTTTTCTAAAGTGGGGACCTTGGCACGGTCCAGATTTCACTGGTCACAAGCTGTTCTTGCTGTAGGATTACTGGCTATATCAGGAGCTGGAACAGCCGTTCTTTTTAAGGTAAAGATGAAAACCCTGTGTATATCATGCCATTGCTTCCTCTGTATTGGAAACTTTCCCTCTGCTTTCAGGGAAATGGATTTTGACCACTGCCTAAACTCATTACTAGGTGCTGTACTTGCATGTTGTTTATCTTTTGTATATACCTTGCTGAATAATGTTTTCTAGAGTGACTACCGTATAAATGACATCTTGTTTGTCAGAACTCTATTGTTCCTAGGTTAAAGTCCTGGATTCGCAAGGTTGTATTGGAAGAAGAGGAAGAAGATACGAAGAAAACAAATGCAAAACCAAGTTTGGCAGAAGAAGCTGCTGCTGCTGCGAAATCTGCTGCAGCCGCAGCTGCTGATGTGGCACGGGCAAGTCAGGAAATGGTGATCTCGAAAAATGAAGGTGGGTTGTTGAGGAGTTCGTTTTGTTTTGTCTCTTGAATTTCCACCTCAAGTAAGTAATCAATTTTTTTTGTTTTTAATTTCTGACTGCACATTCTATCGTTTCAGAGAAGAGATACTTTGGGGAACTTATGAACTTGTTAGATGCCCAAGTTCAAGAAATGAAATCGATGAGTACTGCTATAAGGAAATTGGAAGGTAATACTGAAGTTGTCTTTTGATCAGATTCTTAAAATTTGGTTTCTTTGTTGCACGCTCTGATTTGTGGTGATTGAAGACATTCTTTATCTCTTCTGACACCATGTGGGACTTGTTATCTACTTTGAGGGCACTTTTGTTTATCCACTTATCATTTTAGTGACAGCGGAAACTTCAATCAACAAACTGCCCCTTTTTATGGGGAAAAGTTGAAGAATAACTCAAGAATAGTTCACCTAGCTTCCACCCTCTTAGGTGATATCTAGTCCAATTTGCACTTACAAAGAAAGATTGAGTAGTTTATAGCGAACGGAGTTATAGTTCAGCAAAAGCCTCTAATCTATATTATTACTTATTAGTTATTACTCATCAAAGCACTTTTGTAGTTCCTCTCTTGACACTTTTCTGCAACTTCTCAGATGCTACACGTTTACAGAATAGGCTTAAGGCCTTTTCTCGTAGTTGCTCTTTGCTGATTATAGGATTTACAAGTGACTTCAAGTACAAAACTTCATTATTTGTCCTTTCCACCTTTTGAGCGGTGGTAATGCATATTTTTTTATTTCCAAGGCAAGGAACTTTTGGCAAAGCATGGCAAAACTTGGGTGACTAAAATATAGATAGACAGATTATAGATTAGTGAAGCAACATTCCTTGTTGTCCTTGTGAGTTTGGCAGCAAATGAAGAACAAAAAGAAGAGTGTTTTGCGGCCTCCTATTACGATAGCTTCTAGCAACCTATTCATTTGAACTTACCGATGACATGAATTGATAGACTTGGAGGCTCGACCCACTAGCCTCACCACAAAACCTGTTTGGTACAAGCAGATGAATATTATGTAGAGAATCGAGGTGATGGAATAACAAATAATGTAGAAGAGTAGCATGAATGCTATGTAGACTATTTCAAATACTAAAAGTTTGTATGACCTTACAAAAGACTTCTTAGACTTTTAAATGTCGTCCCAGACTTCGTGCAGATTGAGGCTTTCCAGTCCACAATCAAGTATCCTGATTCCCATCTTTGATTTGGAATATATATCGAGTTACTTTGCCAATTCTGGTAGCTTAAGAACTTCAAAAGTCCTGGGCATTGAGATATTCTTACTCTAGGTTACTCGAAAACTTGTCCGTTAGTTAAAATATGAAGTTCTTGAACCAATTTTTATAACTCTTGATATTGTTGATTGCTTGGATCAGTATTTGGGCATGACCATGGCCTATTTTACACGGACTCGATACGCATCCAACGGCGTCAGATTCGTCTACTTTCTTAAAGGCCCAAGGCACAAAGATCAGGGAAATTATTCATATATGTATTATTAGTTTCTAATGATTCGTAGGGTAAAATGGTGTTTTACATGACGTATATTCTTCAATATGAAAGCTTCACAAAAACGTCTATAGGTTGTGTTTTTAGTGGCATATCCTATGTGAGGTGTCTTACACATCCCATCCGCATGTCCGAGTGTCAAGTGTTCAAAGCTTGTACTTCATGCATTTTGAGGGGTCCATATAACATAAACCATGGCTAGTAGACGAGGTTGGTTTGTGGCTGCTGATTGCCGACCACTTTTTCCATCTCTTTGAGATCTCACTAGTTAAATGAGGTCCTTGTAAGTCACAAAATCACGGTTTCCTTGCCCATTTTCTGCATATCACAACCAAGGGGCCTGTTTTATGGGTGGGGGAGGGGGAGTGCAGCTTTGCCTTCACCATTTCAAAGTTACTTTACCTATCCCAAATTGTTGTGAGTTGACTATGATGTTTCCTGGTTGGTATCTTTTGGCTTGAAGGAAGAGCCACCCTCCAATCCATCTTCTCATCTTCAGGAGGAAAGAGCGGTTGTGATCATCGTCTAGTGACTTCTCATGTGTGACTTTCGACCACTTGGTTCTTATATTTTATCTGTTCTACTCTTAGTTGCAGGAAACTCCTAATATAGTGATGTTTCTCTCTCGAAAACTCGCTTTTGCGATCCCAAGTTAGGAGCTCCATGGGATCTCGTCCCAAGCTAATATGGGAACTCGATCCCGTTAGCTGGATAGAGATGCGTGGAACAAGTGAGAGAATACCTGAAAATCAGGCCCTTTTCAACTCTATTCCATGTTTCTCTCTTCCTTCAATTCCTTAAAGCCTCCTTGTTTGTTGTTACTGGCTATGTAAACTATACTAAACAAATGATAATACTCTTTACGCATTTATTTATTCAAGCCGCTCCCAACCTCAGATTCTTCTTGGTGCTTACGCTCCCCTGCCCCCTCCCCCGCCCCCGCCCCCGCTTTGTGCAACTAAGGCTCTACTTTATATTCGGGTAAATTATAAAAGCGATCCCTTCTGTCTGGGCCTAATTTTCAAAAGGTCCTCAAAGTTTGACTTGTTAAGTTTCGGTCCTAATCTATGTTTCCGTTCCTCCTTGGTCCCTAAGTCCCCAAATTGCTAGACACCATCAATTTCGGAGGGAAAAGTTGAAGGATCCTACAAAATTGCTTTTTCTTTATTGTTCTTGAGTTTCTTTCCTTTTCTCCCTTAAAATTTTTGCAACTATATGGCCAATTTTTGAGGGAATTTTGCCACAAACTTTGATATTCCAGTTTTGCCCCTTTAAAACTGACCAAATAGGAAACAGAAGCTTAGATAAAGGACCAAAACGAAACAAGTCAAATTCTGAGGACCATTTCGAAATTAGCACGAACTTTAACGGACTTTTTTATATGTCGCTGCATTGATCATGTCCTTTATTTGCTTCACCTGTGTGATTGAATGGTGATGCGTTTCTGTCTCTTGATGCTGACATAGTTTGTATTCTTAGTTGATCTGCATGTTGTGGTGTGTGCATGAGGTGATTGCCTTGATCACGGCAACCTATAATTTAATCACATACATAATTCCATTTTTCTATCAAGAGACTTGAGTGACTAATCTATTCAAACAGGTTACTATATAATAACTCCTTATAAAAGAAGCTTCTCCAACTTAGGCATGGAGAATGTTACGAATCTGACAAAATTCGTGTGACTGAAGTAGTGTCAAGTGTAAAGTTTTAATGGGTATGGTATGATAATCACTTGCATCTCCCTGGGTATGGTACGATAATCACTTGCATCTCCCTATATGGTATAATATTTACTTGCACCTGCCCTACTTCATTTTCTTTTAGTTTGGCATGTGACATCCAGTGAATATCACCTCTGAGCAGTTCTCTGAATCAAGTCCAGGAAGTGTTTAAGTTACTAAGTTCTCTTGCTTGAAATGTAGCCTTTCCCTGTCCAAAAATGCTCTGTGTTCTTCATCTGTGCATTAATAATCTAATACAATTCGTGGTGATCATGGAATGAACCTAGAGATCTGGAAATGAGGCACTGTATACCAAAATAACCAAATATTAAGCTGACAAGGGACAACCCTTTACGTTGGGTGCCCCTTCTGAAGATCATGCGTTGTCTATTTGAAGTTTCCCTTTTCCTTTTAACCCCTTCAATCTTTTATGGTGCCCCTTCTGAAGATCATGTGTCTTGCATTTGAAGTTTCCCTTTTCCTTTTAATTCCTTTAA
The DNA here is from genome assembly GCA_033070095.1 of Escallonia herrerae. NCBI lineage: Eukaryota > Viridiplantae > Streptophyta > Magnoliopsida > Escalloniales > Escalloniaceae > Escallonia > Escallonia herrerae. The sequence continues at coordinate 397,534 of JAVXUP010000177.1, read as the reverse complement.
TCTTTTACTAATTTCCACCCACACCCTTATTATTTAACTGTTTCTCTTATTGTAATGAAGTTCTTTCAAGGAGCAAAAAATTGAAATGCCTTCACCAGCTAGCAATAAAACTAGTAGGCGGTTGATGGTTTTGTCTTGTTGATAGTTGTCTCACCAATTTATGATTTTATTAGCTAATCTACCGTCTACATTTCAGGGCAAAGCAGTATTCCTAAGCAAGAAAATAGCAGAGTCTTGGTCAGCAACAGTTCAAGGGTGAGTTGAATAATTTACAATTAGGGAGTGCAAACATTACTCTCTTTTACGTTTTTCAATAATTTTTGTGACTTTCTTATACTGTTTTTCAGCCATCATACGCGAATGGCGAGGCGGACTTTGACATGCGCTCAGGTATTCTTAAGCATTCAATTAAATGTTTGTTTGGTTTTGTTAGTTAGTTATCCATGCCATATAATTGTAATTTGGATATAGGGAGACCTTTGTCACCACCTGCATCTGTGGAACCGTCTAGTGCACCTCATCCAAAGTCCTATATGGAGGTAATTTTTTTAACCGAAATTTCAACTAATAAATTCCTGAAGGATAATGGGTTCGTATTTACGAGTGTGACCCCTCTTTCCATGCTGCTCGGTTAATGTCCATTATAACATGTGACTTTGTTACTCAATAATACAGAAAATCGGTATCTTATTGTTAAAAAGAAAATGCAGAGGAACGTTTAAATCTTGAATCCTATATCAAAGTGGCGGATAGCCCTATATGGATTTTCTTACCAAAATTTCAGCTAATAAATTCCTAAAGGATAATGGCTTCATATTCACGAGTGCAACTCCTCTTTCTACGCTACTCAGTTAGTATCCATTATAACATGTAACTCCATTACTCAAAAACACAGAAAATTGGGATATTATTGTCAAAAAGAATATGCAGAGAAACGTTTAAATCTTGGAATCCTTTATGAAACTGGTGCATGGTGTTGTGGGGATTGCAATTTGGAAAGATTTGGAAATCAAGTTTGGAAATATGGTCACATAGTATTGGATATTTAGGACCCCTTTTGTACCTCCCCCCCCCCCCTTGGGTTATGATACTAGTGAAGAAATGTCTGCTGTATTCCAACATTACTGTTTCAGCCTTTTAAGACGGATAAAAGTTAATTTCACGCACACAATTTGAGAATTTGTAGTGGAGTTGCAGCTGATAAATTTTCCCATCTGGAAACTAATTTGCAAACATGTTGGCAGAGAGTTGGATTTATTAGCAAGAACTCCTATGTGATTTCTTATGATGCTAAAGTAGTCCACTGCTGTCCAACTTTTTTCATTTCAGCCTTGAAAGAATGAGCATGAAGTATTCCGGACACTTACATGAGGATGTTTTGCAGATCATGGCTATGGTTCAAAGAGGAGAGAAACCTTCTAACATCAGAGTAAGTCCATCTATTTTGTTTTCTGTCTAATAACACGATTGTTGGGTTTACTGCTTATCCTTTCTTGTTATTAATTTTCTTCTTCAGGAAATCAATGACCTACCACCCAACCCTAATCAGCCAGTATCTAATCCTCGCTTAGCACCCAGACCTAAGGTTTGTAAATTCAGCAAAAAGACCCTTTTTTATTCCCCTACACTGGCCAAGTAAATTCGTCTTCTATGTATCAGGTAGTTTTCTAGATGAGTACCTAATTTAAACCAATCATGCAAAGAACCACTGCAAACTTATGTATGGTTGGGTGGTAAAGTTGAATTTCTGCATGCTTGGAGTTCTGCATCAACATGGCTATCTCGGACAAATACCTCGTACATTTTCTCGGTTATAAACTTGTGCAACCTTGCTTGGTTATAAACTTGTGCAAGGTTGGGTAGCAAGTTGAATATCTGCATGCTTGGTAGTTGTGTCCCCACAGAGATCTCTCGGAAACATATCTCGTACCGTCCTACACGTGTACATATACATCCAGAGGCCAAGTGGCGTAGACACTAACCTTGGCCTTGGGTTATATACCACTGCTCTTCAAACCTTAGTTGCAGGAAACTCCTAATATGGTGACGTTTCTCTCTCGGAAACTCGCTTTTGCGATCCCAAGTTAGGAGCTCCATGGGATCTCAACCCAAGCTAAGATGGGAACTCGATCCCGCTAGTTGGATAGAGATGCATGGAACAAGTGATAGAATACATGAAAATCAAGCTTTTTTCAACTCAATTCCTTGTTTCTCTCTTCCTTCAAGTCCTTAAAGTCTTCTTGTCTGTTGTTGCTATCTATGTAAACTATGCTAAACAAATGATAATACTCTTTACGCATTTATTTATTCAAGCCGCTCCCAACCTTAGATTCTTCTTGGTGCTTACGCTTCCCCGCCCCCGCCCCCCCTTTGTGCAACTAAGCTTCAAACTATAGTAGTATCAGCAGTCTATCGTTGATTTCTTAATGACCCGAAGATGTACTATCCTGAACCAGATCAGTCCTGACAGTAGACATCAAAGTTCGTTCTTTTAAAACTGGGTACTTTCTGTTATTTACTCCTCATCGCTGGACGCATCATCAAGTTAATTATGTCTACAGGACCTGTAGTCATAGCAACATCGATGCTTTGACAATCTTTGCGTGATATATATTTGTTTTTGCCCTCATCTAGCTTTGGGCTGCTTATGCGATAGTTATTGGAGATTATTGCTGCCATCTTTCAAGGCCATAATCTTCATTTATTTACACTAGAGAACTGATCTGTTTTACAATGTTTTTCCTTCTCCTGAGTAGCCTTGGGAGGTTGGTCAGGCACAAAATAGCTCTGGAAGTATTCTTCAGTCTCAGGAGAGCAAGGATGGCTTTACTTCCAAGTTTCAAGATAATGGAGTCATTACTCAATCGAATGGAGACAGTTCAGTGCCTTGGTGGCAACAAAAAAATGTTCGAATCACAGAAATCGAGAATGAAGATGAAAATAAGACTGGTTCTTCCGGTGTTCCTACAATTGACCGACCAGTTCAGCGCTCGTGGGTTCCCCCCCAGCCACCTCCTGTTGCGATGCCAGAAGCAGCTGCAGCCATTCGACAGCCTAAAAAACCTGTATATGAGAGAGAACCATTGACTGATGATCAGTTACTTGCTCGCCCATCAGAAATAACCGAGGAGTTGGAGAGGGTGACAAAAATATCAGAATCTGGAGGCCTAACGAACACTAATGGCGGGAGCTCCGTGCTGAACTCGGGAGAGATACAAAATGAAGACGAAAACACTTACTTTGATGCTTAGTTATAGGTGTATTTGTGCGGCATGGTAAAGAATCAGAATAAGAACATGCTCCATGGCATAACTTAGAAATCTGGTGTCAAACTTTTTGTACCTTTTCTTAACATTCAAAGAAAACGTGTATGAGGAAAAACGAAAGCTACAATACACAATCATACCGAGTTATCAAGTCCCATGTATAAAAGTCTACGCATACTAGTCTAATGTCTTCAACAAGATTGAGTGAAAACGGTGCTGCTTTGACAAAGTTGATATCGTCGGTTGGCATCAGTTTTGCTATGAAAACTGTGTCAAGATTGCCACCGTACATCAGTCACTCACTACCCATGTCTCTTCGTTTGTGTGATTACAAGGGCAGAAACCCGTCCTTGCAAGTGGCCAAGTCTTAAATGAGCAGCCCGACGTTGCTGATCTTACCTTAGCCAGGCGGTGAGTAAACACGAGACTAAGGCCTAAGTAGTATTAGCTTGGAAACATGGTATTGGTGAAGTTGCTGCCACAACAGTTGGATACTTGGCAAGGGGTCGGATTCCATTTTCTAGCAAAAACAGACCTTGAGTTATATTTGCTTAGAACCCGTTTGATTGCAAGCATAAGAGGGTCAACGTTGTTGCCTTTATTAGTTGCAAGGATGAATTTACTACGGAGTCTCTAGTTCGTGCTCTAAGCCTCGCACCAATCTCTTCACCATTAGAGAGTGGCACAAGTGGTGGACGTGTGAGGCTATGTGCTTCACGTTCACAGTCACCAGACATTGCTGAGCAGAGAAAGCATGCCCCCTTAGTAAAAATTGGACTGTCCGAATCGATGGTGATGTATCCTGCTAGTGATGGTGCTAATTTAATGGAGTTCGATACCTTTTGTGAAGTCCTATGCAACGATAAAAACGCTATTTTGTTGACACTTGTGCAAAAATCTTGCACACCAGCCACGTTGATTTAATTTTTTTTTTATGTACCAATACTATATGATAATGGACATGGTTTTTCAAAAGAAATTTTTTTTTGCCATTTTTGGCACGAGATCATGCTTTTCAGCATATCTAACCATTTTATCTAGTAAAGAATCATATGGTTCAATATATTTGACCGATTTGAAATAGAATCGTGCCCCCCAATAATGTCACCTTTTTCTATCCGCGTTCGTTGATGAAATGAGATGTGCATTATTTTCATATTCAGAAATTTCTGCCAAAGATGGCAGAAAAAATTGTTCTTGGACAAACTCATCTACATTAACTTGAGATTCATCCAATATTTTGGAATTAGATTGGTCTTTATTATTGACCATTCTATTTAAAACTACACTTTTGTTTTGCATAAAAGTCCTAATTGAGACATCATGGCGGTAAGTGCTTGTGTTGATGAACTAACCTGATTCACCAACGGGCTTATGGTATGATCATTTCAATCGACGGCCAACATCTCTGCATTCATACCTGCACCATCATTGATACTTTCTCCACTAGTGCTTCCTGAATTACGAGCATTGTTGTTCACACGAACATTCTTGTTGTTCATGCCATTAGTGGCTTGAATGTTTCTCATCTCCCCTGCGTTACCACCATTGTTGGCAGTACGATTTTTGGCGCTAGTATTGGCGCCGTCAGTCCTACTACACGACTTCGTGTACTTGGCATATTCTCTTTTTAGTTCAAAAGGGTCCCATCGGGGCTGCCAATGTTTGCACTGAGGGCAAACTCACAATTGATTTGTCCCTGCGACACAATTAATTAAATGTATGAGATATTTTTCCTTGGGCATGGAGACTTCATTAAAAACGGAAACCTAACTAAAAGTAGAATACTATATCAAATTTAAGAAAGATGCAAAGACAATGCAAAGTTTTGCAAAGCACATGAACTATTTATGTTGGAAGACAGGATTTCCTATTGATACAAGACAGATCATGTATATGTTTGACTAAGATAAAAGAAAAAGAAAGTTGATATTATCCGTACTTGATTTCTTTAGGTCATGTTTGATTTTTGAATTTGACAACCCTTTTTCCATTGCCGTTCTCTTCCTTTTATACTTTCTTGTCCGTAACCATCATGCGATTGCCCATAATCGTTCATTTCAATCCTTTGTTGAAAACTGCTCATCAACCGCTGCTATCGATCGCCCCGCTTTGTTTGATTTGATGACGATGTCCGTTGTCCTTTCTTTGACCCAATATCAATAGTCCTTACTAAATTATAGAAAATAACTACCGTTACTAGACAAACTATCTACTTAGAAAATAACTACCCGCTGAAAAGTAATCAACTACACTTATCCCTTGTCAGTAGGGACACATTTTCAGAAATTGGTTTCTTCCACTTCCTGATTTGAATCCTACATTATCTTCTCTTCACAAATATTAGTAAAAGCTAATGACATTTAGTGACATTTAATTAAAGACATGTTATTAGTGAAAAAAATCATTTGTTGGTGCAAACACCTTCGTAGTTCCTTCAACACCATCATAAGTAACATGGAGTGATCAGACGTGCCAAGCCTCAGTTGTAGGAAAAGTAGTTATTCAACCTTCATTTTGCAAAGCTTTATCCAATCTACACAATTTAAGTCTTCTCCCCTCTTACAGCACCATGTATAGAATATCCCTAGTTGTGATATCCTCTAGATGTAGCATGTAGATGCAATTGTTAAAATCATTAACATCTCTGCTATTATGGTCTGCACCACCTTGTTTTTCTCTAGCATATTTCACAACATTCAAGTCCCACATTATGAGCCAAGGTTGATGTCCAATGTGAGCACCATCCTGTACCAATTGCTGCCGTTAAAGTTGCCTCCTATCTCCCCCATAATTACCTTGTACACAGGAAAGACAGAAGTCTCGAATTTGCTCCTTATATTGTACTTTGCCAGCAATAAGCAGAGAAGAGATGTCATAATGTCTATGCTTGCTTGTCTAGTATCACGGGCTAAGCAAGCCGTTGAGACACGTTGATGGTTTGTATTGTAGGCAAATTGCTAAGATTAAACAAACTTGGTCTAGTTACCAAGAGCACACTACAAGAAAAACAGCTGGTGACCGGTTAGTGTGGTCGATTGATATTGTGGTGTGGTCGATCTGGAGGCCTACTGATACTAATGCTGTAACTTGAGGTCGTGGATGATTGGGGTGAGTTTGTAGTGTGTGATGATGAGGTGATTTGGTGGCTTGGCGGCGACAAGGTGGCAACAAGGGGTAGCTCGTGGCAGATGGGATTTGTTGTTTCTGTGGTGATCTGACCTTGAGAGAGTGGTGGTGATCGAACCAATGAGTGGTTGAATAGAGAGACCACTCGTGAGTCGGTGAAGGGCTCCTCATCATGAAATGACTCCTCATCATGCGAGGACGAACTGACAACCAAGTAATGAACCACTGGTACACACATTTGAGCAAAAATCTCGGAATCAAGAAGGGAAAACCAAAGCTAACGCTAATATAAGAACAACCTTTGTGGCATTCACGGAGAAAAATTCGAGACGCCATTTATATTATGACAATAATTTTGGAGCTAACAACAAGAGAGCGATTGAACAAGGTTGCTTTGATATGCAAGAGCTAATCGTGAATCACGACGATCATGGAAGCTCTTGTTGGTTTACTGGTGACGACTCTAGCCTAAGCACACCTAGTTTGGTGGAACTTTTTGATCAGTATTATCTTGATTTTGTTTGAAATCACTGATATGTAGATTTGGTTGGGTGCTTAATTAGTAGCATTGTCTGTTGGCCCTAGTGTTATACATACTAGCTAAGGGACCGTGCAATGCACGGGGTGTTCTCTAATTTCTCAAATATTGTTTAGTATTTATTTTTATAGAAATTTTACAACCGTTAATTTTCCTAACTTTCTATAGATATTTTATAACTGTTAATTTTCCTAACTGTTTATAATTGCTATTGTTTGAACTGCACGCAAGAAATTTACTATATAAAATATTGTCTTTGAATAGCACTTTTAAAAAATTAGCATTATAAAAGCATACCTTAACAATAAAGGTAGAATGCATGATTTAATATGATCAGTTTTTACTCACAAATAAGATGTGAACGTTACAATTAAAAGAAAACCGTCTTATAGACTTAGGATGCCTTTTCATTAACATTTCGCGACGACATATGACAACAATCTCGTACTACTATTTAACTGAATTTAAACTGTTTAGTTTAATATTTAGAGATTTATAGATATAATCGCTAGTATGTATCAATGATATATCCAGAACAAAATATGATTAAAAAAAGCCAGTTACTTGTACCATCACTTTCCTTTTTTTGTGAGTTTAATCTAGTAAAGAGTGTTATAACTTATTTACTGGTGGTGTATATGAACCTCAATCTTCCTATAAGCATAAATGTCAAATTCACTCACCTTCTTTCTTCATGAGAAACTCTTTATGTGAGTTATTTGTCCCGTACATAATGAAAAAGAAAAATAGCATTAAAAGTGTTTCTATCTATACATAACTTATTAAAGTTTTACTAACATGACTTAATGAAAATACAATTGGAATATTAGAATAGTGTAGCCAGGGGTTAGAAAGTGGTTAACCACAAAAATATCGTCTTGCCTAATTAATGAAACTTTAAGGAATCAAAATGTGGGACCAAAATCAAAATCGGAAGATAAAAGTCATTCTAGGGAAAAAAAATTTTTTACTACTTCTAGTCCTGGATATAGTTTATGTACCTTCAAGTTACTGGTAGAACTAACCTAAAATCATTATAATTTTATTTAAGTTCATCGCTTGTCTACATAAGATTCTCAGCGTAACTCGTCCACAAATACTACACTAACACTACCTCCAAATATCTTAATTAGATCTATCATTGCCATTACAAATGCAGTTACCTTCACCATAGTCATAACTTTTGCTCTTCAGTGCAGTTTCATGTTTTTATCGTCAGCTTTTTTAAGTTCATCATTTGTTCAATCCAAATTTAGATCATAACTTATCAATCAGTACTGTAATGTATGTTAATATTCTTCGAAACACCTTAGTGCTACTACTACAACAACAACTCTAACAACAACCATCACTCTTGCACTACACCATTTAGTTATGATTATTACCACCACAAGCCTCAGCATACTACACGCCAGCACCTCTAAACTATATGTTGTCACTACATAATCTAAATCTCACTACCAACACTCCAATTCTACCACAACAATTATCACTATTGTAATTAGCACGTCTGATCACTTGCATAATTGCATATTTTACCACCCTCACACTTTCACATCTAGCACCGACATTTCGGTTATACCATTACCACCCTGGGGCCACCAAAACTTCTCCTTTTTTGTAGTTGTTTATGAAGGGTAAATGATTCTTATAACTAATGTATTTTTTCGTCTCTTTTATTCTACAAACTTATTCTCAGCTTGTCACAAATTATTCGTCAATCGATTTTAATTTTTCTTGAAGATCCAATATAATTGGTTCTGAATATTTTGTTCATATTGTGCGTAACATGTTAGATTTTAAGAAGATGGGTACAAAAGACAAAAGTTACAATAAAGCTTATGAAGAAATAAGATATCTTTAAAAAGAAAAAAAAACACCAAAACAAATAGGATGATGTTTTGCATAACCAAAAGATGGAGGTAAAAACGAAAATATACGCTATGAGAAGCTTACCTTTTAATTTGAAAAGATTAATCATTAATTTCATACATAATTTTCATTGTTTACATTTGCGAGATTTTATTTTATTTGATTTAAGTATTTTTAAGAAGTTAGTAGTTCAAAATAAAGTCTTTTTGGATTATGTAAGCTTTAAAAGAACTAGACTACAAAAGTCGGGCCAATGATCATACTAAAGAATTATTAAGTAGGGTATGATTTTCGTATTTTATATTTTTTAGATTTTATATTGTTATTTTAAAGTATTTTTGAGGTTTTAATAATCAAAATTAAGGCCTAATGTATACGTATATTGATTAGGTAGAGTTTTAAAAGGTGTATTAGTTTTTTAGTTTTATAAAGTTTTAAAATATTGCATAAATTATACCTATGAATTTTTTAATAATAAATTAAAGTAAAAAGTTAAATAGAGTAGGAAAAGAAAAGAATAGCAAAACAAATAGGATTCTTGAATCTTGGACTCTGAATAAAGAGACCAACTAAATTATGGGACTACCACATACAAAGTTGAAGTAGGTAGAGTTTTAGAAGGCGTATAATTAGTTTCTTAGTTTTATAAAGTTTAAAAATATTGCATAAATTATACCTACGATTTTTAATAATAAATTATAGTAAAGAGTTAAATAGAAAAGTCGGGCCAATGATCGTACTAAAGATTTAGTAAGTAGGGTATGATTTTCGTATTTTACATTTTTGAGATTTTATATTTTTATTTTAAAGAACTTCTGAGGTTTTAATAATTAAAATTAAGGCCTAATGTATAAGTATATTGATTAGGTAGAGTTTTAAAATGTGTATAATTAGTTTCTTTTTATAAAGTTTTAAAATAATGCATAAATTATACCTATGAATTTTTTAATAATAGATTATATTAAAGAGTTAAATAGAGTAGAAAAAAAAAGAATACCAAAATAAATAGGCTTCTTGAATTTTATATATCTAATTCAAAAGAGTTGGACTAATAAAGAGACCAATTGAGTTAGGGGACTACCACATGCAAAGTTAAAACTTACGTGTCAGAAGGAGAAGACTCTTAAAAAGTCATATTTGTCCCAAAGATAGAGTTCCAAAAATCTTTCGTGTCGCAATTTTAAACAAAGGTTTCAGCTTTTTATATATACTAGTTCAGTATCCCGGGCAAAGCCCGGGTCGGTTATATGTAACAACTTATGTATCTGTACGTTTGAGTGTCAGTATAATTTGGTAGAGTTAAGGTTGGTTATTTAGGCGTTATGTCGATAATTTTGAACTAAGCTTTATTTATATTCCCGTGAAGCGAACCATCAAATTTAAAATATGTCACATTCGTGCATTTCACATATAAGTATCATCATAATAAAAAGAAATGTAAAAAAACATAAAAATGAAAAATGTTCCAAAATAGTAAATATCGAACTGATTTCACAGTTATTACATTTGTAAAATATCGTACGATTATAAACGATAGTTAAAGATAATATTAAAAGAACGATCATACGGTTCTTCTTAAGTAATTATTATACAACTATGTGATTGAGTAAAAGATATATCAAATAAATAAATAAAAATTTCACATCCAATTTATTGTTTAGACTCTGATAGAAGGGGCTGCAATGACTTTGAGTTAAAAAAATTCTTTTTTATGTTCACTTACTTTATTTTCTTGCTTTTTAGAATATAGATTGATTTCTAATTTTATAATATATTTGGGTGATTATAGTAATGTTTAAGTTCTAATAATTTCATTTTGTTCATCAAGAATATAAAGCAATTTTTACATCCTGAATTATGAGCTACAACATTTATTATAATGATTACTAATATTTTTCATATTTAAAGTTTGTTTAAGTGTTAGTAATCATATTCAAAGTTTGTTTAAGATAAATCGTAGTAAAAAGTTAAGTGCCAGTAAAGTTTGTGCTTTTCTTCATTACATGTAAATATTTTATTTTGTCATTTTGAGATTAATTTTGTGACACATCATCATGTTTGTTTTCGAGTCATTTTTCTCTCTTTTTTTTTTCATCTTTGTCAAAAGTATACATGCATGATGATTATTTACTTCGATTTATTACAAAAAAATTCGTAGCTATTGTTGCCATAATTTTAGTTAACCTTTTATGAGTAAAAAATTAATTTTATACTTTTTAAACTCTATCAACATATTAGGACTTAATTTTAACTATTAACACCTAAAAAATACTTTAAGATAAATAAATAAAGGCCGAAAACATGAAAAAATGTAAAATATTATAAAAATTAAGTCATGTCACTTTGTAAACTAATTTTGAAAGATCTTAATTTGTAAATTATTCATCTTTGATTTCATACATGATTTGGTGTATATGATTTTAATTAAGAATATGAAGTCATTTTTGCGACACATCATCATGTTTGTTTTCGTGTCTTTTTTTTTCTTTTTCTTTTTATCCATATTTATTAAACTGTCATATGCATCGTGATTCTTTACACCATCAAATTCAAAATATGTCATATTCGTGCATTTCACATATAAGTATCATCATAATAAAAAGAAATATAAAAATGAAAAATGTTCCAAAATAGTAAATATCGAACTGATTTTACATTTATTACATTTGTAAAATATCGTACAATTATAAACGATAGTTAAAGATAATATTAAAAGAACGATCATACGGTTCTTTTTAAGTAATTATTATACAACTATGTGATTGAGTAAAAGATATATCAAATAAATAAAAATTTTGTTCACATCCAATTTATTGTTTAGACTGTGATAGAAGGGGCTGCAATGACTTTGGGTTAAAAAATTCTTTTTTATGTTCACTTACTTTATTTTTTTGCTTTTTAGAATATAGATTGATTTTTAATTTTATAATATATTTGGGTGATTATAGTAATGTTTAAGTTCTAATAATTTCATTTTGTTCATCAAGAGTATAAAGCAATTTTACATCCTGAATTATGAGCTACAACATTTATTATAATGATTACTAATATTTTTCATATTTAAAGTTTGTTTAAGTGTTAGTAATCATATTCAAAGTTTGTTTAAGATAAATCGTAATAAAAAGTTAAGTGCCAGTAAAGTTTGTGCTTTTCTTCATTACATGTAAATATTTTATTTTGTCATTTCGAGATTAATTTTGTGACACATCATCATGTTTGTTTTCGAGTCATTTTTCTCTTTTTTTTTTCATCTTTGTCAAAAGTATACATGCATGATGATTATTTACTTCGATTTATTACAAAAAAATTCGTAGCTACTGTTGCCATAATTTTAGTTAACCTTTTATGAGTAAAAAATCAATTTTATACTTTTTAAACTCTATCTAATCAATGTATCAATATATTAGGACTTAATTTTAACTATTAACACCTCAAAAATACTTTAAGATAAATAAATAAAGACCGAAAACATGAAAAAAATGTAAAATATTATAGAAATTAAGTCATGTCACTTTGTAAACTAATTTTGAAAGATCTTAATTTGTAAATTATTCATCTTTGATTTCATACATGATTTGGTGTATATGATTTTTAATTAAGAATTTGAAGTCATTTTTGCGACACATCATCTTGTTTGTTTTCGTGTCTTTTTTTTCTTTTTCATTCATATTTATCAAACTTTCATATGCATCGTGATTCTTTACCCTTATTTATTGTTAGAAATTTGTAACTATTGTTGCCATAATTTTAGTTTACCTTATATGAATAGAAAACCAATTTTACATCTTCTAAAATTCTACAATCAATGTATCAATAAATTAAGACTTAGTTTTGACTATTGACACCTCAAAAGAAGTTCAAGTTAACAAAAGAAACACAAAAAATATAAAAAAAAATGTAAAATAGTTTTAAAAATTAATTCATATCACTTTGTAAATTATATTCAAAAGATCTTGATTTGTGAATTATTTATCTTTGATTTCATACATCATTTTCATATTTTACGTTTATGAAATTTTAATTTATTTTAAAAGTACTTTTGAGATGTTAATAGTGAGAGTTAAGACCTTATACGTTGATATATTGAATAGGTAGAGTTTTAAAAAGTGCAGAATTAATTTTTTATTCTTATAAAGTTTATTAAAATTATGCCAATAATACCTGCAAATTTTTCAATAATAAACTATAGTAAAGAGTTATGATGCACATGTGACATAAGTAAGTAGAGGTTTTTAACGTACTTTTTAGGTGTTAGTAATAAAAATTATGACCTTATATGTTGGTATAATGAATAGGTAAAATTTAAAAGGTGAATAATTCATTTTCTACTCTTATAAAATTTAGTGAAATTATGCCAACAATACCTGTGAATTTTTAAAAATAATTATAGTAAGAGTCATGATGCATGACTTTAATAAATAGAGATTTTAGAGTATTTTTGGGGTGTTAGTAGTGAAAATTAAGACCTTATATGTTCGTATATTGAATAGACAGAGTTTTTAAAGATGCAAAATCGATTTTTCACTCTTATAAAATTTATTAAAATTATGCCAATAATACTTGTGAATTTTTTAATAATAAGTTATAGTAATGAGTAATGATGTATGTGTGACTTTAATAAGTACAAGTTTTTAAAGTATTTTTGAGGTGTTAGCATTGAGAATTAAGACCTTATATGTAAGTATATTGAATATGTTGAGTTTTAGAAGGTGCATAATTAGTATTTTACTGTTATAAAATTTAGTAAAATTATGTGAATAATACCTGCAAATTTTTTAATAATAAATTATAGTAAAGAGTTATGGTGTATGTATGTCTCTAATAAGTAGTCTAATAAGTAGAAGTGAAACATCAAAACAAAGAACCATGTGCATGTTCGACTCTAATAAGTAGAAGCGAAAAAAAAAATGTGATATGAAAACAATTAAAAGTACAGAATTGATTTTCTACTCTTATAAAGTTTAATAAAATTATGCCAATAATATGATAATTTATAGCAAAGAGTCATGATGCATGTGTGCGTGACTTTAATAAGTAGAGGTTTTTAAAGTATAATTGAGGTGTTAGTATTGAAAATTAAGATCTTATATGTAAGTATATTGAATAGGTAGAGTTTTAGAAGGTGTATAATTAGTTTTCTACTTTTTATAAAGTTTAGTAAAATTATGTCAATAATGCGTGAGAATTTTTTAATAATAAATTATAATAAAGAGTTATGGTGCATGTATGTTTCTAATAAGTATAAGTGAAAAGGGAACGTGATATCAAAACAAAGAGTCACGGTGCATGTGTGTCACTAATAAGTAGAAGTGAAAAAAGAATCTGATATGGAAACAAACATGATGACATGTTGCATAAGTAAAAGGCGATGACGTGTCGCAAAGTTAAAAGCGATAAAAAAGGAAAAAAGAACACCAAAAAAGCTTGTGTCGCTTCTATAACACACAATATTTATAAATTTTTTAATAATAAGTTATAGTAAAGAGTAATGATGTATGTGTGACTTTAATAAGTAGACGTTTTTAACGTATTTTTGAAGTGTTAGCATTGAAAATTAAGACCTTATATGTAAGTATATTGAATAGGTAGAGTTTTAGAATGTGCATAATTAGTTTTTTACTCTTATAAAGTTTAGTAAAATTATGTGAATAATACCTGCGAATTTTTTTCATAATAAATAATAGTAAAGAGTTATATTGCATGTATGTCTCTAATAAGTAGAAGTAAAACGGGAATGTGATATCAAAACAAAGAGATGCATGTGTGTCTCTAATAAGTAGAAGTGAAAACGAAATGTGATATGAAAACAATTAAAAAATGCATAATTAATTTTCTACTCTTATAAAGTTTAATAAAATTGTGCCAATAGTACCTGTAAATTTTTTAATAATAAGTTATAGTAAAGAGTCACGATGCAAGTATGACTTTAATAGGTAGAGGTTTTTAAAGTATATTGGAGGTATTATGATTGAAAATTAAGACCTTATATGTAAGTATATTGAATAGGTAAAGTTTTAAAAGGTGTATAATTAGTTTTCTACTCTTATAAAGTTTAGTAAAATTATGTCAATAATAGCTGTAAATTTTTTAATAATAAATTATAATAAAGAGTTATGGTGCATGTGTATTTCTAATAAGTAGAAATGAAAAGAGAACGTGATATCAAAATAAAGAGTCATGGTGCACGTGTATCTCTAATAAGTAGAAGTAAAAATGGAATCTGATATGGAAATAAACATGATGACGTGTCGCATAAGTAAAAGACGATGATGTATCGCAAAGTTAAAATGGGTAAAAAGGGAAAAGAACACTTTAAAAAGCTTACGTGTCTCCTCCACAATGCACAACGCTTCGCCTATTATATATTTATATGATATGATATGATATAGATTTGGTTATTAGGTTGTTGCACTCTTAAGTAGCCAATCATACTTTCAAGGCTTGCATAAATTTTCCCGAGGTTATAAGTTGTAAAAATATCAGCAAAACCGATGCAAAAATCAACCAACCAAGGCAAACAAAGCACATCCAATTCAGTTCTTATAAAGGTACGTAACATACCAAAAATAATTCTTTAGTGCATCCGCATTCTTTTTTTTTTTCTTTCTTTTTTTTGTAAAGGGAAGTCATCAATTCGCTCCAAATAAAAATTACCATAGTTCAAACTTACTATTCATGAAAGCGATAATGAGATAATATTAATTGCTTCCCTGTTTTGTCTAATTCTTATGACTGTATTGATCATAAGAAGAAGAAAGAGGAAGATGTTCATCGTCTCAGAGTAAAACTAGGTCGGACAGCACGTCGCGAGAAGCGACTAATGCACAAGAACTAGGCCTTGATTCGGACTTGGAGATGGAGGAATGTTATTTGGTATTGGGTCCGAGGGATGAAGTTAATATCATCAAACAAGAGGAAGAGGCAGAATTGAAAAGGCCAAGATGCTTCAGCCGTGTTCATACAGGATATGAGTGGAACAAGTACAACCGGATTCATTACGATCACCAAAGTCCCCCGCCGAAGCAAGTTTGGTCTTGTTGGCACCGGCACGAAGAAAGCTGCTCCCACTTATACGATTGAAAAGGATGGGGAAAACCATGGAACGTGAGGTTCAGTGCTGGAAAACAATATCAAGAGTTGGCATTCCGCATCATCAACGAACAATGGGACTATGCTCCCAAGAGAGGCTTCAAGTCCGCCTTCGATAATGGCACGCTCCACTTGTATTTTAATTTCAAAAGGTGCCGTTATCGCCGGTGATACTTACGATGAGTGCTTTCAAGATCAACCTTTTTTAGTTTGGCCCGTAATGAATGTAAATACATAAACCTTTTTCCTAATGCTCCTAGTTACTTATTAAAGTCAATCAGTACCAAGTTTATTGAAATTCTGATTCCTGCTCTCTGATATTTTTTCCACATGGACTTGGTAATCTGCTACTGTCGTGTCACTAGTTATTTGTCTTTGGATCCAATATCGGTATTCAAACACTCAATATCTTCGTCTACTGCAACTGTTGTGAATCTATATGTGGTACTAACAAACAACATTACTAAGAGCAGTAGTCATCTCCAAATCACTAGAGGTAGCCTTCCATATTTGCTGAGTTTTTTAATGTCCATACACCTAAAAGATTGAGCAGTTGACAGGAAGCCACTCAAATTCCACAGGTTGTTCATAAGTCTTTCTTTCTTGTAATGCTGACATGCTGTCATTCTTTCTATCAATGAACGGAGGGGTTCCAATTGAGATCATAATCTTGCTCAGCTTTCGGCTAGACCAAAATGGCAGAGGCAAGTTGGGTAGCTTAATCCAGACAGGCACAGTCCTAATGTCGGTTTTTTTTTTTCCATGGGAAATTGTGGTGTCCAAGGTTTAACAATCACAGGATTGTTGTCAACAGACCAAGAACCATTTGCTAATACAGTCTTGATGCTGTCCCTCAGCATTGTCAAATTTTACTAGATAGACCCCCGTTTTAAGCAGGCTTAGGGGAAGGGAGCCACATGTCCTCCATTTCCTCTCAAAAAAAAACCTTTCATGACATAAATCGATTAGGTTTAATAGCCATCGCATATTCTTTGACTGGCTTTATTTGGGCAGAGAGGTTTCAAAACCTTATGTAAAAGAAAAGATGAGCCATTGGAGGCTCTCAGCTCATGGCCGTCCACGTGCTTCTTCATTTCGTATTGTTTTAGACGCCAGTTGACTTGCGACCTCTTTCTTGTTCTTATTTTTCTTTACAAGATCAGTTGGCTGAAGGCCGTTTATGCACTTAGAACTTTTTAAGATGGTCCATGAAAGGTAATTAGAAGTTTAGATAACACTATCTGGTACAGAGCCATAAAGCAACTGGTTGCCGGTTTAGGCTCGTTTGATTGTGTTTATCTGGCTACATATAGCATAAATCTAATTTAGCAATTGAAGTATGGGGCCATGGACCTGGGCGCAAAAATTGGTGCGACAGTTTAGATAACCATAAATAACCTAGCAACTTCAGTAATCTCATCCAAATTCTAAAAAAATGAAGGACTTCATAGCATTAAATGGCGCAATTTCATATGCAACAGAACCAAACCAAAGAAAATTAGACTACAATGGAGGGACCAAAGCCAAAGCAGCCCCTGGTTTTTCTTTTGTTTGTTTGTCCCGCTAGCGACCTCGCTCTAAGTTAGCGTGTGGGTCGTATTTTCATGCATTGCCCGATATACAAGGATATTTGGGGATTGATTTCGGCTCTCTTTGGCATCTTGTGGGCTATTCCAGGGCTGGTTACTGAACTGTTTGGGAAGTTTGCCCTTCTACGAGAGAAAACGTAGCAAGAGATTATACAAGATTTGACCCTCTGTGTATTATTTGGTGGTGGGAGAGGAACAGTAGGACTAAGACTTAATTCTTGAATAATGAATACCTTACTTTGTGGATGGAACAGAGTATCATCAACGAGCATTCAAGCAAAGAATGATGTCTTAAGATAAACGAAATTGCAAGAAAAACTATTATCCACTCTTGGCAAGATATTGTGTCCACTAAACCATCCATGTGCTCCATTACCGAGTTCGCACTATAACCATGCAGTACTCGGTAGAAATTTTCGCCATCCCAATCAGTAATGTACTTTGTGAAGAAAACTTCACTCGCATTGTCTCACCAAAATGGCATGTCTTGGGACACTCCCTTCGAGCATATATAGGCTGTAATTGTGGGAGGCGGATTCTCTGCTCTAACTAGGGTTACAGTAGAGGTGCTATAACCTTAGTTACAGCCGTTGGATCAAAATGGGCGCACCAGATTCTGCCATGTAAAAGCATATCAAACGGTGCGTTTTGGAGTTAAAACCAAAGTCTCTCTCTCTCTCTCTCTCTCTCAACACACTCTAATTCATCTGCTCTTGGAACCGATCATCAAGCACGCACACTGTGGACTTTTTCTCTCATCAATTCCATCTTCTGTGTTGCCATGGGATAAGTGTAAAAACGGCTGATTCACTAAGGCCTGGTTTGTTGATTTCTTGTTTCATTCTTGTATTCAAAGAACTTGGACCTGTAACTGTGTTTATTCCATCACCTAAGCATACGGATGAGTAATCTATTTTTTATTTAATAAAAGAAATGATACTTTTGCTTCTTCTTCTTCCCCATGTTTTTGGTGAGTAGGTTGTAGAGAACTAAAGATGAAACTGAGTAATCTATTAACTTGATGTCCATGTTGTTGGATTAGTACAGAGATGTAGGGGTGAAGATAGATTTCTAGATAGAGTGTTTCGAGAGAGAGAGAGAGGGGGGGGGGAGGAGAGAGGGAAGAATATTTAATTTGACAGAAGAAGTTTGGTCCGTTAACTCCAAAACGCACTGTTTGATATGCTTTTAGTGGGTTGGGTGACGTGGCAGAATCTAATGCGTTCATTTGTGGGGATCCAGATCCTCTACTGTAGAGGGAATCTATAATATGGGTGTTGTGGTTCCAATTTCAGCTGTAGAAATAGATCCAAAGGCCAGAGTGATGCCACATCACAAGGCCAAACTAAAATTGCTCAAAAATGATGGTTCAAATGTAATGGAGTGAGAAATTGTTCTAAAGGCTTCGAGGTTGTTCCTTCGTCTCCTATCTTACTTACAACACCAACCATTATTCATCTACCCCAAAAGCAGGTACTCAGACAGCTGAGTTTTCTGTTTGAACATTGATGTAAAACAATTATAAACTGGAGTGAAACCTGCAATTATAAGACCACATCCATGAACAAAGCACTTGATCCTTTCATTAACGATGATAAGCCACCACCATTCAGCATTTTCTCGCTGGGGAGTCTCCTTGTGATGGTAGGATGAGCAGCGGGAGATGGGGCACTACAAATCATGTTTTTGGTCATGGTGAGGCTGCACTACTAGATGTCCAAATCTGTAACAAGCGTTTCCCAGCCGATGTTGGATGTGTTTTTACCGCCAAGATAGAAGGCACACCACCTTTGCTGTAGATTCCCCTATAGCAAAGATTGGGGTGGGGCAGGGCGAAAGTCGGGTCTTATAAAAGTCCACCGGACCGGGGATGGTATTCTTGTCCCTTGACTCGATGGCGGTGCGGGGCGGGGCAGAATTGTGCATAAGGATAACCGGGACGGGTACATAATTCATAAGATCCACACCTGACCCGCCCAATTGCCATCCATATGATGTAACATTTCCACTTGATCAATTAAACCTCCCTTGTTCATGCAATTAATATTCTCCATTTGCACATAATTCACCAACATACGGCAACACCCTCTCGAACCATAAATTTATACTATCTCAAGCTGATTCTTACAAATGAATTTAAAGAGATCCAATCCTTGTTGGCGTTGTCATTTACACATCTCCCCACTATTGTGCTTTCCTCTCTGAGAGGCAAAAATAATGCTTCCCTTACTCCACATCACTCCCTCTCTCTCTCTCCCCTAATCTCGTCTCCATCACCACCTGGTTTCTCTGGCGTGTGGTGATGTGGTAATTTTAGTCTGTTGTCGAGCTAGCTTCGTGGGGGATCTTGTTGGATATAAATCCGTTTAAATAATTTTTGGAGCCGAAAATCGCACTTTCTTACACAAAAGCAACAAGTATTACAATACAAATTTAATAATAACACGTTACAATATAAATAGAACGATCTCACCGAACTATAGAATCAAGTCGAGGCTTTGTCCTAAAAGGTTGATTCGCTTTCCCCGAAACCAATGCTTCGATGCGATGAGCTTCACAGCACGCAACCCCCGGGATTAGTCTATAATACTATCCCCATTTGCACGCATATGCAATGGAGACTCTTGAACAACCCTCTTGACTTTTCTCTTCATGACGCACCAAATATCAAATTATATAAGTACTAAAATATCAAGGTTTTGTAGTAGAATATTGGGGTGATTAAAGGGAAATGTGTGTCTCGGATGTGGGAAGAAAACAAGTGAAAGTTGTGTGTTTTAAAGTGTTGGCCGAGACACTCATATATAGGGAATGAAGGAGTGAAATCTTGGAGCCAAAGTGTTGGCTTTGTCTGGAGCCAAAGCAATGGCTTTGTGTGGAGCCAAAGCAAGAGAAGAGGCATCCGTGGCTTCTCCACAGCCCAACAAAGAGAAATTGAGTGGAGGCCAAGGTGTGTTTTGAAACACACATAAAATACAACAATCTCTCATATGTTTCAAAACACAGACTCGATAAAGGAAGAGGAGACGAGAAATTATGCATCGGCGAGGTGTCACGTGGATTGAACCTTTCCTAGGATAAATGAGCAGGAACTCACTGAAATACGATGGTAGAGCGAATACTCTTTTAACCAGATTTTGTTACTGTGAATTGCGAATACTCACCACCCGCATAATATCTCTAGTAAGGGTTGTTCTCGCGGGTTGACGCTAAATGGCCATATGTCGTGCCTGGATATTCTTGTGTGCTTTAGCGACATACCCAAGTCCCATAGAAGCGGCTCAACCTCACACACATATAGGTGGTATCCATCAGGGAATGTTCTGCAGCTGAACACCCCATCCCAATAATTAGGGACTATGGAACCAGTAAGAGTTATGATCATCCTCACACACTGCAGTGGTCACTGTCATACACCATAGGGATAGACTCTTCTTTAAGGACCTCCCGCCTTAAGGGATATACACAAAGCAACAGTGCCCAACGGACTCCATGACTTCGTTATTACCTATTGAACCTCCTTCACGGGATCGCCTATCACAGAGGTTGGGTATCTGTCACTTCGTCTCTAAATTTGGGTAAAGTCCCATCCCATTCGATGCTTCCATCACTAGGCCTCTCCCTAGTGGCTTAGTCAGAGGATCAGCCAAGTTTCTTTCTGACCTTACAAAATTCTTAGATACGGTACCGTTCTCAATTAGCTGTCTCACAGTAGCATGTCGCATTCGGATGTGACAACTCTTCCCATTATATATTTTGCTTTTAGCTCGAGCAATAGCAGCTTGACAATCATAATGCATCACCACAGGTGGACTAGGTTTACTCCACAAAGGTATATCAATCAAGAAACTTCTGAGCCACTCTGCTTCTAAACAAGCCTTCTCCAAGGCAATCAACTCTAATTCCATGGTGGATTTAGCGATAACTGTCTGCTTGGACGACTTCCAAGAGATTGATCCTCTAGCTAGTAAGAACACATATCCACTAGCGGGCTTTAACTCATCTGAATCTGAAATCCAGTTAGCATCACAATAACCTTCAAGCACAAAAGGATGACCACAATATGTTAATCCATAATCAATGGTGCCTCTCAAATATCTCAATAACCTGGATATTGCATTCAAATGTTTCTCACTAGGATTATGAGTATATCTACTCAATCTGCCAACTGCATATGCAATATCAGGACGAGTATGATTCATCAAAAACATCAGGCTACCAATTATTTGTGCAAACTTATTTTGTGACACACTATCACCATAATTTTTCACAAGGTGTATTTTTGCATCATAAGGTGAAGACAAAGATGTACATTCATAATGCTCATATTTTCTCAGCATGTTCTCAACAAAGTGTGACTGCGACAATGTGATAGAATCTCAAAATTTTGATTCCCAAAATGACATTAGCTTTACGCATATCTTTCATGTCAAATTTAGATGCTAAAAATCTCTTAGTAGTATACACGATATCAATGCTTGTTCCAAATATAAGCAGGTCATCAACGTACAAGCATATAATGATAACACTATCATTAACACACTTATAATAAATACACTTGTCAGCATTGTTAATCAAGAATCCATCAGATTTCATCATGCTATCAAAATTTTCATCCTTAACAGATAGAGTCTAGTGAATCTAGAACAATCATCAACAAAGATCACGTAAAACTTTTTACCACCTCTAGTCATCGTTTGTTTTAAATCACTGTGAATTAAGTCAAGGGGTTCACTTTCTCTTGTGACAGGTTTACATGTTTTCTTGGTGCTTTTGGTTTCAGCACAAATTTCACACTTGTCTTTGTTGGACTCATTAAAATTAGAGATCCAACCCATCTCTTTCATTTTCTTTATGTACGCATAATTCACATGTCCAAGTCTACCATGCCACACATCAGCAGAGTCAATCAAGTAAGCAAAAGTAGACGATGCATTCTCATTCATCAATTTAACAACATTAAGTACATAAAGGCTTTGGTCAAGATACCCCTTACCGACAAAGACGTCATTTCTTGTCAGAGTCACAATACCTCTATCGAACATAGTCTTGATGCCGGCCTTACCGAGTAGCTGTACTGACACAAGGTTGTGCTTGATCATCAGCATGTAAAGCACATCGGATAGTGAGAGGGTTTTTCCAAATGTGAGTTTGAGAACTACCCTTCCCTTTCCCACAGCTGGTACGAACCTGTTGTCCCCAATGTACACGCATTCTGTACCTTCCCCCACATTTAAGTAGGAGGCAAAAACATCTCGGTTAGCACAAATATGCCTAGTGGCACCCGAGTCTAAAACTCATCCCTTCACTTCCATAACCAAGTGTACTTCTGACACTACAGCTGCAATGATATCATCATCTGTCTTAAATCTTTCAGGTAAAACGTCACCCTCTTTAGCTAATCCATTTATAATATTTTGAAAATCATTAATTCGAGTTTCAATGCTTTTATCATCAAAATGGCTAAAAACTTTTTAGTACCTTCATCCTCAAATTCGTACTTGCTAACTAATTCATCCCGTAAAGCCTTAGCAAGAGTAAAATGATTATAAACGCCATATAGATCATTAGATAAAGTATCACGAATAGTACTAAGACAAAATCTATTAGCATTATTCCATTTTTCTAAGACTTGAGCATAATTTTTGGTATTGTTATCCGGCACAGGCTCAGTCAGAACGAATGAGATTTTAGAAAAATCCAAGACATCCAAAACCATGTCTTTCCATCTTTTAAAATTATTTCTGTCAAAACGTTCAATTCGACTTGCATTCGGAATAACTTTCGTTTGTACGAGAAGTTGCGATTCCATTTTAATCAACCTTTTAGATTGTTGGATATAAATCCATTTAAATAATTTTTGGAGCAGAATCGCACTTTCTTACACAAAAGCAACAAGTATTACAATACGAATTTAATAATAACACGTTACAATATAAAAAGAACGATCTCACCAAATTATAGAATCAAGTCGAGGCTTTGTCCTAAAACGTTGATTCGCTCTCCCCGAAACCAATGGTTCGATGTGATGGGCTTCACAGCACGTAACCCCTAAGATTAGTCTATAGTACTATCTCCATTTGCACGCATATGCAACGGAGACTCTTGAACAACCCTCTTGACTTTCCTCTTCCACGACGCACCAAATATCAAATTATATAAGTACTAAAATATCAAGGTTTTGTAGTAGAATATTGGGGTGATTAAAGGGAAGCGTGTCTCAGATGTGGGAAGAAAACAAATGAAAGTTGTGTGTTTTAAAGTGTTGGCCGAGACACATATATATACGAAATGAAGGAGTGAAATCTTGGAGCCAAAGGCTCAAAACTTGGAGCCAAAGTGTTGGCTTTGTGTGGAGCCAAAGCAAGAGAAGAGGCATCTGTGGCTTCTCCACAGCCCAGCAAAGAGAAATTGAGTGGAGGCCAAGGTGTGTTTTGAAACACACATAAAATACAACAGATCTTAGTGGCTTTGGGGGGCTGGATGGACACCGGAGCTGCGATGGTGGCACTCAATTAGGCTGCAAATCCATGGTTTCTGGCGTTAGAGCTCGGCTGGAGAATGTTGCTAGGGGTAAGCTGCTGGATCTTCAGGGGGAAGGGGGCTCTACGATTGGGTTGTGGTAGGTTTTGGGAGTTGGGTTTTTGCTGTTAGATTTGTGATTAGCTACATTGCCACAGTTTGGTGTTGGGATGGTGAGTCTAGGGTTAGGCTTTGTTCTTCTAAGGTTTGTTTCCCCCTCCCTCCTAGTTGATTCTCCCTCCCCCTTCCCTAGAAAGGTTTTGTGGGTTGCTGTTGTGTTTAGGTTTGCGAGTAGCTGATTGGATCTCATCGATAATTTTGAGGGACCTCGATTGCCGGAGCTTTTGAAGATGAGGGGCCTCGATTTGCTAATGATGGTTATTTCAGTGGTTATGACCGGTTCTTCTGTTGGGTTCGGTGGACAGTCGGTGGTTGTGTTGGGCTTCAATTTTGTTCTGGGTTTTTTTGAGGATCGACGGCGGTGAGATGGCCGGCGATGGTGGACTTTTTCGGCGCCGACATGGATGCATGTGGAATCGTTGCCACGTTGCAGTGGCGGAGCGTGTGTTAGCTGTTTGGGCTTGTGGTGGCATGTTTTGCTAGTGTTTGTTGATTAGTTGTTAATTTTAGTCTATATATGTTTTTTTTAGTTTATAGTTATCTTGCTTTAATTAGGTCTTGTTTTGTTTGTAGTCATTTATTTGTAGTTAGTACTCCCTATGCGGAACAAAAAAGAAACAAGGCAAAAAAAGTTTATTTTTATCTTGTTTTTATTTTGGTTGCTCATTTGGATGGAGATGTCATCCAATTAGTCCATTTTTTACCTTTTGGATATCTCATGTATATTAGGTCTCAAAACTATTATGGTATATATTTTTTTCTTTTCTCACAAAAAAAAAATATCTCCCCACTTTCTGCCTCACTTGCAACATTTATCTCTTCTATTACTGCTCAACATGCCACCCGGTACAGATAGGATGGTAAGTTTCAGGGGCAGGCTTATGAGGTGTAATTGGGCCCGAAAAGACATGAAAAATGATTGCTAACATAAAAGAATTCACCAGGCTCATATTCACACAACACATGGAAAATTTAAAATATTAAATTAAGAAGTTGGTCATCAAAGCTTCACAATAAAGAGCAACATAAAATTTAGAAAAATAAATTTTTTAATGTGTATTAAGCTATTGTCAAAGCGGAACTCAATATTCATTATAGTCACGAAAGTCATCAACGATCGAGTATCTTTCTCAATGTGCACAATCAAAGAATACATACGAATATGCATAACACTAAATAAACATTCAATGGCAAATTGATCACTCACTTTGAGTACTAAATATAATTTCACTATTCATAATATTTATACAACTTGACAAGTTTAGTCAACAACAAACTACTAATCTTGCATAAAAGAAACTAACATGTATAAATATGTTGCTAATATGATTATAAACTATATGATGACCATAATACATTTACAAATTGATATAGTATAAGAATTTTTAATCTAGAGAGAGATTTGTACAATTAAAACGATAAAAATAAAAAAAACTAAGTTTATTCCAGTATTGCTTGTTTGTAATTTAGAGACTTGAGAGAATAAAGATGGAGTAGGAGAAAAACGAAACTGGCTTGGATGGTGGGTGGCACAAAAGCCTAACAGAAAGAAAATTCTAGTTTCAATGTTGCAATATAGTGACATTTTCTTAATTATATCAAAGTTAGTAACAATTAATAAAGTATATAAAAAGATGGCAAGTTTTATAGATGTTTATTGATTTCCTCTCAACTGCAGGTAAAGAATAAATGGGTAATGCAAATATTCAAGAACTCCTCTTATAAGGTCTCATCAGGTTTAAATCTTCCAGCTTGCATTTAGTCCTCAATTACGTTATTGCAACTTTAAGGCCCCGTTTGACAAAATTTTTTTCCCTCTTTTTTTTTCAGTTTTAAAAATTGAAAAAAAAAGAGCGTTTGGTAACCATTTTTTTTTCAATTTAAAAAACCAGTTTTTAAACTGCAGAGTAAAAAAAAAACTCCAAAAACTGGTTTTTTTTTTCACTTTTGGTTTTTTTTTTTCGACCACCACCACCACCCTCCCACCGCCGGCAGCCACCTCAGGCGACCACCACCGCCGGCAGCCACCTCCGGCCGCCGGCGACCACCGGCAGCCACCTCCGGCCGCCGGCGACCGCCGGCGACCACCGGCAGCCACCTCCGGCCGCCGGCAGCCACCGCCGGAGACTGTCGGCAGCCATCTCCGGCCGCCGGCGACCACCGCCGGAGACTGCCGGCAGCCACCTCCGGCCGCCGGCGACCACCGCCGGAGACTGCCGGCAGCCACCTCCGGCCGCCGGCGACCACCGCCGGAGACTGCCGGCAGCCACCTCCGGCCGCCGGCGACCACCGCCGGAGACTGCCGGCAGCCACCTCCGGCCGCCGGCTACCACCGCCGGTGACTGCCGGCAGCCACCACCGTGGACCACCGCTACGCCCCACCACCGCCACCGCAAACCACCAAAAAGAAAAAGTCAAAATAAAAAGGGTTACCAAACACCCAAAAAAAAAATCTCAAAAAAAAAAG
Source organism: Escallonia herrerae (assembly GCA_033070095.1). Taxonomy (NCBI): domain Eukaryota; kingdom Viridiplantae; phylum Streptophyta; class Magnoliopsida; order Escalloniales; family Escalloniaceae; genus Escallonia; species Escallonia herrerae. Next base: position 370,942 of record JAVXUP010000177.1, on the reverse strand, counting down.
GGGTTATCAAACACCCACTTGTTTTTATAAAAAAAAAAATTAAGCTGCTCTTTAAAAAACTGCTCTTTAAAAACTGAAAACCAAAAAAAAAATTTTGTCAAACGAAGCCTAAGTCTGTTTGCACATAGCTCATCAGGATAAAGAACGAATGTCGAAATAGTCTCAGGTAATTCTTACTTATCCAGGAATGGGCAATGTAAATGTTCGAGAACTACTCTTGCAAGGTCTCATTAGGGTCAAATCTTTCAGCTTGCATTCAGTCCTCAAAGGTAAAGTCTAATTCCAACTTATCCAGGAATGGGCAATGTAAAGTCAGGCTGCGTTTGACACAGTTTTTTTTTTTCAGTTTTAGAAACTGAAAAAAAATTGCGTTTGGTAACCATTTTCTCTTTTTTTTTTCCTTCAGTTTAAAAACTCAGTTTTTAAATCAATACTGTTTTTAAAAACTCCAAAACTGGTTTTTTTTTTTTTCAGTGTTGGTTTTTTTTTTTAGACCACCACCCTCCCACCACCGGAAGCCACCGCCGACGACCACCCCCGTCAGCCACTGCAGGCCACCACCACCGTCAGCCACCGCCACCGCAAACTACCACAAAAAAAATTGGGTTATCAAACACCCAAAAAAAACTCAAAAAAAAAAATTGGGTTATAAAAACCCACTTGTTTTTGTAAAAAAAAAAATAATTTAACTGCTCTTTAATTTTATTTTTTTTTGGGAACTGAAAACAAAAAAAAAAATTTGTCAAACAGAACCTAAGTCTCTTTGCACATATTTCCTTTCGAGCTATGAAGCATGAAGGAAGAACAAAAATGCAATTAGCAGCTTACAAGCGTTGTGGTGGAAAATGTGGATAGTATAGCGGTGTTCATTGTCTCAATTCACATCAAATTTCGTTGTTTGCGCTTTGGTGTAACGGTACTCGTCACAAATTTGAATTTCGTTGCCTCAGTATCTTAAATACCGTCAAGTGAGGTCGTGCATTTTTTACAACATATCAATTGACCTTGTTTTAATTTACTAATTTGTAGGCTTACATCTTTGGTTAATCACTCCAACTTTTCTTTATACAATAACTACCTGATGGGTCTGTGCAAATGCATGGTATGGGATACAATTTATTCAATTGTCAATCGTATACTGTGGTATAGTGGTTTTTAATCTGTATTAGAGTTAATTATGCAGTTGACCACTGTACTATTAGGCAAATTCCACTTTAACCACTAGACATCAATTTGTGTCATAGTAACCACTAAACTTTGAAATTCGTTTCAATCAGGTCACTCCATCAATTTAAGTCCGTTTATTAGGGGTACAACCGTCCATTCATTGTTCACCTTCTTCTTCTTCTTCTTCTTCTTCTTCTTCACACACGCACACACATAGACAACATTCTTCCATTACTAGAACACTGAAGCACTAAAGACCTTGCTTTTAGCCCAATCAACAGTGGCATATGGATATACAGCCCAACCTCAGCTTGGAAAATTGACTGCTTGGATTGTATGTAGAGCTAAGTCAAGTTTTACGACCTTAAATTGGGTGGTGCTTTGTGATTTGCTGAGTTCCCGTGTAAGCTTCAAGAGACGTCGCAGAGTCGAGGCAGATTGTAACAACAACAGTAATTAGGGAGTGCTAAAGTAAGGTTTGTGGAAGCCATGTCGCAATACATTATGCCTATTACTCTGTGATTGAATTGTTTCTATTGTGGATGAGAGATGCAATACTTTCAGTCAATGTGGTGTGGATATTAATACTGCAAACTTGTAAATACTTGCACTTCTTGGTCGGTGTAGTAGGGGAGCCCTTTACCTCACAAAAAGTTTACCTGGTCGTCTCTTTTTAAGTGTGCTAAAGCCTAAAGGAAAACTGGTATTATGTCAAATTTCCTAAACCTTGAGAAGTGAGAGCTTTTTCTTTGTTAAAGTTCATCGCTTTCCCTGATGGCTACACTCCAACTCAGAAACCCACCTCAGCTTGTCCCTTCCTCTTCGTCCTCAACTGGGTTTTGCCAGAATGTCGCACTGTCTTCACCTTGCTTCTCTCCTAGGGCTCGCCGTAAGAGTTACAGAGAGAGGCATTGTCATGCGATTTGCTGCACTTACAGCTCCTCTTCATTTGTGCCAATGGATTCCGCCAAGATTAAGGTTGTTAATGTTGGTGGGGGAGGCAACAATGCCGTTATGCATGTGTGTGTGCATGAGAGACACTATGTGTGGGTGTGTGTGAGACACTGTGTGTGTGTGTGTGAGACACTGTGTGTGTGTGTGTGTGTGTGTATATATATATTTTGTGGGTCTTTGTGTGTGTCTGTGTGTTGTGCGTGTGTGACTGTGTGAGGCAGCGTGTGTGTTTATGTGTGTGTGTGTGTGTGTGTGTGTCTTTGTGTGAGAGAGAGAGAGAGGGGTGGGGGTCAATGTGTGTGCATGGGTATGCGTATGTGTGTGTGACAGTGAAAATGTGTGTGGGTTGGGGGAGTGCCTGTGTGAGACGGAAAGGGACAGAGAGAGAGAGAGAGAGAAAAGGAAAATTCATAAAGACTAGCGTAAAAAGACCAATATACCCCTGAGTAATCTAACGCCATCAAGATTGATTTGACGGAGTGACCTAATTGAAACGAATTTTAAAATTTAGTGGTTACTATGACACAAATCGATGTCCAGTGGTCAAAGTGAAATTTGCCTAATAGTCAGTGGTCAACCGCGTAATTAACTCTCTGTATTATGTAAAATAAAGTCTATAAAAATAAAGTGCCTATACGGATCTTATACCAAATAGAAAACAAAATGAAGGAATATGGTGTGTTTGATAACGCAAATAAGCACCAAAAATTTAAAATTTGCAGTAATTATCAATTAACTACGTTTGATAACCCTTAAACTTGTATCACTTAAAATATTTCCAATTTGGTGGTTTTGTGTTCTTGGGTCATCGGTGTTGGTGATGAAGATTGAAGAGAATAAGAGATATAAAATGTTTCCAACAAAAGTTGAAAGATGAATCTCACCAAAAAAAAAAAACCAAAATTGAAAACTCTAAAATGGAGTTTTCAGAAACAGCCTCATTTTGAAAAATGATTTATAAAACTGAAGGAAAAATAAAAACAAAAACTATATGTCAAACGACGATACTTTTTTTAGTTTTCAAAACTGAACAAAAAACTAAAAACAAAAGATGTTTCAAACGCTGCCTTAATACTTATCTCTTAATTTTAAGTCAGACAGATGGTCAATATTTATTGAATAAACCTCACGTAAAATAACAATTGCCACCATAATGCCGCCATAATTAAATAGCAACACCACATCCACAGTACTAGAGCCACCGCCATAACCGCCATAACCACTTTGTTCCTTTTGCCATCACTACCACAATCACCACGGCCTAGTCCCCGCCACTACCACCGCCATGGCCACCACCAACACTATCACGAACACGAGTATGTCATCATCCCACCTGCCACCACCACCTTTTACATGTCTGTCAAAATCATCTTCATATCCACAACAGTAAAGTGTCACCATGGTCGTCATGCCTCCGCCTGTCGCCTCCACCATAATTTTTAACACCACATCTTCAGACACCAATACCTTCACCATCATCATCACCTTTCCGCCATTACCACCACCAATACAACTAACACGATTTTTCCAATACAAAATTATAAGATACATATATAAAAAGATTTTCAGACATATGTTTTGATTTACCAAACAGGTTACCTTACTTTTTAGTAGTGAAAATTCAGTTGATTAAAGTTTTTAGTTTTACAAATTCAGTACTTAAGTTTTTAGCACTTTAATTTCAGTTTTATCAAATCTACAGTTTAGTTGCATTCAGGGTTCTTTCCCTTGCAATGGTCCTTCACTAGCCAATATTTTTTTGTTGGTTTCACAATACAAAAAATAAAAATATTCAATAAAAAGAGAGAACAAGCAAATGACAATGATAAGGTCATATCTAATGAGCAATGCTCATAAATTAACAAGGCATATGACTGCATGTCTTCTTCATGCTCTTATCTTACGGTATATGAAACTAATTGGTAGCAGATCATGTCATCGGCCTCCGTCTGATCAAAGTAAAATGAAAAGGAAAGGTCCAGAATTGTCTAATAGTTATTATTCATGCAACTTATTACACGTTAACAATCATTTAGAGGCTAGTGTTTCTCATTGTTTTCGGATGAACTGAAGTTCATACTATATTTATGCTAGTTTCATCAAGCGAATAGCCATGTATATGTCCTATAAAGTATTTTACAACATGTTTCAGTTTGACCTATTATGTTAAAAGATTTGGTATTCAATCTGTGAGATATTGGAGTCAATTAAGGTACTACTTGTTGATACAAGTAAATCTCCAAGTATGAAGAGTGGTCGGACGTGCATCACAATATTTGGTGCTGAACCATCCTATGAAGGCTTCGCATTCTGTATTGTTAATAAAGAATAGGATTATTGTCCAAAGAAAGGATTCAAATGTACATTGGGATATCGTACGCTGCACTGGTTTTTCAACTTCTATCATTGATTATTCTCACAGAGAGAGAGGATACCGAAGAGGTCGCAACACTCTTGCTCGAATGAGGAGGCTTCAGATTCTTATCTCTTCTTCGTTTATTACTGCAGCACGTGTAGCTCCCACGTCTTCATTACAGGTTCCCCACGTCCTCATTACAGGTTCATCTTGCTCATAGTAAAACTAGGTCGGACAGCGCACCTCGAGAAGCAACTAATGCACAAGAACTAGGTCTTGATTCGGACTTGGAGATGGAGGAAGGTTCTTCGGTATTGGGTCCAAGGAATGAAGTTAATATCACCAAAAAAGAGGCAGAGGCAGAGGCAGAATTGAAAAAGCTAAGATACTTCAGCCGTGTTCATACAGGATAGAAGTGGAACAAGTACAACCGGATTCATTACAATCACCAAATAAGTCTCCCGCCGAAGCAAGTTAGAGGCTATATGTCATGACCCAATCCCACGGGTAGGCCTGTGAGCTAGATCCGTGACTGGCCGCAGACCCACTAAGCCTCCACCAGGGTTCTACTAGGCCTACTACAACCTGTACTCAAACTTTCAATCCAACTGACTATATTCTAAACAATAAATTGACTACTACAAGCCTCAATTAAAAATTCCTCTATATTCAAATTAAGACTCACTTATATGTCATTATGTCATTGACAATCATGAACAAATTAAAGGAGACCTAAGCTCCTTATAATAGTTCATCCATCAATACAACTATAAATTAAAATTCTTGAATCAATAGACACTTCATTATTCTAATGGCTCTCTTCGGACGCCCTTTTCCTAGTGTTGCCCATAAGGATCTGCTTTCCCTGGGTCATCACCTAAAAACATTTATAAAAGAATGAACTGGGGGCCCAGTAGGTACACAAATCATATTCTTATAATATATTTTGGGGTTTATAAAGCATGCCATGGTTTCTTCGATTTAAAACTGGTAACATTTTTAGAAGATATACTATACATATAAGTACTTTATAAAAGTAATTCATCCAAGATTTTTAGAACCGGAGTATGACAATCAAGAAGGCTCATTAACAACTATCACAGTTTATCATCACTTAGGTATGTTGCTGTCAACGTACAATCCCCCTGACTAGGGCCCACAGTCCCTACTCCCCTTGGGATAAATATTATTCGGTCATAGTACAAGCCTCCCTGATTAGGGCCCACAATCTCTCATTCGTCCGGCATACATAATATTGTGGACGCAAAGGCAAACCACGAGCAACGGTACTGTGCGTCATGGTATCGTCCCGTCGACCAAGACCCACAATCCAACTTTCTCCAGTGGATATAGGGCACAACCACCAAGCCAGGAAAATACTCGAATTCAACGTAAGCCAACTTTAAAACACTACTTGTAGAAACATTCCGTGGCATTACTAATTTAAATTCTCATCAAACGATTTACTATGAAAACATATGCAGTACAAATACTTCAAAAACTTTCATTTGGTTAAATGACATATACATATACATATATTGAAAAATATGTTGTACGGAGAAACATAGCACGAGTACTTACCTTGGATAGCTAGGCGGTTCTGGTTCCCAAGTCTGCCCTAGCTCTTGTCTATCATAACCTAAACAATAAATCGTCCGGATGTTATTTGTTGCCATTCAATTATGCCTAGGTGTTAAATTTTTCCAAGCGAGTGAAATTACCAAAATACCCCTAGACTTGCATAAAATTACCGATTTACCCCCGACACCTGACATACCATTACACACCCAGATTTTACTCAAAACATCTTTTTAAATGAGTAAGTGAGTTTTTCGGATAAAAATAGCCATTCTGGGAATTTTCCGTTCGCAACCCTAAACCACTCATTAATCTGAGCGTTAAGGTTCCTCTTTCAAAAATATATCAAACGGTACCGGAATGCCACAAAAATTTCAAACACTCAAGTGTCTCTATAAGTTCAGGTCACTGTAAAATTTTTAGTTAATTAAAAAAAAATTTGTTTACTATACTAAATAATTCAAAAACATGTTTTCAAAATAAAATCATTTTAGATCCTTTTGATGCTTCGAAAAATTCCAAAAAATTCCAGCTCAAAGATCTTGCAAAAATAATGGGAGTTTTAGTTTTACACTTTGCCTATTCTATCTCTAAATAGCCCTAAAAATTCAAAATAGTGACAACTCACCAAACTTCTATTATTCATCATCTTCCTCACCAAATTAGCCCTAACCCTAATTTTTATTCTTTCTTTACAATCCAATCACACCACCCCACCATGGCAGCCCCTTCCCCCTCCCTTTTTCCACTTCTACGCCCACCTACACGCACATAAACACACCATTGCAGCCACCTTCCCCTTCCCTTTTTCCACTTCCACACCCACCTAAATAGCATATAAACACACCCACACACAACAGCATGGCTGCCCACCATGGCAGCCACCTTCCCCTTCCCTTTTTCCACTTCTACACCTACTTAAACACCATATAAACACACCCACGACACAGCACCATGGCTGCCCACCATGGCAGTCACCTTCCCCTTCCCTTTTTTCCACTTCTACACTTACTTAAAAACCATATAAACACACCCACGGCACAACACCATGGCAGCCACCTTCCCCTTCCCTTTTTTCATTTCTGCATCCACTTAAACACCATATAAACACACCCACAACACAACATCATGGCTGTCCATTACGGTAATCCTTCCCTTTCTATGCCGTTACCAGTAAATCAAACCTTTTCACAGCGCTTGCACGGCTGCCAAATGGCAGCCACTTCCCCCTCCCCTTTTCCACCTTTTCACCCTCCTAAACACCACACAATTACACCCACAACAAAGCACCACAGTTGTTCATCACGACAACCTTCTCCTTCCCATGCCGTTACCCGCAAATCACACCACTTCCACAGCACTCACACGGCATCTCAGCCCTTACACGACCCACATGCAACCTCCCAGTAGCCCTAAAATCGGCAGCCCTATCTCTCACAGCCATAAACCCACCCAACAGTCAACACCGAACACACACAAACACGTACTGCCTTACGGCAGGTTTCCCCATTACATCTTGTACACTCACACACGTACTGCCTTACGGCAGGTTCCCCCATTACATCTTGTACACTCACATTGTCACACACATACATATATAGACACAATCACACAAAACACCTCACGGCTTCCTCCTCATGCCCCCCCCCCCCCCCCAATCCGTAAACCATTAAATAAACAAGGTAGAAAAGACAAAAAAAAAAACTTACCAAAAAATTCACTAGAAAAATCCCTTCTTCTTTCCCCCTTTTTACTCCCTCTCTATGTCTCTTTGTATCTTTCTCAAAATTGTATCAGACGAAGGAAAAAGGGAAAATTACCATAAAGCCCCCTGAACTTTTGATAGTTATGCAAAGCTTACCCAAAATTTCCTATTATTACGAAAAGGCCCGAAATAATTATTTACGAAAGATTAATATACTAAAATAATTTAATGGGTTGTTACCTAATCTCACTTCACTAATCGTCTTTATAAATTGTCACATAAAATATCGATACTAACTAAAAGAAAATGCGTCGCTAAAAATTTTCAAAATTTCACTCACGCTAATCGTTACTAAAGGCTCCAATTAACATCACATATAATAGCTATCATTGAATTTCAACTTATGGTTCCTAAAAATTTTCGTTAAAGGTTGCCGATAAAAAATTGTTTATGCAAATTGACGCTAAATGTTGCGTGCAAAAATTATCACTCAAGACCTAAAATAACCGGCAAGAAATACTAAGGTTCGGTGTATTACACTATAAGTTCAATGTGTATTATCCTGGTCTTGTTGCCACCGCACGAAGAAAGCTGATCCCACTTATACGAATGAAAAGGACGGGGAAAGCCATGGAACGTGCATTATTAGGTTCAGTGCTGGAAAACAATATCAGGAGTTGGTAGTAACATCCCGAATTTTCGGAGCGTTAAAATCAAATAAAAAATAAAAAAACCTCAAAATATCAAAAAGTCTCTCAAGTGGTTATTCACAGCATTTACTAATCAATCGCAAAGATATATCAATAAATGTCATCACGGCCTAAAGCATTTATATAATCCAAATTACTCCGACAAGGAGTTCCAAATTATTAAATTCTAAACAAATTCAATTGTCTTAATCATTACATCTAAAAATACTAATTTTGACTCTGAGATAAAAATCGTTAGCCCTGTATTTTAATCACACCTATGATCACCTGAAAGGAAAAACAATAAGGGAGTGAGTCAAATGCCCAATAAGGTCGCTCAACGGACCAACCAAAAAAGATACAAAATGTCTAAGAAAGCGAAATTGCGGACATACATAATTTTTAAAATAGCAGATATACAGAAGAATTTTGAAATACCAAAATATATTTTGTACAAAGACAGACACTAAAGAGTCATTCAGAATAACATATATGTATGTCATTCAGACATACATATAGAACAGTTCAAGTAGAGTATTTCAATAATTTTATAAACTAGTAACAAGTATAGTGAGAAGAACTCAAAATGGGAAAAACGTATTTAATGGGGTCGAATTATCCAAATCAGAGTTTGTACGAACGAACGAATTATAGTTACATGAAGAAACAATACCACATAGGCATAAAAATGGGATTACACGTCAAGGGACAGAGTACCCATATAGACAGCTTCTTCAACTGAGTGACAGAATCTCTCAGCTTGATTTGGAATGAAATTGTATGGTAATAAAGAATAGGCAATGGTGACTGGTGAGGCATGCATGCATGCATGATAAGTAAAATGAATAAAAGAAAGTCATGCATGACAATAACATGTAAACTGCACTGCATATGTCTAATTTAATGGCCAGAATGGATGAAGCATGTTCTAACCACACAATACAAAGCCACGTGAAGAGGCTCTCAATTGGCACGCACAACGATTCGTCTAACACAAGTGGGTTTTTTTAGCTGCTTGTTGGCATGAAGAGCAGCAAAATAAAATGAAAATCGGCAGCGGGTGAGGGCGTTGGCAGCCAAAAAAGGCGTACGGTTCCACTTTGTAGCACGAAAACTCAGGCCAGCGCAAGAACAAATTTTGACGCTATATCAATTGACTGAAAATAAGAAATCATGAAGAACTCATAAATCTGATCAAGAGATAGACGCTCAATCAATCGATTTCAAGATTTTAATTCACACATGCCAGAAAGAAATTTACGTCATACACGTAAAAAGACATTCACAAAACAAAGGATTGATCACTCTAACACTGATTCAGATGTTAAAAACGGTAAATCTTTACCTCTAACTGCACGATTAAACCCTAAATTTTGATCTTCTCAATCCAATTGTATGAAAAGCGCTAAAAATAAACATACCCAAATATTTCAATTAGGTTCTGTTGCTGCTAAAAATATGCTTCGTGTACGTTGCGGAACCCGAGCCTGCACCGATGACCTGCAAGACAGAAAACAAGTGACCACCGGGTAGAGTTCCCTGTGGAGAACTCTCCGATACTTAAATCAGAGCGCAGCTACATGATAATGACTCTGAAAAAGCATGAATGCGTGTAGTCTCTCATACCTGGGGGATAGACCCCTTTATATAGTGGCAGGAAGAAGAGCCCTAGTAGAACTGGGCCGTTTGCTAGATGTGTTAGGATCGCGTTAGGATCCTTGAGGATCACGTCAGGATTTCTGATAAGATAATTATCGGTCTCCCAGTTCGACTAGGATTGCCGGGTATTTCCCAAATATTGAGAGTTATATTTGAGGTATATCAGGTTCTAACAATAAAGAAAATTCACAGGGCTCCTACTATGAATCTCAATTCAATAATCGAATTGAATTCTTACCTCAAAGTGATCTTTAAAGGTCTCTCCCTAGAGATTCTCTAGAGACTTTTCTAAACTTTGTTGGGTTCCTATGAAAATATTGTACGTAATTATCAGACACTAAAAAGATATATATTTATATTCCTAAAATAATTAAAATTTAAAAATACCCATTACGTCTCCAATATCTTTATTTTTTCCTTTTTTTATATAAGCTTTTAAATATGAGGGGTCTAACATTGGCATTCCGCATCATCAACGAAGAATGGGACTATTCTCCCAAGAGAGGCTTCAAGTCCGCGTTCGATAATGGCACGTTCCACTTGCACTTTAATTTCAAAAGGTGTCGTTATTGCGAGTAGTCCTTGTGTTGAGAGCTCAAATCTTAAGATTTGAGTTCTCAACATAAGCCGATTTTCATAAGTGCCATAGAGACAAGCTCAAATCGCATAGAAGCAGCCCCACTTCCCGCACTTATATAGATAAATCTAATGGTGCACTTGTATGACCTGCACCCTTCTTTAAGGACATAAATTTAGTAAGGGAATAACTCCCACCCTACTCTTATTTTCCATACAAGTATGCACTACCTTGATATGGCATGAAGATCAAAATCTTCATCTTTTAGTGCATCTTTGGTTATAAATACAACGTGTTTTTCCATTGAACTAGAAGACTAGAGGTTACTCTAGTGTCTTGTTGGTCTCCACGTGCATATCACCTCTTTTATTTCATGAACTTCAAACCCATCTCCCTAGAAGTCCACCATATTATATCCCTGCCTAGGCCTTGTTCACAACATACTCTGGTCGCACCCAAAAGCCCACTGGTGGTCCCAATTCTAATGACACATCGGCACATTCAACGGTCAACTTTTCAACGCTCACAAACCGTTCAAAACAACACATGCTCAAGTCACGCGAATTGCTCGTGAAGCAACTTTGGCGTGCCTTCCCCCTTAAGGGGGTCGGCCACCTCCCTGAGAAGGGGGTCGGCCACCCTCTTTAAGGGGGGGTTGACCACCCTCTTTAAAGAGGGGTCAGCCACCTCCCTAAGAAGGGGGTTGGCTACCCAAAGGGGTTCGGCCACCCTCTTTAAATGGGGGGTCGGCCACCCTCTTTACAAAGGGGGTCGACCACCCTCTTCAGAAGGGGGTCGGCCAACCTTGTCTTTGGGATAAAATTGCTTAACCCTGGCTGGCATCCCACTCAACAGAGGCTGCAGTGCTCAATCACCACCAGTGATCGCGTGACGCCCGTTGTCGCCCACGCATCATTGTTGCAGTAACCATCGCTCGCGGACGTGCATCATCTAGGCATCGTCTCATGACACTTATCGCCGCGCCACTTTCTTAACATGCCCCGGCACCAGATATTGTCTCGCGACGGTAGTCGCAGCACCCATGCGCCACAATCATGTTATGTGCTTTACAGGGGGCTCCGGCCCTCGCAGCGGGATGGGCTCACAACCATAAATCCATTGTCAGCACAATCACCGAGGGCTCCAACACGAAGATCCCCAGCAAACGAACCTTGAGCACTGAGCTACGAGCATGTCCACTCAAGTCGCCATTGATTGTCGACACCACCAGGGTAATGACCCCTGGGTCACTCCGGGACGGGAGCAGGTCCTTGAAGGGCATCACACCTAGTCTGCCTGGTAGTTAGCTATAGAGGCAACCATCACCGCTATCAGGATTTTCGCTCATCTGTTGACGCATCTTGTGGGATTCAGTAAGGGCTTGGACTGGTGGCTAGGGCAACGGGCTACTATGATCATGCTACTGCGGCGTGGTCAGTCTCCTCAGACAGGCAGAGGGAAGCTGCAAGGGCAGGGCAGCACAAACTCGAGGTCCGGCGGTCCAACGGAGAATCAGTACTTTGGAACTCCCCTCGTGATGTGTCGCTCCCAGGGGACGACACGTGTCAGCTAATGACACATACACATTTTTGCCTATAAATAGTGGACTTTAAAGCTTATTTAAGGACTGCTTTCTCATTTGATATTTTTACTTTCTCTCTCTAAAAGACCAATTCTCTCTAGAATTCTAGTGAGAGAAACACACTTGGACTCCTGACATCGGACTCTCGACGTTGCACCCCTGACTTGGACCTTGACTTGGACTGTTGACCGCTGGCCCTGTTCGTCGTTGCCCTACCTGCGTAGTGTTGCTAGCCCTCGCGACCTGTCTGGGGGGCCTTGCTCTCAGCCCTTATCCCATCCTTGTTGTCTCCCACTCTATCTACTTGGAAGCTGATTCAGACTGCATCCTTTGTGGCACCTCAACTTGGCATTGAACCATTTTCATTGGCAACAGGCCTTTTGTAAAGGGATCCGCCAAATCACCTTTGAACTTCACATAACTAATAGTAACAACTCATTTGCTTAGTTGTTTCTCACATAGCTATGTCTAAGACTTATATGTCTAGACTTCCCATTATATACCTTACTATATGCCCTAGAAATAGCAGGCATTGGCTCAGGCCATAGAGGTATCTCTATCAACAGGTCTCTTAGTCATTCCATCTCCTTGACCGTCATTGCCAAAGCAATAAACTCGGATTCCATGAACGAATATGAATCAAAGTTTGCTTCTTGGAACCCCAAAAAATAGCACCTCCGCCTATGGTAAATATCCAACCACTCGTGGACTTTGTTTCATCTGAGTCCGTGATCTAGTTTGCATCTGTGTACCCTTTCAAAACAGTAAGAAATTCCTTTTAAGTTAATGCATAGTCCATTGTGCCCTTAAGATACTTAAGTACTCTAAACACTGCGAGCATTCCAATGGACTTGCCCGAGGTTATGAGCAAACCTACTCAAAACAACGACTGCAAAGGCTATATCTGGTCGGGTACATTGCATGATATACATCAAGCTGCCAATAATAGTAGAATACTCTAGCTGAGAAATATATTTCCCTTCATTTGCCCTCAACTTGATAGAAGGGTCATATGGGGTGGTAACCGAGGCACAATTCTCGTGATTAAATTTCTTAAAAAAAATTCAATATAATGAGACTGTGACGAAGATATAGAACCCGAGGATCTAATTATTTTCATTCCCAAGATAACATTGGCTTCCCCCATGTCCTTCATATCAAACGATGAAGATAGAAATGATTTGGTTTTCAACACAATATCTAAATCAGTACCAAAGATTAACATATCATCCATATACTAAAATAATATCACACCACGCCCTTTTTCAAACTTAGAATAAATGCATTTATCATATTCGTTTATTCTAAATCCGTGAGAAAGAACAACTTGGTCAAATCGTTCATGCCATTGCTTAAGAGCTTGTTTTAAGCCATACAAAGATTTGATAAGCTTACAAACTTTTGTTTCTTGGCCTTTTAGTACAAAAATCTTCTTGTTGTTCCATGTACACCTCCTCATCTAAACTACCATTTAAAAAAGTAGTCTTGACATCCATTTGGTATATAACTATTTTATTGGTAGATGATAAAGCAAGCAACAATCTTATAGTGCTAAGTCTAGCTATTGGAGCATAGGTGTCGAAATAGTCAATCCCTTCCTTTTGTTTAAAACCCTTGGCTATAAGTCTTGCTTTATACTTATCTATGGATCCGTCTGGCTTAAGCTTTCGCTTAAAGATCCATTTGTAGCCTATTGGTTTAAACCTGGGTGGTAAATCAGTCAATACCCAAGTTTGGTTTGACGTTGTTGACTCAATTTCATCATTTACAGTTTCTTGTCATAAGGCAGAATCTCGAGAAGTTATGGCTTCTCGATATGTAAGAGGGTCATGTTCTACGTTATACAAATGAGAGTAATCACCTTCATTTCTACCTCCCTCAACTATGAATTGCTAGAAATTTGGACCATAGATTTTTTCAATCCTTGCTCTCTTACTTCCCCTTAGTTCACTTCCTTCCCCCATTTTCGGAGTGGGGTGAACTTGATCTTCATCGATTATGTCTTCACTTTTTCGATTTTTAGAGAAAGAATTATGCATCTCTAGATTCAAAAATAATATTTTGACTAATGGATTCCGTTAATTCCATGGTTAAAAATCTGTACGCTTTGCTATGTTGAACTAGCCTATGAAGACACATTCGATTGCCTTTTCCCCCAATTTAGGTCTTTTCGGATTGGTTAAACTTATTAATGCCCTACACCCCCACACCTTAAGGTGTCCAAGAGAAGGTTTTTGCTTCTTCCATAACTCATAGGGTATGACATTAGAGACTTTGTGGGGGTACACGATTAAGTATATATGTAGAAGTCATGAATGCTTCCCCCCACAAATTCTTAGGCAAATCAGAAGTAAGTAATAAGGTATTAACTATTTCTTGCAAGGTCCTATTTTTCCTCTCGGCTACACCATTCTATTGTGGACTATAAGGGGCAGTAACTTGGTGTATGATACCCCCCAAGTTTCAAATAGATCATCAAAGGAAAGGTATTCATCTCCCTTATCCGATTGTAAAATTTTAATATTACGGTCTAATTGATTCTCTACTTCTGTTTTGTAAATTTTAAATTTATCCAAAGCTTCATCCTTAGTCCTAAGAAGGTATGTATAAGTATAACGTGAACAATCATCTATAAATGTAATGAAATATCTTTTACCACCCCTTATTAGGTGACCTTCCATCTCACATAAGTCCAAATGTATTAATTCTAACAATTGTGTTTTCCTTTCAAATCCTTTAAAGGGTTTTCTGGCAATTTTAGACTTTATGTAAACTGAACATTTCTCTAAACTAGGTGAAGTATTTTGAGGTATTAAACCTAAGTTTACTATACTTCTCATGCATTTATAATTGACATGACCTAGCCTAGAATGCCATAAATTTAAATGGAACAACAAGATAAGCAAATTTAGTAACTGTATTAGCAATAGTAAGCTTGTACAATCCATTGGTTACATATCCCTTGCCAACATAGTTCCCTCCCTTAGTTAGAATAACACTATCTGAATAAAAAAGAATCTTAAATCCAAACTGATTAAGCATGCTAACAGATATAAGAATCTTCCTAATATCGGGAACGAATAGCATATCCTTTAAGGTCAGTTTCTTGCCAGAGGAGAGATAGAGCACCACAGTTCCTTTGCCCATGACCTTAGCCGTAGACGAATTTCCCATGCAGAGATAATGCTCCTCCACGATTGGCTCGAAGTCTTTGAATAGATTTCTGTTCTTAGCAATGTGCTTGGTTGCACCAGAGTCCACCTACCACTCATCATCTTCCCCCAACATGTTGGCTTCGAAAACCACTGCAACGAAGTTCTCACTGTCAACCACATTGGTATGGTCCTTTTTCTGTCTCTTAGCCACTCGAAAATTCTTCTTGAAGTGCCCAATTTTCTCACACTTCCAATAAGTCTTTTTAGGCTTGTCTTGCCAGTTGGCAAAAGCAGAACCTTGACCATCAAGCTTACGCTTAGAGCCACTAGAAGAGTCATGGTCTACTATAAGAGCCTTGGAGGACTTATTGTCTTCCAACTCAATTCTATCCAAGTTTCGAGAATTCTCCTCAACTTGGATATACTTGACGAACTCTTGCATGGTCATGAAATCCTTCTTTTGTTTCAACTCTTTACGACATTCTTTCCGAGCTAAAGGTAATTTAGAAATTATAGTTGATACTTGGAAAGACTCATCAAGAGAGTGGCCCTCCGATATAAATAAATTCATAATCATTTATAATTCATGAATCTGAGTAATTACAAACTTGCTATCTACCATGCGGAAGTCAAACAACTTAATGATCAGAAATTTTTTATTCACAGCGTCCTCCGTCTTGTACTTGCTATCGAGATCATCCAATAATTCTTTTGCAGTGTTGTTAGTGTACTTGATCTCGTACACGTCATAAAGAGTGTGGACAACCCTCCTAAAATATAGCCATTCCAATAGGTGTCTTCCTCCTCCCACTTTTGCTTTTGCTTCATGGCAGTTGGCTTGATTACTTCATCTGCAGCTTCTTCCATGAAAGGCTTTGGAATTATAAGCACGTAGGCTATCTTCAATGTTGCAAGAAAGAAATACATCTTACATCTTGCTCTTCCATATTAAAGCCTAAAGATTGAGCCATCAAACTTTGCCAAATTGGAGATGTCGTTGATCACAGACATCCTAGCAGTAGTCTCCATCTTAGCCAAAATATTGTCTTAAGATTGTTAAAAATAAAGCAGTAAGGAGAAAATTGAACGGAAAAGCCCGAGTCGAATGTATTCCACTCTTTCTTTAAGACAGTATTTGTTCCCTTATAATCTGCTTAGGGTAGCAGCAAATCTGTCTCCCAATATAAAATAGACAAACTCTATTGATTACAGCAGATTGTAATCAACAGACAGAAATTTGAGAGAGATCAAGAATGAAATCGAAGTGAGTAATGAGAAGTGCAAAGTGCACCTAAATGCGCCAATAGCGCCTTTACTCCGTTGCCCTCGTTGCAGGCGCACGACCGCACCGTACATGTACGAGTGCATGACCATGCATACCATTTGTTTCTAGAATAATATGGTATATCACATGGTCACTTAAATACCCTTAACCTTTTTATTTCCCAAACAACGTGAGAACTCATATCATGATCCTTTTCAACCTTATTAAATATCAATCTTTATATTTTTCTAGCCAATCAATCAATGATTCTTTTTTTATATTAACCTTGTAGTACAAGGTTTACCAAGATAGGAATCAAGATAGGAATCAAATTATGGAAAAGTCTCAACAATATATGGTACAAACAAACAACATTACTAAGAGCAGTAGTCACCGCCAAATCACTTGAGGTAGCCTTCCATATTTGCTCAGGTTTAGGCTTCTTATAACAATTTATTATTTTTTAATGTCCTTACACCTGAAAGAATGAGCAGTTGACAGGAAGCCACTCAAATTCCGCTGGTTGTTCATAAGTCTGTCTCTCTTGTGATGCTGTCATTCTCTCTATCCATGAACGGAGGGTTCCCTTTGAGATCTCTTGCTCATCATACGGCTAGACCAAAATGGCAGAGCCAAGTTGGGTAGCTTAATCCAGACAGACACAGTCCTAGTGTTGGTTTTTTCCAAGGAAACTTGTGGTGTCCAAGGTTAACAAATCATAGACTTGTTGTCAAAAGACCAAGAATCATTTGCAAATAGTCTTGATGTTGTCCCTCATCATTGTCAAATTTTACCAAATAGACCCTTATTTTAAGCAGGCTTAGGTTAAATGAGCCATATTTGCTCTCCATTTCCTCTCATTATAACCTTTCATCGTGTGATATGGTGGCACAAAGGCCACAATAGCATGCTGCCAGGCCTGTAACTCATTTTCAACATCATCATGTGAGTATTCAACACTCGTACTGCCATTAACCACTTGTGTTTCGGAGTTTATGAACTTTGCACAAAATCTCGATTAGGTTTGAAACCCATCGCATATGTTTTGACTGGCTTTATTTGGGGCTGAGAGGTTTCAAAACCTTTGTGTAAAAGATGAGCTATTGAGGGCAATGGGGGTAACTCAAAATTGGTCTCGTCTGTTTTAATTGACTAGCTAGATATAGCATAACTCTACTTGTGTCATGTCTAAGGTTCTTGAAGTAGGTAGTATGAATGTCTGAATAGTGAAGATGTCCAATACTTTTAAATTTGCCAACATTCTCAAGTGGCAAATTTAACCTTCGGCAACTTAGATAAATTTATGTCCAAAAGAGCGTACACAATGTTCTTATGCGATAGTAAAAGAACTACAAAAATGCAATTGGTTGCAATATTGTATGTGAGAGATTCTATACAACGTAAATGTCTTCATTTGAAGGAAATTAGAGATTCCATGTCGCATACAGGCCTGTGTTTGAAATTGTTTTCTTTGTAGGAAACAACATATCATAACGTAATGCTGGTAAAAAAAAAAGTAACTAAATGCGTGGAAGTGATCCACAATTTGAGCATGATATCTTTGCAATCAGTTGCGCAACCTAAAAGCTTGCTAGAATAGCAACCACAGAGCTTAAAAGATAGAAACGTATGAATTACATCAAATAGAATAAGGCCAACTAAATATCTCCCATAAGAAGTCTAATATGACAGAATTAAAGATTCATTTTTCTACAAGAATAGGAATACTTGATACAATTAAATACTCAAAAGAATAAGAAAAAAATCAAGAGTTAGTTGTGCAGAAAATATAAAAATCTACATCTGGTGTGAGTTGAACCTGAATATAACAAAAACTAAAGCAAAAAAGATTGGCATTAGAAGTTGCCAAATTTTGTAGTCAAAGAATAAATGTAAAACTTTACCATTGCATTGTGAAGATGCTATATACCTCAAAGGCAACAGTGTATTTGTCTTGAAAAACGATGCCAATTCCTGGATAAACCAACGTTAATTTTCAACATTAGCAAGCAACATCCTCGATCATCAAACAAGAATATCATGAAACTGCAAAAAAAAAGAAATCGAAATCTGGATGAATACTAATTAGTATTGGCAGAAAACGTGAAGATAGGTATTAGAGGTAATTTGGCGTGGGGTGGGAGATTAGTCGGGAACATATTATTTATAGGATGAAAGAGAGAAATTTTGGGAGAGATTTTAGAATAATCTTGTTTGAATCTTTGAATAATACTAACACAATTAGCGGATGACAATCACATAATCACTGAAATGTGAGAGGGAAACATTTGAGCAAATTTGCTCCAAATTTTTAGGCTAATCAAGTAGGCGTGAAAGAGGAAATCAAGGGCTTTAAAAAAAAAGGAATGCAATTAGTTGATAAGCTAGGATGAGATAAGTTTTAAGATTATTGTAATATCCCACATCGGATGTGGAATAGTATGAGATGACTCTTATAAGACCTTACCAAGGAACTCATAAGTACCTACTTGGCTAACCCTATTGAGGGAGGCAATGCCCTGTGGTGGGGCCGTGGACCTAGTCGTTACAGATAGTAACAGAGCCGACTCTCGAAAGCTCAGGCTGGGATATCCAGTCGGGTTGTCGATGGTTGAGGAAACGAAGGTAAGCCCGGGTATATCCCACATCAAGAGGATGGTTGGGGCAACGAAGAATGAGCTCGGTATATCCCACATTGGCTAGAAAGGAAGATTCTGGGCTATGTGTGATCGAGCCTTAGCGAGGACGCTAAGATATAAGGAGGGGAGATTGTAATATCCCACATCGGATGTGAAATAGTATGAGATGACTCTTATAAGATCTTGTCAAGGAACTCATAAGTACCTACTTGGCTAGTCCTTTTGAGGGAGGCAATGCCATGTGGTGGGGCGGCTGTGCACCGGGTCGTTACAATTAATTTAGCTTGAAATAAATATTAAGTCCACGTGGCAAGAGGAGAGGACATTCAAGTAACCAGTGATTGTGCAACATTCTCTCAACTTTGTTTTTACTATATATGAGCTATCATAGCACACGTGATACCTGTGCAAACACGAAGTTAATATTATAATATTTTTATAATATCAAAGTTGACCTTTAGAATATAATTGACATACATTTTTAATGAATTTTAAATTATGAGAGCAAAAATAAAGTTATTGAATTAAAATTTGCTAAAAAATCAATTGTGATATATGATTGTTTTAAAATGTGAAAATCAAACATGCCCTTAAAGTTGTTATTAACTATTTAAGTTTTTGTTTTTAGCATTTTTTCAACAATTCTCTTGTTATGCCAAGTGTCATCATACTAAGTTGATAGTTAAGTAACACTAAAAATGTGTTTCACCAAACCATGTGTTCCCTTGATAAGTACTACGAGCTGCCGTGCACACGCGATGCGCGTGCAAAAGTAAGTTACTCATATGAATTTTGTGAAAAATTAAGCATCACATATAAATATTTATTATCTTATTATATAAAATAAGTGCAAAAATAAAGTTAAAATATGATACGTTTGATATTGGGATTTCCATAATATCAATCATGATTTTTTTGACTGCATATTTTGAATGTATTTTGACTACATTTTTTAGAATTTGAAAATCATTAGCATAGAGAGAGAGAGAGAGAGAGAGAGATGCAAACGACCTTGGCATAAAAAAAGTTGTTTGTCTGCATGAAGTCGTCGTGAGGTCTAGGCCATTACAGAATAGCTTTACCATTGCAAGATACACTCTCTAAGAAGATATTAATTAAAAAGAAGCGCATTCAAAATATTATTTGAAGATTATCGGTACCTAACTTGGCGGCAATCACAAAATTTAATAGATATATGCTTCCTTTAATACTAATATTCATTTACTAAGAATTTCAAACAAAAACCAAAAGAAATGATGCCAGGAAATGTGATCATGGAAGGCATTTTCTTAGCCTTGGCATTGCAGTTGATAAGTGGGTACAGTACATATATGCACCAAATTCTGAGTATTAAAAATACAAAGCAGTGAGCTACATGACAGTAGAATCACATATTCTGTATCTAGTGCTATTAAGATCATGAATCTTAATTACAACTTCTTCTATTCCTGGAACAGTGGGCATACGAAACTTCAGGCCTAATAACCTGTTGGAACAAATGCACGTAAAATTCAGAAAATAATAAATAATAATACCCGAATTAGTATAATGAAAGAACCAAGGCTTAGATGAGCGAAAACGCTTCTTGAAGATAGTTGAAGCCTCTTCCACGTGCAAACAGAACACTAATTTGGCAGCTCTATCTTCGAGATTCAACCAAGCCCAGATTCACTGTTCATTCAAGAGAGTTGCACTTTTCTACAGTGATCGTGTATCCACCTCCGATCGATCAAGCATAAGTTTGAAACAAGTTTTTTAGTTCAAGTATTTTCTTTTCTCTCAAGTGAAGATGGTATCTCTTCTCTTGTCTATTCTTAACTTCCAACCCTTTAGCCCTTTAAATAGTAGTAGAATAATATATGTTCTTTGAACCATATCAAGTTCTTTGAATCATACTAATTCAAGATTCATCAATGATTCTTATAAAATATAATGAACTAAAAGATAGGTTAATCTTATATAAGGAGTAAACATGAACCTAAATTCATGAATCTTCAAATTCATTTACAAAAATAATGTTCAAAGAATAAAACCATTTAGAAACTTAATAAGTCTCAAGTTCATGGAATTTATCTTTATGAAAACTAGAGTTCAATGAACTTTATTTTATTTTTAAATATAAATAGTCAAATTTGAAACACATTTATAACAAACCCCCACTTGTTTCAAAATTTTAAAAGATACGTTTGATCGGCACAGTCATGTACATCAACAAATGGTACCTTTTGGGTTTGAACCATTGCCTAGTGAAGTATTCATTGATTCATCTAGGAACTTAATGGACAAAGCCTTGAATTAAGAACCATGTTAATAAATCAGAAATACATCACATACACTTATGTTTCGGAGATGAAATACTAAAGCCCGACACATTATGGCCTTGTGTCTTGATCCCAACACTCTGAGTGCTCTAAGGATTATAAAGCTTTAATAATCCTATAGGAAGCGGCCACACTTCCACACCCAGATCAGTGAATCGATCAAAGGTGACCTTGCACACCCCAACACAAAGTTTATGGACTCATTAAAAGAACTAAGTCTCAACCTCTACTTAAACAAGGTCATTCGGTGAATCTATCAAGAGCTATTATGCTAGCCCCAACCAAAATCCACTGGTCTATAGATTCATTAAGAGATATAATCTCAACCTCTATATCATGCAAGAACATGCACATACATCATAGGGAGGGCAGAATGAAAATTCATTTCATTATGTGCATCACTAGTTGTCACATTACTCGTTTTTCCCATTCAAAACCCAAGATAAAAATCAACTGGGTTGGGTATCCATAATGCACAACTTAAAAATCAATAGGCTTTAAACCCATCTCCCTCGATGTCTCAGACACTAAGTCTCTTCCCAAGTCTTTTGACAAATGATCTGCTAAATTCAAACTTGATTTCACATACTGAATGGACATGATTCCATCAGTCAGGATCCTCTGCACATGATTGTGCTTTAGACGAACTTGTCTAGATTTGCCATTATAGCACTCACTACTTGCCCGAAGCAAAACAACCTTATCATCACAATATATTGTCAAAGGTGGGACTGGTTTACTCCATATAGGAATATCAACCAAAATGCTTCTCAGCCAATCAGCTTCCTCTCCAGCAAAGGATAAAGCAATAAATTCTGATTCCATGGTAGAGTGAGTAATACATGTCTACCTCTTCAATTTCCAAGAAATTGCAGCTCCACCCAACGAAAATATCCATGCAGTCATAGATATAGAATCATCTTTACCAGAATTCCAAGTGGCATCACTATAGCCCTCAATAACAGCTGGGAAGCTACCATAATGCAGACCACAGCTCATAGCACCCTTTAGGTACCTCAGAACTCATAATAGAGCATTCCAATGCTCTTTTCCTGGATTACTGGTGTACTTACTCAGAATGCCAACATCATAAGCTATATCTGGCCTTGTACAACACATGGCATATATCAGACTGCCAACAACCTGGGAATATTCAAGCTGATTAATAGCTTGCCCATTATTACGTACCAACTTGACACTCGGGTCAATAGGAGTAGGAGCAGGATCATCATCATAATGATTGAACCTTCTAAGAATCTTCTCAATTTAACTTGATTGTGTAAGAACAATCCCATGCTGAGATCTTATGATCTTGATTCCAAGAATCACGTCAGCCTCTCCAAGATCCTTTATACTGAAATTTGAAGTATGAAAGTTCTTAGCTTCATTAATCTTATCGATGTCGGTGCCAAAGATGAGCATGTCATCAACATATAGGCATATTAGAACACCAGAATCAGCGCTGAATTTGCTGAATATGCATATATCTCCTCCATTGGCAACATAGCCATTAGCAAGCATTACGCTTCTAAATTTCTCATGCCATTGCTTAGGAGCTTGTTTCAAGCCATAAAGAGATTTCAATAGCTTGCAAACTTTATGCTCTTGTCCAGGACTGATAAATCCTTCTGGCTGCTCCATATATACTTCTTCCTCTAGATCACCATTGAGGAAGGTTGTCTTAACATCCATCTGGTGAATAACCAGATTATGAATAGCAGCCAATGCAATAAGAAGTTGATGGAGGTGATACGTGCAACCGGAGCGAAGGTATTGAAATAGTCAAATTCTTTTCTATTCACTTCCATGCTTGAGTTGACTGCCATCTTTGGCAAAATGACCAATCTTGTGACAGTTATAGCATTCCTTGTTCTTTGCCTTAGGATTTGAGCTTGAAGGCTTGAAACCTTTGGAGTTCTTTGGCTTCAAAAATTTGTTCTGATTGTGCCTTCCAAAATTTTTCTTCTCATCCTTGTCTACAACAACATGAGCTTTGACAATTGTTTCCTTCGCAGATCTTCTTTCTTGTGCTTTAGTTTGTTGCGGTACTCTTTCCAGGTTGGTGGAAGTTTAGCAACAATAGCACCTACATGGAAATTCTCATCAAGAACCATACCTGCGGCACATATGTCATTAGCAATCAATTGCAACTCACGAACTTGAACAGAAACAGGTCTGTCATCAGTCATCTTGAAGTCCATGTAATTCGAAACTAGAAATTTCTTTGTACTTGCTTCCTCCGCTTGGTAGACTGACTTTAGAGTATCCCACAACTCTTTTGCACTCTTACTCTTTTTGGAATATTGATCATAAAAGGAATCAGTCATTCCGCTAAGGATGTGATTTCTGCAAAAGTAGTCATCATCATTTCACTTATCAATCTGATCATTGATTGATTTCACTTGGTCGGACGAGAACTCTTCAATTGGAAGTGTTGGACATGGTTGAGTTAGCACAGAAGCTAACTTAAGTTGACGAAGGAAAAACTCCATCTTAGTTTGCAATCTCTGAAAGTTCTTTCCATCAAAAAGCTCGAAATTCGAGTGATTAGTCTTAGTAACTCCATTCGATGAAGTGACCATGAGAGAAAAGTATCTTCAATTTGTTGGAACAAATGCACATAAAATGCAGAAAATAATAAACAATAATATCCGAATTATTATAATGAAAGAATCAAGGCTTAGAGGCGCGTAAACGCTTCTTGAAATAGTTGAAGCCTCTTTCACGTGCAAACGGAAGACTAATTTGGCAGCTCTATCTTCGGGATTCAACAAAGTCCAGATTCACTATTCATCCAAGAGAGTTGCACTTCTCTACAGTGATCGTGTATCCACCTCAAGCATAAGTTTGAAACAATTTTTTTAGTTCAAGTATTTTCTTTTCTCTCAAGTGAAAATGGTATCTCTTCTCTTGCCTATTCTTAACTTCCAACCCTTTAGCCCTTTAAATAGTGGTAGAAGAATATATGTTCTTTGAACCATATCAAGTTCTTTGAACCATACTAATTCAAGATTCATCAATGAATCTTATAAAATACAATAAACTAAAAGATAGGTTAATCTTATATAAGGAGTAAACATGAACCTAAATTCATGAATCTTCAAATTCATTTACAAAAATAATGTTCAAATAATAAAACCATTTAGAAACTTAATAAGTCTCAAGTTCATGGAATTTATCTTTATGAAAACTAGAGTTCAATGAACTTTATTTTATTTTTAAATATAAATAGTCAAATTTGAAACACATTTCTAACACAACCTTCCTGCATTAAGGCGTGGTTGACTCGCATGCATACCGTAATCAAGGGGTCACCATAAATAGCATCTTGCAATCGATCTGCTCCCCCGCTGACGTTCACAAATGCAGGTGGCCGTGGCAGATTGAATTTTGAAGGAGAAGGGAAAATGCATAAGAAAATGCACAGAACACAAGATGGGTAGTTACATGAATAGCAGATCGGTGAGTGTTTGTAACTGATGGTTTGTGGAGAGCGTGGAAATGGTATTTTACAATTATGTCCTCGTAATGGACACGTGTCAACGCGAAAATCATTCTCAGTGTATAACACCAAAAGAGTATTATACCAAAACTTGTGTTCTCATTATAAGGACAGTAGTATAGATAACTAAGTAGTATAGATATAATAATAAATTATATTTGCAGGCTTACGTCCTTGGTTAATCATGCTTAACTTTCCTTTGTATAATAACTAGCTAATAAAACTGTGCCAATGTATGAGATGGGATGCACTATGGCATAGTGATTTTTAATCTGTGATATAATATGTAAAAAAAAAAAAAAAAGGCCTGTAAAATGGAGTG
This sequence comes from Escallonia herrerae, assembly GCA_033070095.1. Lineage (NCBI taxonomy): Eukaryota > Viridiplantae > Streptophyta > Magnoliopsida > Escalloniales > Escalloniaceae > Escallonia > Escallonia herrerae. The sequence goes on along the minus strand of JAVXUP010000177.1, from coordinate 345,472 downwards.
TCTGTACGGATCTTTTCCCAAATAATAGAAAATGATGTGAAGTCATAGTCTAATATACGGTTTGGTTGCAGTCAAGGTTTTTTCCCTTGCAATGACCCGTCACTATAGTCAATAACTTAACTTTTTGGTTGGTTTCACAAAACAGAAAATCAAATGGTTCAAGAATAAGTGATAAGGACCAAATGACAATCGTAACGTCATATCTAATGAGTAATGCTCATAGATCAAAAACTTAAAAAGTTACTAAAAGTCCACAAAAAATGGCAGTTGAGAAGCGAGTGAAAAAGCATATTATGGCACGTCTTCTTCATGCTCTTATCTTTCTATATACTAATTGTCCAAATTCATGGCTCCTGCCCTCTGTCTGATCAAAGTAAAATGAAAAGGAAAGGTCTTGTCAAATTTGCTCATCAGTTATTATTCATGCAGCTTATTACACGTTAACAATTATTTAGAGGTTATCATTTTTCACTATTTTCAGATGAACCGAAGTTCATACTTTATTTATGTTACTTTCATCAAGCGAATAGCCATGTATATGTCAACATGTTTCAGTTTGACCTATTATATTAAAAGATTCCGTATTCGGTCCATCAGATATTGGAGTAAACTAAAGTACGAAAATGTTGCAGAAGGAAGCCTCACAAGCAGGATGGCAATCCGATGAAACATGGAAGACTTGGCATTTCATATTGCATGAAAAATGAGATTATTGTCCGGAAAAAAGGCTTCAAATGCGCGTTCAAAAATCGTACACTGCACTTGTATTTCAACTTCAAACGATACAGTTATCGTCAATTATTCTTACAGAGGTCCAAGGGAGGGGAGCTGATTTTGGTTTTCTTCTCAAGGGGGACTTAACTTTAGCATAACTTAAGCATTGCTACTTCTATTCTAATGGGAGGGGACCAAATTAAATCTTGTTTGTGTCTAAACTGATAACATTTGGTTGCTCACTTTAGTAGCTAGCCCTTTCATCTTTGCTTACTTGTGCAAAACGGTGCAACCTTAAGTTGATGGCAAAATTAGTGCTTGGGGGGGGGATAATGGTAGGGAATACATATGCCAAAATACTTCCATCTAACCCTACATCCATTAGATAAGTGCGTATGGTTAAATTAGCATTTAGGCGAACACGCAAAGAACATCCCATGTCAAATTTGAATACTAATGGAATGCTTGGTTATCTTTTCACCCTGGTCTCAGAACACCTGATCACTAGCAGTGTGGCGTTGGGGGAGAGTGGCTTCAATACCAAGTTTTGAAGGTGCATGATTTAGTCATTGACAGTGAGACAGTTCACTTCCATGGTGGCAACCAAAACTTCAGAAAGTAACGCGAAAGTTAAGATGATCACATAAGCAACAACTTCCTCCCCGACCTCCTCCTCTTGCAATGTGCAGCCATCCGACAGCCTAAAAGGTAATACAAATTCTCAGGATTTACTGGCAATGACACTACGTATCGGAGGAAGATTTTGTTCCATGCACTAATTACAGAAAATTGAACTACTATAATAAATCCAAAGATATACAGGAATAAACGTTGAATTTCGCTCCACGATAACCTGTGTGGCAGATAATATAGTTGGCTAGCTAATAGTTATAGCAAGTTCAATAATGTTGGTGCTCGAGGACCATGCTTCTCATTGAATAATGCACTAGTATGTCACAGTATCCTTGTTCTAAGTTATAGTTAACCTCGTGCTATATTTGGCTGATGTTTTTTTTTTTTTGGGGGAGATCAAGCCAAATGCTGTGGACTTCACTTGAAATGGTGAAAGCTTATAGCCCACTACTTTCCCAGTTAGGGCATTAAGGACATGAACGTACAAACACTACTGTTTTATTTCTTCCTAATACTTCATAGTTTAACCGGCATGCATGTTGGTTTCTGGGAATGTTTCCTTTTGGTATCTTGCTTTTGATATCATTTTTAACAAAATAGTTTTTATTGCTCCTAGTTGTCTTATCCCTTAATTAGCCACAAGTTTGAGTATTGTTTCGATTTTTTACCTTTTCTGCTTTGGCCTGTAACAATTTGGATTATTTAATCCTTTTTCCGCATGGTCGTAATTAAATTTTAAAGTCAATCAGGTTCAAAAAGTTTATTGAAATTTGGAGATAAAAGTATTCCTTTTTTGTTAAATTGGGTTTTTCATTCTAGATTTTTAACGGAATTTGGGGATAGATTTAGCATATATAAACTTGACTTTACACATATTCATCCTAACTTGACTTCTTAAACGGTGTTTGTTTTTGTGCTAAAAAGAAATCGAGGAGTGACACATCAATGACAAACTTAGTGAAGCATTTTCAACCCAAAAATGCTTTGCTTCGAGTAATATTGTGCAACAACGTCCGTAGCCCATGCTCGAGTCCCAAGACTTACGATTTGTAAATATGCATTTAGCTCTTTTGGTCAGAAGAAAGCACTAGCACGATTTCGAAACTTTGAAAATTAATAAAACGTAAGCGAAGAAAAGGGAGTTTGAACAGTAGTCCATCTCACAAAATCTCTCCAATGCAACTCCGCATGATAGACCTTAAGGAGCATCCTCCATGCAGAAGAAGTTCATCTGGGTCATCCCTAAAACTCGTGAGGAAGTCAGCGTAGATATCTTGGAGTCACCGTTTCCATATGAACCCACAGACCACACATAAACTGGCTTCTTTCAATGGCCTAATAATTGAGAAAGAATGTGCTACGTATAGTCATTTGACAAATGGGGAGGCATTTGAACCAGGGCATCGGACACCATTCAGTTTCCATGGGACAATTGTGTAAAGCATGTGGTGACCATGGGGCCAGGCCAGTAGTAGGCATAATTCACGACGACTAACTGTTGATCAGTAGGCCATTTTGAGAAGGGATCCATTGTGTTGACAAAACAGTGGATGCATCTATTGGACGTGAATAACATGGAAAGAGATCAAAAATTGGTAAACTTTGGAACTTAATAGAAAGAAAATGACATATAGATATTCACTTCCTTTCTACATCAGAGATAACGTACATCACCGAATTTTGGTTAGATTTGGTTACATCATCCAAAATGGTGCATTTTTTTTTTCGAGATTACCACGTCAAATGAGAAAAACATGAAGAACAAGTAAAAGCATGACAGAGCGATGTAGTGAGGTCGACAAATATGGCTAGTTCCTTCAAGTATGACGGGTATTTGTCTAGTTCCTTCAAGTATGACGGGTCTAGGTTCACGTACAACTAAAAGCTTATACCTTGTTTTTACTCTTCGTAGACGAAAAGATAGATGCATGTCAAGGCACAAAATAATAACACCACTTTTGATCTCTCGCACCTCGCATGCACTTTCAGTGATACTTTTAATATAATTGAAAGCATGAAAAGTGTCAATGTAAGGTGCAATCGAACAGTGTGAATAACGCCGCCTAAAGAATTCTTCTAGGCATTTCGTGACCAACTATCCAACCGTCATCACTAAAAGCTAAATATTATCATCAACTCAACTTTCGCGGCAAATTAATGTGTAGGAAATCAGAAGAAAAAGTCTTAAATGCCAAGGGATTGACCTAGTGGTTAAAGGGGTATGTTATCTTCCTTGACCTCGCACCACAAGAAAAACAACTTTTAGCGATGGAACAATATCCGTCGTAAAAATCACCTTTAGCGACGGATATGTCCTTCGATAAAAATCCGTCTCTAAAGATATTTGCATACGAAAAATTCCGTCAGTAAATATTTGTGGCGACGGACTTTTACCGACGGTAAATTCGTCGCTAATTTTTTTTTTTATAGAATAATTTTTAAATTATTTCTAGAGACAGATGTTTACTGACGGATTTTGTTCCATCCAATTTATTTGAAAATTTTATTATTTTTAATAACTTTTAGCGACGAATTTTTAACGATGGTAGAAATGCGTCGCTAAAAGTTTAATTGGACTAAAAACCCTAGTTATATTCTTTCCTCTCCGCCGAGGTCTTCTCTCCCTATTTTCTCTCTGTCTCTCACCCTTCTCTCCCCCGCCCACGATCCTCCAACCCCAGGTGCCGCAACCCTCCCCCAACCTCACTACCGCACCCCCATGCCACCCCCGCTGCCATAGCCCCATTAGCGCCACAGCTAGCCACGTACCCCCGCTGCTACAACCCTGTGCAACCTCTGCCCCACCGATCTCCACTGTCATTGGCCACTGCATCTCCATCGCCGCACCCCCATGCCACCCGCGCTGCCACGGCCTGCCCGCTTCTGCCTTGCCAATTTTAGGTAATTATCTCTTTTTAATAAGCATTCTTTGACCATAAAATTGATGAAAAGGAGATGAAATTTTTTATAGCCTAATATATGTAATTATCAATACATTTGATTAAGTTGATTAAGATGAAATTGAAATTGAAATAGAGATGAAATTTTGTGATATATGATTAAGTTAAAGATAATTTTTGAATATCATGTTTCTATTTTACTAGGAGTAGCAGAAATGACAAATTTGGTTTGTTTCCTTTAAATATAGTTGGGTAAAGACACTTAATTGAGAAAAGATAGAAGAGGGAGAAAGATTGGTATATATGGTTCTTATGACTTCTCAGATTTGGACTGGTTTATCATTATTGTTTAGCTCCATTACTTAGTTAATTAATTTTGAGGTTTCATTGGAGAAATAACCAGGAATTATAGTACTTTGAATTTGAAAAATGTGAATGCACCAGATCGATATGAAAGATACACTGACATATTTTCTGTATCAGAGTGTGATCTTATATCTGCAATGCAATCAAGGAGAAGCCCTTCCCATATCCTTCCACAAATCAACAAAATGCAGCCATACAGAACCTGTCCAATATAGGTCCAAAGATGAGTATTGAAATCACAGTCACAACAAGACCAGATAATAATCTTTAGTACAGCAAAACATGGAGCTTAGGGTTCGTTTGACAAAAAAAAAATTTTGGTTTTCAGTTTTTAAAGAGCAGTTTTTTAAAGAGTAGCTTACTTTTTTTTTTTTATAAAAATAAGTGGGTGTTTGATAACCCCTTTTTTTTTTAGATTTTTTTTTTTGGTGTTTAGTAACCCTTTTTATTTTGATTTTTTTTTTGTGGTTTGCGGTGGCGGTGGTGGGGCGTAGCGGTGGTCTACGGTGGTGGTGGTGGTGGTGGCCGACGGCCGGAGGTGGCTGCCTGTAGTCACCGGCGGCGGTGGCCGGCGGCCGGAGGTGGCTGCCGGCAGTCTCCGGCGGTGGTCGCCGGCGGCCGGAGGTGGATGCCGGCAGTCTCCGGCGGTGGCTGCCGGCGGCCAGAGGTGGCTGCCGGCGGTCGCCGGCGGCCGGCAGTCTCCGGCGGTGGTCACCTGAGGTGGCTGCCGGCGGTGAGAGGGTGATGGTGGTGGTCTAAAAAAAAAAACCAAAAGTGAAAAAAAAAAACCAGTTTTTAGAGTTTTTTTTTTACTCTTCAGTTTAAAAACTGATTTTTTAAATTGAAAAAAAAATGGTTACCAAACGCTCTTTTTTTTTAAAATTTTTAAAACTGAAAAAAAAAAGAAGCAAAAAAAGAGTGTCAAACCTACTCTTGAATTTTGGTGCCACGAAGCTATATTTAGGTGGAGCACACGCGTGGGGAAGACCGCGTGGTTGAGTCAGCATTCCTCTTCGCAGCCCGATAATGGGCCAAAGGCAAGAGAGAAAGGGATCTCCACCTTATCCCCCTTGATCAGATGCTCCTCAAAACTTTCAATGTAAGACGGACAAATATTGAATCGTATACAATTAATGCTTCGTATTGCTGGTACAAGTCTTTAGTGTAGATTTAAGCATCTCCATGATATAAAAATGTTAATCCGACACGATCAAAGTTGGCACTTTAAAGAATCTTTTTAATGTGTGATACTATCGAACATAAAAGGAGTTAGCACTTCAAAGAATCTTGTTAATGTGTGATTTTATCAAACGGAGACGAAGTTAGCACTTCGAGTCCAGCTAACATGAATATGACCCTAGCGGTACACACCATCTCATTAACACGAGTATAACTACTTTCACTTTCACTTTCACGGGTAATTCAAACAAATTAATTAGCTATTAGTGTAACTAAAATACTTTAGTTGCTACAGAATGTGTTAGCAATTACACAATAAAATCTATAAGGTATACATAAAATATAAAGTGCCGGACGTGAATAAGAGAGCGTAATTTAAACCTTGTTTCACTCAAACACTTATATCTGATATGATCAAGTTTCCTTAGTTTGGACCAAGGATCCCGGGGCCATACAACATCTAAATAAATAATCTCATAGTTGGCACTTCAATTTTGTACCCAAAACAAAAAAAATAGAGTTAGCACATCACTAAAATCGATTTTCAGCATAAATGTTTCGAAAGTCTATCAATTTCTGATAACCCATACCTCTTCTTTTTCTTTTTTACGTTTGGATCTTAAATTTTTCTTAAAACAACAACTAATATATGTGACTAAAGTAGTCCGACCCATTAATTATTTGGAGGAAAAAAAAAAGTTTGGAACTACAGATTAATTGTGAGTAAACTGGGTTATATTCCCCAATGGAGATGACTCCAAGGAGGCCTAACATTTTCGGCCATCCATGTTCTTGTTGCATTAAACAATGGCATTAAGCTGCTAACCTTAACCAAGAGGCCATGCATAGATGTTGTAAATTTGTTTCTAAACGCAAGCGAGTCTGGCAAGGACAACACCAAATTATAGTGCACGCAGGTGACCAGTCTCGTCAGTTATGTCCTTCTTGTTATGGAAAATTTTTTACTGATATTATAATCGAATCGGAAGAATCTTTCTGTTACTCTCTATATAGCGACAATCAATCGTTTTTAAATATTTTTAGTGACTTTTATTTAATAACGTTAAAAAAAGTGCTGTCAATAATTGTAACTGAAAGTGTTAGAAAAAAAGTCACTAGAAATATTTTCTGACTATTAATTATCACTATACTATATATGTGGTTGGAAGAAGATTCCTACAATTAGAGTTATCAAAAGAGTCGGGCGGCTCGCGGCCCGGCCCTAACCCTTAGGGCTTGGGCCAGGGCCAGGCCTAATTTTTTGAGAAACAGGCTCTGGCCTGGTCCCGCCCAAAAATGGCCCGGCCCTCTTTTGGCCGGAAAAATGGCCCCCTTTTGGCCTTAAGGTTGGCCCTATTTCTGACCCTACACACATACCCTCTTTTGGTTCAGTATTATTATATACACACATTATTATATATATAAGTGTGTGTCCAACGATAATAGAATGAGTAATAAATCTGAACATGAATTATGATGATCGTTCTTCCCTAGTGCAATAATCAAAGATATGTTTGACGTAAAATAAGAATTAGATTACAAAGATTACAATCGAACCGTGAGAAATTATAAGCCTCCTTGAAGAGGCATTAGCGGTCTTGGATGAGCCAAACTTATTTGTCAATTAATACCAAACCGACTAATTTCACCCTCTTACATATAAATTAGTATTGGTACCGTACGTAAAAAAATACCTATTAAATACATATAAAAAGCTAATATTTATATTATTAAATAATAATAACAAAATAGATAATAAAATAATAATATTATTTTAAATAACAAAAAAAAAAATTTGGGCCCGAGCCCGGCCTAAGCCCCGCCCTAGATGTTGAGCTTAGGGCCTGGGCTTGGACTGGGCTCAGATTTTTCCAATTCTGGCCCGGCCTGGCCCGTTTTGCTGGAGGCCCGATGGGCTTGGGCCAGGCCGGCCCAAGCCCTGCCCATTTGACACCTCTACCTACAATCTGTCTGGATAAGAGTCAAAAGTTTGTCCTATTATTATATCACCAATTTACCTTGTTTCTATCATGTGAAGTTTTTTGCAACTCTCTTGGCTTTCCATACCAAATTAATCACACTATCTTTACTATTGAGCTAGTTGCCGGACGGTTTCCATTCACAGCTTGGGTGAACTTAGACCGTTAGATGAATGTCTATTTGCGAACGGTTTTGTTTCATTTAATCATAATTATGCGTTCTTTTTCCGAATCCAGACTATAGTTTTTAAATGAACTTCATCCGTAAAGTTACTCTAATAACGCACAGGCCATCAATTCTTGTTCGAGAGGTACGTTCCGTTGTCCTTGTGCCACTCTTCGAGGGATACAAGCCAAGGGCTCCCAACGGAGTTCCGATGTCCCTTTAGCTCCATAATACTCATTTTAGAGTGAAATCCTGACTTAATTAAGCATCTATTAATGGTCCTTGCTTTTAGTTTCTTCATCATCCAGGACTCAAACATCGTGCCCAAACATTCTACCTAAGTTCCATCAAGAGTGAAAAAGGTCAGCCGCCAAACCACATTAATTAGGCTCATCAAAGACAGGTTAAGAAAATCTCTCCTGCTTCTTTTGAATTGATCTTTCATAAAAGCATTTGCAACCATAAATGACTGAAGAATGACTGTATGTATGGGTTCTCTCGCGGAGAGATGAATATAAGGCGAGGTACACTTACGAGGGCGATTAGACAAAAAAGCAAAATTGTTGTTACAAGATCAATGTATGTATGGGCTACGCGACGTGCCGTAGAATTTCTTACTCTAGTATTGATTTTTATTTTTCCCCGTAAAAATCCAACCATATGGATGGTAAGAGAATAAAAAATACGGAACCCTTCAAACTTCTTGTCATTTATCAATAATGTGCAATTTCTTCATCTAAGCACAAAAAAAATGACCCCTTTTTTTATGACTCGGATTTGCTAATTATTAGGTGCACACCTGAGATAGTTTCACCTTTCTACGCTGGAGTTCTTTACAGAATCTGATTTGCACTTCTCTTTCTTTCCAAACGTGAATATTATGTAAAGTTAAAATGAAATGAACTTTGATACTACTTGAATTATTTACTTTAAACGGTTCAAACTATGTTTTGGTCTTAACTTTCTTTTACTACTAAATTTTAAAATTTGATATTTTTGTTTTTAAAATTTATCAACTCGCTTCATCCTGTCTCACATGAATCTTATACACCTCTGTTAACTTTACAAATTGAATTTGGCATCGCAAAATAATCAATTTCCTATTTTCTTTTCAAGTCCCGACACATTTTTGGGTCCGGCACCTAAGCAACAACGACGCCGTATGCAAGATTATTCGGTAAATAAAGAAATTCGCACGCAGTCCACGAGAATACTGATTCCCCCCTCGTCTTATCCTTGTTCGTCCTCTCTCCTCTCCTCTCTCTCTGCAACCTTGGTGTCGCACTCGCTCGCTTTCTCACTTGCTATAAGATACCTCCTTGCCTTACACTAACCACAAAATTGTCCCCAAAATAGTAACTACCTTCTCTCTCTCTCTCTCTCTCTCTCTCTCTCTCTCTCTCTCTCTCTCTGTGTCTTGTCCACAGTTATCATCATCACTTTGCTGCTTCATTTGAACGTAGTTTTTGTGATTCCAAAGTGGGCTTTGTAATATGGCTCTGAATATGCTCTCTCCCTCTGAACTCAAGGCCATCTCCTTCTTGGACACCTCCAAATCTAACCACCCCCTTCTCAAGCTCCAAGGTACCCCGTCTGTACCTATATCTCTGTCTCTGTGTGTGTGTTTGGGTGCACGTGCGTTTTATCAATATGGCATGCTTGTTATACTGTTTGGTTGTCATACGAGTATGCGTATAACAAGCATGCGTTCTTGAATGTTGTTGGTTATACCTTGATGGGTCTGCTTGTTTTTGAGGGTTTTGACCAAAATTGCCAATCATTTCATGCTTTTTCATATCCATATGTACTTCAAAGTGAGGTTTTCTTGCTGGATTTGGTTGAGCTGAGCTGAATCTGGTTTCTGGGCACTGGTTGAAGTGTTTTTAACAGTGATTATATGTGAATTCCTAACGTGTGATTGGTGTACCTTTCTAGTTTTGGTTTAGGAACTTGAGGTATAATTGCTGAATTGTAGCTACTTTTGTGATTTTTTAGGTGGGTTTTCTTTTAGGAAGAGGGATCATGTAACATTTGGGAAGAAGATTCATTGCTCAGCGCAGCCACCTCCTCCGGCCTGGCCAGGAACGGCTGTTGTCGAACCCGGTCGTAAGACTTGGGATGGTCCAAAGCCCCTCTCAATTGTTGGATCCACCGGCTCAATCGGAACTCAGGTGACAACCCTCTTCTATAGCACTATGCTGGGAAAAAAAAAGAAAAAAGTAATAGTCTAATTGGACATCTATTGAAATGCCACTTTATTGCAACTCATAATATTCCTTCGGTTGTCGTTATTGCCATTCTTTTGGTAAGTGAATTGTCATCTCTTGACTTAAACCTCGTAAGGAAGCAGCCTTATTTTGATCTGATTCTTTGCAAGCCTTTTGTTTGCTTGTTACTAAACAATAGGTGTTGTATGTCTTTGACTTTATGCTATTTGGTCAAAATAATTACAGGCATGACTGTATGCTTTTGGCTATATCTGATTGCTTAAATTATTTTATGGTACTCTACAGACACTTGATATAGTTGCTGAAAATCCAGACAAGTTCAGAGTCGTCGCACTGGCAGCTGGTTCAAACGTGACTCTTCTAGCTGATCAGGTGAGATATCAATTAACTCTTTCATGCTAAAGAACCAAAAGGACTAGTCTTTTGAAATTGCAAGATCAAGGTTCTCTTGGCCCAATAACATGTGCTATTTTATCATGAAACTGGTGTCTCAGCAATCTTTGTCTAGGTATTGCAGTTTGAGATTTGATAGACTTTTTATTTTTCAGCAGACTGAAGCTGGTTTTCTGGGATTCTGTATATTTAATCCTTGTTAATGTCCTTATACTTGTTTCAAGTCTTTCCAAGGAATTCTGAATCCCAAACACATGGATGAATCCACTTAAGACCTGCCAAATATTAATCCAAATTATCAACGGCCATATAACCCTTCCTTCGCAACTGCAGCTAGCATTGCTATTTACTGCAATCAGTCTCATGGCAGCTATCTCCTTTTCGATTGCCTCATCACTGCACGTCTTACTAAAGAGATGTTAACCGGCAACCTGATTGGAAACATCACTTAGTACATAAATGAACTGTCACTGCACAGCGCAAATGATAAGCCACCAACAGCCACCACGCTGACTCCACATGCTTTCACCAACATTAATCAGGGTAGAGACTGTGACACTACCATCACCACTTACCATCTCCCAATACGACCATTCAACTGCAGTCATTGTTGATACCTTCAATTTACCACAATCATTACTTCCAGTTACATCATAATTGTCACTGTTGTTACTTCGCGAGCACACCACAGAGACTTTATTGCACTCTGGCGATCAACGTTGTTGAGCTACCCAGGTCGAGTCAATTTTACCAGCGCCTTCGAATGTGACCCAAAAATCTTAGCGTCAGAAAACCAGAAAATGCCTCAACCTCAGGAAAGTGAAACATCAATGAGAAGAGATCCCGAACAAGGACACAAGCATGCGGAATAGATCCCAAAGGTAAACCCTGGACTAAAGGGATGATACTTCTTTCTCACCTCCTAATTAGAAGGGAACTTGGAAAAGAAAACTTAAAGAGTGTATGTGTAAGTGTGTGTGTGTAGCGCAGAGAGAGAGAGAGAGATTTGGGGGGTGAGGGTGGCGACTGAAAGTAGGTCGGACTAGGAATTTTGGTGAGAAGATCTTGCTTCTCTAGAATGCTCAAAATTTTTCTTAGTGGTCATACATATCCGAAGGGACTTTTATAACGATGACATCAGCATTTCAAGAGTGTTTCGGTTGATATTCTGCCAGTTATATTGAACACAAGCTCTTGAAAACGAGCTCATTATACTTCAGCAGTGAGATATAAATGCATTTAACCTGACCATTCAGTATGACCGTCATATGTTGATCTATTACTCTGTTATGTCTTTTTGCAATGATTGCACATGTAGTAACAGGTCTTGATGGATCTGCCTGTACCTAGCGTAATTGACTTTAGCTTTATATTTTGTCGAGATTAACAATATGTTCCATCTTACAGGTCAAAACATTCAAACCTCAATTAGTTGCTATCAGAAACGAGTCATTGGCTGAAGAACTCAAAGAGGCTTTGGCTGATGCTGATTACATGCCTGAAATTATTCCTGGGGAGCAGGGTGTCATCGAGGTTCGCTACTGTCTTATCCTTACTATTTGTTTTTGCTCCTAGAAGGCAGTCTCAGACTTACTGGCTATTACGTGTAATCCAATTTCAGGTTGCCCGCCATCCAGATTGTGCTACTGTAGTTACAGGAATAGTTGGTTGCGCTGGTTTAAAGGTAGACCTTTTGAATGTTTCGTTACAAATTGTTTTAGGGACCACGTTAGCTAGAAGTTTCTAGGGCATATGCTTCTTTGAAGCTCTAATGCATCATATATTTTGTGGTCCTTGGAGGCAGAATTCTCTGATGTATTCGATTTAACTGACCGCAGGGCAACTTCTCTTCACACTAATTAAGTTGAAATTATTTCCTTTGTCAGCCTACAGTGGCTGCCATAGAAGCAGGGAAAGACATAGCATTAGCCAATAAAGAGACCCTTATTGCTGGTGGTCCCTTTGTCCTTCCTCTTGCGCACAAGCACAACATAAAGATTCTTCCAGCTGATTCCGAACATTCTGCGATATTCCAGGTACCACTATGTTGATAGCTATCTATCCACATATATCTATATTAGAATAACATAGCTAACCCTGTCCTACAATATTAATTGCGGAATGCATAACTGTTGATTTGTTGCGCCTTATTAAGAAGACCGATAATGCATGTTAAGGTCATATGCTGTACGATAAGAGCCTCAAAAATATTCTCTTGCATGACTTTTGTATATTAGAAAAGTCACTGCTGATTTTAAGAGCAGAGCAGAAAAGACATGTCATTCAGTGTATTTTTGTGTTGCCGGAAGGTGCTCTTAGGTGCCTTTCTGGAATCGAAAGTCGGTAGTTATTGTGAATGTCATATAGGGCATTGCCAACGGTCTTTCATTCTGAATGCTACTATTCAATATTGTAGTCACCACTGAATATAAGAGCTAATATGGTGGTTCTTGCTTCAGTGTATCCAAGGTTTGCCAGAAGGTGCTCTTAGGCGCATAATTTTGACTGCGTCTGGTGGTGCTTTCAGGTAAAAAAATGTAGAGCCTATTGCTTTATCTACTGCAGTTGGAGCCTGTATGCTATTATTAGCGTCATAAAACGAAAGGCAGGAACGTGTTTACACAAGCAACCATTCTGCATTTTCAACAATTATGATTCTTTTTGTTCTTATTTCCTTCTGTATGCTTGCTTACACTAAATCACACAACTATGCTAAGCTTTACCATTCTAAATGTTTAAATCTCTTCTTTAAAACAATGATCCCATTGGCTATTCAGGTTAAAAATCTACTATTTTGTTCATGCAGGGACTGGCCTGTTGAAAAGTTAAAAGAAGTTAAAGTAGCTGATGCTTTAAAGCATCCCAACTGGAATATGGGAAAAAAAATTACTGTGGACTCTGCTACACTTTTCAATAAGGTGATTTTATTTTTCAAGTATTAAATCTCTCTCTCTCTCTCTCTCTCTCTCTCACACACACACACAGACAGAGAGACGGAGTATAGTTTTACCGGCTAAATCTTGGTCGGATTTGTAAGCGGCTGAATCTTTTCTATCTGACTAGGTATATCGAATTCTTTCCAATTTGACAGGGTCTAGAAGTTATTGAAGCTCACTATCTTTATGGGGCTGACTATAATGATATTGAGATAGTTATTCATCCCCAGTCAATCATACATTCAATGGTTGAGACACAGGTTCAACTCCTATATCTGTTATGTTGCTTGCTTCTATAGTCTCGGGTGATGAACTTCTGTAAACTTGATAAGGATACAATATAAAGCTACTAAGCTGAATATGATACACAAATTCTAATTGTGTACCGTCTTTCGTTCCTTGCAGGACTCATCTGTCTTGGCACAACTGGGGTGGCCTGACATGCGTTTGCCAATCATTTACACATTATCCTGGCCAGACAGAATTTACTGCTCTGAGATTACATGGCCCCGCCTTGATTTTTGCAAGTAAGCAGCATTAGTTCTTTGCAGTTCTTTTTTAAGCCAAACTTCCAAAACAATATGCTCTATACAAAAGTTATTTTGCTGCTATATGGCCTGACACAAGGTGAACATTATTGTTTTGATTTAATTGCAATATTTTGCTGCAGGCTTGGATCCCTGACGTTTAAACATCCTGACAACGTAAAATACCCATCCATGGATCTGGCTTATGCTGCCGGGCGAGCTGGAGGCACGATGACTGGAGTTCTTAGTGCAGCTAATGAGAAAGCCGTAGAGATGTTTATCGATGAAAAGTAGGTAGTTTGCTTTCTGATATTGGGTGTGGTGCTAAATTGCTTTTTGAGTTCTATTTGCCTTCTTCGGATGCACGAGAAGATGCTTCTTTAAGATCTAGCTACACCACATTGCAAATGAGTTAACACAGTTCAACGAGATTTGTGTGGGGTGATACTTAGATATCAAGTTTCGGCTAGCCTGTGATAACCCTGTAGTTGAGCTGCCGAGACTGATCATGACAAAGGATAGAAAGGACCTGGTGAGAAAGTGTATTAGCTGCTTTAGGTGCAAAGATATAGCCTACTTTGCAAAGGCATTCTTATCTCGAAACTTGGTACTTCAGTGGAAACTTTTGAAGGAAACTTTTCCTTCAAAAGTTTCCATTAGATATAGCTGTTGATCACATAATTGCATATCCTGCATTTATCCTGATTTTATTGTTATTTGGAGACTTTAAAAAACTTTCTTGCGCCTTTTGAGAAATTCAGTGGTCAACCTTGAAGCTCATCATTATCACAGAATTCACAACTCCAGAAGAAAAACCATCTTATTTTTCCTTGATTGCTCATCAGTTTCTTGCATAGTTATTGGTGAAAATATAGGGGACACATTTTATTTTTATCTGGTTTGCAGGCCCCAGACTTGTGCACTAGTTGCTTAAACCACTGTTGGTACTTTTTAAAGCATGGAAAACTTGTGCCCCAGACTTGTGCACTAGATCGTAGGTTGTTCATGAGATTTCAGCTATAATGTTGTCTTCCTCTTCCCAGGATTGGCTACCTGGACATATTTAAGGTTGTGGAGCTGACATGCGAGAAGCATCAGGCAGAGCTCGTATCATCGCCTTCCCTCGAGGAAATCATACACTACGACTTGTGGGCACGGAAATATGCTGCCACGGTGCAACCCTCATCGTCCGGATTAACCCCTGTTCTTGTATAAGTGACAGTTCCTTTACGTGCGCAAGTGTGATGAAATCCAGTGGATGCTTGGAAGTGTTAAGCGGATGGGCATATTTACTAACGCATAAAAGAAGAAACAGCATCAGATTGGAGGATTAAAGACGTGAGAAGTTGGAACTGTTTCTTCTTCAATGGGTATATAATTCATTTATAAGAAGGCATTTCCATACATAGCATTAATGAAATACTTGAGTCTCTCGAGTCTAAGCAAAATTGGAAAGACCAGGATACACAAGGTCGGCGGGTGAAAAGAAATGTGTACAAGCTGATTAGGAGATGTTGGGAAAAAATAAAAATGAATGATTATGATTGGGAGTAATTGTGAGAAAGGGACATCTCTACTCTTTTTGGTTTTGCTGATATGAATGTATTCCACCTTGGTCGTGGGATTTTTTGTGTCACCCTGACCAGATGATAACGATTATAACCCACAATTGAATCATAATAGTTAGGGAGCTGGTGACAAAAGAGTAATGATATAGTTTTCATCATTTTATCTCACATTTTGACTACCATATGATATTAATCATTTTCTCTCACATTACCTTTGCATTTTTTTTATATTTCTTTCCTATTCTATTTCTTCATTTCCTACTACATGACTTTCTAGAACCCGTCTAAGTAATGTAATGTCGTAGTACAAAGGTCGTGATGTAGAACTCATTTGATTCATCTTGATTCCAAATTAGGGAAGTGTTACGGTAAAACTTCGCCCTACTCTCTCTCTCTCTCTCTCTCTCTCTCTCTCTCTCTCTTACCGCCACAGGCCACCATCTTCCGAAACTTCAACCCACCACCACTAGTTGCCACTACAATCCCATTAAATTTTTTCTCTCCACCACCTATTGTACACCTTCATCTACCTTAAATCGATACAATCGTTATAATTGAGACCAACAACACAGAGCGAGGTGGAGATCTGTGCGTGTTGGCAGCGGTGTGGCCTGCAATGGTGGTTGTGGGGCGGCCTTAGACTGTGTGGGATGGGAGGGAGGTGGTGGCGCAATTACAGGACTGCCAAAATGGTGGAAGCTATATCATACTCGTGATCAGGACAAGCCACAATTTTGCCCCTCTTTGAGGGGCCTAACTACCAATTGCTAAGCCCAATTGCAAGCAGATGCAGCCACTGCCGCCTAGCAAAACGTTTCTTTCCAAATGCATTTCCAAGAGGTAGCTAGTCTTCTGAGCTTAGCAATCAATGTCTCTCCTAGCCTTGAGAACTGTGAGTAGTCAAACCCAATCCCATCCTCCCATCTGCCAACAATGCATGGACTACGGCTCCTTCCCTGAATAACGTTCCAAACTCGCCCAGATAGCTGATTATATTCAAAGAAAAGATGGCTCAATACACGCAACAATCTTTCTGCATAAATCCCCCCATCTTCGTATAGTTTGAGTTTGGCCCCCAAATTAAAAGCCCTTCGCCCGCCCTGCTCGTGGCGTTCAGTGTCCTAGAATGTTCAACCCCGCTTTGTAGCCATCCTACTTTTCGTAATTGTATCAAAAGTGAAGTACTCTTGCGTTGCTACACTTGCTCGTATCCAATTAGACCTGGCAAATGGGTAAAATTTCTGGATACGAGTAATACCCAGTCGGGTCCGGATAAATTTTATCCAATTTTTTTCGGGTACTCTTTTTCAAAACCTTTACCCTACCCTTACGGTTTGGGTATTACCCGCGGGTAAATGATTAAAATTTTATTTTTTTAATAAACAAAAACTCTCTCAAGTTAGGCATATTTTTTTTTTCTTTTTGTTTCTTTTTCTTTTTTCAGCTATTTTCTACATTTTTAATAGTTATTAGAATTATTTTCAATGTCAGAAAAATTAGAATCTACAACTACAAACCACAAAATATATCAAATAATAACATGTTAAGGAATAAATACCATAACCCATTTCCCACCCACAATCTAAAATAAAATAATTAAATTTCAACAAGATTACAATCTCATTCCCCACAAACAAACAATGGCGACAGATCTGTGGTGGCCTTGAAGCGTGACGGTCGGAGCAAGGTGCATTGGCGCTTGCGGTCTGAGTGGCGGTCGACGATAGGCATCGACGGCAAGGAGATCAGAGCAAGGTGCATCGGCGCCTACCACTTCTTCTGTGCCCAATTCTTTTCTTGCCGAGGACCAGCGTTTCTACGACTGGGTAAGATGCTTACAGAGCTTACTTGTCGGCAGCTTGCGGTGGTGAGATTTGTGGCCCGCGGTGGTGGATCGGTTTTATGGTGGTGGGTATTCAAAATGGTGTCAGGTCGTCGGTGGTGGCGGTGGTCGATTTCTGTGAGATGGAGGGCTTGGTTAGGCTGGAGATGCCGTAAGCAAGCGACTGCAAGAGATGAGATGGACAGATCTAGTGGACGGCTGAGAGACTTTGAGAGAGAGAGAGAGGAGTTCTAGGGTGGGCGGCTGAGGAGAAATGGAGAAAGAGAAATGAATGTGAAAGAAACCCTAACATTAGCTCCAATATATAGTAAGTCACGGGTAAACCGTGGGTAACCAGCACTCAACCCGGATGAGTTCTCTCAAAACGGTCCGGTTCAAGTACGGGTCAATTTTTTGCGAATAGTCATTTCTACTACCTGTACCAGCCTTTTAGATATGGGTCTGGGTTTATTCGCAAGTGCGTGTAAAATTTTGCCAGGTCTATATCTAATATCGAACCGAAACAAAAAGAAAAAGGCCGCTCAATGGGAGAAGTGCATACTGATTAGCAACAAGGAAAAATAATGATTAGGAGATTATTGTGCTGATCTACAGTGTTGCCTGTTGGGCCTTTATGGATGGACTACCATGCACACATGAGCTGGGCTTGAGCCCAACCCATTTATGGCTGATTGCTGAAAGCCTGTTTTTCAAACATTTGCGCCACGGCGAGGATGAGTACCCAGAAAAAGAATTACTGCACACAAGCAGGCCGGCCCAAAGCCTTGACAGTCAGCCCAACTAAAGGTTGACCTTTTAAAAAGCACTTGGCCAAAGACTTTGCACATAGAGTTAACTACGCTTAGAGATGTCAAAAGGCCAGCGCCAGCCCCGCCCTAAACATGAATAGTGACGGCCCTCATCCAAAGGGCCAAGGGCCTGACCGAAGAATTGGAGGAAAAAGCCCGGCCCTAAAAAGGCCCGGGTTAGGCCCGACCCAAGCCCAAAATGGCCCGCCCAAGCCAAATGGCCCGGCTAGTTTTTGGCCCAGGTCTAGCCCGTTTCCCCTGAGCCCGGGCCTTTTTTGGCCCAAAAATTTAATTTTTTGGGCTTGACTTTTGTGATTAATATCTTAGGCTTAGGTTATTTGGGCTTGACTTTTGAAGTTATCTAGGTTTAGGCTTTCTATTTTCTTGACAATTAAGCAAATAGTCCAACTTTAACATAAAAACTTAATTAAAAAATATCATGTTTAACGAACCGTTCGCGAGTATCTTTATGAACACTTTTATATGTTCATGCTCTCGTTTAAGTACTAAAAGCAATTTTAATGTAACAAAATGACCAATAATTTAGCATTCGAATAACATATGTTAAATGTCTATGTAATTAATTAGGATAATATGGTAGTTTAATTGGTCAAACCCAACCGTAAGTTGTTCTTAAATAAATTTCTATCGTCCTCATAAAGCTCTAGAAACAGGCTATTATGCGTGTATCCATCTTACTTTGACAATTTTTAGTCAGTATTATTTCAAACTTCTTAACTCCGAAGTCGACCATAGCAAACTAGAACATGAAATCATGACAGAGATGAATCTGAGAGGCCCAGTTGATTACAAGGAACATGCATTTTACCAGAACAAAGGCAAAAAAATTTTAAATGGACTTGATAATTAAGCAAAATTTAGTCCAAGAGATCTATAACATACATAGGAGTTTTTATGTTTTTAGTTACGCAGACATGCACATTAAAAGGCAGTTTCATTGTCAAAATTGTTTTGCCAGATTATGGTATCCATTGAAGCAAACAGTGGCCTAAAAATGTTTTCCAAGACAATCTGCTGATATGCGTGATTGTATGTGACTATCTATGTAGTTCAAATCATGCTGGTGTCATAGGAAACATATCCCAGAGACCATCTTGTGGAACATAACCAAACAACAAACCTTCTTTAGTTATAATCCATCAACGTTCAGAATGACACCTCCCATGATTTCTAGCAACATCAAACGCGTCAAAGTGGTGCAAGACCGGAAAAAAGGAGGAGGGTTTATGAACAAATTTATCTAAAATTTAATTTTTTTTCGCAACATAAAACATGAATAAAAAGAATTTAAAAAACTAATAATTTTTTTTCAGGCTAGGGCCTGGCCCTAGCCCGGCCCTAAAGTTAGGGCCTTGGACCGGGCCTTGGTATCCTCAAAGTGGGCCCTGCCCGGTTCCCCACCCCCAAAGCCTGGCCCCGGTCCGTTTTCTCTTCTGGCCCTCTGAGCCCGGGCTAGGCCGGCCCAAGTCCGACCCATTGACATCTTTAGTGTCACTCGGGTTTCTGCGGTCAGAGTGAATTTATGGTGAAGGATATAAAGTTTGAAAAGATAACAGAACATTACTAAAGATACGAATCATTTTTAGTCGTACCCATTTGACATTGACTTGTTAAAAAAGTATATGTATTTTCAAAAATGCAATTACTGCTCTAGTGCCCTTACACTGTATTTGTTTTGTATGGTATTTCAAAATCCTAACTTTCAAATTAGGACTTGAAACCCTAGCTCTTCATTTTTCAAACCCTAATCTTCTAACCCTGATTGACAGCTTGAAGTGGGAAGTGGTTGTGATTGGTTGGTTGGCCCCCACATCACAGACCACCGTTGCCTGAAACACAACCCAACACCGAGATCCACCACCACATGTCAACCACCCACCGTCACCATCCACCCATCACCATACCACCTTACTGCCACCAACACAAAAAACCCACCACCAACCATGCGATCATCCCACCACGGTATGAACCATATTTTGGACCAAACACCATTGCCCTTCAACCACAGGCCAACTGAAAAACCACCATCTCAAACAGTACAGACATGGAAACTTCGTACAAGCCCCCTATCGGCAGCGACTGCCTACCTCCTCCTTTCCACCGCCACCACCATCATCCGCCGGGATATACCCCACCACACTAGCCCACTTCACAGCTAACCCAGTTTGAGGCTGAGCCATGAGCAAAAAAACACACACCCGCCGTCTAAATTAGCCACCCCGCATATGGCGTCCACGGTTGTGAAAAGAACCGATTACGCTCTTTGATACCCTTTTGATAAGAAGCAACTGTGAAACCCTAAAATTCAAAAATTATTCACCTCGCATTGGAAAATCATTCAGCACGAACTAAAATCAAAGCTTGAATATTACTTGAAGAATTTCATCAATGAAGCGAAAAGAATTTGTCGAGATAATAAAGTTATTACTATCACTATATTAATGTTGCATAAACCAAATAAAATACAACTTGTAGCGTTCTGGCCTATGTTGTCCATCTGTTTCACCGGGGTCGAGTCTCCAAGCTAAAGCTTTGGAATCTCGCATTTTCAAGAAATGCTAGGCACCAATCGACAGTTTCGTGATTTTTAAACAGTTATTTCAAGTAAGTGCGAGGATTTCACTTTCGCGTTTTACACTTCTCATCAAATTATCGCGGTAAATTCACAGATTTTGGTGATAACGAGCGAATATTGTTACAATGCTTGTCTAATAAGGGTGCCTGTATTAAGCTCTGCAAATGGTCCTTTCATAAAGGCCCATGTTGGGTTCAAGTCGAGCCTATCTTTAAGAGCAAGAGAATTCCATCATCTACCATAAAGTGATAAAAGACAGTACTCACACCATCCCTCTCATTACACACTCTGTAGCAAGAAAGCTTATCAACTCACGCAGTATGAGGAAGGCCTACTCCTTTGATACCCTCTTTTTCCTTTTTCCATACTGATTTTGACCTCTGAAAGTGTACGAGTTGTTAACTTCCAATTCTTGCTGGTGGAGGTTGGCCTTTCGATGGGAGAGATAACATGTGCTCCTACATAGGCATTGGTCTCCCAATTTGATAAAGAAGGTATAAAAGTGGGGCTCCTGTGAACATGGCCTCTAGCTACCTGCTTCACCAATAAGCAATTTTCCAATCACTCTCCTGTGTTACGCCAATCAAGCATCCTTCTTCATTTTCACGCTCAAAATTCGAACTAAGATCCTCTCCTTTACAACAGTTCTGTTGTAGAAAAAAAAAATTTGCTTAATGCATTTTAATGACAAAAAAGCAATGACTAAATATTTTAACAACACTAACAAAGCAATTTTGATGCGAATCTGAACTTGTAATACTCTTTGACGAACACTAGATCTCAGAGTCATGTTTCGTAAAAAAACGAAGATAAAAGAGCAAGTAGCCATATGGCATCCAAGATAAAACATTGTTAGCAGTGCTTGATAATGTTGATGGAGAGTAGTCATGAAAGATGACGGCGCGGCATCATTATGTATACACCTCAATCTTTTTACCCCATTTGTTTCCTTCCTTTTCCTCTCCAAGATTTTCCTTTTTAATTAGATAATAATGTACAGGAATTAATTTCTAGAAATATTTTCAAGCTGTTAGAGCATCCTTTGCTGTAGTTTTGTGGCCGTAGAGACCTGGGCTCGAATCCCAGCAGCAGCCACATTTGATAATTGAGATTTTTATAACCAACGAGCAATTATAGTTACCTTATTTGTGTAGATTATTATTTCCTCATGTATTATTTGATGAAAGCTTTCCATATACTCAAGCATTCCACTTAATTCGGTTGATCTAAATTTTAATCAATCAAGAGTTATAGTCGTTCATTCATTTATCGCTAATCAATAGTTGTTAATTATGACTTAAATATATTTTTTGCACAAAAAATGGTATTTGGGGTGGTACTGCAAAATTGGTCAACTATAAGACTTGTATAGCATTTCATGCTCATCCTTAATTAAGGTGGAATTTTCAATGACACGACAGCTTTTGGTCAGGTAAACATATATAGTGTATTTTTCTATTATCATAAGTTTGTGGTAGAAATTTGGAAAGGTATACAATGGAAGTGCTACAGTGTCTATTATTTTTCGTAAATCGTGATGATTTGGATGGTGCTTCGCTTCCTACGTGTCTGAAATGTAGTTGGTACATTTTTATATTTTGTGTTCTTTTAGCCTTCTACGCTGTTTATTTTAGTTAAAAAAATTTTGATAATATCTGAAGAAAAACACTAATGACTATACGTGTAAATAAGTGAACAATGCCATAACATAATAAAAGAACTGTACCGAACTATTAAAAAATCTGACACAATATTTCACCAACGAGAAGCGATGATCGCATGCCAAAAATCACGTCTTGCACTGCATAAGGTAACTTCGAGCGCCCCCGTTGAGATGAAAGCGTGTCGAAGATCATGTTTCTAACGCGATCATCATTTCACGTCTCTCATGCAACACTCATGGTGAAACACAACTTTTGGGGTATGCAACAGTGTAAAATCATTTTTTCTTAGTTTCCAAGGCTTTTTCCCAAAGGGAAGGGAGAAATAATTAGGTCTAGTAGAAGGATGCTAGTTATTAGACAGCACCAAAGTAAGTTATGAGGATGGAGAGAATATTATGGTGCTGTTCACATATTGTTGGGGAAAGGCTCGCATCCTCGATTGATTCGTTGGCTACAAGTCTGGTTTGTTCACATCATTTCAGCTCCTAATTCTCCTTCACCATCATGTTCATGCTTTACTTGAAGTCATGATAAGGCTCCGTTTAATTGGCCAATTGTAGCTCAGAGACTTTGGGAGGAGAAAGGTTCATGTGTCCATCATTGATGAAGGGAAACAGTGTTTAATGCAATCCGAAAACATGCCAAAAAGTAGTACTAAATAGTAGCTAGTTTGGGTTATACGGGGTTGATGGGATTCTCATCTACACCAAATATACTGAACTCTTTACTATTTGTATCATCAATCTATATTTGTAGTCACATAGAGAATTGTGTATATGCTCATTTTTCATTTAGGAAGCTTTAACACTATTTTTTCTAAATTTTTCGAAGGGGAGAACAGAAATGAAATGGAAGGAAAGTTGTCCACTTTCGCTTCATTTCGTTGGTTTGCGAGTGCTTTCAAGAGGGGGAAAAAAAGTTACGAGAAAAAAAAAAGAAGGATTAATTACAAAACTGTCCCCTGTGGTTTACACGTTTTTGCACTTTACTCTCCGTGTTTACAATTTTAGCAATAGTGTCCCTAAGGTTGACAAAACCATTGCAAACAGCTCTAAAATTGGATGTCGGTTCAATTTTGAACGTTAAGTCCGCATGTGCGGTGCACATGCCATTTTTGGCATGGGCAAATATGTAATTTTTCCTGCGCCATCTTCCCTTTTCTAGCCGTCAAGCTCCCTGACCTTGCTCAAGAGTCACAGTCAACCATGGACGACCTACAGTCGTCGTAGCCCCAAGGGGTCATCCATAATCCCACACAACCGCAAAAACCAAACAGTGGGGCAATGCCGCCACAACCACGGCCACTGCACTTGGCCACACGGCCATCGCAAAGCTGTCGGAGCAGCGCGAACAACATCCAAAAAAAAAACTCAACACAGATTCATCCAGCAGAGTTGCACAACCATTGCCAATGGAGTCGCGGACACCATAAACCGCCGACCACCGTCACGAAGCTGTCGGAGCAGCAATAACATCTTAGCAAAAAAAAAGGGGGAGAGAGAAACAAAAGATGAAGAAGCCAGGCAGCGCCTCAATAAGATACCGTGATAACTTATAATATCCTATAGGGCTGTCAGCATCACCCATCTTAGGGGCCATTTCTTCCAGCCCAGCTTTAATAGGTTCTATTGAATTTAAGGCACCTAAAGTATAATCTATAAGGCATTTGTGAATTTCAGCTACAGAGCATTGATCCCAAAGGAAAAACACAATTAAGAGAGGCGGCATGAGCTGCACTACTAGAGTGCTGAATCGGATTAGGATTCTACCGGTGGCGCTGGGGGTAGCCTCAGTAATCCCATAAATCTCTGGGTAGGCGTAATAACAACGCCAACGATAGGACTTCCAGGATCAATCACTAGTTGGGGCCCGGGAATAGAGCTCCAAAAGGCACGTGATCCAACACAATCATCCTTCTCGCACCATCAGTCAAAGAGAATCCTCTTCTGATCACCATCTGGATCACCGGCCGTGGGTCAAAATCCTAGCGCCGCTATCGTGGCGTGTCTTCCTGCAAAGCGCCATCCAGCTCCTGATCTGCGCCACCATGCTCATGAGAAGAGCACCGGCTGGTGGTTATGGGTTTCCGGTGGATCGGAGGACAGGCTGACAACTTGTGGTGGTGGGGAGGATGCGTGTGTGTGAGAGAGTGAGATAGAGAGAGAGATATATATATATATATGAACAGTTGAGAGAGAGATGAACAGAGTGAGAAAGGGAAGATGGGGGAGAGAAACATATTTGCCCATGCCAAAATGGCATGTGCACCTCACATGCGGACTTAACGTCCAAAATTGAACAGACATCCATTTTTGGAGCTGTTTGCAATGGTTTTGTCAATCTCAAGAGACACTATTGCAAAAGTTGTAAACACGGGGAGCAAAATGTAAAAACGTGTAAACCACAGGGAACAGTTTTGTAATTAATCCAAAAAATAACCAGGAATTTAGGTCACTTTCTTCTCAATTTTTTCTCTCCAAAGTTGAAAAGAGATGGAAAGAACATAAATGAAGTTTGATGAAAATTTTGTAATGCGAACATTGTTTTCGCACATCTAAGCACAAAAGTTAACACTATTTTAAAACGAAAGACCACTTTTAGCAATAACTAATTGGTTTCTCTTCCGTTTTTGTTTTCAACTCACATACAACATGAAAGGATTAGACCTTTTCTTTCATCTAAACGCACAAACACAAAATAAAAACTCGGTTTACTTAGTGTTTATCTTTTATTCTCGTGACCTTAGGAGTAATCTTATACATCAATTGTGTGATGTAAGAATAATCGTATGAGCCACTTATGCGTACTTATACAAATCTGTTTACAAAGTAATGAAAATTGTGTAGTCAGATTTTACATTGACGAATGACCATTATCAAAGCCGACTCCTCATCTGGGCTTATTGCCTTCATCTCGCTCTTTAAAAATCTACACGAAGCCTCCTTGTACTTTGATAAAGTGAGAAGAAAAAAAGACCCCCTAAAAGGTGAAGAAAACGCCACTAATTTGTTAGAAAAGAATAGAATTTGTTAACCAAATATCACTCTAAGTTTAGTGCATTAATCATTTCAAACCACCGGCTAACTACTATTAATTCTTAGACAAACTTAACACGAAAGTTCAGCAATGTGGGGCTACGTACTTGACTTGAAAATCATGTAAAGGACTGTCTGGGATTTGGTAAGGTTCCCAAGAAATCTGGGTATCTCTGGGAACTTTCAGTGCTTTGGCTTCCAGTTCCATATATACTACAAGAAAGAAAGGTGAAAACACCCCACAGCCAGAACCAGAAGATGCTCTTGCAGTCTTGCTGCTGCTAACCTTTGTCTCTTTTTATGGGAAATGTGTGGAAGAGAAGCTAAAATTAAGCATCCATCAATAGTTTCCTATTCATAATCACCTTTTTATGGAATTTTTTGGTTGTACGATCCAACTCTTCTCATGAATTTGGAACTATTGTCTTAATGAAGGAGGGTCTGCATAACTTGGGACGTCTCTTAATGGAGGGAGGGCCTGTTATCAGTATTCCAGACTACTTGGAAACGAAGTATCTAGTGTGCATATATAACTCGTAATCGATCTACAGTAAATTGGTGGGTTGAGAGGGGGTGGTAGCGAAAACAAAAGTGAAAGTGAAAGTGAAAGTGAAAGTGAAAATAAGAGCGTAAAAATAATAAAGTTGACACACGCCACCGTTTTAGAAGAACCTGATGACCTAATTCGTGATATAATTGTCTTTTGATAGAGAACTTTTTGTACCCGCATCAAAATATTATAACATGTCGCCTGAAATTATTTACCAAGAAAACAAAATTATCTGTAAGAATGGTGAATATTGCAGAACAGCTTGTGCCCTTACTCGTCCCGTCCCTGAAAGAGTTGACATTTGTTCCCCCTGTTATAGCATGATACAGTTTGACTTTAGAGATAAAGCCTTAGGATTAGAACAAATGCATGACGGGCTTTAAGCAAAATATATATCGAGTGGTCTTAGTAATGCTTATGACAAGTTGACATAGACATGATCTTGCACCAGTGGACTTTTCCCTCACATTCTAGTCCTCCGAGCCATTGTCATCTGCTGCTTCACTGCTTAATTGATTGGGAGCGTCAATTTTCATACTCCATAAGTTGTTTCATATTCTTATTTTGTCCCTCAAGAGCGTATTAACGACAGAATTTATTTCTTATAGTTGCAAATGGAGTTTGGCCTAATTATAAGAAGATAGTTACAACATTTTATATAGTCGACAATTGATGACTTATAATACAATTAGTGATATTTCTGTTAACATATTTAATTAAAATTCTTAACATTATTTTTTTAATATCGCTAAATAAAAGACGCTAAAAATATTAATTACTGTATTCCCAGGACCCGAACGAGGAGTCAAAAATTTGCCTCAGTACGGCCCTGACACTCCATGTTGATGGGGTTAAGGTAAAAGACTGTGATCCCAAATGAGAGAGGGGAAGATTCCCTCTCTCTCTCTCTCTCTTCCCCCTCTCTCATTTGAAATCACAGTACCCCTACTGTAATCATCGGTTACAGCAGAGATCCTAATCCGATAAAAGAGAATTGGGTATGAACAGAACAACAGTCAAAAAAGATGAAAGCGGTGAATGCTTTTTCCGGACTTTTGATTTACACATTTTCCCAAGGAGCGGTTGAAGCTTTTGTCAGTGGAATTTGGCGTGGATGTATTGTCAGATTACACACAGACGCGGACAGATACAGACCCAGACGACCAACAAGAATTTGGCGGCAACGTTATGAACCAATCACCCTTCCCCTAGACCCCTCTTGTCTCTCATTATTTATTACACTGTTATTGTCTTGGGCTGCACCTCTTGATTCTTCATAGAACTGAATAATTATCCGCCATGTAATTTCGGTCGTTTAGCACCGTCAAGTATATGATTTTAAAATATTTAAATTTTATAACTTTTTTCCCTGTAAAAGGAACAAATGACGATTCGAGACGATGAAATATTTATTGGTATTAGAAATCGTTTGTCATTGTGTCATTGATTAAAAGCAAACTAAACATAATTTTTAGCAATTTAAACACGTACCATGCTTTCATGTCAGTTTTGGATTTTTATTTCAAAAATTTCAAGTGTTTTTAGTCCAACAATGTGTATCAGGCTTACATGATTTCTATTATAACTTTTGCATGCCACTTTTGCATGTAAATTAGTAACTAAGACATCCTAGAACAAATTGAGCCTATATTCAATCAAGTTTCTTTTGTTCTCCGTGGCTCCATCTCTTGTCTATA
Source organism: Escallonia herrerae (assembly GCA_033070095.1). Lineage (NCBI taxonomy): Eukaryota > Viridiplantae > Streptophyta > Magnoliopsida > Escalloniales > Escalloniaceae > Escallonia > Escallonia herrerae. The sequence continues at coordinate 317,710 of JAVXUP010000177.1, read as the reverse complement.
GTCATTTTATCCGTGCGATTCATATGGTCCGGTTTGAGTTTAAGGCTGAGGGAAAACATTCTGGTTCATTTTGTTCTTGGCCTAAAATCATATGAAACTTCCGAGAAGTTGGAACAATCGTATGGTACAATTTGATGTTGGGGTGGATTGAAATTGTTTCAAAAATATATTAAACTTGAACGGTCAAAACTTACCCGAAAATGAGACAGCACTTAATTTGTAAACTAAGCTTTTTTTTACGCGAGCTTGTGTCATTTTATTATCTCATATAAAGAACTATTTACACAAGCTCGGAGCTTCTATCCTATTATCTACACGCGTTTTTTCAAATATGAGAAGTGGGAGTTAATTAGAACGAAGGAAAGCAACTACCGTAACAAAAAAAAAAAAAAAAAGGAAAACTAAACTCACAAACTAAAAGTTTGCATTGTTAGCTTTCGATGTCAAATTCCCCCAATCGAACAGGGACCTCGTCTGACTTTGCATTTTCTAGTATCTATAATATATATCTGTATTTTGGACCGTGCAACTTGTTACCGATAATTGGATGATAATATACACATCTACTATTAATTAAAAAAAATATGCTAACTTTTGAATCTTGGTGGGTTTAGCTCATAGCCAAAATTTATGACGTAGGCCTTTCCAAATTGACTTCGCTATTTTGTGTGATGTGTGTGTAGAATTGAAAAGTCTTGGAATTATTTTCACACGTAGGCGATATTCTTTACTTGCAAGGTGTCCATAAGTATAAAATTCCCTAGTTGCTAATGATATTTGTTCTTATATATAAAGGTCAGAATTGAACTTACTTGCTACATGAAGATTATTTGCGTTCCCATTAGCCAAACCAGATACGTACTCATCAGCAGTCATATTCCCGTTTTTCTTTATTTGTTGTTCATCTCTCTCTCTCTCTCTCTCTCTCTCTCTCTCTTGGATGTGTATACGTAAACTGATTAAAAAGATCTCTGTGAATAGTCTTTGTTTATTCGGTTCGATCGTCTTCGATCAACTAATTAAAGTCAAAAACATCATTGCTTACTTTATGTGGTAAAACGACTCGGTACATATAGTATATAACGAAATTGATGTCGGCCTCTTTTAAAATCATGCCACGATTTTAATCTTCGAATCCCTATCCGAGATCCCTTTTATCATCTTTGCGCATCTCAAACTCGATAAATTTCTTTAAAAAAAGCCAACTAGGAACCCACATAGATGCAATACTTACGTTGGTTTGCCATGCAAGAAAGAAGTTCTACTTAAGTCATCAAGCAACTTTACGGCAAGGTTTGTTCGCATAGCCAAAGTCGTATGAACCGATCGAAACGATAAAGTTTAAACCAGATCAATGGGTGAGGACACATTAGAGCATGCTCCGAAATGCCACAAAACCTCCCAAACCAAAATGAAAACATACATGTTGAACAGGTTTTATGCATATCCAAAGTATGAACAGAGAAATGGCGAGGTATAAACATGTCCAAAGGCGAAGACTAATATATAGAGCACACTTCAAAATGCTGGCGAAGCGAAATCAAAACATACTTTTGCCCCGTTTTTATACACACAAGTTAATATATCACCATAACCTCTGAAACTACTTGAGCCTTTCACACAGTAATTTATACTTTATGTACTTTTGGTCGCTAAAACCCTAACAAAACACACGTGGCTAATCACATACTCAAAATCAATCACCAGAAAGAAAGAAAAAACTCAAAACGGGTGCCTGTACGGCAAGTGCGAGCGCAGCCGATCACCTTCCTTCTTCCCTCCGGCAACTCCTCTCGCTTTTGGGGCCACCGGCGACGACTCCTTGACAGCCTTCTCAATGTTATCCTCCGCCTTTCTCGGACTCGCACTGGTCAAGACTACAAAGCTGTCCTCGGCCTTGCCTTCGCTGTTGCTCCGGTGGAGGAAGTCCTGAAACTTCCACCGCTTCGACGAGCCGGTCGAGCCGCTCTTCTTGCACCTGTCCGGCGACTCCTCCGCCAATTTCGGCCTCCAGACGCAGTAACTGTTCGGCTGAACTCCGTCGAGCTCGTCCGCCTCCGACGACGAGCACGACGACGTCTCGCGCTCCTCGAAGAACAGCTTCCTCAGCGGCAGCCGGCTCGACGGCCGAGCCGGCGGCTTGTCGTCGGGCTTCGAATCCTCTCCGAATCTCACGTCAGCGGCCGACAGCAACAAGTTCCGGTCGAACACCGGGAAAACCTGCCGGATCTGGCCGTTGTAGAAGATCTGGTCGGCCGGTATCGAAGAGGTGTCAATCTCGTTGCTGACGAGGGCGAACTCGAAATCGTCGTCGCCTTTCTCCTCATCTCTAGCTTGCGGATACTCTCTGGCTATCGGAATCTCCTGGTTTTTGAAGCCGAAGACGTCGTCCACCTCGGATTCTGAGTCCACCCGGAGCTCCTCCACGACTCGGGCTGCGATTTGGGCGAGCTTGCTGGAGGAGTAGCTGTTGAAGCTGGGGGAGAGGGAGAGCACCGGACTCGGCTGCATTGAAAGGTAATTTCCCGACGGCATATCAAAATTTTCAATATGAGTACTTAAGAATTTTGAGAGAGAAAGTGAAAGGGGGTGTGAGGGACTAGTTTGAAGATAAATAGGTGTGAGTGGTTGAAAAAAAATGGCTCCGGCCCATGAAAAGGTTTAGAGAGAGAAAGTGAAAGTGAAAGGTGGGACGTTACGTACGCGCTTCGGGAAGGAAAAGGACGATAATTGAGAGTGAGAGGGAGCGTACACTGTTTTCTCTCGTTTGAGGTCCGGATCATCCATGGGTACCTAACTCTCGTTTTGCTCGTTAAGAACCTCGTTTTAGACCGTTACCTAAAAATATAAATAAATAAATAATGCGCTAAGCCGACGACAAACCGATACCTTTTGAAAAGGTTAAGTCATTTGGAATCGCTTCAGATAAACTAAAGAATAGATGATGATATAGGTAATTTGAATCTTGATGAGTTAAACGAGTCAAAGTTTGATCGATAATATACTGTGTTCAGCTCATTCAAATGTGTTTGATTACAAAAATAAAAAGAGATAATATGAACGGTTAAAATGTGAATCGACCTGTTTTAAGCGTATGTTATTCATGCCAGAGGAAATGAACTTAACTTATTCACGTTTGTTAAATTTATCTCCTTTTTTTTCTTTTTTGTTGTTCCCGGCATTGATTATTACAGATTTCCTTGTGTGTTGGTTTGTCAGGTTACCAATTTGTTTCATATGACAGAGCTGGTTGTTTCTTGCTTCACACGTAAATACCTTTGCAGGAGCCAGAATGCCTGATTTAATTTTAACACGTATTTGCATTTTTTCCGCTTCTAGAAATGGCTTCAATTTAATGAAATCCCGATTGCGACATTTAAGATGGATGACTTTTCTATCTTTGTTGACGGGGGGGGGGGGGGGGGGGTCCGTAAACTGTGATATAATAGCATGACGGTATCGAAAGAAAAAATATCGTTAATACAACTTAGCGTCAAAAGATTACTTGTTAATTTTTTTTTGACAATAGCGACCCATCACTTCTAGTAGCAACCTTGTGTTAGTGAAACGGTTACATCATATATGCAATACAACAACTGGTTCTTTTCTGGAGAAAAAAAATGTCGGATCATGTTACTTTTGTATTGAAGTTATCCGGGCGGTACCAAAGCACAAACAAGTGCATAAAGAATGAGAAAATGTTTATGTAACAGTGCGTGTACCTCTATTCACGTGTTCGCATTAGGAAAAGAAGTAAAAAAGATCACGGGATGAAAGAGAAAAACGTGATGTGCGGATGAACGTACGTTACAGTTAAGAACTGCATGTATCTTCTGATAAAACACGTAACAGATTCAATAGATTACAACAACGGACTTATGGAGCCGTGGCAACTAGATTATGACACATATACACTCACAGGTGTCTTGTAAAAAGCTTATTGACGTAAACAACATTTCTTTTCATCATACGATGTTAGGATGAACAATGGCCACTTGAATATTTGTGGAAATGGAGGTTCAATTCGTGACTTGTAGATGGCACAGGAACTCAACACGAGTGACATCCCTCGCCTCACTTGTGTCAATAGTCTGGACCATGGATTTAATTTAGATGATAAATATTTCATGCCAAATATAAATAATAAATCCACGAAAATAACGTTTCAGGCATTTGAGGACAGTTTGATAGAACTAAGGGCAACAGTTGTTTATAGAGAGCAGGCCAGGCCAGGCCAGGCCATAAATCGTAGACCACATAAAAGCTTTCATGGCTGCCAAGAAGAGACTTGTTATGGTTGGTGCAATATGAATCGAACGTAGCGTACGAAGACAGAGCTGGTCCACCTAAATTTGGCATGACACAGAATTTCAACACAAAAACAGCAAGTCATCGCCTATAAAGAAATGTAAAGCGAGTTACAATGTTTGAAGGTTATCATATATATATATATATATATATATATATATATATATATATATATATATATATATATATATGGGAGCTGATCCATTGATAGCGCTAGCAAAATGGAGTATTTGCTAGCGCGATCTGGGCCGTCCATCCTGAAAGATGGACGGTCCAGATCGCGCCTTTTTCAAAAACTGTCAGTCGTCCGCGATACTATGTCGCGGACGGATTTTTTTACCTTTTTGCCCCTCCACTCGTCCGCTATACTGTATCGCGGACGGTCCAAATCTTCTTTTACGTTTTTTTTTAAGTTCGTCCGCTACATAATGTAGCGGACGTTTTTTTAACAAAAATACCGTCCGCTACATTATGTAGCGGACTATTTTACTTTCTCGAAAAGAGACATCCGTGTTGTCAGTTCTGGAAAAAAGACAACCAACTTTTATTTTCTCTTTCCCCCTCATCTCTCATATTCTCTCTTCTGGATGAGCTCCTTCAAGACGGTGGTTCCTTCGGGGTAGTTGGACAGCACCTCCCGTGTCCGGCGATGAAGAACACAACGATCTTTCCCCTCATCTCTCATCTTCTCTCTCTCCCTTGTGAGCGTGCGAGTGGCGATCGAGGCCACAACCATTTGAAAACTCTTCCTTCTCTTTCTATCTTACCGCTTCAAATAGTTATGATGTTCTTTGATCTAGTTGTCATGGGTTTGAGAAATTAAGTTTTTTTTTTAAATCTTTTCGTTTTTGATAAAGGGTGATAGAAATGGAGGAGGTTGAAGACCCTAGAACAAAATGGCAATCTGTTGCCAGCCAATTTCATGAATGGTTCCAGCCTGCAGGTGGATGTGCTAATTGAGTGTGCTCGTTTTGGAGTCTTTTTTACCAATGGCAATCTGTTGCCAATGAACTTCATGAAGATTTGTTCATCAAGATCAAAGTAAGAAGAGAGAAAAAGAAGAAGTCAGAATGAGAGAAGGGAGGGAAAAAGAGAAGACTAGTCCGCTACCTAATGTAGCGGACACATTAATGACACAGAAAAAGTCATACCACACGTGTGGGCCTGTCATTCGTCCGCGATACTATGTTGCGGACGGCATGGAGGGGCAAAAAGGTAAAAAATGTCATCCGCGATACTATGTTGCGGACTACTTTTTTTTGACATGCGTCAGGTCCTGTCAGTCGTCCGCGATACTATGTCGCGGACGGCATGGAGGGGCAAAAAGGTAAAAAAATCCGTCCGCGACATAGTATCGCGGACGACTGACAGTTTTTGAAAAAGGCGCGATCTGGACCGTCCATCTTTCAGGATGGACGGCCCAGATCGCGCTAGCAAATACTCCATTTTGCTAGCGCTATCAATGGATCAGCTCCCTATATATATATATATATATATATATATATATATATATATATATATATATATATATATATATATATATATATATATAATTTAGAAGGTTCTGCATCGGCTAGATTGAGTTACTTGTCGGGTTATTAAGTGACAGAAGAAAACAGAGCAACCACTCTTTTGATTCTAATACCATAATCCTCTCATTGTTTCACTTGTTGGAACCACTGGTTGTCTGTCGGTGCGGATAGTGAAATTTCACTTTTTAAATTGAGTTAATGAGGGCAGTTTTTGGACATTGTACATGACGTGTAACATCTTTATCGACAAAATCATGTGGTAGCTAACGATAAATATTGTTGCTACCGGCTGGACTTCACTTTCGATACGTTGGGTTGGCATGTAACTCCAGGAAGACACATGGTGACCCCTGATGGCGTAATGAAAACTGTACACGGCATTGGTCTTATTAATTACTACTTAAAAGATAGTCTACCAATTAATTCAACAATTCACAAACAACAATCCAACAATTTCGCAGTCAACACTGTGTAAAGAGTAAATTTTTACACTGGGTAACGGTCAAAATATTCTCACTACTTCAAAAGGCATCATTACGACTTACAAGAGGTTTATTTGCAACCACAATGTGCAATATAACTAGACAAGAAAGATAGAACAAAGTAAGCGACTCTCAAGTATGAGGGCGTTTGGCGATCTTCCTTTAGTGACATATATAACTCTGAATTTTTCTCTTCATTATTATTGGATAACATCAGTGGCTCAATTAGATAGTCCAATTGAAAGCTGTTTAGATGTCATAATCTCGAATAACTCAACAGAAGATTCAATTGAAGCTTTCGAAAATCGACTAAGATGTCGTCTCCCACAAAACCTGCAACCAAATCACTGTTTAACTCAACTCAGGTATAACATTTTCATTGATGTGAGTGGCTCCGTGTTATGAGCCACGCAACAATAAGATATAAGAATATATTTATGAAAAGCAATTTGAATGCTTACATGATTTGCCTGCCGTACATGTATATTATCCAATCTCATCATTCAGTCAACACTGTATATATATATATATATATATATATATATATATATGCTTAAACTGCATTTCGATGTATTTTTTAACAATTAAGAAAATATAAAGATAAACCTTACATTTTTTGTAGTCATAATTATTTTTCTTCTCACAATCTATCGACTATCGGTCATCATCAATTTGTATTCCTGTAATGAAATTTCTTTACGAGCAAGTAATGTCGAGTACACATGCTTCTAGTAAAAGGCATTAATAAGTTTAAAAATTAGGTATCGACTCTAAACTTGTTTAAAGCATGCTTTAGAATAGTTATTGGCTAATTAAAAAATGGAAAATTGTACTCACGTGGGCCTCACTCTCATTGGCATCTCAATCGATACGATATTATATGAGTGTCATGACTTTAAATGATTTTTATATGTGCAATTTTGTGGTATAGATTTAGAAATTTCACTGAATTATATAAAGAGAGCAATGTACAACGACGAGGAAGTAATTTTGTCATGTTCTCTTAAACTCACAACAAACGTATGCTACGCATAAACTCACGCACTTTGCACAAGAGTATTCGGTTAAAAAGAGAAAAGGAAAGCACACTTGAAATCACTTAAAACAATAAGTACTCTGACCCTAATTATTTTTGGACTTAACCGGCTCTTAGATATGTACAATTGCTCGAACCCGACAGAGCCACGAAGAACTTGTAAGGAATTACAGACAACCTGGCAATCTCAGGGCATAGCAATCTCCACTTTGAATTCCATGTCTTTTGAGAGACTACCACAAACATAAAAATAGGTTAGGATAATAAGTTAAAGAGAATATCACTGAAACCTTGAGGCTAGGATGTGATTATAGTCAATCCATCGACTTTCGAAATCTTACATGTTAAACCAGAATATTAAAGATTCAGTAACACGTACACCCTTATGCTACAATACCATTGCATACTGTATTTTAAAATGTCAATATTAGAATTTATCCCTTACCCTTCCTTCAACCTTCAGCACACCCCACCTTCAAACTTCACCCTTTAACCCATTACAAATCTACAATCAGTTTCTTCATTCTCGTCTTCTTCCTGGAATAATAACTGTACAGTGCACAGGTTATGTACCATTTAATCGGTGTAACCTAATCCATCTCTATGATACCATATTGAAATCCAAGCTGACTCATTTCTTCAATTAAATCCGACCCATCTCAAACTTCGGATCAAGCCAAGACTATCAAATTTGACTATGAGTGAAGTCCATCAAATCTGACCAAGTTCCCCTTACACCATTCTTTTACGGAAGAAATAGATCGTGCATATGGGCTCTAGAAGCAGACAACTAAATCTAACCAAGCACCGGAGAGTTCACGGCATGCTCGCACACACAGAGTCATGCAATGGTGGTATTGAGATGATGTTTCTATAATTGAGACGACGACAGCGGTGGTGTGATGGTGGAGATTGCAACGGAGTACGTGGCCATTATGAGCATTTACGGCGGCAATTGGTGGTGGTGTTTATCGTCTATTTTGCAGCGAAATGCATCGACTGGACTGGCTTGGTGGGTGAAGACTCGCGGGGGGGGGGGGGAGGGAAAAAATTTAACTGCTATCCCGGTTGAAGGAATCTTCCCCCTATATAGCGACAATTAATCGTCTCTGGTGGTTTTAAATGTTTCTAGTGGCTTTTAGTTAGTAGCGGTAAAAAAATGCTGTTTAGAATTGCCGCTGAAAATGTTAGAAGAAAAGTTACTAGAAACATTTAGCGACTATCAATTGTCACTATACACGGGATTGGAGGAAGACTCTTACAACTCTGGTAGGAGTCAAAATTTGTTCAGCGGGAGAAAGGAAAATTCATGACAAATAAAAGGGTGTAGTCGTCTTCTTATCAAATACGTTAAAGTTATTTGTATATGGTCCAATTAAAGAACGTATTTGATATTTCTCATAACCGATAGAGATACGTGCGATTGTTCTCTAACCTCGAGCGGTTTAGTAAAAGTTCCCGAAGCTAAAAATCATGTCTAGTAGCAACTGCGATAGCAGTTCCTTTATATTCGTTTCATATCATGGATTAGTGTGAGTAAACCTTATTACTATGGTTAGTTCACACTTTTGGTACTATTTTAAGTCACTATTTCCGGTTGCATGACTTGTTTCCAAAAAGTCCAATGTGAGCAGCCTAGAAAAAACCAAGTACATCGCTTGCTGATTGGCGTCCTGATTAGGGACTAGGACTTAAGAGGATACATAGACCTTAGTCTCTCACAAGTCAACTGGTTGAATAATAGGTTACCCTTGAGGGATGCTTCTTCTACCCTTATTTTGATCAACCCAAAAAGAAAATTTTCTCACTCTCTAGAAGCAGTTTCTCACAATAAGAAAGGTGTGACCAAAGAAATTCAATCATTCTCTTCGATATTCCACACAAAAGGGCGTGACCAAGAAAATTCAACATATGGATGATGTATGCTGCTATGGTTGCAAGGCCATGCTGAGCATTATTTTCATTATAGTTATCGGTGATCTTCGGTATCTCTTGGGTCCATGGAAAATCTTCACATTCCACCGTGTATTCGTTCTCGGATTTGGATATTCTTCGGCAATCAATTCAGAAATGGCTTACGAGAGATCTTCTTTCTCACACGAGTCATATACTTGGATGCGAATACCATATAGTAGCGCTTCAATATAGGGTCCCCAGTCCCATCATTTAGCCGGTGGATATGCTTCAAGATGTCCTCGGCTTAAGACAATGACAATGCAAGCATTATATCTGGGCGAGTCCTTTGACATTTGCACTAGAACTTCGTGGAAGAACAGACACACACAGATCAGGACTGTGTATCCGGGTGCACGCCTCTTTTCAATCAAATTAGCACTTATTTTTGCAAATCCTGCAGAGACCATTTATTTAACGGAATTGGGCTTGATGATAGGTTGTTTGCAGCTTAAAAGAATAAAAATTAAGTCAAATAAAACTAAGAATATTCAAACACTCTACGAGATTGGAAGGAAATTAATGCATAAACATTTTGTGGACACTGGAACAGCTGAATAGCAATCTAGCCCAAGCCCAACTTGGTTCTGTTCGCCTAAGCAAGCCCACAATGCCCCATCAGGCTTGTGGCCCGGCCCAACTTATGAATCTGCTTCCAACTCGAGTAGCCCGTCCAATTACTATCACTAACAACTTTGACACTAAATGAATTTTCTCTTTTTCTTGTAATTCTTCCGTATCGAGTCTTGGGTGATTATCAAATTCATTGGGTAAAGCACTAGTGGTATTACACTGGTCCTCTTTCTTTTGTTTTTCTTCAAATCTTTGCCCATCAACTTCGTTAATAAAAGGATAAACGTACAAGAAAAAATAACCTCGTATATTATTCAAAACTAAAAAATAAAAATAAAGATAACAGCGCATAGTTTCATCGCTCCTATTTATATTTACCAAACAAAAGACCAACAAAAAAAAAAAAGTGCAGCAGAGACAACGGCTCACTTACCAATTAGACCAAGACCCATACCAGACTCTACTCTATAATCGATAAAGCACAAAACAGGAAACCGGACCAAATTCTGGCAATACAACCAACCACCACAAAGTAGAAAACATCATTTGTTGTCTACACTAATCATGTCAGGCAAAGAAAACCAGAAAATTTGTTACAAGGATTCTGGCAGACTTATATGATGACCTGAATCGGTTAGTTTTCTCCAGTTCTTACTCTTGGTGTAAATGGCCTCTATGGTGTCCCTGTGTTGGTTCCTGAATTTCACACCACAAGAAGGTTTAAAATCGAAGAAATTACATATTGACAAAATTACTAAGCGAGAACAGAGACCTCGATGGGATATAACGAAAATTTTCCTATTTCAACAGCAGTACTGTATCGAAGAAAAGAGCGTAAACATTACTTTCAAAACTATTTAGTAAGCTAATGTCATAGGCAAAGCTTCATCCGTATCCTAATGTCATGTACATATGAACGTCATTCTTTCGCGTCCCTCTTTCTTTTGGGGTTAGGAAAACGTCATTCTATCTCAATTCTCTCCTACGAATACTCCTATTCTGGTTGCAGTAGAAACGAACACCAAATTATCCATGGAGCCTGCAAGGCAACTTTCTTCCATTCGGCTGCTGGCACTTGGTTGAGCTCTTGTTGGGGGAGAATTCAGCCGTTTTTAGTTGCTGCCAATAAAACAGTGCAAACCCTGTTAATGGGATCGGATGAGAATGTACAAGATTCCCAAATTGATGAAAATAGGGAACATAGGAAAGAGCCAGAATCAAACTGAACAGAAGTAACATGGTGTTGATAGAACAGTCAAAAAGCCTGTTTCAAGCATAATGCTCCATATGAAACAAGTTGCTCATTCTGCACCCATTTACTAGCTAGCAGTGAACACCTTTGAGCATCAACAATCACAATAAAACAAGACTGCCACAACTACCACAAGGTTAAAGTAGTTCCAGCCAGTATACCTTCGAGACCTTGAATGATTCTCTACCCTCATTGATTTTATTCCAATTATACCGAAAGGCTATAGCATACGCCGTAAATAAGGAGGCCTTCTCGAAGCAAGTCCGAACCTAGCATGTAAATTGGCTCCCTCTCCCTCCACCTATTTACTCATCCGTGACTATATACTTCGTGTTATTTGTGGCCATTGTCCCCTACTAAAAAATGTAGACTACATCGAAGAGCAAAGGAGTTCCTTTTATATTTTCCCAAGTAAAGCCGTCTAGTTGAATACTTGCTCAACAAAAGCCAGGTCTACATTTAAGAAAATAAATCAAAGCGTTCTCTATGTCAAAGATTAAGGCAAAAAAAGGATCACGTACTTGAAAAGGGTTAATTAAACATTTCCGCGAACAGTTGAAAATGAATGAGTAAGGTCAGTAAACCAGTTCCTTTCTCAACTATCATTACCCCAACATAATCTACAACAATTTTATGATAACAAGAGTGACTTTCCCTCCCCCGCACACACGTATGCAGTACTTACTCACTCACTCATATGCAAATCGAATGGCAACATCTATCAAGCAAAAGGATTCCATACCTTAGATTTTATGATTGTCGTCAACAACTTGTCTCCTGCAACATATCTAATTCGCTGAATCAGTTCATGCCGCGAGATCTTGTTATCCTGGTTTTAGAAAAATTGATTCAGGAGAAAGTTAAGAGATAAAAATCAAGGCTGTCACAGCAAAAACGTTCACCAAATGCAATTCATCAGTACGTACCCTATAGTCATAATGATGCTTTGCAATCAAACTGATGCTATGAGCAGGTAAGAACTTCGAAAGTGCAGATATCAAAGTTGAAAACGGCATCCAGGGGGAAGTTGGTTTCTTTGGTGGAACCTGAATCCTTTCACACACTATGAAGAAAGCCAAAAAATTAAGTACATTCTCGACGATTACAAAATTCTGGAAATCATCAAAACAAAGTGACTCCCATGGCATGCAAAATTAGCTCACCTTTCAAGCAAGGAGGAGCTCTGAAGCTTATAACATATTCTGGCAGGATAAGTGTATTCATGTTGCTGCTCCACACAATATACTTCTTGGGAGACAGTTGGTTGTCGACACCAGAATCAAACTCCTCAGAACTAGGATGATACTGTCCTGAACCAGGTCGAACAAGCTCCGTCCTCCCCAACAGCACGCGACAAAGCAAAACATGCCTTAGCCCATCCTTGTCGGGAACTGAGGATTCCACACTGTGACACACATTTGTATTACATTGATCAGATATAATTCATTACTGTGTAAAAGATCAACGGAGATATATGATCGTAGCACAACATAAAAAATTACCTCTCAACCGGAGAATCATCAGGAGTTAGACATACACCACAACCATGCGAATGCCCAAAACCATATTTAATTATCTCACTAATCTCATCCTTAGAACCACCATACCAAGCATACTTCAGATTTGCGTTGCCCCCGCACTTCTTCTCCATAGCTCGCATGTAAATCACAAAGGATTGAACCCGTGCTTGTCTCGTAAAGCTAGAAAAGGAATTTTTACGGATAGCCTCAACTTTAATATGCACCCCCAAAGAACCCAAACCCGAAATAAACCTGCGCTTGATAATTTCGTTCAGTCTATCCCATTCACCCAATTTCATCAACCCATCAGCCAACCACTGAGACTCCTCATTGTTGCCATTAGATATCACGCTTTCACTGTCAGAAACTGATTGGCGCGCATTACCAAGACCCGAATTCTTAAACCCATCATCCAATACAGGAATTCTTTTGCTGTCAGAAACTAGACACTCAAACTCTTTCACAGAACCATCAATTGGGACAGAATACGACTGAGATTCCTGTGTAATACTCTCCATAACTGAAAATTTCGTGCAAAAACCGGAACCGTGAAACTATTGCTGAAGAAATGTACGACTAAGGAAGCCCAACGTACAAGCTGAAATTCCTGAATGAAAAACTAAGCAATTCTGTACATCTAATCAACTAGTGAAGACCATTACAGAAAGAATCTTGAACTCTGCAAAGGGGCGTTTGGACAGATGAACAGGTTTTGAAACAACACGAGGAGAGATTGCAAACTAAGTAGCCTTTTATACCAAAGAACCGTAAACGTCAAATACAATCAAGAATTGAAAAGCAACACAAGTTTCTGTTCATCAAATCGACTAGTGAACAAAACCACAGAATCGAAATGGGAATCCGTAAAGTGGGTAATGCACAGATCAAAGGATACTAACAACAAGAGGGACAAAGAATCGTAAAACACCAATTCAACCCGGAATTGAACTGTTAGACAAAACGGAAAGTTACAAGGGACAAATGACAATGCGATTCATCCTAAACGCAGTGGGAAAGAGAAGGAGAGGAGAGACTACTATGTTGAAACACCAATCAAGAAGCATACATCGAAAGTACTCTGCACCGGCAAAACAGAGGGACGAGAGGAAAGAGGAACCTGGGACTGGAAAGTTTTGAGAGCAAGGAATCAAGATCCTGGTGAAACTAGGATTAAAATGCGAACATGTCAGTTTATAAACTGTGTGTGTGTGTGTGTGCATGAAATTATCTGTGGGACAAAGTTTGGGTTAGTTGCTTGGAGAAGGGGAACAAGGGCGGTTTCTGCTCTGAAAACCAACGGTAACCGCCTCACGTTTATTTTATACCACCGCCAGTCTAAATTTACGCTGCGGGTTTTGTGTGTGTGTGTGTGTGTGAAAAGGTAGGTGGGTGGGCGGGGGAGGCGGTGCGGCCTCGAAACTGTGGACTGGGCGGTTACGCACCAAAACAATTCGACCCCTTCCCCACGGAAAGTTTTGAACTGCTGGAGATTTCCGAAACTAACCCTTCTTTCTTTTTTTTTTTGGAAGAGAAATATATATATATATATATATATATATATATATATATATATGTACATTGAGTATCCTTGGTTATAATTATATACTATCCCATTATATTGACGATTTGAAAAAAATTACACATGTTATGTTCATATTGTGACGACAGTTGGGTAACTATGCACAAATCGTATATGGTTCCATATATCTCTCTTAAGTAGCGGGGGTTCAACTTCTTTCGGGGAAGATATTACGAAAGGAAGTTGATCTTGTCACGAATTATCACTAAGCTTAAAGTGGATTCTTGCATGTCCATATATGCCCGAGCAGTTAAAGGAGATGAACATTCTTTTTTTATTTTTTCTCTTTTTGATGTGTGGGGAGGGAGGGGGAGGGGGCATTGGAAATTGGCCACCAAATGTTGCACATGGGGATGTTGGTCGGGCTGACCCAAATCTCTAACTGATATGCTTATTTATATGTTGTACTTGTAGATAAGGCATCTTTTCCTTTTAGTTCCACGTGTTGTAATATATTATGCGAAAATTATTAACGCTCTCGTATTTTAATTAGCTTTTTGTTGGTGACTAGAGAATTAATGCTCGTTACTAGAATATACAAGGGAGTAGAAAAGCAAAGATTTTTCTGTGAATTATTAAACAAATGTAAATGCGTCCTTTGATTCTCGATAATTTTTTCAAGAATACACATTTGTACCGATTGAAAGAAAATACTATCATATTTAAGATAACTTGTTAGGGTTGCCCCTTGCCTAGCCTTGGTTTTCATCATCATTTGGGTCATCTCCTTCCACGCTCATCTTCACAACCACAAATTTCACGTGTAACATTTTAGTCTGTAATAATAGCCCTGTAATATATTGTTGTAAAGACCTTGTTAGTGTATACTCCCAGCTAAAGGGTTGAAAACTCTGTTTTGGCAAAAAGGGCCAAAAATACCTCTGATGAATGTGATATTTCACATTAGATGTTGGATATCATGGGATTGATCTCGAAAAACCTTATCCTTCAACTCATAAGTATTTATTTGGTCAATCATTTTAAGGGGCCGGGGCATTGTCCCGTGGTGAGACTCGTCAACCTGGATCATGATTCCGGGCTATGTATAATTAAAAATTGGCCTTATGAAACTCCGGTTACGAACTCATAAGTACTTATTTGACTAGCATTCTTCAGGGAGAATGGTACGATGCTCCAGCAAATTTTCAAGGAAGAAGTGGAGGAATAACTTCCTTGTCCATACCGTAAGTTATTGCAAATAGTCACTAAAATTTTAAAGTATCTTAGTCGTTTTCCCTGATTTATTGGAGCGAAATAATCAACCTATGGACACATGGGTTGCAAATGAAGACAAAGACACAGCTTGTTAAGGATATAATAATATGCCAAGGCGTTTAATGGGGAAAAGCTGAATTGAAACAAGGCTGAGAGTGGGCAATAAAAGAAATGAAAAGGTCAATGAATTTTAAGATGAGTCTTAACCTTCATTAATAGTGCTTTTGGTAGTTTCATTTGGTGATGCTTTTACTTGCTAATTAACAATGTTCTTTGTTTTTAAATAATTAATTCTAATTTTAATGTCTTTGGATTTCACAGTATTATTATTAATTTTTTATTCGAAACGTAATCAATTATGATAAAATATATAATCAACGAGAATCAAATTACATTCAGACCTGTGCATTTGCACGGACTCATTAGCTAGTATATATACAAACTGACATGCTATTTTCAATTAATTATCTGGTTTTTACTATGGTGAACATTGTCACTAAAATGACGCTTAGGCTTGATATTCTTTATTAACATGGAAACTCTGAGGAAAAGCCACAAAAGGCTGTGACGAAGAAGAGAGGAGGGGGGGGGGGGGGGGGGTCTGGATCTCATCGGTTTAGAGCTTAACAATGAGCTGCGGAGGGAAGTTGAAGGTCTCCGAGTAGACCATATAGTTGGTGAACGGCGTTCTCGTAACAGGTCGACAACATTGATCTTGCCAAGAACAATGTTGCGAACATATAGCTGGGCCCCAATTTATATTTAGGGGAAAAATTACAAAGAAAAATCTTAGAATAATTGATTGTGCGAGCAAAATTGTATGTGAGACACCTACTACACCCAATACCTGCCCTCAAATTTATGTACAGAACAGAGCAAGAGCCCGCCTATACATGTTGATTGGGTGCCCATTGGTGTCTTGGAGACCTGGCTCCGCAAACTACATCCAAGATCCCCATCCCGGGAACATTTGAGAGAGGCGATCAGGATCAATAGCATCTTGTATGAGCTGTTGAACCTATTCAGAGGAAACAAGAAGAATAAGGAAAACAAAATAGAACAGAAAAGATTAGTCTTGCCAAGCAGTGGTCTAAACACCAATTGCTGTAAGATCTTAAATTGAAAATGGATGCTGAGATGCTTCACATGTCATAAGGAACTTTGTAATTGCAAACTGAAGAGGAATTAACTTAAACCAACTAAATGAGATTTCTGGTACCGTTACTGATACGACATTTTGGATTGAACAGTAGAACATCACTCAATGTATTAGTTTCAAGGTGATGAACGCTAGGAAAATGAAACGGTAGGTTTGCAGCACAGATAACAGACAGCAAATGTTCGCACAACAACCAACCAGCTTTCTCGCGACATCCGCTAGTGTCTCTTTTGATTAGTATGTCTCTTTGATGCGATTGACAGTATTTGGTTGGAGATTCTTAAAGACTAGCATGAATGCTAGAACAACACCACTCCAATTGCAGAGGATTCTTGTGGAAAAAAGTACTATAACCCCTAATCTAAAAAATTTCATATCACAAGTCCGCATTTGTAGAGAAAAAGTACATGTATAACTTCTATTTCAATTCTGTCACGCTTTGCCAGTTAACCTTACTGGCATGTCTTCAAGAAACTACTAAAAAATTACATAATGATGATCCAAAACTGAAACCTGATCCAGCATAAAGGAGAACGAAGCCAAGAGTTGTATCTACGTGGACTCGTATTTAAAGGACATGGTTTTGGGTCAAAAAAACCTACCTGCCCATGCACACTTCTCATTTCACCTTCTTCATATCCATCTAGCTTTTGTTTAACACGCAAAAGGGCACGTGCAGCATCCTTGTTACCTTCATATTCATCTTGCGAGTCTTCCAAGCTTGTGTCCAGATCATCATCAGTTTCCTATCAAAGGAGTGCAAATATTTTTGCATGATGCTACACATCCATACCCAGACAACCAAGACTGGAAGCTAGGGAGTAAACACTAAGAGTTGACTAATTTGACAAGGGAATAGATCTATATCGCATGCATTGATATACATAGGTTACACTAATCTAGCAATCACTTATATAATCCCAGAACAAGGAAATGTGAAATGGCTATTCCCTGGGGTAAAGATATGTCGTCGTGTAACAGTGCTCTAAATTGGCACTTAATCTTGTTTACATAAAACCCAGCAACAAAATGTCCCCAGTGAGAGAGTTAATCTACAACTATGCACCAAAACTGGAATAACAGGCAAAGTTGCTGTTGCAGGTAGACAGCCCACACAATACCTCTGGCCGTATTGACACATGCTTCACATATTTAGACAAATCATAGAACTCCGGTACAGATTTAAAACATCAGCTTATGCCTAAATCAAGTTTAATGAAATCAATGATGATAGAAAGAAATGCAAAAGCATACGAACACCACAGCTACTTTTATGGCATAAATAGCTTTTGAGCTAGTGATCTCCATAAACAAAGAAGAATCATCAAAGAAACTCGAGTCTAATGCAGTTTGGATTTTAATACTATTAAAGGCATTTGTTTAATTAACTTTCTGTAGCCTTGTAGTTACTGACAACTCTCTGTTTCCTGAAAGGACAATGCCTATCCACCCAAATTGCATATGCATTTGAGCGTTGAAGAAAGGATGTCCAACAATATTCGATACATACCATACGGTACAGACATAAAAGAGTAGGTAGGGGCTACATCGCATCGCTTGTATCTCATGATACACCAAAAGCATTACGTATTGTACGGCACATAACACGATACGAGAGTGCAGTACTAGCCACGATTCAGTTTATTCTTTTGGGGCTCTTACTTAGAATTTGCATCATCTGCACTAATTACAACTAACTAGAAACAACTGGTCTTCTGACTCGGACAGTACTCAAGGCGTTAAATGACGCGAAATGATTTGATTTTCAACATTTGATGTTTTACAAACGTTAATACTCATTCCGTCCTATTTTCAGCATCCTGGTGTCGATCTTGGTTGTCCCAAAATGAATGTCAAGTCAATGCCGTAAATGTAAGTAACTACGGGATTTCTCCATTTAACCACTGGAAAATAGAGCACTATACTTAACGTGCTCAATTAAACACAGTGCAAGGTCAAACAAGACACTCGAAATGGCAGCATGAATTGCCTATAGATTGAATTAGTTCTACTCGTATCTTACAATGGGCGATAACATACTGCACACAATGAAAAACAGGAATTGCAATATCAACTTTAAAACTACCACTGAACTACCTTTTGGCGTTGCAAAGCCTTCAAGGGCGACAGGGCCCACTTATACAAGGGATCATGGATAAAAACCTGCATAAAATTTTCATAAGTATAGAGTAACTGAAGCCTATTTGTTTTTATCTTTTAAATATGGATTAATCCTACTTCAACTATGGTCAGCAATGCTTCTTTATTCGTTCTCATAACAGAGAGAGTTTCCTCGCAACATCTTCTGAAAACACCTTCCACTCCAGTTACTCCCATACCATCTATGATGTCCCTTGTCAGCCTGAACGGAACCTACGAAGATGGTTTAAGCACCATTAACCACAAGATGCCATAGAACCAATAACTGATCTAGACAACAAAAAAAATTAGAAAGACGAAATCTAGAAAATTCAAGATTATATAGACAAACCCGCTCAGGTGTTTTGAGCATCAATCCTTGCTCAAAGGCGACGCCAAGATCAATGTGAACAACTTCTGCAGTGGCTTGATCAATTAGAATATTCATTGAATGCCGATCTCCAAGTCCAACGATGTAACCCACCTAAATCATAAGGAGAAACACTTTATATTAACACTTCGAGTTATCCATCCCCTACAACAAAGGCTAAATGCCGCGACGCATAACTTGTTAATCAGAACACAAGACCAAAAGAACATAAAGGGAAAAGCAAAGTGCAGAATCAAAAAATAAAAAACCAGAATCTGTGCCAAAGGAAGAATAGAATATGCCAACCATTGAACTAGCCGCCACACTTCGTGTATAAGCCAATCTCTTTTCAAACCAGTCAGCCGGGCGTAAAAATCTCTCCAAGAAGAAGTGATGCATCACAGGCCTGCATGAAACAACATTATGTATATCAGGCAACTAAGTCATATTTTAAGACGCTAAGGCACTTCCTCGGGTTGGAGATACGAACCTGAAATTTGCAGAGACTTCCTGAAATGCCTTCCGTTTGTTGTTTTCCTACAACAGACAAGATTTTACACATTACTCATTTTGTTTAACGTATACCAAACTGATTAGGAGTAGATCCAGACACCAATCATTTTTTTGGGGGCGAGAGAAGGGGGGGGGGGGGGGGGATGTACTATAATGTACAAATGTTTGTACAACAAAGACCAAAATTGAATCAAATGCAGAATTTCTGGATTCCCCTAATAACGCTTAGGCAACATAAAATATGAGACAGAAAAATCCTTAATAACATCAACTAGAAAATAATCTGCATCACAATGAAACTAAGACCATCTTCTATTCAATCTAGAAAGTTTCAGAACCCATGTAAGGAAAGTCATCTCGAGTATAAAGGTAATTCCATGGTTAACTCTACTGGAAATCAGGCCTCACAAGCACAACAGAAAGTTATGAAGGTCTACATCTAGTCAGAACCTATGTTACATGGACTCTTCGGTTTTGCGTGAAGTACCCGTGTCGGACACTCGACACTTGGACATGGGTATGGGATATGTGTCCGACACATCTCATAGGATATGCCATTATGATACTATCTTATAGTCTTTTGTTTAATTAGTAGTTGCTTTGAGTGAAGATAAGTTGTCAATTAAAACCAAATGCATCACATAAAAAACCTTTTTGCCTTCGAAATAACTAAAAAGCAATAATAAATATGAACATTTTGCCGTGTCCCCGTGTCTTGCGTTTTCAAAATTAGACGAGTCCGACACTTGGACACGTATCCGATCCGGATACTCGTACCGAGTCCATGTAACATAGGTCAGAACTAATGTTTTACAAGTCGTTCCAGAATAGTGATTGTACAAGAAGTTGTTCTTCGTTTGGTATATTCACCTTTCCCAAGCAGGAAAAGATCCATACGCTGAGATCTAGCTAAAGAGCCAAATGTGTGAAACAGACTTAACCCGTGTTAATATATTTCATGTCAATTGTGCTCTAACTAGTGCACAAAATACTTATGAATTTTAAGACAGTACTTTCTGTATATTTTACATGAAGAAAATATATTTCTTTTATTCTAACTTACTTTATTTAGTCCTCATATAACATGACACTCCAAATTAGTAACAAGTGATGTTGATTATACAAGTCTAATCTGTTCTTTGATAACCCGCGGTAGTATGTTCAGGAAGTTCATGCATTGCAAGCAGAGTGCAGAAACAACCTATCTTTCATGTAATACAAGCATAATTTTTCCCCCTGCCTGATAAGTGAGAACCATGACATATAATCTATTAGAACTTGTAAGCGGTGAACTAGAGTGAGGCTCAATCTACACCCTTTGTCAGTGAACAGCACCTTTAAGTATCCTTTGTACCGTCACTATGTAGTTAAAAACTGTCACTAATGCATCTTCAAGTAATAAAAGACTGGGTTTTGCTCCACCATTATCTTCAGTGCTCATGGACTAAGAACCCCACAATGTACACAAAAAAAATCACCCCAGTTAATGAACTGCAGGTAAGTTACACTATACACAAGCTCGCCAAGTCAACGGACAGATAGAACTATTACTTCTATTAGGGTTTCAAAGAGATAAACCTAAACTCTGCATATATCTGGTCTATAGCAAGCCTTCTCTTGCAAAAAAATCTGTCCCTTTAGTTACTAAAAAGCATTCTACCCATCTGAAGAACAATAAGCATGCTGTTCAATCAAAAGTTTCGAGAATAAATGAATAATCATCGACTCTTTGCAATTACATGGTCTCGTATGCAACAAGTGATATGTAGGATGTGTGTTCGATCCCTACATTAGTAATATGAACAGCACTATCTTATAAAACTTCTGGTCTCCTTATATGCATCAGCTAATTAATAATTACAAATTGCAATCAGCACTATTTTATAAACTTTCTTTGTAAAAGTAAAACTTCTGGTCCAGACGCTGTAGTTTACACATATCATTTTACCCTAGTAATAGATCCAATATAGATAACACTTACGCAAGTTTTTGCGGCCCCATGTCTTTGGATTTGGAATTTACATTATTTCAACTCTTAATCGAATAATTATACTAAATAAATACTAGGGCTGAGCCCATGTAATATAGTGATCAATCAAGCTCTTCATAACACTTTGTAGCTACGGGTTTCGAAGGCACGGCTAAATACAAGAACATGAAGTAAGCAAGGATGTTGAATCAGAGGTAAGTACAGAACTTGAATCAGATGATACTTTCTTTTGTAACAGGAAAACTTACAGAGGTGGTACTAATTTATTCAGGTGTGTTGAAGGATCCAACTCAAAACCAATTTGCAATGAGGAGAAGGCCCACAAGGCTGATATATTGAAGCCTTATATATCTCCCCAACAAGTAATTATATAAAAAACACGCAGCCTCAGGTGTGGTCAATTTTTATTTTTTTGGGTGGGCCAAATACTTGGATGAATTTAACTGAAAGACGGTGGAATTTAATGTCAACAGCCTACTGGACCTGGACCAACCAGCTCTGAAGCCATTTGAAAGCATCCAACTACAAAACAATTGGCAATGAGGGGAGAGGCCCAAAAGGCTTACGTATGACTCCCCAGTGTGGGCTGATATTCTCAACAAATATTTTTAGCTTTACATATGTCTTATGTTATTTCTATATAAAAGATTGTATTTGCATAGAGTACCACTCATTTTGCTCATACTATGCATTAAAATAAATTAAAACTCGTCTCAATATATTACAGGGCATTGATTCTGTAGAACTTCCATCAGTAAGCCTGACTGGAATTTCGATTTTCTATAGCGTGGTTGACTAATGATGTAATATAATGAATTGAGGCATCTACATGAGTTTTAAAGATTCTTCTAGATTTGACGAAACTGAATTTCTGTAAACTTCTAATTGTAAGATATTCTCATGCATACAAATTGACCCTTGAAAGAAACCAAAAACTTGTCATGGAAGCTACTGCAAGGTGGATCATATGATCAGACATTTTGACAAAAAAACTTTGACAACACGGAACCACAATAAACAGCATTTATTTGAACCACTGGTCCGCTGTACAATCCAACTAACATTAGGAAAACTTGACTTCCATTTTCATGCTCCATCATCATTGGACTGCTCAGGTACTAAGTCTAACAACAATCACACAAAACAGCTCTGGTGACAAAATAAAGAATATAGTACTTGCCGTAGCCATGTGCTGACGGCATTTAACAAACGTCCAGTCTCCAACTCCATAACGTCCATGGGCACCTCCATTTCGCATGCTGAAAATCACAACTGGAATATCAATTACTACACCATATCAAGCACACTGCTAAAGGATTGTTGTAAGCTGACCAACCTTCCTATTAGATAGTCTCCTAAAGGTATAGTGCCATTTACCCACTCAAGAACACCAGCACTTGGGGTGAAGGGAACAACCTGTTAATTATCAATATAAAAGTAAATCCATCTATACTGAGTATAAGATGTAAAATCTTGGTACAAGACTGTCATAGTAAAGAAAAACCAATAGCTTGGAAGTGATACTATAAAGGGCAGTTATAACAACAGTATTGATCTCTTAACAAGTTATAACTACAAAGAGCAACAAGAATTTTCAAGACAACAAAGATAACTAAAATTAACTAAATAGATGACCATGCAAAATTGAATGACGCATGGCATATATTTTAGAAATTAAAAATCGTACTCAAGGGAAGTAGCCAAACACAAATGGATGCTGTGACTTGACCTTTAGATCTAGAGTAGAGCACTAGTTGAAGGCAGACAGAACATGTCAGCATCCGCTGGATTACCATACATTCAAACTGTTGTGGTGTTGTCCACAAAGGTGAGTATTCAAAACCAGCCCGTCATCGAACCAGAGAACTAACCGATTGATGGTTCAAAGATTCAACCATGGCTCAAAGGTGATGTCATAATTTTTACTTATAAATAAGAAAACAACTACAAAAAGTCAAAAAAATGCTTTTGATAATGCTAATCTATGAGGAACAATATTTTAAGAGTCCGACTTGAAGTCCAAAAGAGTGGTGTAACATCAAAAATCATGTGTTAAGTTCTCTAAAGGCTTAAGCTGTTAGATATCGGGCCCAACAATGTAAATCACGCTTAACATTCCCCCTCATGTGCAAGCCCCCGATTACACGTGAAGAGACAACTCAGTGAAAAACAATTGAAGGTGCACCACCACCAAGTGCACAAATGAGCGAGTGCACATTGCACTATTATTAAGGCCGGACCAGATGCAAGTGGGAAGAATCGAATATTGAATGGAGCTTGGGCCCTCGGATCTAAAGAGCATATATCGAATGTGGGGATAGTCAATAGTGAATGTAAGGTCAAATTCTGCTCACCATTCTTGGCCTTGACTCAGATGCAAAATGGGTTTTTACCATTTTCAAGATGGCTGTCAGAATTTCGTCAGCACACTCCTTATTTAGATCAGCAGTCTACTACAATAAATTAAAGGCCAGATGACTCTCGACTCTTGGCACGATGGTAACTGGGGTTTTCACACGCTTCAATTGCAGAATCTCTCCATTATTTTGGTTGGTAAAAGATGAATATACCGGCCAGAAGAGGCATGTTTTCAGTACGTAACACTTCGGCTGAAACAACCGGCATTTACCGAAACGTTAGCGGTATGGAATATCAGCTCTTTTGTCCCAGCGAAGGCAAAAAAGACGTTGTACCATGTTAAGTTACCAAGTGCTTGAAAAGCTTAAGCCGTTAGAGATTGGGCCAACAATCTTTTTCATGCTTAAAATATGCATGTGATTACAACGACGAAAATTACTACATCATTAATCATCATCGCCAAGGTGCGTTATGTATGTGGATAAAAGGACAAAATGTAAAATGAACCAATGGAACTAGCTTTCAGATAGACAGACAGAGAGTGTGTGTGAGTTAGTGGTTTGAAGAAGGGGAAACCATGGAAATGCTGAAACAAATCAGTCAAAGCTGGCTGCCTTGCTGCGAAACTTCAACAGCCAAGATCCTTTACACCTGGCTGTCTCGGGAAGGTCATTACAACATAGGCACCGGCAAAGGGAGGTGATGTCAGTTGTTAAGAGAGGTCTATAGAAGAGGGGCATGCTGTGAATTTGTGATTTGGGGACAAAATCCCATGACCAACATCTGCGCCGGCAAAGGGGGGTGATGTCGTTAAGAGAGGTCTAAAGAAGAGAGGCATGCTGTGAATTTGTGATTTGGGGACAAAATCCCATAACCAGACTGTCATTAGCTCTTTAGTCACAACCAGCCAGTTGCACAAAAGCCATACCAGTAACAATGGTTTTCCTGATCCAACCACGACTTCTACCCTTTTTTTTAACTTTTGGGTACGGTGTTTTGCTATGTTCGGCTTCTGAGGCCTGAGAAGTTCAGTATCTTGATAAGATCACTACCCGACCGGCCGATCCAATTGGGTTTTTGAAACACTGTATAAAGGTTTACAATGAGAATTATAATCTCAAGCACGCTAAAGCACCTCTCTCTCTCTTCCCCACAACCCCTCCCAAAACCAAAAAAAAAAAAGCCCCAAACACACAAATTCTTCTGTCTATTCACTTGTGATACTAACATTTGCAGAGAAGCACTATTTAATTGGTATACTCGTGCATAATCTATCATATAGGCAACATGCATTATCTAGAGTCATTTACTAATAAGAAATGGAGTTGGGGACTAACTCTGATGGGTAAGAAAGGAAATTTAGTGGAACAACGTTACTGATGGTGAACAATAGTTTCACCAAATGAACTTCAAATTAAGATA
Source organism: Escallonia herrerae (assembly GCA_033070095.1). Taxonomy (NCBI): domain Eukaryota; kingdom Viridiplantae; phylum Streptophyta; class Magnoliopsida; order Escalloniales; family Escalloniaceae; genus Escallonia; species Escallonia herrerae. The sequence goes on along the minus strand of JAVXUP010000177.1, from coordinate 292,309 downwards.
TTTCCTCTTTAAAAAGATCATGGCCAGCTGCAAGCAGCAGTGTAAGTTGTAGTTGCTTTTGACTGGTGTGAGGGTAATAAAGATCTTCCTTAGTCATGTAAATAGTGGTTGGTAGAAAACAGTCATTAACAATAAGGGTCCTCATTTTGTATCAATAGAAAACTAGACCAAACTATTCAGCATTTCAAACCCATTAGGTTCAAGCAAGGTCGAGCACCATCTACTTGTAGAACAAAAAATACGAGAGACCATCCTTGTTTGCACACGCATATGAAAGTCATAGCTCTAAGTCTCTGTGTTGAAGACAAGTGTGAACAGCGAGTAAACAGTACACTCATCTGTTCTGCTAAAATCCGATGGGCTTTAAGGGGGAATTTGCTGTGCTACATAGTGGAAGTACACCTTCTATCTGCCAGTTTTGCGTAGATGTACATCATGTTTTTTAGATGCCTTCATATATTAACTTTAACTTTTACATTAATATAATATATTCACTTCCTGTAAAAGCATAAAGTATAAGGGAAATAGGTATCTGAGCTCTGACATGCTCCCTCAAGTCTGGAAGGGGTTGCATATGGAGAGTGCAACAAGCAAACAAGATGAGCATACATAGATGGAGTACAAGATCTATATCTAAAGGTTGCACAACATAACAATTAGGAACATAGGATAATCTAAATAATGCGCCAATGCAAATTAAAGTTCTGTTACATTTAAATGGAGAAGATACCTTGTATGTACGAACCCCTAATCTCCTTTTCCATGTACCCCGATGGTTCTGTAAAAAAGTGTTAACTAGAGCAAAAAATTGTTCCATTACCTGCATATCAATTGCCAGATATATTAGCAGTTACATAGAATTCAATGGGAAATTTGTAAAGTCCTGGCAAGAATATGACATATCCAAGAACAAAACGTTGAAAAAAAGCAAATGTCTTCACCAGGAAAGACACTCGAGAAGTTCTCATCATAAATCTAAAGGTTCCTAGAAGTATCACATTTTAAGTCTCACTTATCAAGATCTTTATGGCCCGTTACAAAATGTAAATGGCAGATAACAAATCTTAAAAGTCACTGAAATAGGAGAAGAATGAGGTGTGACATATATTCAGTGAGGTGAGAGATGACTGATGCTAATCACCAGCTTTTTCTTGCACTTCTTTACAAATCGACTATACACTTCCCATTCTCCTGAAGCATTATAAATTGAGTCCCAATTTTCATAAATTCCTAATTCAGACCTATTTTTTGCTTATGGATCGCGACATCCACCACGAGGGCTAGATGCCAGAAAAGAACTTCAAAGATAGATTTAGTTCTGAACTCATACAGCATCTTGTCTCAGGTCATCATTTCCCGATTTTGCTAGCTGTCGGTATTTGTTACCATCAGAACCCAGGCATTCAACCACTTTTGGAGCATTTATACCATTCATTACCCTGAGTTGTTCAGAAAATATTAGATGTTAGCAAGTAGACTTGTAAGAAAGATATAACAAATTACTAACACTAAACTGATTCATATATCAAAGACAAACATGACTGAATCTTCTAATCCCCTGAAGTGTGGGAAAGAGCCTTCGTGGTATTGACAGCTAAGGTCGATGGGAAAAGAGGAGGTCACCACTGGTACCTGAAAAGTAATAGAAGAAGTATTCTTGTTTTCTACTTAAATCACAAGATAAAAGAGACGAGGATAACAGCAACAAGAACATTTAGTATCTGACTATCCTGAACCAGTGACTAAAGAATGTACTTACAAGTTCCAATCGTCGAACACTGCGAATTTCTCGGGGTAGATTAATTCTTCTATTGGTATCCTGTTGACATGAACCAGTTACTAGCTTTCAAATGCACTAAAACTGAAGTGCAAAGTGCTCCTGATGGTAGGACCCAATCATAGTGAAATAACTCAAGACTCCAAAGTAGAAGAAAGAAACGAAAAGGAGGAACTAAAGAACCATCTTACTTCTCTCTTAGTCTCTAGCTCAGCAAGTTTGATGTAAATCTCCACCATATGTCTCATCTATATCATAATTAATATACCGGGTTTTAAAGAACGCTGAGGAAATCTAAGAAGACATTTCTAAATTAAATATTCACAGTGCTGGTAAATTTACTTGTCCGATAATAGTTCCATGGTATGAAGATAACTCCATTAAGAGGTTCTCTGCAGCGCACTTTTTATCCATATCCACAACAAACGAGTTTCTACTACGCTGCTTGTCCTTGACTCTGTCACCATTTGCCAAAGCTAAAAGCTAGGACAAAAAAGAAGAAGAAAGGGTAGATTAAAGAGAGAGGAAACTAGCTTCCAAAATATAGAGGTAATGTTGAAACCCTATTTCCATGTTGGCACAAGAAGGGGGAAAAAATGGCAACTTGACAAAGATCCTCCAAATGCTAGGTTTGAGAAGTGCTAAATACCTGGAAAATTGTATGGTATGGATGGTCAACAGCCATTTTTTTCACAAGAGAAACCAAAGCAAACTGCAAAAACATATAACCTTAATTCAACATGACTAAGCTTGTTTAAATTAAGGAGTGCAGAAAAGAGATAAAACAGGGACGGAGTACATACCTGGAAAGTAGTAGGTCCCTGGCCATCTTTTGCGCTACCCATCCTAGATGCAATCTGATATACAAGTGGTATAAACTTGTGAGACTGGACCTGCAAGCATGTGAGACAAAAAGTTTAAATCACCTTCACTTTCAAAATGCTATATACATAACATGGACAAAGAAAAGAACAAACACAGAAAATTCTATCAAAATTTAGATCTGAACTATAAGCCATTATCTGACACTGTTTGTACCTCTTCAATTGTACTGAGCATGGCATTTACAACGATTTGTCTGGTAGAAAAACTGAACCACAGGGATACAAGCCGAAATACCTGAAACCAAAAAATCCCATTTTTCAAGAACAATATATTCACTTGAGTTGTGCAATCAAATAGACCCATTGTACCATGGATGTTAGCAAGATCTATGTGGTGATTGTGGTCTACTTGTAACATCAGAGTCCAGACCACAGCACTTACATGTGTATAGGTGCACGTGCTTTAAAAGTGCGAGTGCCATATCTTGGCAAGTATCTCAAACATGGGCTTTACATAATCATTTTCTGGTCCACGGAACCAAACAGCAAAAACTTACATTCTTTTCGAAACAGAAAGGGATTCTAAGTACATACCACTCTTACGTCATATTTATCACCTATGACCAAACAGTGCTTATATCCCTCCAATGCTATGCTGAGGAAATTGTCCCTGTCTTGCTGCACGGAAGTGATCAGAATAATCACTTTAAAGTTCACAACATAAAAAAAAAACTTATTTCAAAGAAAATATACGTTGGTCTCAATGCATAGTTGACCGCTTTCAGAATGATTATGCCTCAATTAAGAAATACAATTTTTTGTTAGTAAGTAATGTAGTATTCACAGAAGCAGTATACAAGATTTGAAACATGGAGGGGCTTCAAAAATTTAATCAACGTAGAAAAAGAATATGCTAGAAGTTCATAGACTTAACTGCACCAAAACATTGAAACCTCCTGGGTTAACTACGGAGCAAGCATCCTGACAATTCACTTCTACAAAATGAGGAGAAATATCGATATCATGTTCTACAATTATACCTGCAACTTTTCAGCCTCCTCCCTGTCCATAGCAAGCTGCTTTTGCAACTCTTGGATTTTCACCGAATAGTCTGTCTTCTCACCCTACATAATACATGGAGAAGATCATGTCTAATAGCTAAAGCCTAAAGTTAATATGAAGAAAATCTATTTTTCATAGCACCACTCGCATTTGGATGCCCAATATAAAAGAGACAAGTCATTGAGATTTGCCTTTGATGAACTCTTCAGTCGCCTAATCAATGCCTCCAGCTCCTTTGTCTGCAAATTAGATACAAAAACGACTTTGTAGGGTATTATTGTAAACTTAAAAGGTCTCTCCAGTTTGATTTCCCTTTCCTTTCTTCCCATATTTGATGCTGTATGCAGTACCTTGTGTTTCCTTAACCGCATTGCTGCTTGCCATTCGTTAGAGTTGAGTCTTTCCTCATAGCTCCGGAAAAGAGCATCGGCATAGTGAGCAAGATGGAAATGTGTTTGGCTTCGTCTTGCAATGGATTTCTTGTCTGTAGCCTTGCGATCTTCAGCAAGAGTGACTGCATGTTTAAGGTATTTCTCCAATATAGTCCTAGAGCTGCATGATGTGACAAAGCACAATCATTTGTTAAACAAAAGTAACGAACAAATGGCAACGTGAAGTAGATAGCCTTAGTTCACATATAACTAACTTGCTAGATCGAGTTTCTGCCAGCCACTTCCCTACTAAACGATAAACATCAGATGCCTCTTCATTCAACTGGTAATTTTCAGAGACATACTTCGCCAGGTTGATAGCCATCTCATGCTGACCTTGTGCACGCAGAAGCTTAGCTTCTTCAACCTGAAACAACATCGATAAGTCCATACTAAAGTCTCCATTTCTGAAGCAACTAATTGAAATAAAAAAATAAAAAAAATAGATATTTAAGATCAGTGCCGTAATTAGAGTGAAAAATAACGAACTTGGATAATGGGGAAAATTTTACCAAGTCAGGACAAGTAACATACTAACATGTATAAGGTCCTCTGCCCACTTCTACCTTAGAATAGCAAAGTAAGGAGCACATTTGATTTTTCATAGGAAACTTAATGCACAATCGACTTCTTGGTGTCAGCAAAAGATCGAGAAAGAAAGTGAGGTCCAAAACTGTCAAATTAGAACAGGGAATGAAGTTGACTATTCTATATGATATTGAGTAGTAAAACAGAAAAACCATACCCTTCCAAGCCAATATATATTGGAATGCTCTTCTCCTCTTTTCTTGCAGAGGAACTTAAATTCGTGCAAAGAAGCAGCAGCCTGAGAAAACCTTGAGCCCTATAAACACAATCTATCAGTCGAGAGGAGTAATTTCGTTTACCTTTAGTCTACTCTTTTTGGATGATACCTTACGAAGAATTGACGAAGATTCTACAAGATGCTGTGCTGTATAATCCACACAACTCAAAACTTGAAGCAATACTCTTCTGAACGCTATGAACGGCTCTAACAAATTCATATGCAATTGCGCACGTTTCAAAATACAGCTCCATTCCATGTTTAGCAATGACAACTACATCCAAAGATATGTAATCAAAGGTCAGATTAGCTAAAAAAGTGTCTTCTTTCTTTCACTTCAGTTCTGTTATTCCAGTTCTACCCCCCCCCCCCCCCCCCCCCAGGTCCCTTAAGTCCCCCAATTCTTTCCGCAACCAATAAAAACATACAATGCAACTTAAAACACAGCACATTTATCTACAAAAGTAACATATCTGCAGCCATTGTACACGTATCAGAAAGCGGTGTTTGCTTCCCTGCTTATTCTACCAATCTTTTGTACCAGTTCATTTGTGATATTCCAAAGTAATGTTAGGCAACTATTATCTTCATTAACAGAATTTTGCCATCCCCAATCCTTTGCTTTTCAACAAGTAAAATAAAAAATGCCGAGTAGAAATTTAAAAATGCCACACACTGAACTACATTCAAATTCCGCATAAATCATAGAATCCGAGCAGTATTTTGTATACCACAATATTGACACGTGAAACCAGGACTGCAATCCTATAAAGAAAAAACTGGAGCAACAAAAGTTTTAGAAGACATGTAAAGAACGCATAAGAGCAATGCATTAACAGGGCCAAAACTCTTTTATAGCAAATAAGAAGCATCGTACTCGCTCCGTCCCTATAGGCAACCAATGATCGCACGAATCAGAAACAGTGTTTGCTTCCCGGCTTATATTATCCTTCTTTCTTACCAGTCCATGCATTAACAGGGTCTATATTCTTTCACAGTCAATAATAAGCATCATACTCACTCCGTCCCTTCAGAAGAGACCTTTTCTTTTTCGTATGTCCAAGAGACAAATTACTTCCTAAAAGGAAACAAAAATATTCAATGATCTTCCGTATCTAGTCTCAGTAATATTGTGACAAGAAAATGTCGAACACAAAAAAAAAAGGGTAAAGGGTACAGAAATGGACGTAAAAATGGCTCATAGAATGGAAAACATTCAGTAACATATTTGATTACTATCAAGAGGACGGCTGAAGTATAATATTCTCACAGTCATAGCCTCATTAGTGCTTCACAATTAGAACTGATTGTTCAATGGATTATACCTGGTCCACGCTGGGGACAAGAGGCTCAGATATCAGTTTCTGTATCTCTGCGTGAGAGCTTAAGGTGGCCGTCCAACGTAAATCCCACGCTATCCCTAGATGATAAAAGATCTGGCAAATGATTGACAACCGATGATTACTGACAAGAGTTTCATGTTCCTGAATTAGTAATCAAGTTTGATGGCTTTAATTTACACTTCTCAAACAAAGCCTAACTTCCAGATTACAATCAGGGATATACATAATCCAATGCCGATTTTGCCAAATAACGAGTCGGTAATATCAATTGCAACTTTCAAAGATGAAACACCTGAAGCTTAACTACAGTTGAGTACAGGTACTCAGTACTCTCCTCGCTTGCATGGCCGATGCACAACAAAAGCTCCTGCGCAAAAATGCAATATCCAATGTCGGAGTTAAATTGCAAAAAGAGCTACAGACTGTCATAAAAAATATAAATTGGGACAATCTTCACCTGCTTTGAATTTTTCAGTTTCATGTGAAACTCATTGAAATCTCCCTCTTGCAAAGCCCTTAAACAGCTAATATTCCAAAATAAGAGAAACAAAAATAGTTAGTACGTATGGGAAGATGGCGCAAGTCGCAAGATACATATTATATTTATATACATATATAAGCACTGTGACTTTGAAAAGCTGATATATATTATATTTATATACATATATACACACGTATATGTTATATGTATGTAATGCATGTATATAAATACATGTGTGCATATGCCTGTATATGAATGTACAGATGTAGACTCTTATATAAAACAAGAATTGACCAAAGAAATTAGAGAAGAAAGATAATGTGTGCGGGGTTGGGGGTGGGGGATGCTAAAAATTGGTTTCTGTTTGCTGCGTGGACTTTTATTTTCACAAGGTTCGCTTCCAAATATAGTATGCCCATTTCCGCTATATTTTCAATCTTTATCCCTTAGTGAAGTCTCCTATATAAGGTCTAACATATTGGTCGAATAAGGCCACCCTGTGTGTCTGTACAGCAATATGTACTGTATCCATGGTGTTCACGGTGATTGTAGTACTGAGGTGAGCACGATGGTTCTATGGAAGAGGTGAAGGTAGAGGACGACGCGGTACCGGTAGTACAACAATTTATGCATATTCGAGTGATACATGAAGGTTATGGTTATCGTTCTTGCCATGGGTATTATTATGGTGGTTGTGGAACAACTTTTACACGGCTCTTTCACTCGGATTCCTGATAGCCGGTGAGAAAGTTTCTCAAATCTGATCCTTGCATCATCTGATCTTGACCAGGTTCACTCCTTTACTCAGGCAATGAGCATCAAAAAGGATGAGTCGCAGATTACTGTTAACTGTGCGGTCTGTGCCCAACTAGACAAAAAATTAATTACAGTTGGAGCCTCCAGAATACAACTGTTTCTTCATACTCAAAATATCAACTGCTTCTTATGCTAGTCGGGAAAGTGGTCCAGACGACTAATATCAAAATATCTGATGTACTTGTTCTTGCAGCATTGCAGGCTGTAGCAGTCCTTCACATTTACTGTCGACCATGTTATAGTTCTTAATAATTGTGCGTGTTACCTTCATATTTTGTCAACGGCATTAATAAATTTGACCAACGATCCAGTAAGGATATCTTTCCAGCGTATTCATGTCCCCATTTGTTGGCTATCTATTTTCCTATCTCATTTGACACTGTATTTGAGGGTACTACTTGTCCCCAAACCTCAACAGCGCCTCCCATCATGCCGCTTCTCGATTCATGCTTCTATTGACCATAAATGATCTGCTTATCCTGCTCAAGTTAGTTTATAAGGTTACATCCATCCAACTCAACATTATAATTGGTATAATTTCCTGGATTTATCCTATTCACCTTTTGCTGGTTTCTCTTATTCGGTAGCTGTTTCCAAGTCTTTTAAGGAAACAATATCTGCGTCGGGAACAGAGGTAGGCAATAGAGGTTGAAATAGAGGCCCTTCCTCCTTGTGGCTGTTCCTCTATATATATTCTGGACGAATAGCATGTAATGTGGCCCTATGGAGAGGCTAAAAGCTCGGCTGGCTGCAGAACATATCCTTAGCTCTAAATTCTAAAACGTTTTACCCGAGGCAAAAGATTGGCAGACATTCCTTTCCAAGATCTGTAACGATTGGGTCCATGGCCTCACCACAGGGCAATGCCTCCCTTAAGACAGCTAACCAAAATAGGTAATTATGAGTTCATGGGCAGGGTCTTACTAGGCCGATCTCATACTAATCCTACACCTATTGTGGGATATCATAATCTCCCGTCTTTATGCCTTAGCGTACTCGCTAAGGCTCAATCAGACAAATCCCAGAATCTTCCTCTCTAGGCCATATGGGAAATGCCGGACTCACCCTTCGTTGCCCTAACCATCCTCTTGATGTGGGATATACCCGGGCTTGTCTTTGTTCCCCCCAACCATCGGCAACCTGACTGGATAGCCCATCCCAGGCCTTCAAGAGTCGGCTCTAATACCACCTGCAACGACCTAGTCCATGCCCCCACAAAAGGACAATCCCTCAAAAGAGCACGCCAAAGTAGGTATTAGGCCAATCTAATACTATCCCACATCAGATGTGGGATGTCAAAATTTGGTAAGTCCAATCTTCTCCAAGTATAAACGGCAGAGTGGCCACTTCTGCTTGAGATCTACACGTTTTTCATAGTATAGCCGGTTCTGCTTGGATTATTCGTGTGTCCCTCTAACTAGGTGTACAAGTTCTTCTTCTTTTTCATTTGGCAGCACAGCCAGTTCTACTTTCCATGTTGTAGTCTCATGCATGTGTTCCAAAGATTCATTTCTTTAACTTCTGAATAAGTCCTAGAACATTTTTAATCAGCTCCCCAAATATGAAAAACAAAAACACAATTTCGTTGAATTGAGCTCAAAGTTAGTAAACCTATAAGAAGGCCAGAAATCTTTGACGAAAGCAGTTCTTACAAATTAATCCCAATCAAATGTAAACAAAAACCTATAAATGATAAGTAAGACCTAATGTCTCCAGTTTTGATAATTTTTTCTGTACTCTTTGAGATGTGCCACCCCCTCAGCGGGTCCCTATGCCCCTCTTTGAGCCTTCTATTTATACTACCTGAATACTTGTCAAAAAGATGTAAGACCTAATATTACCTGTGCAAATTTTCATTGAAATGGTCGGATCTTTTGTACTGACTTGAAGTATGAGAATTAGATCCCCCATGCAGCAAAGAGAAATCCCAGTTTCCTGCACGCCAAGCAGCTTCATACTGCAAAATGTAACCGGCAAATCAATGTCTAAGTTATAGAAATAACCGTGCATAATGAAAATGAACCAGTAAAATGTAAAGCAACATAAAAAACAAGACCAATTAAGGAAAGCAGTTTTATATGGTTTAACAATCAAGCTAACATTCGCATATTGGGGCACCTGCAGCTCAATGAATTCTGAATCATGCTGAAACCGGCCTTTCCGAGAACTCAACCCTTGGCAATACAAATCCAACACATGAGCGCAGCCAATTTGCTGTAAGGACCTAATCAGCCCTTTGTAAGGTTTCCTTTGCCTCAATTCCTCTTCTGGAGTGCAGACGGGTAGATGAACTGCTTGTTGAGAATGTTCAGGTGAAATTTTTTTGGAACAACTGCCCATATGCATCTCTGCTTCAGACCTCGCTTGCAAGTCAAAATACTCGAGAGCTTTACCCCAGTTTCCCTCATGTTCAAAGGTGACGATTTGCAAGGACAACTGTACATGTCAGCAGAACCCCAAATTTCAGAATAAAGTACTAGTGTTTTGTGTGTCTGTGCAGCAAGCATGCAGACTATACAGAAAAAGAAAACATTCTACATGCAATTTCGCGCACTGTTCCTTTTTTATATGAAACTCGCCAAAAACACCAGATCGGTACACATTGATGGAAAACATCCAGAAGAAATATGTTATGAATAAGCAGCTGGAGTTCTCTGGTGGGCCCACCCAATGTAATGCTAATGTACAGAGGAAACAAAATTTTCACTTTAAAGTACAATAATATAAACGTAAATCCTGTTTTTAGATATGAATTAGTATCATCAACAGAACACACAACAGAACCAGAAAATAGGGATACCATTAAACTTTCATCAGAAAACTTATGACGATCTATACGACTAGCTTACCTTGTTTGACTGGATAATCCCATACAGACTGTCAGGCTCATTTATTTGGGTGACTGCTGAGACCAGTATTTCAATGTGCTGTGGCAGCTGACATAGGAAAGAAGAATAAGCAATAGATGAAAGAGGAGCTTCTGAAAATAACCATCACATATATTTGTACACAATAATGAAAGGTCATAGGAGTTTTATTGAGTTTCTCGAGAAATGGGTACAGCAAGAAACAGTTGCACTGTCAAAATAAGTTCTCTACTTACCACTTCAAGGAGAGAAAAATCTGGGCTTCCCAACACAAGGCTCTTAAAATGCTCTTCGCACCAGTGCTCCACATACAGAACAGCCGTGAAGTATGAGCCACAAGTCTGATTAAAAAAAACGCAAAACAGATAAGAGAAACATATATATGACGAGAACAGACAATAATCATAGACATCTCCAAGTTTACATTTTTTTTTTTTTGTGGGGAGGGGTGGGGGAGGGGGAGAGGGAGAGAGAGAGACTAACGATGGCCGACTTAGCAACCAAAAGATAATCGATGGGAAGCCAATAAACCTGATACGAAAATATTACAAGAGTTAGAAGAGAACCAGGAGCAAAGACATTGGATAACTATTTGCATCTACTTCCACTAGTACACGCTGATTTCCATAATTACCTTTTGCTTAATAGAAAATTACGGTTCATAATAATCTAAATAGCAGACATGAATGGCAGCCAAAAAATGACCAGAACTCTCGAAAGTCTTTAAACTAAATGATAAAGCTCAGTGAACAAAAAGGTATTAAATTTTAAACTTGGATCCGTGTGCCAAAGGAAAATTATAATCACTTTTTAACATAGGAAAAAGAAAGTATTCCAAGTTGCAAGCAAAAAGAAGATAAACGACATGCGTGTACGAATGCATCAAAAGGCGTAAGAAGCAAGATAGTATAAAGATCGGTAAATAACCCATAGAAGAATGCATACAGCTACAATGAAAACGGTATTTAGTCCCAAAAGTAATAGTCAATCAATAATGTCTTAATTTACGAGACAGTTGGTAATGCCGTCTTGCTAACTAAAAGACTTTCCGGCTCCCAATGTTAGAATGCGCACTAGAAACATAATTGACTGTTAAGAAAGCAAATGTAGATTTCACACATAGCGTATCCAGTATCCTTCTGATAATGGAAACAAGGGAAATCTTCAAATGCACAGCAACTTTTTCAGCTTTTGTATAAATGCAGGAAAGGAAAGTCCGTACCTTGTCCCACATGGATGTTGATGCCACGAGTTCAGTTGATGTTGCAGTGAGATCCTTTAGTGGCGTCGAACGGGATCTTGGGTTATAACTGGAAGTCTTGGCAAACTGTAGAATCATTTTGTCTATCTCTTGGTTAAGCCAAACGATGTCATTTACGTGAAACCACATTGATAACATATGACTAGTTGCCACAGACATGTGTGTGTAGAGAGAGGGAGAGAGGGTGGGGTAGCAACGAAAACTACCCACTAAAATTTTTCATAAATCAAACCAGGTTTTTCGCTAGTGCTGCTAAGTGTCACCCACTAAAAGAATAACGTAAAAGCTACTCTCACCCAAACATTTTCCAGGGCTGTAGGCTTTAATAGTTGCATCGTAAGTATAAATACCCCGAAGCGGAATCCTATTGGTTTCTTCATTAAGATGGCACATACCGCTACCGGGGACATTTCAGTACCACTTCGGATTTTACTGGATGTTAAGTGTAACACACATATATATCCACACACACACAGACATTTATATATGGAGGGCTGATCCACAGCACTGCTGGGAAAAGACCCTTCCCCACCTGACCTAGGACCGTCCACGTTGCTAAACGAACGGTCCAGATTTGAAGAAACATCTTGACCAGCCGCCCGTAAGAGGAGCAGTTGGTACCAAATGCCTGAAATGCCCCTGTTCCTTTTACATAATGCCCATCACGTCCTCCCAGCACCAACCGCCGATAACATTAGCGGTTGGTCGGATGTTACTTTTTTTCAAGGTTCATCTTCTCTTGTTGTTTAGTTTGTCATCTAACAGCTTTCTCCTGTATTGTCATCACATTAAAAAGTTGCTCATTCAAATTCCAATTCCATATCTGAAAGGGAGAAGCACAACTTATGGGAAACTTGGACTTAAAATTGTAAGAGATAGATGGATAATGAAAAACCCAATTTAATTCAATTCATGACTACCACCCGCCATTGCCGCCAATATCACCCACCCACAGCTTACACAACCCACCACCACCCCCATCACCGTGCCAGCAACCCACAACCAGCCCCATCACCGTGGCCACAACCCATGGCAACCCCTGTCACCGTTATTTTCCCCTTTTTGCCTTTTCCTTTTCCCTAACCCCATTTGTCTCTCTCCCCTCTCGTTCTCAATCTGAGAAACTTCTTAAATTAGAACCATTCCGATGTGACTTGCAACATAAGTGATATGGTTAGCTCACTCTTCTCCACATCAATCTTCCATCAGAACTCCTCTCTCCCTTGATTTTCAACAGTTTTCTTAGAAATTCCTCTTCTCTTTGTACCGCCGTACTTCAGATCTTCACTGGAATACAAAAATTTTGACCAGAACAGCCGGTACGACAGGCATTAGCCGGCATTGGGACCCGTACGGAATGCAATCTGATTTGTACCAGCTTAGTGGTAACACGATACATACCAGCCTGCATTGGCCGGTCTGGTATGGTATATGAAACTGCGGTAGCATTGTAAAAGAGCTTACAGGCTCTTCCAACCAGCACCAAATAACAGAATATAGCATCGAACTCCAGAACAAGACCACATAGCAATTAGGAGAAAGTCCAATATATGGGAAATATAATGGAAAAATCAGGTACAACAGAAAATTTGAGCTCTGCAATAGAATCCTAGCACTAGGAGAGCAAGTTGTTAGATATGTCCTATCAGTATGACAACCATATGAACAGAGGCAAACAATACTCCAGAAGTGATATAGAATACTAATAAGATGTTGTAAATCACACCAACCTTCGAACTTTCACGCTTAGATTGTACAGAAGAAGCAGTTATTTCCAGGACATGACATAATCGAAGCTCATTAAGCGCATCCAAAATGACCTTAATTGATTTGATCAACTTATTTGACTCAACAAATATACTTTCTTGCACCTGCTAAACAAACAAACGATGACCGTTAGATTTACGTAATGGGTCTTAAACATATTTACACATTTTATATTGGATCAGCCAGCAGCTCTTTCCCAGTTGAACTACTGTTGGAACACATATAGAGACCCCATGGGAGGGAAGAGAGTGCAGCCCCAAGCCTGCAGATATTTGTGCAATCTCTACTTTTACAAACCTCTGAGAAATTCAAGAAGTTCTAATTTATCCTTAGTCCAATCTGATGGAACTCAATTGTGGACACTTTTTTTGAACGTGGTGATTTAGTTCATACAAACAAAATCTAGTACCAGGTCAGAAGTTTAGAGTTGGAGCTGAAAGTCAGTCACCGAAAAGGAAAATGACATAATTAGATGATCAAAATAAAACTATTTCACTTCCTCATGTTCCCACACACCACCCTAACGTTTAAAGAGTTCGATGAAACAGATAAGGAGCATACAACTCTATGATGGAAGTCCACTGCTTTTATAAGCTAGTATATTATAGTAAACTTAAACATATCTTCTGGAGAATGGGGTTTTCTAGTTGAAGTGGCATTCAATGATTTTTATCTAGCAATTGAATTAAAAGTAGTATGGAAACAATCAATGAATGTATAAAAGAGTGGAGTCTGTAGTCCATTGCAGCAACCACATATAGTCATTGAGGTTCTTGGGACCTTATATGAAAGCCCCTTGAACAAGGACATCTACATAATCAAGGAAACAATTACATACAAATGGGTGGACTTTATTACAGCATTCTTTTGAGTCCTTGACCTCTTAGCAAATCACAAGATTAAAGTGCATAATCAAATTGATTACATTCCAAAAGAGCTACAGTGGAACAGAAATAGTTCCTTACTGATTGTGCTAACCCTATTGGCTTCGCAACTCAAGTAATTTTCTTGTTTTCATTGCACTGCTCAATATACCAAACCTTGCCAAAGCAACTCATTACCTTGCTAACAGCTACCGCAAGTCAATACCAATAACGCCATAAGATTTTTCCCAACGTAGGTGCCACTTCCCACAAATGTAGCTTAAAGTAATAGCTACACTTTCAGGTGAAGTCCGGAAAATAAAGCGTTTTTTTTCTCATAGCTACAGCCTTCAAGAAACAAAAAGATTCAGGTTCATACATATGTAGGAATTTTTATGTAACAAGATTGCTTTATCATCACTATGTTCCTACAATTACCAAGACCCACACAGATATTGCAGAAAAGACACGAGATGAACTCTTACATACAGTCACAAGGAAAAAACAGCGGGAGCGACGAGGGAGCGACTATTTATGTAAGTTAGAAAATATCAGACTGCACAAAAAGGAACCTTCAAGGCGATCAACTTGCAAAGGTCCATGTCCAAAGCCTTCCTGCCTGCTAGATTGACCACAACATTTGGCATTAGAAGCTCCGCAACTTCAGCTTTCATCAAAACAATTTCTTGGCATAATCTGAAATGGAACAAGTTAGTTAGACACAGTGATCAGCAACAAAGGATAAGATTGAAAAGCCTCAATAACTAGCAGCTGTAAGCATGTCACTGGAAGAAGAAAAATGTACCTTAGGACAATATCATCACAATAACCAATAAGTGCATAAACAAGTGGACTGATCCATCTCTCAAAGGTTTTGTCACCAGTGTCCCATATATTAGACTTCTCCAAAGAAATTGCTTCAGCTGATAATGACACTAAACAAGTCACTTTCTTAAAGTAATCATAAAATTTTGAAGCCAAAGAAAATCATGCTCATTTTTTAGTGGTCCAATAATAAAAAATCAGCATCAACAGATGCAAAAAGAAGGCAGTAGCTATTAGTTGCAGAAACTGTGCTAGATGAAAATTCTATAAGTCCTATCAAAACTCTCAAGTATGAAAAATATTTGCATAGAGAGGAATTGGAATTGTGGATAACCCATCTAGCATGTTTGCCAGAATTTGAGTTTTATTAACTCCATCATAAAACTTTTGGATTTTACAACCCATGTATGTGAAGATACATCCACTATTACTTTGTAGGGGAGCAACTAAACCCCTGATGTAAACCCATGTTAAATTGATTAAGAAGTATGCTATTTAGTGTCCCTACATGTTCAGTAGTGTTGTCACTTCATGTCTGGGCTAAATTTGAGTCTTAGTTGCACAAAGCGGGGGTGGGGGCGGGTGCGGGAGCGGGGGCGGGGGCGGGGAAGCGTAAGCACCAAGAAGAATCTGAGGTTGGGAGCGGCTTAAATAAATAAACGCGTAAAGAGTTTTATCATTTGTTTAGCATAGTTTACCTAGATAGCAACAACAAACAAGGAGACTTTAAGGACTTGAAGGAGGAGAGAAACAAGGAATTGAGTTGAAAAGAGCTTGATTTTCATGTATTCTATCACTTGTTCCATGCATCTCTATCAGCTAGCGGGATCGAGTTCCCATCTTAGCTTGGGACGAGATCCCATGGAGCTCCTAACTTGGGATCGCAAAAGCGAGTTTCCGAGAGAGAAACGTCACCATATTTGGAGTTTCCTGCAACTAAGGTTTGAGTCAACTGTCTTGAACCAACTTTTGTGATAGCTGTTGGCCATGTAGTATCATTTCAGATTCCTTATTCATCTTGATGAAGCAACAGGCTGGAGAATAGATGCCTCTGAGCTTATGAAGCAATTCGAAGCCGTTAAGTCCAAAGGCATTACTGTTAGGGCCTTGGTTGTAGTAAGTCTGGTTAACCATACAGGCGGACAAATATGGAGTAGTCTTCAGAAAATTAATTCAGTACAGTTTTTAAACAGCAGAACATCGAAAGGCAAAGTTAAGGAACCCTTTCTTGGTAGACTGCGAATGGCATGGGTTCTCTGGAAGACGAAACGATTTGGGTTTTGATCTCCTATGAGACAAACCACGTATTGTAGCACCAGCACAATTAGAATCATACCATCAGTAATCACAACACTAGATCCATGCAGCCTCAATCCGTCCACAAGGAGAACCCAATCTCGAACCACCATAAAAGAACTTCAAACATAATGCCATCACCAAAATCAGCCCCAATTTCAGGTTAACTGATTCTGTTGGCAAATGTTGGGGGTTTTTTCTTTTAATTGTTCAGCGGGATGTGAGCGTGAGGATGATGCTGGTGCTGCTCGTGGATTTGATTACTATAGTGGTGGAGTAACGACCGGGTCCACAGCCCCTTAAAAGATCTAGCAAAGTAAGTACTTCTAAGATCATAGGAAAGGTCTTATAAGATCAATCGCATACTATCCCACACGTTATTTGTAATATCACACTCCCCTCCTTATACCTCCGCGTCCTCGCTAAGGCTCGATCACACATAGCCCAAAATCTTACTCTCTAGTCAATCTGGGTATACCCCCAACCATCCTCTTTATGTGGGATATACTGAGGCTTGCCTTCGTTTTCCCCAACCATCCGCAACCCGACTAGATAGCTCATCCTGAACTTTTGAGAGTCGCCTCTAATACCATTTGTAACGACCCAATCTACGGCCCTACCACAGGGCAATACCTCCATCAAAAGGCTTAGCCAAATAGGTACTTATGAGTTGATGGACAGGGTCTCACAAGGCCAATCACAGATCATCCCACATCCGACGTGGGATATCACAATAAAGGTTGAGGGAAACAAAGGCAAATCCCAGGTATATCCGATGTCAGAGGATAGTTGAGGTAACGAAAGGTGAGATGGGTGTATCCCTCATGGGCTAGAGTGGAAGATTCTGGGCTATCTTTGATTGAGCCTTACTGAGTACATTAAGGCATAAGGAGGGGACATTGTGATATCCCACATCGGATGTAGGATAGTATGAGATTGCCCTTATAAGAACTTGCCTATGATCTTAGAAGTACCTAATTGGCTAGCCCTTTTCAGGATGGCATTGCCCACTAGTGGGGTCGTGAACCAGGTTGTTTATAGATGGCATCAGAATCGACTCTCAAAAGCTCGAGCTGAGCTATCCAGTTGAGTTGCTGAAGGTGGGACACGTACGCAGACTCAAATTGAACTGATCCAGTTGGGCTGCTAGTATTAACCAACAATGCTAGAGAGGGAGATTTTGGACTATTCTGTGACTAAGGTTAAGATTGGACCTTAGCAGGGACGATAAGGCACAAGGAGGGGAGATTGTGATATCCAACATTTTGATGTTGGATGTTTTGTGATTGGTCTCATAAGACTCGCCCATGAACTCATACGTACCTACTTGGCTAGCCCTTTTGAGGGAGGCATTACCTTGTGGTGGAGCCATGGACCAAGTCGTTACAGATGGTTACGTGATATCCCACATCTGATGTAGGACAATTTGTGATTGGCCTAGACCCTACCTATGAACTTATGGTACCTAATTGGCTAGCCCTTTGGAGGGAGACATTGCCGTGGTGGGGAGGTGGACCGGTTCGTTACAAATCTTTATTTTTTGGAATTTGATTGGTGGCATGGTGGGATGGGGTTGGTTGAGATGGCCATGACATTGCATAGAGGGAATTTAGTGGTTTCGTGGATATGATGAAGTTCAGTTGTTGAGGGTTTTGGTGGTGGTGGTGGTGGTGACGGTTTGAGATAATTCAGTTTCAGGAAGGGTGTAGGGATAGAGACACTGAGAGTGAGTGAAAAAGGAAAAGCGAGGGTTTTTTTATGAAATTTAGTTCTTGACTTGAAAGGTCAATTTTGCACGACAAGCAATATTTAAGATAAGGGTCTGGATATGGCCCCACCTGGTCCTAAAGATGAGTTTTGGAAAAGGAGAAATTTTAACCCCCTTATACAACAAATTATAAAACAACACTGTGCAAATCTATTGAAACATAGATGTAGTATTGTGAGATAATAAAACGTTCATTACTTTAGTATTTTATTGCTCAGATATTTCTCAATGCTAAAATAAGGTCAAAAGTAACTGCACACATAGAAGCTTTTCACTTTCCAGTAAAATTTGACAGAATATGCCACATAAAAAACAAGACGTGCATTCTGTTAATTATGTTAGCACTCAACAAGTCATGAAATAGAAGTTCAGAGGTGAGAAACAAACAAATGAACTGCAAGTTGTCATATACTACCTTTAAACTTTCTTTCTAGATCCAGTAGGGACTTCTGCACTAGCTCTGAATTAACACCTTTGGAATGAACCTACAAACATTTATAAATGCAAATCATCAGAACCACGGGGGCATCCTTGCTGGAAAGCACCAGACAATCTAAACTGAAGGTGCTAACAGCATATCGTATAGGCATACTAAGTTTGTTATGTATAGGCTAACATTCCAATAATGAGTTGGGTCATGGAGTCAGTCAAGTCTAAACAAATCTATGTGGAGGCTTCCAGCACTGAATAACTACAGCTTACCCCAGATCAAGGTGCTGAAATTCAACTAATGTGACCACGAACTAACAACAATCTAGAAATACAATTAACTATGCCAAAACAAAGATCCTTCTCCTAGTGCAAAGACAGTAGAAGAACGAAAGGGTATTACCTCTAAAAGAGACCTCTCATAAGAATCAAATGATTGTAAAGCTCGTTGACCCCTTTCAGTTGAAAGTATTCCCTGGTTAAGAAAAGTACTAATATAATTTAAGAGAGTAAAGCTCGCGCTAACAATTGGGAATCATAACAGACAGATAAACCTACAGATTTAGCTGAAATTATGAATTAACCCTTTAGGAAGAGGCATGTATAAAAAATGTTTCACATATATACTCATATGTAAAATCACAACCCCAAACAGTAAATACAGGGTTTTCTGCACACGTACTGACAACATCCCACACTACCATGGTACTGCAGCAGCCTGCACGATTCAAGGATACTGGAACTGTAGTGTGGTAGCCGAATAGATGCATCAAGTAATGATTGGGAGTATTTGAGCTTTTCTATTTTTCAGGGCCAAGAGCAGATCAGTCAAATGGTGGATATCTGATGTTGTTAGATTTCACACGTGCCTTATGACGTTGTAGGAGTTTTTGATATGATCAATATTTTGACTTTGACCACCATGCAGAAGATCAAATTTCGAGGGTTCTAATACTCCAGAAAGCACACATAATTTTACGCCTTAAAAACAACCTGTGCAATAACTGCAAACTTCTTGTTATAGATAACATATATAAGTCAGCCGCTCAACTGAAACGGTTTTGAACTTTTGTACCGCTTAATTCATGAGGTGGATCAGTGTTTTTATACCTGTAAATTTCGCACCATTGCCAGCACTCTAACCATACTACAGGCATTAATGTTCTAGGGAGTGAGGTGTTTTCCTGGGGTTGTTCCTGAGATCATCCCTGTTGTGGTGGAGGATAATGGTCTTGTCTTTGCCTGGAATGAACATTCGGAGATGGAGGTAAGTCTCATAAAGCTGTCTCCAAGCTATGGAGGAGGTTGCTGTCTCTATGGCCTCATCTCCCCTTCCATATAACCTGGAGGGTTACCTTGAAGAGGTGGTCCTGAAAACTACTCAGAAAGGAAAACGGAAGATGGATGAATCTGAAGTTGTCAGGGAAGGTGGCAGTAGGGATGGGCAGGTTTTGTCCACACTGAAGTTTGATGTGGAAGCGGTGGATCGAGCTAAAGATGAAACCCCCGCAGTCAAGGTGGTTGTTGTTTGAGCCGGATCCAAATAAAGAAGTTGAGGTGGCTGGCGAGATGCTTTGTGGAGGTACTAGTTGTCATGCTTAGTCCAGCAGGAGGTTTTGGCGTATCCAGGGGTTTAACAGAAGCGTATTCGTGCATAGCTCCTGGTGAGCATTCGGGATGCTACGATGCCAAGAGTTGTGATTCTGCGAGGGCTTTGGGTCGGTGTTCCCATCTGATGTCATGGGGTTGCGCTGTTCTGCCTACGTAGGATATGATGGTTCGGCCTGCTAGTCTTTCCTTTATGGGTTGGTGGCCGGTGAATGTCGAAAGGGTGGCACTGTCTGTTTGTTGATTCTGCTAGTTCCTGTTTGTACAGGGGGTTTTGGTAGATCTTAATTGCTTCCTAGGGCTTCGCTGGGTTTGGGGAAAGGTCGTCAGGGCATTGTAAACGCAATGTATGAGACCATGCATGGGAGCTTAAGGTATGAACATTCACTCTGCAACCATGGAGGGTAATCCTCTCTAAATAGGAATCCTGTTGCTCCCTCCTATTAAGATTGTGTCTGAACCTTAGTTGCACAAAGCGGGAGCGGGGGCGGGGAAGCGTAAGCACCAAGAAGAATCTGAGGTTGGGAGCGGCTTGAATAAATAAATGCGTAAAGAGTATTATCATTTGTTTAGCATAGTTTACATAGATAGCAACAATAGACAAGGAGACTTTAAGGACTTGAAGGAAGAGAGAAACAAGGAATTGAGTTGAAAAGAGCTTGATTCTCATGTATTCTATCACTTGTTCCATACATCTCTATCCAGCTAGCGGGATCGAGTTCCCATCTTAGCTTGGGACGAGATCCCATGGAGCTCCTAACTTGGGATCGCAAAAGCGAGTTTCCGAGAGAGAAACGTCACCATATTAGGAGTTTCCTGCAACTAGGGTCTGAACAGCGGTGAGGCTATGCAAAATTTTAGTAGAAAAAACTTCCATCAGGAAACATGGGTTCATCAAATTCGACTTCTACAAACTCACCCATAAAGCTTGACATGTCATATCAATTATCTGGACGGAATCATCCATCAGATACTTCTTCAAAAGCCGCATAACATCAATTAGAAGTTCTTCGGATATGCCAGTTTCCAAATTATAACAAATCTCGGATGCATTGTCAGAATTTAGCGGTCGACAGACATGTATGCGACTAGATTCTCCAGGAAGATGGAAAACGACACGATGTGGATCTCCTATACCAACCTGCAGTCAAAATAAAAAAACCATCATTCTTCACTCGACTTCGACAAGGTAGGACTACGTAAAACATAAAAAGAAAGGAGGAACAAATACAAGGTGATACCCTGGATACAAAATCAGACACCAGATCTCCAATTTTAGTTTCGCTATCCGAACTGCACTTGTGGACTAGAGTCCAAACCGCATGTACAATTTCATGTTCAGACTGCGAATATGCATCTCCAAAGATATTTACTGCATTCTCCTCTCCACGGCAACCCATGAATAATTTCCTGTGTAATGCTATGAGACTGCAAAAGGGATTTACCACTTGTCATATCCTATTCTTTTAGAGGTAAAACGACTAAACTTTGTTAAGAAGGTGTTAGGGATTGATTTTGGAGTGGTCAAACCTGCTTTAAACAGGTTTGTTGAGTGTTTGGCAAAAAAAAAAGTGTTTGACACACTCCCTCAAAAACAGAAAAAGCGTTTAAAACCAGTTTTGGTATTTCATGTTTTAAACACTTTTGGAGAAACAGTTTTGACCAAGAAAAGTACTAAATTACCATCACGTTATTTACAAAAGGGCATTGAATACCCTTTTAAGACCATTCATTTAAGGCTCACTGATTTTTTGGGGAAGAGAGCTATTCATACAAATTTTTATCTTGGTTCTTTACACTACTTTCAAACTTATTTGTAGGTGAGTTGAATTTTTTCACTAATCATTCTGATATATATTTTAGGGGATATGATGATGCAAAAAGGGTAAGAGTGTTAACCACAAAATGTAGTTTGTTTACAAATTTATAGAATCCTTATTTTCTCACATTAAAACTGTTTCATTTTACCCAAACACTTTATACAACTTTTTAATAAGAGTTTTTGCAACTTTTGCCAATCTGTCACTGATTCTCCGTAAATTTGATTTAAACTGTTTTGAAATTTGTTTCCGTTTTAATTAAAGAACTGTTGTCTAAGGTCAATTACAAACAAGTTCTAAGAATTTGATGATCCCAACAGTGCGTAAAATTACTAAAACTGGGTCTTAGGGTAATAAACTAACTCTGAGCTGACCACAAGCTAAATCATCTAAAATGGACAGAATATGACATTTCATAATAAGGGATGAAGAAAAGGACAAGGAAAAGGAAGTGGTGAAAGAGGTAATTAAGGGTTGGAGTTAAAAGTTGGAAAAGAAGCTCATTAGATGCTTTCCAATGTATACTTTGCAAGCTTTGTACCCAACTCGTCACTTAAAGCTTATAGTCGCAACATATGCATATGAGTGAGGCATTGTCCTGTGGTGGGGCCGTGGACCGAGTCGTTACAGATGGTATCAAAACCGACTCTCGAAAGCTTGGGCTGGGCTATCTAGCCTGGTTGCCAATGGTTGGGGGAAACAAAGGCAAGCCCGTGTACATCCCATATCAAGAAGGAGAAGGGGTCTTACCGGCGACCCACTGCGGCGTGCGCCGTACGCTTGCTTCCAGAGAAGAAGGAGGAGTCGATGTTCTGTGTCGATGTTCTTATGTTCTGACTTTTGACTTTTTGACATTAGTTTTGTTATATTATTTAAGGACCCCAATTGTTAAGTTATTACATAAACCAACCCAGTATTTCAAAGAAATAAAAGTGATACCACATAAAAACTTTATTATGTTCAGTTCTACAATTTTAATATTTATAAAACAACTCATTAAACTTAACAAATTCTTACTAATTTGGTTGAAAGCTTTAAAATTTACAAAAGAACCCATTAAACTTAAAAACTCACTACTTTGGTTGGAATATTAATATCTTTTCACATATATCAAACACATATATTATGATTATTAAGATTTAAATTGTTTAAAAATTAAATACTAAGTATACATAATTAAAAAAATATTTATAAAATATGTCTTATCCGCCGCACCCGTATCCTAAATTTTTTTTAAAATGCCGTATCCGCACCCGTGTCATATCCGCACCCACACCCGTGTCCGTGCTACTTAGATCCCCAGTAGTCGCTTCAGTTGCAGAAAACTTCCCGGAGTTGTCGGCTGGCTTGGCGGCGGCGAGGGATGCGACCGGAGAATCCATGGCTCCGGTGAGGAGCTGAGAAAAAGAGCGGCAATTGGAGTCGGGGTAGTGGTCGGAGAAGAAGTTGGAGACCAGGGTCATGGGGCCGGGGCACAAGCCGTGTCCGCCGGCGAAGAGGGTCTCGAAGGGGGAGGGAGGATGGAGGTGACGGAGAAGACGGCTGAGAAGCCATGAGGCCGGCGGATTTCAGGCTGTGACGGAGCATGGGAGGTTGTTGGGGGCGGTAGGTGGAACATGAAGAGGCGCTCCAACAGCTGCGGCAATGTTGTTGACGGGAAAGAGGAAGAAACATGGGGTGGGTCCCATTCGTTTTAGTCCAAACCCATCAGGATTAATTCTATACCACCCCCCCCCCCCCGGTACAAAATTATCCCACTCTAGTGGGATAAAACATGTCTAACGGATACTATATCCAACCTTTAAATCCGCAGCCAAACGCCGGATAGGATTTTTTTTATCCTACCCAGAGCCCTTATCCTTATCGCCAAACACAGCCTTAAGGTGTGTCATTCATACTTTGGCAAGTGTTCAGCAACTGCTTGTCATGTATAGCAAAGTTATACTTAATGGTTAACTATGGGCATGCCAAAGAAGGATAGGACAAAGGGTATTTCTAAGAAGTGAAAGCATCAGATAAATGTTCAATAACGACATGGCAGCTTCACGTGAAGTGTCCACTTTTCTTGCAAAATTAGCAAGTTATATGAAGAGGAGAGAAACAAAAGAAAAGCACCTGCACAAAAGTAATCTTGGCGGAAGGTAGCAAGATCTCCTCACGAACTGCAAACGAATACCGTTCCGAAAAAATTGTACACAACAGAATAATGCAAATTAATGAGCACAGTAACCAAGTTTAGGTACAATTTTACTATAAACGAAAAGGAAAAAAACAAATTTATAAAGTTATGCTCTAAACGTACTACATGTAAAAGCTGCACCTACCTTTAGTAAGTGGTCTCTTGGGGAGTAGTCTTTAACTAATTCCTGATGGACCTTCCGAACAGCATCAAATGTTTCAAGTTCAGAGAAAGGTTCCAGTTCCTGGCACAGGGTAGTTGCATGAATTAAGAGCAAAGCCTCCCAAGAAGCAATTAACTAATAAGCACAACTGAAGTCATAGAAACTTGTAAAGTCAAGAAGGTCGCTGAAACATACAATGATGTAGTCACGCAGAAACGGAGCAGAATCCAAAATAAGCTGGTGGATCAGTTTTAGAACTTGAGATGATAGGGTATTAGAAAGTTCACCATTAGATTCAGAGGGTTTGCAACACGCAACCAACTTTGATACCAAAAACTGGAGTGAAAAATAAGCGAAGTAAGCACGTGAGGAAATTAAGGCACAAAAAAAATAAGCAGTTCAAAAAAAAAGAATGGTATCATGAGAGAAGATATGAACCTAGAGTTGTTCACCTAGCACGCTAGTGGTTTCTTTTGAAGGGTTTCTTCATAAGCAGTTAAAAAAAGAAGAATGATATCATGAGAGAAGATATGAACCTGAAGTTGTTCACCTAGCACGCTAGTGGTTTCTTTTGAAGGGTTACTTCTAAATACACTGAGCAACGTTGAAATTACACAACAACATTGGTCTTGCAAAGCATGACAACTGATGAACTGCCCGACCAAGTTGAAAAGGTAACTGCAAAAGTGCAGGCATTAGTTTTCAAATCATATAACTTCAATCTGCTACTGATGTAACACCACCGTGCAACATCTGCTCTATTTTGACAAGTATCATGTATACAAGAAAGTCATACATATTACCTAACTTATGCGCATCAAAAATATAGTGGAGAAATTTAGGCTCTGATACACGACTCTTGACTTTTGTGAAAGTGCTGTTCTTTTCTCTCCCACCTTCCCAATAGAAAAAAGTGGGACCTGTGATTGGCACAACAAAAACCTCACAGGGAAGCTAACATTTGTCTAATGCATAAGTTATATGTTCAATGTGAACTCCAGATCATCTACGGTTGCTGAGATATAGCATCCCTGTGCGGACTCCTTGTGCAGTCTGTCATTATCAGGTCCAATGATCAAGGGATGCCATACTACACCTTTGAATTTCAGGAGTACAGAGGAACCTGTTTGCTAAACAACCCATCTAAAAGTTACAGTCCAGAAAGTAAGACTCCTAACATGTGTCCCACCACATGTGCTAGACAACCTGATACCCCAATCAGGGAGCTCTTTCTTATATTTGTCAACAAGGACAACACCCCCCACCCCGCAAAAAAATAAGGCAAGCAACGACAAACGAATCAAGATAATTAGAGATAGTGAGAGCCAAGTCAATCTTACCAGGCTTCAAATTGATTCATCGAAATTATGCAGCTATACAAAGCTGCCCAACCTACATCTCGTTTGACCCAAATTTTAAGTACTTCAAGTGAAAAGCATAGAGATATCACCATAGTTTGCCCAAGTACAGACCAACTGACACAACTTCTGAGAATGCTCATGAGAAAGCTATAACAATTCGAGACCGACAAAAGCACAAAAGAGATCACATGGTTGCTCTGGGATACAGTTTCAACCATTCTGGTTTAATGATGGCATGTTCCATTATGAGCTCTATAGCCAAGTCCAAAACAACTTACTTGAAAGTGCTAGAAACGGCAGCTCTATGACCAATAACATTAATGAGAACCTCAATTCCAGCCAACCGGTTGCATTTGTGCCGATAATGAGTAGCTGCTGTAATTTTGTAATGCATTTCAACTATAAACTGCATATAATCAACAGCAGACAAAATATGCACAGTGAATAGACCAAGTCTAACAGAAATCTGCAGGGAGATGTAGAATAAGATACTACAAATAAAAAGTTTCATGATATCAGAAAGTGCAGAATCACCATAAAAACTCTATCTGGGCGGAAAATGTTAATTTTGTCGATCACACCAAAGTTTCCAGGACGATGCTCACTACAAGAAACAGCAAGAAAGCACTTAATAAATTATCACTGCCATGGAAACAAATCGAAAATTGAAACGTATGGAGAAGGCATTGCACATTTCCAAAAACCCGTCGACAACTGTTTGAATAGCACTGCCAACTGTATCCCTGGAAAAAAAAGGGAGAACAGGGTCCGATGCACAAGAAGCAAGAGACAAGATGTGGCTGACAATCGAAACCTGCAATTTTGGGGGGGGTTAAAACAGAAATAATTTATACCATAAACAAGTAGAAAATCAAAATGTAAGTGTCAAATTTGCTCAGATTTGGACCACATGCACAGGTTTAAAGCAATTTCAGAAAACGGCATCAATGGACCTGTACATTTTGGTTTTCAAGGAAACTCAAATCACGATTTAGCCAAAAATCAACAAGTTTCTATGTCAATATCAGCAAATACTTTGCCATCTTCTTCATGAAGTTTAAAAAGAAGAGAACAAATGAGGGGCATGGGCAGTACAAAATAAGACATGCACTTGAAATACAGTAATTGGCTAAATTAGCGGGAAAGGAAAATCAACAGAAAATGCAGCACAAATACATAAAGAAGAGCATATGAGGACCAACCAGCCTCTTCCTATACCAAGTAAGAGAAATTAGCTAAAGGTGCCACAGATGTAGGGGCACACTCAGTTACACCTCAGTTATCCAGACATGACGCGTCGAAAAAATCATCAAGGACAAAAAGGATCAAATCACATCTTCCAAGGATTTCCCCCAGCCCAAATATTAGATGGACTCGGTATGAGTGCCAAGTTGGGATACACGTCTAACTGCTGGATTCATATAATTTCCAAGATCAAAAATACAGGGACACGGCAAAATTTTCATGACCAATATTTCTTATTCACAACTAGGGGGTGAGAGGTTGATTTTACAGCGAGCTTCTCTCGATTTACACATCCTATGCCTTTGTCAAGGTGTCAAAAGCCAGGCATGTATATGTAATGCATTTTGAAGTCTACATAACATAGAAAATCAACTTATAGTATTAGATACATAGAGATAAAAAAAAAGTAGTTAGCTTTGTAGAAAATACATGACTTTCATACCCTAGAACAAAACAATAGAGCTACTAGATACCAGCTGCAAAAAATTACTTTGGAGTAGATTTGGGGTCAAAACAAGTTTATATTCAAAAAATGACTGCACAGTTATAAGCAAATAGCTAAATAAAAAGAAAGAAAACTCAAATTGCTGAAAAACGTGACTTTTAGTTCCGTCTACGTGGCATCGGAAAGTTTCATCGATCTCCAAGACCATGTTTACAATGAGAAAAAATTTAGAATAAGGAAAAAACAAGATATGGTTCATATGAAGGAGAAGTATCCATCTCAACTAAATTTAAGAATATTATTGAGATGATAGCAAATGCACCCCCGATAATTTTACTTAAAGACGTACTAACTACTTCTCTGACATAGATAAGACACCTAAACTATGAGCTAGTAATTACTCCAACATCCCACTCCACTCAAATTGGTGCACAGAAACCTCCAATGCCCAGCTTGCACCGAAAGGGGTAAAATACGAATGGCAGACATTGAAAGTCCCTTAAGCGGACTCAGAATTGACATTAACGGTAACTAAAAAATTTCTTGTAAAAAAAATCTCTTCAGCTTCCTTTAAACGCTGCACTGTTACTGGCAACTTTCTGTCAAAATCTGTCCTGATCAAGCACTTTGAGAAGTCCATGTCGCACTAAGAGTGGAACGTTCGCATAAATGAACAAGGTAAATGAAGGGCACATTCTAAATGAAAGACATGCAAAAGCAAATGGACCTGAAACTGATGCACTAAAGAGAAATCCTAGTCTCGTAAAATATCAGGGGGTCATCACGATATTCCACGAGCTTGGGATCAACATGGCCCTAACTGGATTATGGATATCACCCATGATAATTATGAGCTTGGCATTTACGATTTGACTTATGAGCTAACTACACCCTGGAAAGAAGACCCTCTCCATTTCCTCTAGAACAAAAGAAATAAATGAAAATATCCAGTGATAATCATGCCTAAACACACGGAGTACGTAAAATTAACTGGTTCAGAGATAGATGATTCATTTCTCCAAAAGTCAACCGTGGAAACTTAACAACCTTCTGACATTAGTCTACCTCATTCACTCATAAAATTAAAAGCAAAAGACTTATTTTAATATGAGAGAGGGTGCGAACCATCTTTTCTTTATCAGTTTGTCTCGTTCATTCTCGGATATCTCAGCAACACTCAAAATTGAACTCTGAATTGTCGCTGCTCCATATTTATTACTGGACCTTTTACTGCAATGCAGTGCCATGCAAACTGAAAAGATTGGCACAAAGTGATTTTTCACCAAAGTTGCCGAAGGCTGACAAGCAACCTGAGAGCAGAAAAGCGTATCAGCTAAAACAGCAAACAAACATGTAAGATAATTTAAGTTCTTAGAAAACAAGATGAGAATATATAGCATGAATCCTGTTCCCATTTCGAATACACAATACGAAGATAGTGTAATTAGACCTTGTTAATGACGCATCTTTGACATATCCATGTTCTACTGTAGCTGTTGGATTGAGTGGCAATCTAGTTTAGGTGTCCGTATTAGTATCTACCCTCATGGGTAATTATGTCCAGGTGGGTTTGTGTATGACACGATACACAACCTAGACATTTCATATCTTGCTTTCTTGCATCCTTTCTAACAGTAACCCTAAATTTTTCAACGTGGTCTCACAGCTCCTGATCAGATAGGGAGGAGGTGGTTGCCAGCGTCGGGCTGATGTCAACTCTCCGGCTTGCCGATGTTAGCCCCTGTACACATATTGCCTAAATCATGATACAAGATTATTTTTGGATTTCTTGTACAGAATTATGATGTATGGTATCATCGATACAGGACTGAAAACTCTTTGATTTACCCTTTGTTTTTTGAATTTCATTAGTTCGATGAGAAATCGCTGGTGCAATTTGGTCATGTGGTAAACCTTCAGTGATCTCAAGCGGTAAACCTTCAGTGATCTCAAGCATATTCAAGGGGATCTACAATTTAGCATTCTTGCTTTTTACGGAATTTGAGATTCAGCTCCATTGTGTATCTATTAATTCTGTGGCATGAACTTGTTTGCAGAGAGCTTGCTGCAGTCACCAGTGGGTAAAGTCCAGATCTGTCATTTTTTTGTTTCTAAATCGATGAAATTTCTAAACATGATGTTTCGGCAGCATTGTTTCTCCATCCACGGTGGCGTCAGAAATTAGAGAAGATGAATCCCCTGTTTGACTATGAATTTACCGCTAAAAATGGCAGTTGTTTTCTTGATTTGTGCTTTGGCCATTGTTTTCTGGAAATTATTTTTAACAAGATTTAGCTGCTTCCTCACATGTACAGGAATACAACTAATGAAATCCTTTCCACCTATGGACATCAGCTATTCAGACTCATTTAGAAACAAAAGTAGGTAACAAACCTCTGAAGTTAAGGGAAACAGGTCGAAGTCAGAATTTCCTACCTTGGCAACCCACTTCAGGTTGGAGATGTCCCCATGCAAAAGTAATGCTGGAAGAAGCCAATGACAACAATATTGCACAAAATTAACAGGTTCCACATTGCAAACAAAAAGATCCCTTGTCTGCAAAGACAACAGCAAATTATATATGAAGTTTTGCTTGTTATACCAGAAAATATATTCACAAGTCCCGAGAACAACCATTACCTCAACAAGTGCAACTAAGCTTACTCCACAAGCAACCCAAAAGAAAAGGATTGGGCCTATAAGTTCTTCCATGTACTGCAAATTTTTTACAGAGACCGCTTTCATAAGAAGATATTTAAAGTGAATACTACCATATCCGTTCAACTTATAAATGTTATCAAGTCCTTAGCCTCATTGAGGCCGAGGGAATTGTACTGCATTTTTAACAAAATGAAAAATAAAATCAACCAAATTACCTTCGATCTTGTAGTATACTGCAGCTTTTTTGATAGATTATCAAGTACTGCACCAACCAGTTCCCTGGAGTGAAAACTATTGTAAATATACCAACAAGGGCTACTAAAATCACTAGAAAGAGTGAAGAGTTCTACCTCTGGCATGGATCAATTGCAGCTACAACACACATCATGAAAACAGCCTGCAGTGCCAGCGGAAATCACTCAAATAGAAATAAACCTACAGTTTCATTAACATGACAATGGCTAAGCAGACAGTATATTACTGAAAGAAAGCTAAACAGGGTAGTCCACCAGGTTTACCATAAATATCGATAGGGAGTAAAGAAACAGACACCACATGGGAGCAGTTGATGTTCACTCAAAATTTGACATCATTAACAATCATCCTTTAGGCATCCCATGATTTACCATTTGTTCCGAAGCCAAAGCGCAAAGACAATGAGAAGTCCTTGGCTGTGCAATCTAACAAGAGGGTGTGTTAATTAAATGACTCTTGCTGTCACGATCAAAAGGTAACAAATCTCAGGTCTAGCATGTTGTCCCCCCTCCCCCAAACTTAATAAACTACCAAATCGGGTAAATCAAGAAGAAGCGGTAAGAGCTATGATGTCTTCCTCAAAACTTTATCTATGTAAAAGAAGTGGCCCAAGACAACATCCTAAGTTCGGTCTTCTGTTCTCTTGTAGTTGCATATTCAGTGCATAGGACTTCCATAGATTTCACTGTTGGCAGTGTGCAACTTCTCTGTTCGCTATCTCTTTCTATATCTAAGGCATGTTAGAAACCTTCCACAGTGGCTTTTTTCAACAATTAACACAAGAAGAAAAAAATGATTGGCACAAATTAACATCTATGAAAATAAATACATTACCTCCAACTCAATTTTTTCGCTGTGCAAAGCAAGATGCATGATGGTAATTATAATTGTTTCCATCAGCGGGCGTGGATGAGGACCAGCAGTCAAAACCTCATTCGCGGTAACAACTTTTTCCTTTGAGGAAACGACCAACTTTATACCAAAATTTGAACTGAAAAGCAGATATAAGATTCGAATCGTAAGAACTTTCTTGTTAGCCACATATGCAAACCAAAAAGCAATCATATCCACTTTATGACAAACTCAAGCATAAATATGGAATAACGCATGAAGTATACGCGAGAAGGCTATAGCATCTGATTAAACTCTTTTTCTGTTTTTTTTTTATATTTGTTAGGTAGCAGAATTGCACCAAAAAGAGCGGCAAGGAGTAGACAAGAAGACATCAAGACCCCAACAGATTTGAATTCCAAAACCGAGGGATGAACATGGCTCACTCCATGACGTAAATGTGCAGCTTAAAAGCACTAGGAGAGAGTAGATCTAACACGTTTCACAGATTTGAATAGCACATAACCCCCAACCACCAAAGTCCAAAACCACAACCTCCAAGGATTAGCAAAAATCCACACACCCAACCACTGAGTGAACCAGCCACCGGACCTAAGCACCAGCAACATCATAATACCACCCTCAACAAGAGTTCACCACCCAGATCTGATGGAAATCCACCTAGAGGACCCAAAATGCTGTTAAATTACCCCCCACCTCCACCCTCAAACCCTCACCCCGGCGCAACCGGAGCATAGAAACCTACACAGCAGGTGTTGTGGCCGAACCACAAGCATGAATCCTCCAGTCTGGTCGTGAAAAGAAAAAAAAAGCATGATTGCCAAGGAAAGGGAGAGATTGTAAAAACAAAGGTAAAACAAGAAACCCTAGGTTTTGGGGAGAAACCTCTCTGTAAGAAAGAGGGTCTCTCGAATGACAAAGGTGACTTTTGCATCCAACAGAAACTATTACATGCTTGTTCCTTTGGTCCCATTTGTTTCTGATATTTTGGCATTTTATAATTTTCACATTTCATAGTAAAACTTTTTTTCCTCTTCTGAAATATGTGAAAGTACAACATCTTCACAGCATCCTTAGAGAGGGTGTCAAATCTCTAATGGCTCCTTTCAAGGTGTTGCATAATGCATTAAACACTATGTTAATCATCAACAAATCCATCCATGATCCAACTTCCATTGGACAATTAAAGACACCTTTGTCAAGAATAGGGCAGCACCTCACAGTGAATATGAGTACAAGATGAGCTGTCAGAACCTCAACATAAATAATGAATGACAACTTGATGATCAAGTCAAGGTAATTGATAGAAGGGAATAGAAAACAGAAGTCGACCATTTTTGTGCTTCAAGAGTACTATTGTAAATGCATGCAACCAGAGAAAGAAAAACATAAAAAAATGAAAAAAGTAATAGGAAGTGGCAAAAAATATAAGATTACATACAGTACTTGTTTAAATTATCAACAAAATCTATGGTATAGCCATTATTAGAACCCACCAAATATCCTGAAAGAGCTCGTCATGACCATCCCATGTTTGGAAAAGAACTCCAATCCGTCTGGCAAGGGAGAATCTAACTCGGTACTCAGGATCTCGAAGCATCATAAGCAGCTTCTCAATCATGATCTACATAGAGATGCAATGGAGCAATCATGGTCTACATAGAGATGCAATGGAGCAATCATGCAATACCATGAGTCAAGATACTACATCAGGGTTAATACAGGTGATTTACAACTTACATGGGAAGATTTACAGAAATCAAGCCAAGCCACAAGGAGAAAAGCAAAAGATATCTTCTGACAATATCTTCTGAACTAAATGTCAAAGACCCAGCCTACAGAATGATCAATGATGACCAGAGGCTAGGACTTTGAAGTTTGAATGCAAAGTCAACCAGATGAGCAACTCATCAACTTCTGAAGGTAAAGGCATGTAAGATGCTAAAGACCAAGATCGTACTCCCTCCGACCCAAATTATTTGATCATGTTTGACTTGCACGCTTATTTAGGATATGAGTCATATTCTATGAGTTTCCCATTTTACCCCGATAGAGAGGGGGGGTGGAGGAAGAAAGTGGGGCCAATAGAGAGAAAATGGGTTGGTGGAGGATTAAATGTGGAGAGAGAAATAGAATTAAAAAAGTCTAAAAAGGGTAAACATGGCAAAACACTTACAGAATCTTACCTGATTTGGAAAGTGATCAAGTTTTTTGGCTTAGCCCAAAAAGGAAATATGATCAATGTTTTTGGGACTGAGGGAGTATCTCTATCCCACAATTAATTACCTGACCAATTTGAGGTGCAAGTACAATAAAGTCGAACATGCAGTCAATCAGCTTAACACGACCAACCCAATCAAATAAATCATTTTGGGCAACTCTATTCACCAGATCCCCGAGAGAGATTAAGCTCTGCAAGTCAAAACCACAGAGTGAGTCAACATGTGCTTGTGAATGTCTCTGTTACAAAATTTGTGAAAGCAAAGAAAAAGGAGAGAGTAGAGGAGAAAAAGAAAGCTGTGATGCTGATTCCCACAAACCAAACATTTAAATTTGACTAGTTAATAAACTTCTTTGCAGCTAGGGTAGGAAGAAATATTTGCAGAAAACAAATAGGAAAGCACGAATATGGCAAAAAGTGGTGCAAGGAGGAAACTATTAGTAACAGTCTCCAAAGAAGGTCAATTCGTTTAAGAATAACAAATGGACTAGTACATGTAAGAGTTGGCCACCACATGCAGGGTACGGAAAGACGGTGTATATGCCCTTTGAAGGCAAAGAAGCCACTTTGTAGACAGTATTGTTTGTTTGGCCATGCAATTGGCTCTGACCCTGCTTGTCAATTTATAGTCTTACCAAACATATTTGACTCTGATCGTCACCTGCATTTCGTGGACACTGGAAACAAAAGGGGATGGAATGTGAGATAGGTTGGAGAATATTCACAAAGGCTGCATACTAGAGAACGTCCTGTTCTCTAGTGTTGTGAAAGGTTAAGGGTCATCTCTTCCCACATCTGAAGTGGGGAAGTTTGTCATTGAATTCTGAGATCTATCTACAAGGAATAAAGAAATCGATTTAGAAAAAGTAGAGGACAATCATGGACTTAATGTTTAGGGCATCCACTACACGCTTAAAATAAAGTGCAATACCCCATTTTGGTCCGGCCAACATAGGGAAGTGGAGGAGGCAGAGTGGACAAATGCCTATGCTTTTGCATGAAATTGCTGCTTTTAGACTTAAACCCACATTTCTCACAATTGGCAACTTGAGCTTCTACCATTAAACAAGCAATAGCCCCAAACTTATACATGTATGTAAATCTCCACAATACCTGTTCAGATACTCTCTTGTTTTCAGACAGAGCAACATCTTTATCCTTAGCAACTGTATCCCGGGATATTAGCGTCTTCAATAAACAACTGATAGCTCCTAGTACATTTAAACATTCGAGCTTAAGATTTGCTCGCTCATCAACCACATTACTTATTGAAATAACCTGCAAAAGGGAGCGCGAGTATTGATATGGAAAGAATATAGCAAGGGAAACATGAAGTCCAGTTACAAGAAGCAGCTTGCAGCTTATTCTTCTAATTAAAAACTCTATGCACTCGGTATCCCATAGATGCAGTACCAAGTCTGAAAATTTCCGGCAAGAGGACCAGTGAGGCTGTTGACAGAGATTGAGTAGAAGGCTTTCCCGCACCTATTGTAAACCAAATATGCAGTTATACAATTAGGTATTCATTGGGGTGTTTAGATTTTCGAAAAACATAACAAGATGCATACAATACCCTTAGATCACTTTCTTTCTCCATGAGGTTGAACAAGATGTCCCATGTAACAGCTGGTAGAACTGAGAAGAAAGTTGAAATTATTAGCATGAGATCCAGCTTCCGATTCACTGCACAAAATGACAGGCCGCTGGGATTTTTCCCTGCTACAGACAACATATCTACATCTTTTGCATCATCGTTCATATCCAACTCCATGTCAACAATCATACTTCTACTGCTATTCAGTGGGTAGAAATCTCGAAACGAGATGTGAGAATTAGACGAGTCTGGTAGGTCTATCTCAGACTGAAGATTTGTTGAGCAACCAGATAATCCTTCAAACAATTCAGCCAGAGCCCTCACGAGCCTCTCAATAGATTGAATAATTGCAGTATAGGGCACAGTGTCTTTCGTATTTTGATCACTCCAATTGCTATAAAAAGGAGAGCTAGTAAAGCTTTCAAAAGAAGCTAAGATGGAGTCTGTGCTATCAAAAATAAAGGTTGTGCCGAAAGAACCGCATCGAATATCATTGCAATAGTTTTCAATAGTGGAAGCAGCACGATCCAACAGAGCTAGCATGCGACAGCCCATCTTGGTGAGGAATGATGAAACTTCTTTTCTTGGCCTGAAAGTATACAATAGTATGTAAATGCAACAACTAACTATAAAGTGTGACATGAAATCAGACGTTCGTGATGGCATGGTATTGAATTGATCCGTGGATTGAAAAAACAGAAATCACACTGAACCCAAAAATCCTGCAACTCGCAAGGAAGGCCACGTTCAACTTTAATATGACCTCTAGCCATTGATTTAATGCATATGTTTAAACGTTGAAGGGTAAAATACAGTAACACCCCCTCAACTTTTGACTCGTGTCAATCACCACCTTAATCATTAACTCGTTTTGAGTAGCCTTGTGAACCAACTCAAAATGAATGTCCATTTAATTAATAGATGACAACCTTTCATTCCACTATTCTGATCGAGAAAGAAGTACTGCCCTCCATTAGAATTCCTTTTTTTACCAGATTCAATGCCAACCGCTCCCTAATAAACACTAATTAGCTTTTTCTGCAAAAGCCTTCCCCAACACCCCTAGTCCCCTGTGCAGAGTCAAGCCAACCACTGCCTGGAAGTGCAGCAACCTAGATCTACAATCCAAAACATAACGACTACCACGGTTTCCACGGCTCTACCAAGCCTCCACCAAAGGAGCAAATGTGGCCTTTACCTTCACCTACAAGGTGAAGCAACAACAAAATTGATGAATGGATCAACTAGTGCTTTTGGTCTGAATATGTCAGCATCAACGTGAAGGTAGTTATCAGTTACCAATGATTGTACCTATGTGAAGAAATCTAGTGCAACTAAATTTTAGGTAAAATAAAATATGCAGAACTGTGAAACTATTCAATTGATCAAGTATTGGAAACTGATGTGAAATTCCAGAGCTTTGGAAGCACAAATAAAATTTGTATAAGATTTTAAAAAGGTAATTGACCAAATGATTGATAAAATTAGCAAAATTTAGATATATAGTGGTTAAGTTGTGTTTCGGAACGATTCAAAAGGTTGGTGCTTCTAATGTGGTGAAGGTATCCAAGCACCACTGATAATCGGTGGTGGCCATGTCATTTCCTGACCGGTGAGGTTCTTGATTGCTAATGTAGTCTTTATTTACTGAAGTTTCATACCAGATCTGCTCCTCTATTCTTGGACTGAAGAGTTAAAAGGAAAAGAAAACAGGAGAGGGAGAGGGGGGGGGGGGGGGGGAGGAGAGAGAGAGAGAGGACTTGCAAAGTGAGCTGCTCGGGAAAGACTGACAAAGATGGCATATCGGAAAAGTAGTAAAGGTTTAGGTAAAAAGTCAAAAGAAGGATACTTTTGTCTTTGAAATGCATTTATGCAGCACATGACAACCAAGTACCACTTTTCCACGCATTTTCTAATTGTTGGTTAACAAAGGAGGCTTATTTGTCCGTGTTTGGTGACCCGAAGGGGGTGTACCCATCAGATAAAATAATTTATGGACTGAGTCGCCGCAACCCAATAGTTGGAGGGGTAATACTGTATTTTACCCAAAATTAGAAGTCATCAAAACATACCTCCACAAACCCAGACAGGAAAGGAGAAAAAAAGCAATTAAACCTTTTGCAGGAAAAAATAGATCTTGTGATTGAGAAAATAGAAACATGACTTGTCGGTAAACAAAACTACACAGATATTTTTCTATGTAGCATTAATATTCCCCTAGCTTTACCGTATCTTTTGTTTCATTTCTTCTGAAATAATCAGAAACACTTTTTTGACTATGGATCTACCACCAGAAATTCAAGGCGTAATCTCAGCATTCAATGTGTATTCCTGAATAATCTCATTTTTCAATTATTCAACCATTTATAATGCAGTTATCTCAAATGTAGGTAAAGCCATAAAAAATACCTTGTGATAGATGAACTGTACATGAAATTCGATAAGAGAGCACATAAGAAGACAACATCTGATAGAAGCATCTTTTCAATCTCCGCGTTGACTGCAGCTTCAAGAATGCAGATTTCTGTATCATGAAGCAGCGGGTCTCTTAATTGCCGTGGAAGACGTACACTTTGATCATAATCAGATTGGGAAACCTAAAAAGTGTAGATGATAACGGAAAGCAAAAAAACAGTCAGAAGTAGAACAAGAGGTGGCCTAATTCCAAATCTTTATTTTCTTTCAGTGTCTTACTCCATTTTTCCCGTGACAGTAAACCTTGCTACTCTCATAAACACCAGAATCTATCAATTACATTACATAAAAGCATGCACCTCAGCCGTTGAACCAGGATTTATTTCAGCAAGGACTTCGACAGAACATTCAAAGAGCAGATGTGAACTTTCATGCTCATGTTCTTCCGCCTGCAAGAACTAGCTATTCAGTTTCATCAAAAGACCCACATCTATGAAATCAAAAAGTTTAATTAGAATAGTGTAAATCAACATATCCACATACCATCACCCGATTCTCAGCAGCTTCAGAGGTTTCTCCAAAGAAGTTTGACGGAGATACTCTTCCCACACAGTAATGCAAAGAAGCACAGCCAGCACAAAGAGCGTAAACAGCTGCCGGCAACAGCATAACCATCCGCTCATTAAACATAATTTTTTCCTACAACATAAGAGTGCATCAACTAGCGCACAAACCTAAACATATTATGCTAAAGAATATATGTTATAATTGCAAAAGATTGGCAGAAAATACATAATGGGGGAATAATATCCCCTCCCCCCACCCCGTCTCTTCAAATTGAACAGCACGATATTAGGTGTTGAGATGAGCTACCAAGCGATGATTATCAAACAAGCGCCTCAAGTAAACAAGCATGTAATCAGCTCACATTTCAGCTACTCGCATTTTCTTAGGTTTTCATGTCGTGGGGGTCTTGTAATTCTTACAATGGTTGTCAGCTAGCTAAGGCGGCCCTCTTCTTACTCCATTATCCATCGATCCTACCCAAGCTTAGGACATGAGAGAGAACCAAAAGCTCTAGTTAGGGTTCTAATAGAAAATTTTAAAGCTCCTCACCGGACTTCAAAACTATCTACAAGAGCAAATATGGATACCTCAGCACCTGGTCAACTAGATAATCTCAGGAGAATGTAAATTAAAAAACGAAAAGCACCCACACATAATCATCAAGAAAAAAGATCTTCCTGCTAACTAGAAAAAAGGTCCAGCTTGACATGTTTCTGAATATATCCAACGAACCTTCCAGTTAAGTAAAGCCAAAACTGTTCTCAGGAGATTTTGTCTAAGATGTAGAGCATCTCGAAGGTCACCCTACACAAACAGAAAGAGAACAGATATGAAATAAGTATGACGGGAGTTGAAGAACCCTGCCATGACATAAGACGATACAAAGGCTCAAGAAAAAAGGTGTAGAATGGGTAAACGAGCAAGACCAAGCCAAGTACCGCGCCATGTCATGAAACATCAAACTGAGCATAATTCCTTATCAGAAGCAAGCTAAAGTATACAGTGCTGGATCTAATCCAACTCACTGAGGTATAACATTTCTTTAGGGGTCTTCTAAATATGCTACAAACTTAAATCAAGTGGACAGAGCCAACAATATCCTAAAAACTGACAAGCCTGAGAAACTTACTTGAGAACCTCTCCTTGCAAAATAACATGAAATGAAGCACAAAAGTGACCTGAGTAGCATCAATGACCACAAGTTAAGAGAGCCCGTTGAATGCACTAATAGCATCTGAATCAACAAGGCAGCTCACTTAAAGATATATTACATAAATCTAGGTTTAGCTTGTAACTGTTACAAATCCAGCATGGAAGAAGATAAAAACAGGACTGTTAAGGAACATCGTGACATTCGAACAAGGGGAATGAATCTTATGCAACATGCGATAAGAGTGGCTACATGATAATTGCCTTTAAGAGTGAATAAATTCGATATTTCTTATCTGGGACACTTACGATTATTTCTAATTTTCGATTAATAAACAGCTAGGAATTTATTAGGTCTCTTAGGTTATTCAAATAGAGTCGTGTTTTAGGATATTTTAGTCATGTCATGTTTCTTGTCATCGATGTAGCTTTAGGGTTTTACTTCCTCATAAATTCCAATGAATCCCCAACGATTAGTAGAGTGGAATATTACTGAATTTGAGCCGTGACCCAATTGGCAATGTCAAGCAACTCACTTCTCAACCCGCTTTGCGCACTCTGGTTCCACATGAAAATCATTCGTAAACTTCATAACGTGCATAATAAGGTGAATATATCTCAACTTCCGAGAAACAAAAATAAATCTCTGATCTTCAAAGAGGTTTACAATGCTTTGGTTGAGCGGTGCCCACCCTTTAAAGAAAGTTGGAGAAGGGATTGTTAGAGGACAGTTGGATAAAAGATTGGGTGCTAGCTGCTCTTAGTATACTAGAGGGCACCTTGAGGCCATTCAGGAGACATTGTTATCTATCAAAAAGGTTCAGAAAAGAAACCTTTACTTTTGGACCTTGCAAAATTTAGTACTTATGGTAAATTCAATTAGTTCATGCATTGTGGGCCTAAGGGTGTTTTCTTGGGACATCCCTCCTTCCTTTCTTGTTACATTCAGTACAGGTTGTCTTATTCTTCTCTTTTCATCACTTTCACCATAACAAAGCGTACATCTTGTATCTTGCACCTCCCTGCAGCCTTTTAGCGGATTGTATTACACATTTGACCAAGTAAAAATAGTCTCTCAGAAAGATGGCATTCTTATTGTACTAGGGGAGCAGAAACATAAAAGAAAAAGAACTAAAGAGAGCAAGAAGAATGGCAACTTTGTTTTTCTTCACTATGGCAGGCACAGTAAGTGAAAAGCAGATGCATCAGAAGGAATAGCAGAATGACTGAAAGCTATCCAATCTGTTGCAAGTATCAGAAACTGAATGGATAGATAGTGACTGTCATTATGTGGTCAACAAACTGTTTGAACTAAAGCTAGGCCCCTGTTGTACCCACACTGTGGATGGAAGGAAAAAAGAACTCTGCAAATATAACCCCTTTCTAAAAGAAACCGATCATCCATTCTTTGTCAAGTGTGCTGCTCGTGGCGGCTTGGAGGCCAGATCCAGAATAATTACGCAATAGATGTCTCAAACGAGCAATCGAGCAATGAGTACAATAAGGACCTTTCTTTCTCCTAGTAGTAGGATGTCCTATAAACCTACCCACTCTCCATATATATACAACAAAGGCAATAACTGTTTGTGTTGCACGCATTTATTGCATTTTCTGTTATAATAATTAAGTCTTTCAAGCATATTCTAAGCTGACAGATTTATACAAGTGAATGCTGGGGAGAAAAGAAGTCGAACATTATTGATGCATAGCTTGATCACAAAATTGAATGCTTGTACATATATGCCCAAGCGACTTTTGCACAGGACCACAGGTGAAGAACTTACAAAGATGGCAAAGTTTTGAATACCCGGAGGTCCCATAGATCTTGGGATATATGTAATGCATTCATTGGATCCTGTAAGACAAAAACCATCAT
This sequence comes from Escallonia herrerae, assembly GCA_033070095.1. Classification (NCBI taxonomy): domain Eukaryota; kingdom Viridiplantae; phylum Streptophyta; class Magnoliopsida; order Escalloniales; family Escalloniaceae; genus Escallonia; species Escallonia herrerae. Next base: position 251,283 of record JAVXUP010000177.1, on the reverse strand, counting down.
ACAGTTCTGAGAAATTAAAACTTAACAGAAAATGTTCCAATAAATGTACAAGAAGCATGACAAGAGCCCTCACGTCCAAAATTATATTTCCAAGGAGGGTCAAAGCTGCATCTGCCTACACATACCAGAAGGACGCACGTTAAATTAGTCTCTTACATAAAAGCTAACCATCTTATACCCGAAACATATTCAGAATTCAATACACTAGTCAAATAAGGAAGCCATGTCAACTCATTTCTGCTAAGTAGCACGGACACGGACACCAACACCGACTGGGAAACTGGACACTACATTTTCCAAAATTTCAGATTTTTGGACACCGCAGGACACCACTGTTCTTATATATTTTTTACATATTTACATATGTATGCCAAGATTTGAAAAAACAAATGTCATATGCTTCACCATTTAATCCAATCTAGCTTTACGTTGAATCAGTATAAGTTTGAGTAGATACTGGACTTTTGAAATGAAAAAATATGTTCCCCTAAGGGTTTTATTTGAATCAAATGGTAAGCCTTTGGAGTTTAGTAGAAATCTGTAAAACTGATGGGGTAAGTATGAAAAAAATCCAAGATTTTTACTGTATATATATTGCAATACTTGTCAGCCAAATACTCTTCATATCCAAACCCAAGAACGGAATTTTCTCTAACCACAACCACAAGCAGAATCGATGGTTAAGGCAAAGTGGTGAAGAGCAGTAGTCCGATGGATCCAGATTGATATGGATCCAGATCAAAATAAAATTTTATTTCATAGACCTGAACGAGATTCAGATGGATATGGATCCAGATCTGGGACATAAAGATACGTTTTTGCTGCCAATAGAAGATCTGAAACATGTTTTCTTTTCCAGATCGAGATCTGCATCTTCGCTTTGTTTTCTTCTTCTTCTTGGCCTCTTCAGGATTTCCGGTGGTGTCCATAAGTGTCTGAAAATAAATTTTAATTAACTAAATATTCACACACCAGAAAGCCACATCCAACACGTGTCTGGCAGTGTCGAAGTCGTGTCGGTGTCCCGGTAGGTGTCAGACACCATACCTTGCCCTCCTAGCAGTGTTGGTGCTTCTTAGCATTTATGCAAGTAACTTCCAAGAAGGGATGAAAGAACCCCAAAGAAAGAAGTAAGAGGGCACTCATCAAAATATTATTTCCACTATAACACGAAAAGATATGATACACATCGTGGACCTGATACAAATATCTGTCTGTAAAGGGTATGAAAATAACGCCAGAGCTGTGCACAAATTTCATAGTAGAACTTACAACTGCTGTGACATTACTGAACATAGGCAGACCACGCATTAGACAGCTCCATATTGTCTGCCAGCCATTGTTCAACTGAATAATTTTTCAAGCAACCATGTCAAAGTCAATCACATCAAGAGGGAAACTCACAAAAACAATAATTCAACAACTCTGCATATGCTATCTGCACTGCTGAGTATCTAAACATGTACTTTGTCATTCTCTGGGAGCACTTTGTTAAAGCAATATATAAGTAATCTATCATCCACGCTATCTCAGACATAGGCTAAAGGTAAGTTGAGCAGTATAATGGACCATTCTCTATGTAATTAGTTGGCAAACACACACTCAAAATTAGAAAGCCATGTCAAAAATGTGACTTGACTTTAATTACGTTGACTCCGCACTAAAAGTTTGACACGTCTACTAGCTCCGTCCCAAAATAATCGATCAGTTTTCCTTTTGGGGTTGTCCCAAAAATTTGCTCACTTTCCAAATTAGGAAAGATTTCGTTGCTGTTTTTCCATTCTCGCCCTTTCTCTTAACTTTTTTTACTCACTTTCTCTCTCCTCATTTACTCACTCCAACCAATCTCCATTTTCTCTCTCCTTTGTTCAGATCAGTCCTCTCCACTTTCAAAATCCACCTCATCCCTCCACAGTACGACCACCATCGTCGTTCTCTCCTCAACCAACTATTGTCCCCGTCTGCTTCGACCATCACCACCTTCATCTTTGACCACCACCATCACCCTGAACTCCTTCAATCACCACCACCTTGTCACTTCCTTCAACCACCACCAATTGCCACCTTGCTCAAGAATCATGATTCAAGAATGGATTTTGCTCTTTTGACTATTTGCTAGATCAAGATATAATTTCTAGATTTAAGTTCCTAAAGATTTTGTTCAAAGTTCTAAGGGGGTCGTAATATTGTGTATGGGGTTGATTGGGGGTGATGATAATGATGGTTGCTGGTGTGATTTGAGGGGGGGAAGGTTTGGTGATATAAGGGGCAAACATTGCCTAAGGCGAGCATAGGCGTTAGACCAGGCAACATGGCGGTGAAGATGGTGATGACAGCGTCGGAGATGTTGATGGTGTTGGTTGTACCTCCATCGTTAAAGATGAAGCCCACCATCAGTTGCCGCTGCACCCACCCCCGATAATTATGCTTATCCAATGAATAATTTTGAAAATTCGGATGGTGATTGATGGATGTCAAAGTTGCAGCAGCTGAGATGTATCTGAGCCAAGAATTGGGTTCTGTTGCTTCATCAACAGTGATGGCTACGGGCAATGACTAGGCAACTACTCGAAGTGCCTAGGTGCACGCTTAAGGTGTTGAGGCGAACACCTAAAGCATGAAGCGAACGGCATAGGCATCGAGGCAGACAGCCTAGGCACTACGGCAAATGTTAGGCGCGTAAAAACACGATGCCATGATTGGATTGGAGATCCTCAACCTGCTCAATATATCTTTCATCAACAAAGACGAGATCTGAACTGGCAAGTTGTTATGATACTACGAAAAACAAGAAACTGTATATATTTAAGCCAGTATTTCTCAAGATCTGGGAGGCTTTCTGGAGAATGGAAATCAAGATTAACATCCGTCTTAATATTGCATCCAGGTTGAGTAAAAAACTCAGAATTGAAACGTTAAAAACCATAATTGGTTTTAAAGTATGAAGCCCACCATAAACAATTTAAATATTGTTCAAGAAGATTGATTACTTCTAATGGACTGCACATAATTGATTCTGGTGGTTTGTAATCTCGTTCTCTGATGAAGTTGCCTGTGGAAGAAGAGAAGGAGAATCGACAAAAGACTTGTGGGCCATCACAACTCTGATATAAAAATTGTCAAAACTTTTAAAAGGGTACAGTAGGCAATACAATGCAATTTGACCATTTTCTTAAAGTTTGTGTAAAGTCAAGGTGAACGATAAATTGGGACAGATGGAATGTTTACATCAAGGGACCAACTCTGTCTCGTGGCAAATGACTAAGATCTCGAATTTTTGGACTAAAATTTGAAAAAACCATGTATGTCGCTAACAAATTACGAAGTGTCAATAAAACGCAATTGTGAGTGTCACTTAAAGGCATGTAGTGTGGAGTAAAGATATCATATTCCATTTACTATTTAAATATAACCGTATTTTCATAAATCATAGCGGTGCAACCCAAATGAGGAATATTTATGCCTTCTTCTGTAGGACCCCAACCCGAGCCCTCAGGGGGACACATGGGTGCCATCCATTGAAGCTTTGAGCTGGTGATTTTACAACTAAGAAAGTCTTCTGACATTTATTGTATATAAGCCTGGAGCCCTAGGGACAGAGCCCTCGGTAATGGAAGCAAACTGGTGAACTGAAGTAGGAGATGAAGTTGGTGAAGGAATGGGACTGTTGAACTTGCGGCCTTTTGGATGTAATTAGGAAGTATAGTTATTGGTACTTCTTTATCTTGGTCCTGTAGCAATTTGCTTAGTTTCTATAATCAGAGCCTTTAGGTGTAGCCCTGGGCTGTCTTTGGTATGTTTTCATCGTTGGAGCCCTTAGGTGTAGCCCAGGGGTGTCCTTAGTATGCAAGTATTTTTCTATTCTTGATGCAAAAAATGACCTACGGAAAAAAATGATTACTTGGAAAATGATGTAAGAAAAGACTTGTTGGCGTCTGCCAGCAGTATTTTTCTAGATAGGAACAGTTTTTCTTCTTTCTTTGATAAGTATCTTATACCAAAGGCAGGCCAACCCCTTGTACCCAAGATGCATAGACAAAAGAGGAACCAAGTAGGCCGCATCCCCAACTCTATCCATCCAACCAAACACAATATGAGATGCCATATGGACATAAATTTTGTTATGCACGTATGACACCTCATTGCTCAGTGTCTATAATCTCCAAAGAAAGAAAATGTTAGGTAGGTTCAAATTTCTAAGGTCACCCATTTAGTTGTGTCACAAATAATTTAGCTTCTATGGACAAACAAGTTGTCCACCGTAGGATGTAGTATTCGTAAACATTAGAATACACCTGCAACGCACATATGCCATTACTAGTATTTCAAGAAGGAAGAAGCTGAGCCTTGGCGGGTTATACAGCACAGCAAAAAGATTCTAGCCACAGCATGAGAGAGAAGCATCAGTTATTTCAATGAATCTTATGCTCGGCAGTGTTCAGGGACACCGAAAGGAAAATGCAAAGTTTGGGAAAATACAATTTATCAAATGGCCCAAAGGGTATGGTTGAACGTGAGATGGGTTTTTCATTCCAAAGACTCTTCCAATTTAACCCAGATCGTATGTGTCTCGCATGCATGACCACTCAAATAAAATGTGGAGTGACTTTGAAGCCATCCTCTTTGGAAGATAATCTTGCACGTCTGACAACTTCCCAAAACTTAAAAACACTACTGAGAAGAAGGAGCTCAGACTTCCTTTGATAAAGATCAGACCAACATTAATGCGACAAAAAAGTGATTAAATTGATTGAACCAAAAGTTACATACAGAAAAGGCCTGATACAACAATGGAGGTGGGGTTAAGTTCATCCAAAGTAACAAGAAAAGCACAGTTTTAGATGGTCTTTCACACTTAAACATAATGATGAACATTAACCTCGAATATGCTAAGTCCGTCGAATGAACCAACAAAAGTTTGTGTCTAGGTGATCTATATAGACTTTTGACAATTTTACCTCAGATGTGCTATTCTAGTCATACTAGCAGTGAAGAATTATGCCAGCGTATCTAGCTATATATGATGGTACTAAATGCATTGATTGTTTTTCACAACTATGGAACTATTTTCTTAAAAAACTAGAAATCTCATTTACTGTGTTACGCCTATGTTTGGATATCCTTTCACTATTTACCAATTCACTACAAATAAACTACTACTCATTTAGAAAAGGAAGCAGCATTCGGAAAACATAGGCTACATTACTGTTTCTTCACTTTTGCAAAACTCGAACTAAGAACAATGAAAAAGCTAAACAAACACAGTAATGAAATCAATGAGCAAAACAGTGTAATGTAGTCATATTGTGGTCCTCAAATATTCGATCTACAAATTTTCCGTAGATTGGAAAGAGCATAAGGACGGATTTTTTATATCACCAAAAGTTAACAATGCACCCAAACAGGCAGTGTCGCAAGCGTGTTGGGGACATGTAAGGTAACAAGTGTTAAATGATTGGCACTTCTCAAGGCCCTTGGAGAAAAAACCTTCATTTTGTAGATAAGTGAGTATTAAGTATATGTAAGCGGGACTAATACAAATCAAGCGCTAGTAAAAGGCAATTTTTATATAGCTGATCTGGGTCCATCAACGTGACAACACGGACAGTCCAGATCGACTTTTTTTTCCATTGCCAGACCACCCCTGTACAGGCGGTTTGTACAAATTTACCTAAATACCTTTATTGCAGAATAATAAATAATATAAGTTCACTACCAACTGCCCCTGCAACAGGCAGTTGGTAGAGAGAGAAAAAAGGGTCTGTATGTGTATGCGTGGGTAGGGGTGGGTGGATGTGTGTGTGTGTGTTGGGGTTGTTGGGGGGGGGGGGGGGGGGGGCGCGCTTGTGTGTGCATGAACTGGTGTGAAGGTTCAGGGGTGTCTTGGGGGGTGAGTGACTGGGGGGAGACGACCGTGTGTGGGTTATGTCGTGCGTGGGTGGGTGTCTATATGTAAGTGTCGTGCGTCCCTGGGTGTGTGGGTCTATGTATGTGGGGGTGTGTTTGGGGGTGGGGGGTGGGGGCAGCGCAATGATGTGCGTATGCGAGAGGGGTTTGTGAGGGTGGAGTGGTGCGGTGGAGTGTGGGTGGGTGGGGAGTGGGAGGTGCGCATGGTGGTGGTGCTGAGCCGTGGGAGAAGGCGGAGCTCTTGTTTCTCCTACGAACAGCCCCTAATAGGGGCAGTTTCTGCTGCTGGAGTAAATTAAATTTGCACAAAAGAGGGGGGTTTGGCAAAATTCAAAAATAGAAATGAGATCTCGGATGTCCATGGCTTGATGTGGACGGCCTCAGATTAGCTAGAATAATTTGAAATTAGCTAAAGCTGGATATGTATAAGCACCCGTAGCTATATACGTACATACATATACAAGTGTGTAATTGTGGTCCAATAACTTCGTTATAACAGTATCATAGCCCGCTAACAATCTAAACCATACAAGCCTGCATGACACTGAGGGTTTCAAATTTTTCTTGTAATTGCTGATGAGTTTACTTCTACTTATTAAAAAAGTTATTTTTTTAACAAACCATCTTTTAAACCAATTAAAATGCTGTGAACTTTAGATATTAAAACCACATACCTCATTTATCGTTGAAGATGACCTTGGTGAATTATCTGCTCCATGAACTGGAAGCAGCAGCACTGAAGAGAGTCCCTGCAAACTCCTTCAGAAGCAGGTGGATGTAAGTAAGAGACTGAAGGGAAGTAGAAGAAAAATAACCAGACTGTCAATAGTATATCGGGCTGCAAGGATTGAACAACACCATGAATACTAGATTGATTAGAACTTGGATGAGCACAAAGAATAATAAATCATATAGAAGTAGAGCTGCACTGATTTGAACCAAGACCCCTGTACAATCACTGAAGATGAAAAAACAGCAAGAGAAGCATACCTCAAAGTCCACAGAAGACCATCATAAGCATGATCCGTGTTAGCATCATTGATTATTCTGCAATAAAATCCCAAAATCCCTTATTTCACCAATTTGGACAATTGTACATATTCTTGCATAGTCCATAGATGTATTTTTTACCATAATCTGGGATAGGTGGCTTATGATTCCGGTTCAAACAATGTAAATAAGATTGCAATCATAGAAATTGTTTCAACACTGTTGAGAAATAGTTATTTCCAGAAGCTTTGTTGGCATCTCCACCCATTAGCAAACAGCTCTATGTTTTGATGCTTAAACAGCAATGAAGCAATCCGTATATGCGACTTAGTTAGCCACACCTATTTAGCCTAGTTGACAGACGTGCTCCACCTCCTATGGTTGACTAAGTAGTTCACACATGAAGGGGGTGCAAGAAGTAAGAATGAGAGAGATAAGATATTAGTAATCTCTTTGACTACTCATGTGAGTAATGCAACCTATAGCACAAGAGAGATGCAGATACACGAGAAACAGAGATAGAGATGATAAGAAACAAACAATGATACAGTTGTCCAGTCACAACACTACCAAGTAGATATTACCTGTCAAAGCTTGCGCATATGCCTTCAAACCAATAGATAAATAGATCCTTATTGATGCGGGTACAATAGCTACGAATAAGACAACAAAAGGCAGCATTCCTGTCATTCAATTCCCTCTATCAAATCAATCAACTCATAGAAGAAAAAGATGTGCATAAGGTTAGATTGACATATAACAAAAACACTCTGCAAAGCTTGTTAAAATTTGTATAATAATCATGTCAGATTGCACAACATAAGAGAACATCACTGGGTTAAAACATGTTGTCAAAATGTTACCATGTAAAAAGATAATATCAATGCAATGAATCCACTAGTCATCAAATTAGTTGCATGTTACTTGCCAATCTCATATTATGATCACAAACTGCTAGCAAGGGTTAGATGAAGTTGACAAGGCCCCAACCAATTAGCAAAGTAAAAACCCTAGAATTTTTCAAGCCCACCAGAAGTGTTTCTTGGGAAGCTTAGGGAGAACTTCAGCACTATCTTCTTCTGGATCAAGATGCAAATTCAACTTGATCAAAGGCCTAAAGTTGAATGTTGAAAATTTTAAAAACTTCTGCTAATAAAACAGATCGCGATGGTAATAAGTATAGAGGTTCCACTGACTGCTGTTTCTCGCAATGATTAATAGTTCTTACTGCTCTGTTCTTCTAGCCTTTTTCTTCAATGAATGGCAAAACTTGGTAGGACTCTAAGGAGTGATAAAGGTAAACTTGTGTATGAATTCTCTTTCTTGTCTGATGGTATCAGAACGAGAGTGTTTTCCTCAAAAGATGAGTGCAGCTGAAGGGGTTAAGTGTATGAACTACGCATGAAAAATACAGGATATAAGACTATGTCCACTGGATGGTGACAACAGGAAGAAGGTGAGACAAGGTTCAGATAGTTTGGATACAGACAAAAAGTTGCCGCTTGCTCTTATAGCTTGAGCTCAGAGCCTCAGACACGGTAAAACAATACATATCGTTCTGTAGCACTTCCCCTCATATGTGAGCCCCCTATCACACGTGAAAAGACAATGAAACTATGGAACGAAAGATGATATAATGCTAAAAAGAGATGTAGTACCATGGGAAGTCACCACTTGTTCTAAAAGTTAAAGCTGCTAGAATAGGCCTACAACATGTATCGCATTGAATGTAACTGTTTAAATCTGCCACTAAGAAATGATAGGGATATACGAAATAGGGGTAACCAAAAAAACATGAAATGACTTGCTTATTACAAATATATCAAGAAGGCAACTATGAATGAAAGGAGAAGGATTTTAGTGTAGCTTATCCAACTAGATTGGCACAAAGGCAAAAAAAAATTTGAGCAGACTGGGGAACGATCATCCTATTGCTTCTTAAAGAATGCATGCAAAATTATATGCAAGCCACAGTCAAACGAGCATGCACGGACAAGCATCTTTAAGTACAAGAAGCATGAGATGCATATAACAGTTATAGCATGTTACGAATTCACTTCAGATTATCCGCTTGTACAATGCGGACAATAGAACTTCAGCAATATAATGATTGCTATCAATAAGAAAAGATAGATAAGAAATTCTGAAACCTCTGTTACGCGCATATAGTCCAATGCACTATTTGCATCAGTGAAGGATCAGATATCCCACCATATATGTGTGCGTGCACGAGTTTGCGCGCATGTTTATGGGTCTGGGTGTGTGTTTATACTGCCTATATAAGTTAGAGACCATGCATGACTAACAATTCAGTTCTTGGTTTTGGAAAAAAAAAAATCAAAATTGGTACAGCATTCAAGTCAATATGTATAGAGGCCAAATACTTTAAATATAAAAACTTACCATAACCAATTTCCAGTCATGAGCCGCTCTTTCATCTGGATAGCAGTGTGCTCCCTCCTGACTCGTTTTTCAGCTAATGGTGCTTTTGTTGTATTAGCACATGCCTGGGGACATAAAATCACCATTGAACTGTGTGTAAGCAGTCTTTACTTTCAAAGGAGCAAAACTTGGAGATATACTGCAGTCTGCACTACCACTATAAATCTATGTGATTCAAATTCACGCCCACAAATATAGCAGAATAGCTACCCGACAAAAAACAAGGGCTGCAAGGTCCACCAGACCACATTGTGAGCTCGTCAAGTTTCCATGCTTATCATCCCTGGTTGTTTCACTCCTGAATATAAGATGCATTCACGTGAAAATCTACAAAAAAGCACTCATATATTTTCAAAGGAATGGAAAGGACAAACAACTTCTTACCAGAGAGCACTGGTGCTGCAAGTATTTGTTTGATCTAGTTCCTTGCTTACTACATCCAAAAGTTGTTCTAACAATGCACGACCATCAGCAGCACCTCTGGTTAATTTAAGTTGTAACTTCGCATACAGAACAAGTGCATCCTGCCAAAGAGAGAAACTAATACATTCTTGAATTCTACAGAAAGAGCCATAGATTGTACATATATCAGGTAAACAACCTTAAGACCACGGTCATGGGTTGTTATCCAACAGCGGAACACAAATTGCTGAACTGCATCATGAATTTCCAAAGATTGGCAACCCAAATTTGGACCATCCCTTAACAAGTAAGTATTGATACACTCAATTAACTTGCGTGAAACCTTTCCCTCATCCCTGAATAAAGCAGGGAAAAAAAACATCATAAAATTACCAACAACTAACAAAACCAAGTTCCAACATCAGAAGCCAAAATTGGCAATGAACAAAGAAATGACAGACTTGTGTTTTTACCTTACACAAGAGAAAATCCCAGCAAAACCCTTGACAATGTCTTCTCGAAGATTATCCGGAAAATCTCCAGGAGGATTTTCAAGAAGGGCATGGAGGGTCAGGATACAACGAAACACCTCCTCTTTGGGATTCAGTTGACCACTATTGTCCACACTCAAGCCCATTTCCACCTTTCCTATGTATAGGAGCACCAAACCTGACAAAACCAAGATGAAAGTAATGACCAAAAGGAATGATGATAATCATGAACAGTAACAATTATCAAGTATAGACCATGATATCTGAAAATGGTACTCACAACAGTACACTCGCTTCCTTATGTGGAACCGGTAATGTCTTACTGCCAGAAGATGCCGGAGAATAATCCCATACTCAGACTGAAAGCTCGGAACATCATTTAAGACATCCCAGATGTGATTAAAAAGCAGTTTAGCGACTGACAGAAGAGGCAAAGTCTTGCCTGCCAGAAGATGATAACAGAAGAAGCAATGACGTCATTTCAAAAATGCTTACCTTACGCTCATTACATCATAGTATTAGATAGAACATTCACATGTTTGACCACTATGCTTGATTTCTAGCAACTTTTCAAAGAAGAGAAAAAGGAAACTTTATCTCACTATTGATGGCGGCTTGGATATTTTCACTTTTTGTTATTTTTCAGGTAACATAGGTCTGTTTGCAGGTTCCACCAAATGAATAGATCAAGACTCCAATAGTACAATGACTACAATCTCTTTTCAAATGTTTGCTCAATGATTTAAAGGAAGATTGAAGAAAAGATCGAGCTTCCATCCACTTATCCCAAATTTAGTAGCTATGGTTTGCTGTTTAAAGGGTATTCTTACACCTCAACCGAGTAATCCTTTACCCTTTGATCAGTGGCGACCAAGGGGGGTCCATGGCCTTCCTTCGTTTTTTTCAAAATGCTTTCTGTGTAATATCCAATAAGTACAAATTTTCTTAACCGTGTTACCCGCCACCCCTCCCATATACGCGGCAAAAAGAGAAACAGACTCAAAATAAATGAAATGGTAAATAGGTAATATTTGCATCTACAGCAATTATAAACATGTCCATATATACACATGTATATGTAATTCCTGTACACATACTAATATCTCGTTTGTGATGTCTATGTTATGTAACTTGTTAGATGGTGTTAGATAGCAGTACAGTTCTTAAATGCATATGTATAGATCCTGGGTCATTGTTCATAAGTTGTAACATGTAACTAATACAGATGAGATTATTTGAAGAGTATCAGGCAAAACTTCATAATTGACATTTTGCCCCACTCTGTTGTGCCTAAGAGCTGGGGATGCAAATACCATTCTGTTTCACCACCTCACTGCATGCAGGTCCATACTTTTTTGGTGAAATAATTCACCATAACCAGCGGCGATACTAATATGTGATCAACAAAATTGAACAGTTTTTGGAATGCCTTTTTAAAGATGCCACTTTAACAGACATCAACAGAGTTTGATCTAGCACATAGTTGGGACAATGCATGGAAAAGTCCAGACTCGATGGCCTAAAGTAAAGAAAAAGTAATGACCATTTATAAGGTGATTAGTGACAAAAATAGTCCTAATGCTTATGTCCAATAGTATTGCATTAAGGCTACTTGATGCAAGACAGTACAAATCGAACGAACACTTACCCAAAAACTTTACATCCTCAGCTCGTTGTACAACAATTCGAAGCGTCTTGGCCAAAATAAGTTTCGGCAAACGCCGTTTGCTCCCAGAAACTTCCAACGACACACATTTAATGAGCAATGTGATAAGAAACGGCCACGTTTCAGCTGCACATACAACAACTCCACCCTCAATTTCATTCCAAAATGTATATGCACAGCAACACAATGCTTCAAAAGAACCAGTGCACAAGCTCATCACAAACATATCAATCTACCGAAATCAACCAGAAGTTTCAAATGTGCATACAAGCATGCGCCTTACTGTGAGGAATCTCGTTAGGTTTAAGCAATGCGGTGTTGTGGCCGACAAATTTGCAAAATGCGATCGACCTTTCACCTTCTAGCCACGCATTCAGCAGTTTAATCCCTTCCTGAATTCATAGATAGAAAAATATATCAAAATTCAAATGTCAAAACGAAACCTAAAATAGCGAACTACGCTTCTGCTGCAGTAGAATACCAAAAAAATTAAGAAATACACAGTCAATCGAATAAGTTTACTTTGATTGTTTGTTCTAACTTAATAGCTAGGTAGCACGGACACGGACACCGCGTTCGACACTGACCGAGACAACGGACACCGCAATTTCAAAAAAACTAGATTTCGGACACCGAGGGCACCGCTGAATTTTTTAATATATTTTTATAATATGTATATATTTATAATATGTATATATTTATAATATATACAGATATATACATCACTTGGAGCAGCTGAATTTTGTTCAAAATGGATGAGAAAGAAAGACAATTACATGAAAGTCTCAACAGTAACAAGAAAGAAGGTTAGTAACAAGAAAGCAGCTGAATGTGTAACATTATCAAGATTAGAGTCTTAACAGTAACAATAGAGAACGAAAAAATCCATTGGACCAAAAGGCATGAAGAAGAGGTCTTATATAGCCAAATGGGTGTGTAAATGAGGAAAAAGACATTGACCTATCTTCCTCTGGACTTGCTTCATCCAAATGTGTAAAAGATCCTAGCCACACTTAAAAGTCGAGTACTCTCCCATCGAGTCGGAATCGAATAAAAAGTTAGGTAGATACGATCCGAACTAAAATAAATGACTAGACGAGACAATTAAACCATTGAACTAAGAAAAGAAAGCAAAGAATCTAAATAAAAAAACAAATTTTCAAATTGATTAGGAACATAAAAATGAATAAGTTTGAAATATTGTATTTTGGCCCCATAAGTGTGGACACTTCTTCGAGAGGTGTCCGACACGATATCCAGTAATTAAAAAATAAATAAATTCAGACACCGTCGGACACGTGTCCGGAGGTACGGGAGATGTCGAGGGGTCGGTAGGTATCAAAGACCATACCTCAACCTATATGTCAGGTGCTTTCTAGCTTAATAGAGTCCAATATGCTTGATGCTTATCTTTTTGTTTTTCTTTTCTCATATTTCCTATATTTTATCGGCTATCGGCTTAAAGATTCATGCATCAAAAAACAAGTATCAAAAAAGAAATTATCGAACAAAACCTAAAATCACATATTACGCTTCTGCTGCCAAGAAAATGGCAGGAAATTGAAGAGAAAAAAACACAGACAATAAACTACAAGATTTAATCCGATTGTTCTGTCTCTCAGTAAGACTAGCTTTTTTTTCTTTTTCTTTTAATTTCATTTTTCCAGCATTTACTCGGCAATCGGAATGAAATAGAGAGGAAGAGGCGGTACTTCTCGAGGTTTGGCTTTATCGGTATCGAGCTTGGAGACGATCTCCTGCACGTCTCTGGAGGTGACTGTGTTCGTCATTTTTGGTTGTTTACGGTCTCAACGGAGTGATGTGAGGAGCTTGAAGAAGATGACTCTGCATGTGTTTGGGGATGAGAGCCAGGGTTTCAGTGCGTGACCTCTGGGTAGACCTGGCAAACGGGTAACCCGGCCGGGTACGGGTAAAATCCGGCCGGGTGCGGGTAAATTCGGGTCGGGTAAATTTTATCCGATTTTTCCCGGGTAGTCTTTTTAGGAATCCGTACCCTACCCAAACGGGTAGGATATTACCCGCGGGTAAATGACCTATTTTTTTATTAATATTTTTTTTTTTATAAACAGATTTTCATTACCTTATTTTGCTAATTAATTATTACCGTTAGCCATATTCTTTTTCCTTTTGTTTCTTTTCCCTTTTTTTGCCAACACATTTCATATTTTTGGTCAATTGCAATTTGCAAGCATCAACTCCCAGTCCGCAAACCCTAACCACAATCCAAAAATAATACAATCAAACGTAAACACATACATAATCACAAGCATAAAGTTCTCCATCTGCAGACCCAAACCCTACCCACAATCCAAAATAAGACAATTAAAATTAACAAAAATACATGATCACATTCGCATGCATGAACTAGAAGATTGACGGCCGTCTGTAGTCGATCTGAGACTGAGAGAGAAGACATCAAAGCGGCGGCGGCAGCGACGGTAGCGGTTGCAGCGGCAGCGCAGGAAGGTTGCACCGGCAGTAGAGTAGAAAGGTCGGGGTGGGCGATCGGCGGTCGCGTTGAAGAGTGAGGGGTCCGAGAAGGTTGATGCCTAGGCTGCCGGAGGTAGATCTCGGTGAAGGGGCTCACAGTCGGCGGTCGATCTCGATCTCTACTGTGAATATGTGATTACTAATTGACTGAGCGAAGAGGGAAGAGCGAAGAGGGAAGAGAGAAAGGGGCGGTTGTAGTGGAGAAGGATGGGGTGGTGGCGCAGAGATGGGGCTGGGGCGGCGACAAAGAAGAATGGGGAAAATATGAAGAGACCAGATGAGAAATGAGAGAGGTTAGGGGATTAGGGCATAAAGAGGATATATATAGTATGAAAAGACGGGTAAACCCGGGTAATCGGTACCCGGACCGACCCGTAAAATACGGTTCGGTTCGGGTACGGGTCTGATTTTCACGGGTAACACATGTGTGTACCCGTACCCGGGATTTTTGACCGGGTACGGGTCTACCCGCGGGTACAGGCAGAATTTTGCCAGGTCTACCTCTGGGCGGTGGCGAAGTGAGAAATGGCGGGAACGAGGGCGGAGAGGGTATTTGGGGAGGGAGTGCTGTGCTGAATAAGCCAAGGCGTGTTTTCTGGAGGTGAGGCCGCGAAGGTGGACCAAGAGGTCCAAGACTAAAGGCTTCGTTTGACAAAAAAAAAAAATTTGATTTTCAGTTTTTAAAAAAAAAAATTTAAGAGCGATTTAAATTTTTTTTTTTACAAAAATAAGCGGGTGTTTGATAACTCAATTTTATTTTGAGTTTTTTTTTATATTTGATAACCTAGTTTTTATTTTGAATTTTTTTTGTGGTTTGCGGTAGCGGTGGTTGGGCTTAGCGGTGGCCAACTATGGAGGTGGCTGGCGGTGGCCGGTGGCTGCCGCCGGAGGTGGCTGCTGGCGGCTGGAGGTGACTGCCGACAGTCGCCGGTGGTGGTCGCCAGCGGCAACCTCCTACGACTGTCGGCAAGCCGCCGACGGTGGTCACCTAAGGTAGTTGCCGGCGGTAGACTGTGGCTGCCGACGGTGGGAGGGTGTTGGTGGTGGTCTCAAAAAAAACCAGTTTTTGGAGTTTTTTTTTTCTTCTACAGTTTAAAAATTGGTTTTTTAAATTGGAGAAGGAAAAAAATGGTTACCAAATGCGCTTTTTTTTTTCAATTTCCAAAACTGAAAAAATATTGAGCGTCAAACGGGGCCTAAGAACTGGAGTTGACGGGCGGAAGGAATTTCTTTTCCTTCGGAGAAAGTAAATATTTGTCGCTAAAGAGGGCACATGTTTTGAAGTGACAAATTTATTGTTTGGGCAACGAAGCTAAACCATTCTTTTTAACAGAGTATACTCCCATTGCTTTTTGCTGAAAAAACTAATTCAATTGCTTACATGAAAAAATTATAAAAAAAACAATCACATCAATGAATTCGATGCATGTGTAGTAAACCGTAGTTGTTGTTCTTATAGATTTGGTTTTTTTTTTTTTTTGGGAAGGGGTGGGGGGAAGGCCTCTCGCTTCTTCTTCTTTTCATATTTTTTCTTAAGTAAACTTAGTCGTCGCGTTTGTAAGTTGGGGTGGGGTGGGAGGGAAGGAGTCTCGCTTCTTCCTTTTTAAAAAAAAAAAAACAAAATTGTAGCATAAAGAAAGTTGGGCATTTCGGAGGGGTGATTAGGATATACAAACAAATAATTATGACCTGAGCATCCGGTTATGGCTAAGTAGTACGCACATTAATTGGCTTCACATAAGGAATGGGTGACGATCACTTTTTAGACTTGATCCATGAGTTGTTTGTAATCAAAATAATAGGTGCAAATTCATGAAAGTGGTTGTGCATTCGTAGTCAATGTCACAACATCTTTTGGCATCCACCTCAATGCACAGCTTGGATAGCCTAGAGGTGTCAAATAGGCCGGGCGGCCAACGGGCTGGCCCGACCCGGCCCCCTTTCTGGCCAGGCCCGTTCATGAATAGTGCTGGCCCGGCCTTTTAGGGCTTAGGGCCTGGGCCTGGGCCAGGCCTGCATTTCCCAAAAAAAAGCCCGGGCCCGGCCCGAAAAAGGCCAGGGTTTGGCCCGGTTCAGGCCCGGGCTTGGCCCGGTTCTGCCTGAGAAACCTTTTGTCCATCCAACGGTGAAGGCTCCTGCCCCTGCCCCAGTAAAGGCTCCTGCTCATGCCCGAGTGAAGGGTCCTGCTCCAGTAAAGGCTCCAGCCCATGCACCAGAGAAACCTTTTGTCCATCCACCAGTGAAGGCTCCTGTTAAATGATATATGCACATTTTGTGCTGAGTCTTTTTCTCTTATTCATTTTTATTATTCTAAACTTATCCACATAATATTTTTTTGTAGGTTACATCCATTGCAGAGGAAACTGACCCAGAGGTAACTTGAGCATTAACTTTTCAGTTAAGGAAGAATTATCCCTTTGATCTAGTATCTTATGTATGCTTCTACCCTAAATATACATTTGTCCATGATGATATTGCGTTCGACTTTTATATGCATGGAGGTTTACAAAGTTATCACGTGATTGCACGACTGCATTTAACAATGTGTCACCTATACGCGAGTCCTACCAGGAAAATATGAGTTAGCACTATACATCTAACACTACCATAGACCTAGTAATGACAGAAGTCTTGTGCACTGGGCCAGTTAGCACTATACATCTAACACTCCCATAGACCTAGTAATGACAGAAGTCTTGTGCACTGGGCCAGTTAGCACTATACATCTAACACTCCCATAGACCTAGTAATGATAGAAGTCTTGTGCACTGGGCCGTCATTTTCTTTTTGGGCAGGAGTTAGCAACTAAATTGATTGATTGCCCAACTTCGTTTCTTTGTTCTTCTTGTAGCACACCAAATCCTCACTCAAGGCTCCTGTACATGCCCCTTCGAAGGCTCCTACTCATCCACCAGAGAGTTCTCATGTCCATGCCCCAGCAAAGGTTCCTTGCCATGCACCAGAAAAGTCTCATGTCTACCCCTAGAGTTGTCAAAGGGCCGGGCTTGGGCCGGCCCAGCCCAAGCCCATCGGGCCTGCTGTGGGACCGGGCCGGGGCCGGGCCAGTGGGGCTACCAACCGGGCGGGGCCGGGCTGGGCCTGCCGAAGGCAAACCTAGGCCCAGTCCAGGCCCTGGCCCTAGGCCCAATATCTAGGGCCGGGCTTGGGCCGGGCCCGGGCCCTTTTTTTTTTTTTTCTTGTTATTCAATTTTAAATTTCATCTCTAGGCAATGTTCACAATTTAACGAACCTAATCTTTATCCTTTTATTTCATTATAAGTAATATACATATATATGTATGTATGTATATACATATTTATTTGTTAGCCATTATATTTTTTATTATATGTTAAACATTTTCATACTCTTCTTGGTGAGCTTTATTAATAAAATCTTAACACATAACAATTTATATAGAAAAATAATAAATGTATTCATAGGCCCTCCTCCTTTTATCCGGGCTTGGGACCGGCTGCTTGTAAACAAACAGGCGAAGTTACCTATTTTTTTATATATACGAAAAAATATATATCTTGCTTGTAAAAATTTATTTTATATATATGAAAAAAAAAGTATATTTTGTGAAAAAATTTATTCTTAAAACTCTAACAATCAAAATAATAATGCATGTCTATCCAAAATATCAGCAATCAAAGATCAAGAAATCTGCAACGTCAACCAAAAGGATCAAAAGAGGAAAATAAAAACAAATTACCTAATCATCCAGAAGTACTTCAATATCCGAGTCACTGCTCTTCCTATCATCAATCGGTTTATCTTGCTCGCGGTATTTCGCATCAAGATAATCCTTCCAACATACACATAGCTCGAGCGACTCGGGGTTAAGACGACTCCTCCTGTCATCCAAAACCCTCCCGCTGGCTGAAAATGCCGACTCTGAAGCAACCGTGGAGGCTTGCACTGGCAGTACATCCCGTGCAATTTGGGATAAAGTTTTATACATGTTTTGATTTTGTTTCCAAAAATTTAACAAATTAAAATTAACCTGTTCTTGCCTTGATAAATCAGAATAATGATCAGTATTTGCATATACACCAATCTCATTAAAAGAGGAAAAAGTATACGAACCTGCCGAATTAGAAGTACCTTCACCTGGTAGTTGTCTTGCTACTAGATGTTCAAAGCCCTGAAGGTATGGCGCATAATACCTCTCAACAGTGGATGATGATGTAGCTCGCCCGCGCACGTCAGCAGAATTACGATAGACGTTGAACAAGTCCTCAAACCTCTTGCTCACTTTTGCTGTGAATGCGGTTGTCTCCTCTGCTGTGTAGCACATTAATTTCGATATCTCTTGTATCGAGGCGTTCACGCCATGCAACTTTAACCTAGGATCTAAACAAGTAGCCACAGTAAAAATAGCAGGCAGTTTACTCCAATATTTATTAAATTTTTGATCCATCACTTTTACTATTTCCTTAAAGGGTCCTATATATCTCCATTTTGTTAACATTGTAGCCATCTTCAGAATTTCTATTACAGCGAGAGGAGAGGTGGGATAGTACGTACCAGACAATAAATTGGTAGACGTGTAGAATACCTCCAAAAATTCAGCTAGGTATGTGGCCATCTGCCATTCCTCTTGAGTTGGCAAGCCGGCTGGGAACTGGGTTAGTAGAAAATGCGTATAGACTTCTCGGTATGCCAGAATGTGTAAAAGCATGTGGTATGTAGAGTTCCACCTGTGGACCACATCTGTAACTGCTCTCCTGCGAGGCATATTATATTGAACACACAACGTTTTAAATTGTTGTGTTCTCGGACTCGAGCTATTAACATACGCTGTCATACCCCTCATTTTGAGAAGAATATCTCCTGCAGCAGCTAAACCATCTTGAACAATTAAATTAATAATGTGACAAACACAGCGAACATGAAATAATTCACCATTAAGTACAGGTTGAAGCGTCTCCTTTAAAGCTGCAACAGCAACTTTATTATTAGAAGCATTATCAAAACTAACACTCATAATCTTATCCTTAATTTTAAATGTGGTGCATGCTTTTAATATAAGAATAGCAATGTTCATTCCATCGTGCGGATAAGGGAAGTGCTCGAAAGCGATGATTCTCTTGTGCATAACCCAATCTGCATCAATCCAATGAGCGGTCACACAAGAATAACTAACAAAAGTATAAGGAGATTGCCAAATATCAGAAGTAAGACTAACTTTACCGTCAAATTTATCGAAATAATCGATAAGGCGTGCTTTAGCAGCATTGTACTGTCGGAGTGCATCGGATCTAGTTGTGTTTCTATGAACCTTTTTGTACAAAGGTTGAACGTATGTGTTCATATATCTAGAGTGCTTAGGATTATCGGCAAAAGAAAAGGCTTGTTCATCATGAATAACAAATTCAGCGAGACCGTCTCTTTGCTCTCGCTGATTATAAACAAATAACTTACCGTCAAAAGATAACTGCGTTTGGGTAGGTTCGACGTGGCCTTGTCGAGGTGCACACAGAGGGTAATGCCTGTTAAGATGTCCATTACCACTACCAGACGAAAATAATTTAGCGCAGTACTTACATCGAGCTTTTCGGATGCCGTCCACCGTAACTACATCGAAATGATTCCAACACTCGGCTTTCTTTTTTTCCCCTTTTGGACTTCTGGCTCATTACCGGAGGCATTGCTCGGCCCTTCTTCATCATGACCAGGCATAGGGTTGAGATTATGCCACGGAGTAGTAGCTTCGCCAACCGAGCTGCGTCCTTGACTATAATGCGGGGGGTCTTCATCAGGCGTGTATTCAAAATCTGGAATGTTTTGATTGAACTCCCAATTGGCTTGGGTATCTATCATACAGCCTGTACTCATTCGTCCAGGAACGAATGGTTGTGTTGGTGCTTGGATTGGTGTTTGTGATGGCCGTGGCGCTGGCGCTTGTGCTGGTGGTGGTGCTTGCGATGATGATGATGTTTTTCGTGATGACGATGCACGCCTCATTTTCTTCAATAATCCAGCCATATTTCACGCTAAACTTTGTAAGAGTAACTAAATACACAAGTATAAGAGTAGTAATAAGAAATAACAATTAAAAGAATGAACGAGTAACAAATATTAGAGAGTTAGTAATTAAAAAGAATTTAACAAGACTAGTAATTAATAAACAAGAGTACTAATTAGTAAATACTAGTAGTAATTAGCAAGAGTAGTAATTGGAGAGGAAAATAGTAGCAAAGCTTGTAGAAATATAGAATGTTTAGGTAAGAGAGAGTAAGAAGATTGGTGTGAAAAATTAGAGAGAAATGGTGTGAATTTATAGATTTTAGAAACTTCACAAAAGACCAAAATACCCCTACAAACTATCCGTTTATAGTTGTTGGGGAGGGTAAGAGTGTAAAGGAGTTAAAAAATATAAGTTAGACTAAAATACCCCCCAAACTAGCCGTTATATTGCTGTTGGGGGGGTAAAAGTGGAATTTTGGAAAAGGGGTGGAAGAAAGGGGGGAAAAGCAAAAAATTCAAACAAGTGGTGGGGCCAAAACCGGGCCAGACCCGGGCCGCAGACCGGGCCAGACCCGGGCCAGAACCGGGCCGCAGACCGGGCCAGACCCGGGCCGACTTCGGGCCGGGCCAAACCCGGGCCGGGCCGGGCTTTTTCGCAGAATCTGAAGGCCTGGTCCAGGCCCAGGCCCCAAGCCCGCTTGTGCTGGGCCGCTACTGTTCATGGACGGGGCCGGGCCAGCCCGGGCCATAACCGGGCCGGGTCGGGCCAGCCCGCGGGGCGCCCGGCCCGTTTGACAACTCTATCTACCCCCCTAAGAAGGCTCCTGTCCATGCACCAGAACATTCTCATGTTTGTCCACCATCGAAGGCACCTGCACATTTTTAAAACCCTTACCTTGAATAACAAGGAAAATGCCAAAAAAATTAAAAAAAAATTTTGGGCCCGGGCTCGGCCCAAGCCCGGCCCTAAATGTTGGGCCTAGGGCCTGGGCTTGGACCGGGCCCAGATATCCCCAGAATCAGGCCCTGCCCGTTTTGTAGCCCCTTGGCCCGGGCCATAGCCGATTTGCTGGAGGCCCGATGGGCTTGGGCTGGCCCAAGCCCCGCCCATTTGACACCTCTAAGATAGCCCCATCCTTAGCCAGGCTGAAGCCATCATGAACTGCCCATAGTTTAGCCGCAAGGTTAGATTTCTCTTCGTAGAATTCTCTCTCATGTTCCATACTTGCAACCAAAAATTGATTGGTAGAATTCTTTCTATACAAGCGACCGTTAAGCCACTGCTCAAATGGACTCGGTGTTCAGCTTCGATGCTTGGCATGGTAATCGGCAACCTCACTGCTGAGTAGAGCTGTCAATGGGCCAGGCTTGGACCAGTCCAGCCCGGGCCCAGCGGGCCAGACATGAAAACAGGTCGAGACCGGGCCAGATGGGTTGGAAACCAAGCCGGGCCAGGCCGAAGGAGGGGGTATCTAGGCCCAGTCCAATCCCTGGCCCTAGGCCCAATATTTAGGGCCATGCCCACGCCCAACTATTTTTTTTTTCAAAAATTCTTGTTATTCAAAGTGAATTGCGGTTTACTATTATTTAAGCAAATTGTAATATAGTATTATAACTAGGATTATGTAAATAGAGTATAAGATTTATACATGTAGTAATATATGTGTATGCAAGCAACTAAAAATGCCTAGAAGCCTAGACACGCCCACACACACACACACACACACACACACACACACATATATATATATGTGTGTGTGTGTGTGTGTGTGTGTGTGTAGACAAAAATATTTCTAACATTCAAACGAAGTGATCAAACCTTGTCAACGGGAATATAAATCCTTGATTCTTAGTTTATACACTACAAGAAATAAGGTTTTTGGCGACGGGAAAATCCGTCGCTAAAAGCTTTAATTCTGTCGCTAAAAGTCTTTCGTATAAAAGCCCGTAGCTAAAAGTTTTGCGATGGAATTTGAAAATCCGTCATCTAATTTTGAACTTTCAGCGACATATTTGTTTATAAATTAGCGATGAAAATTCTGTCGCTAATTATATTTTACGTATTTTATTATTTTTTTGTAAAAATAATTTAATCGATAAATATTTAGCGACGGAACATAATTTTTAGGGACGGAATATTTCATCACTAAATGAGATTTTTAACGACGGAATATTCCGTCGCCAAAATTTTAGAATTAAGTACACTTTTACCAACGGAATTAATCCGTCGCTTAATGCCAAAACCTGTAATAAAAAAATCAATCATCAACAATATTACACAATCCCCAAGACACAGACAACTATATATAATCAACTTTAAAAAATATTTATTATAATAAAAAATAACATGTACAAGTCAGAAACCGGATACAGCCAGTTAGGGGAGGGGAAAAGAGTACAAGTCGAGCAGGGGACAAGCTGGGACCGGGCGGGGGGGGGGGGACAAGCTGGGAGGGCACGAGAAGGGGCTCATTAGGAGTTGTCAAGTCCTGGATCTAGATCCTGCTGATCCGGGGCCTGCTCGGCATGTCTAGTAGCAGTGCCCTGCTGATCCTGTTCCCTGATCATCCTCAACACCACCGTAGCAATACGCCGGAGCTCCTCCTCGTCCAACGGACGCGAAGAAGCCGGTGTCTGCGAAGGGGCAGCAGAGGGTGGGGACGCTCCTATCACGGCACAAGCAGGCTGATTGACGACCTCCGGCGTATCCAGTCATCGCTTCAACTCCCCAGTACTCGCACCCGTACTAGTGGACGCTGATGGCTGTCCGGACTGCTGCTCGGACCCCTTAAGTTGTTCATACGAAGCCTGCAAAAATAGTGATTTAAAGATATGTTAGGGCATTAATTAATGCAACAAACATTGAATATAGAAAGACAAATAATTAACAACTTAAACAAATTGACTTACATCAATCCGCCGGGTAATATCTAAAATATAGTCGCCCGCCCGGTGCGCCTCGTCCTTGTCCTTCTTCAGCACGTGCGTCTGATTATACGTCAGAGCTACAATCTCATCCTCCTCCAGATCTGGGTGCTCGACCCCATTCATGTGTCAGATGACGTCGTGTGCCACCGACCCCCCGTGTGCATCGGATCTCTGTTATGTCTGTTCTCGACCCCGCTCTTACTCTTAATGTCCTAGCTTGGATCCGCAACCCAGTGATTTATCATCTGCCCCCATACAGTCGGAGATATCCAATGTGGGGGATATCTCTTCATCTCCGTTATCGGGCACCATTGGGCAGCATCTTCTTCGGCCGGTGCCGGGCGTTGCGGAGCCATCGGCGGTAATTCTTGCCGATGTAAGCAAAGAAGGCCTGTCGCCCCAGTGCCTGCTGATTAGGCGAGTCAAACGTGAACCCCTCTTGCAAGGCATTCAATAATACAAATTAATTTAAATACTAAATTCTAATTAAACAACTACTATCACAGAAAAAAATAGTTCACCGTACCAACCACTCCTCCCATAGGGACTCCCTCGTATCGGCATCCCAGTCCTTCCAGTACATGCATGGCTCGAAGAATCGTCCCTTCATAAGAACGCTGATCTTTGTCCTCGCCTAATTCTTTAGGATCCTACCAAAGAAGTAATAGATAAATTAATACAGTTTAAATATAAATTAACATCACAAAAATTCATATATAATGTGATTTTTTTATTTACTGGCCCTCATGGGTAAGCGTAACTCTCTGTTTACACTGGGGGTCGATGCGTACCCCGCGTGTCGGGCCACAGCCTCTTTGAGATCCTACAAAACACCGACATTAATACAGTTCAAACATAATTTAAATATAAGGCTACCGAAAATTAGCTAGACACCATTATCTACTATACCTAAGGTAAAACTCACAGAAGAAGAAGAATCAACCCTTGTGTGGGAAGAATCGGCGTCGAGCTGGGGCTGGAGCTAGGGCCCCGTCTGCTGTACACGAGCACTCTGTGCCCTGTCATCAGTGGGCAATGACGAGGTGGGACCCACCGGGGAGGAGGCAGCTCGGCGTCCACCTCGGCCATGAATAGCCCGTATTCTATCCATATTTGATTTCATATAGATAAATTGCAAAGACATTAACACATTAAAAAAATAATTTGGCATAAATCATCATCAACACTATATATATGAACGGAGTATAAAAATATAATATGAACCAAGTTCTAAAATGTTACTACATTTTTTCCGTGATGTTACGACATTACAAGTTAATCATTCAGTTTGGGAATCATCATCATCTTCATCACTGGACTCGTCATCCTCTTCATCTTCTAGTTTATCCTCTTCATCAGGAGACTCAGTCACATCATCTTCAACATATTTCACGTCTTCCACGTCATCATCTACGATTATTCTCCTATATGAAGTGTTGTTGGAAGAGGAAGATCGTCCTCCTCGTTATTCACCTCAACAGGTAACAAGACAGGTGGTCGGTCGACTTGAAAGGTGTCTAGCTCACTATCATATGTCACGGGTAATTTATTGGACTTGATAACTGTATACCAATGAGATTTGGGATTGGTGACATCCTCCGCGTAAAAGACTTGTGCAGCTTGATTAGCAAACACAAAGGGCTCGTCTGATGCAAGTCTTAACTTGACATTGACATCTACAATCCCTTGAAAGCTAACACAGATTCCTCTACTACATGTGATATCGAACCATGTACACTTGAAATCTACCAGGCGGTTTTTGGAAGCCAAATATGCTAGCTCAACAATCTCATATAGCTCTCTATAAAAATCCATGCAATTTTCGGCATAACAGTCACCGTTGACCAAGACTTCACTGTTTTGGGTTTGTTTTGTTCGGTCATCATCTTTTACGTTAAACCTAAACCCATTGATGATATAACCTCCATGACAGGATGCTTGTTTGTTAGGGCCTTGAGCTAGTAATTTCAAGTAGGAGGCATTAGTCTATCCATTGACTGAACCTCTTATAGTTGACGGTAAAAATTAAAGATAAATCGGTATACTAATTGGCCACATAACTGTATATAATACATAATATAATTTCGTTAAAGACTTACACGCCTTCTGAATCACTGTACAAATTGTGATTTTCGATGAGATTCAAGTTTAGCAGGATCAGTGATTAAAGATTCTGTATCGAACTCACTGCAAACCAATATAGTTGACTCGCTTATCACACATTTTTAATTATGTACAACAATTTTTTGAACTAAATCACATTAACTTACTCAACGAATGTTGAAACTTCATCACAATTTAGAAGGACATATATTGTTGTAGCACTGTACTCTTCATCCGTTAGCCATCGAGTATACGTTCGGCCGAATGGACTACCTGACTGCTTGAATATTAATAATTGGCCTTCCAAATTTGTGCTTGATCCGGGGTCATTTCGGCCTAATTGATTTAACTTTGTGATGCCAATGAAATTGGGTTCGTACCTACGTGGAGGTGCCACAAAGGCTACAGTCTGTGTCAGCTTCCAAGTATACAAAGTGAGAGACAGTGAGGGCGGAGTAAGGGCAGAGAGCAAGGCTCCCCAGATAGGCCGTGAGGAGTGGCAGTGCTGTGGAGATAAGGCTGAAACGAACAGGGCCGACAGTCGACAGTCCATGTCAGGGTCCGAGTCGTGGTCCAATGCTACGGTCCAAAGTTATGTTTCTCTTACTAGAATCCAAGAGCTCCCAAAAATCTAAAGTGAGAAAGTGATTTTTGAGAAATGAATCAGAAGTCCCTTTTTGAGTCATAAAGCCCACTATTTATAGAAAACAGTGTGCCTATGTCATCAAGTGCCATGTGTCGTCCCCTGGGAGTGACACGTCACCAGGGGGTCCAAAAATGTCAGTTCCCAAATTCACGTTGCCTGCCCCACACAACGTCGCTCTACCTATCTGAGAAGACTCACCATACCGCAGTAACATGATCAGAGTAAGCTTGTTGCCCCAGCCACCGATCCAAGCCCCTACTGAATCCCACAAGCGTCAAGAGACGCGAAGAGAACCTGACAGCAGTGAGGGTTGCCCCTGTAGCCAACTACCAGGCGGACTAGGCGCGATGCCCTCTGAGGACCTGCTCCCGTCCCGGGGTGACCCGGGGGTCATTACCCTGGTGGTGTCAACGATCAATGGTAACATGAGTGGACATACTTGTAGCTCAATGCTCAGAGTCCGTGGTGAGGGGTCCTCGTGCCGGAGCCCCTCGTGATTGTGACAGCGATGGCTTTAAGATTGTGAGCCCATCCCGTGGTGGCGATGACTATAAGGTTGTGAGTTCATCCTGCTGCGAGGGGTCCTCGTGTCCGAGCACTACGAACGGAGCCCCCCGGAAGCATGTAACATGATTATGGCACATGGGCACAGTGCCTACAGCACGAGACATTGATTGTGGCGCATGGGCGCGATGCCAACGACATGAGACAATACCTAGTGCTGGGGGCACATGCTATGAAAGTGGCGCACGGGCGCAGTGACGAACATCGCGGAGAGAATACCTAGTGCCATGGGCACATGTCATGGAAGTGGCGTACGGGCGCGGTGACGAACGTCGCGGAAATATACCTGGTGCCGGGGCATATGTTATGGAAGTGGCGCATGGGCGCGGCGACGAACGTCGCAGAGACAATACTTGGTGCCGGGGCACATGTCATGAGAATGACGCATGGGCGCGGCGACGAACGTCGCGGAGCAATACTTGGTGTCGGGGGCAAGTATCATGACAATGGTGCACGGGCGCAGCGATGAACGTCGCAGAACAATACTTGGTGTCAGGGGCACGTTTCATGACAATGGCGTAGGGGCGCAGGCGACAAACGTCGTGGGGATATACTTGGTGGTGGGCACGTATCATGATGATGGTGCACGGGCGCAACGACAAACGTCGTAGAGCATTACTTGGTGCCGGCACACGTATCATGACGATGGCGCGGCGACGACCGTCGAGAAGCAATACTTGGCACCGAGGCACGTATCATGATAATAGCGCACATGCGCGACGACGAACATCACGGAGACGGCGCACTGGCACGTGTCGGGTGTCCCGAAGATGGGATGTGAGTTGAGTGTGCCTGTCATAACAAAATAATGAATGCAACATGTAGTAATGACAAAATTGGGAGTGATGGTATGCGGTCATCGGCGACGGGTCATTCAGTGGTAGCGCGTGACTTTGGGCGATGGGCATTGCTGGAGCGATGAGCGGTCATCGGCGATGAACATCGGACGTCGTGAGGTTGATGTAAGATGGACATCGCGAGGTTAATGTACGAACGTCCGTAAGGTGATGCACGACGAACGTCACGAGGTTGATGCACGAACGTCCGTAAGGTGATGCACGACGGACGTCGCGAGGTTGATGCACGAACGTTCGTAAGGTGATGCACGACGAACGTCATGAGGTTGATGCACGACGAACGTCACAAGGTTGATGCATGACAGACATTAAGAGGTTGATGTACGAACGTCCGTAAACATCGCGGAGGTGCAAAGACTCAAGGAAACAAGTGTGCGCGAGAGGGGATGCCATAGGCCAAATATTGGGGGAAGGCCAAGGCCACCACCCCTAGGGAGGCCGAGGCCGACCCTAGGGGGTGGCCAAGGCCAATGGCCAACTCCCATGAAGGGAGGCCAAGACCACTTCCCCTTTTTGGTGAACTTCAGGCGCGCCGACGGTAGGTGTTTTGATGGTCAATGACGAATCCAAAAATTGCGTTACGACGAGCGTGTCGACGTGAATTGTATCCACGTGATGAATAAGGTGTCAAAGTCACATGCAAAGCGTATAAAGTGAAAAAAGTGCAAAATAGAGGTTGCGCGAAGGGGTGAACCACCGGGGGAAAATGGCTGAGGCCAACCCCTCCTGGAGGCCGAGGCTGACCCCCTAGACATGGGGAAGGCCGAGGCCAACCTCCTGGAGTTGGCCAAGGCCAAATAGCCAACTTTCATTTTTGGAGCCCAAGGCCACTTCTCCTTCGGTGAACTTTGGGCGTGCTGTCGGTAGGTGTTTTGATGAGCGATGATGAATCCGGAAGTTGCGCTATGACGAGCATGTCGCCAAAAATCGCACCCATATAACGAACAAGGTACCAAAGTCACGTACGAAGCGAACAAAGTACGAAAATGACTTTGCCCAAAAAGTGAGCAACTGGGGGGGGGGGGGGGAAGGCCAAGGCCAACCCCTCATTGAGGTCGAGGCCGACCCCATGGCCTTGGGGAGGCCGAGGCCGACCCCATGGGGTTGGCCAAGGCCTTTGCCCCATGATCCAGTCGCTCCGGTTGCACCGTCGGTCGATGTTTTTGATGAAAAGGTGTTTGAGTGGTCACGTCGTGAAGATCGTGCTACCGTGAGTGACGTCAACCTAAAATAAATTGTCTAAGTCATTCACAAGGCGTGCGGAGCGAAAAACGCATATGACTTGAGCGTGCGCGTGCTGACTGGTTCAATGCATTGGAAAAATGACTGTGCATCCGTCGACATGTTTGCGCGAAGCGGGACCCCTAGTGGGCCCTTGGGTCCGACCAGGATAGGTTGGGAACACATTGTTATCCCAACTGCAGATCAACTTAGCAACCATCACTTTCACACCGAGCATACAATCTACCTTTCAACCATCCCCCAACACATCAACCCGGAATACTCCCAACAACAGACCACCAGATACACAGACCGCTTAAATGGAGTAGCCCTCACGTACTCATTCACTTCTCCAGTCGACAATATGTCCATTGATAACGTTGAAACATAGGAACTCCATGCAGTGAATATACTATGGACAAACGAGGAAATGTAGATGAAAATAGAAATATTAGAGCCTATCCATAAAGCATTCCTAACACCTGTTCACAGTCAATTTCAGGAAGAAAAAATGATCAAGAGCATCCTCAAAATCCCTGAGAACACAAATTTATCTGAAATCAACATCTTGTGGTCCATGGATATACTATTGTGGAACTGTGACGGGGTAGGTAACAACAAATTTCGTAGTGAGTTTCGTGAGATTGTCAAAAGATCTCACCCCAATCTGATAGCTATTTTCAAGCCGACTGTTCAATACTCATGCATGGGTTATTTCTTCAGCGAACTCAACTATAACACTTCTTGTATAGTCATTCCAGATGGAATATCTGAAGGTATTTGGCTTTTCTGGGACTCATCTCAGGTTAATGTAAATGCGATTGAAGCAAACAATCAGGCGATTCACGCTATCGTGTCCAGGAGGGATTATAAAGACCGGATAATGTTTGCGCTCTACGCCGGTCCCAACCCAAGAAAGAGGGAGGAATTATGGAAAAGCCTGCAAAACTTCGCGACAAATAATGATTTACCATGGCAGTAGGAGGGGAAATCAACGATATCGTTGATATTTCAGAAAGGAAGGGTAGAGATGATTGTGGTGAAACAAGCAGAATAAGGAAATTTAGGAAGAATATAGATTAATTGATTTGCGTTGGAGTAGACCGAAACTAGCATGAACAGATAGGAGGGGTCGATGGGCAAATGTACAAAAGTGACTAGACAGGGCTATATATGTCCAATCCCAAATGGAGAGAAAAATTCTCGGATGCCCAGGTCTGCAACATTCCTAGAACTACATCAGATCATTCTGCAATTGTAGTGAACTGCTCAGGTACGCTCTTCTCACTCCTTACGTTACTCGGCCTTTTCGCATTGAAGCTGCTCCGATGATTAATAATCAATTCAGGGATCTGGTTAATAATAGCTGGGACCCTAATCAAGAGAACATTTTTCATAATATTGAGGAGTTTAAAAGGAAAGCTGTGTACTGGAGTAAATAAATTTTTGGTAATATCTTTAGAAGAAAAATTAAAGACTTTTATTAGATAGACTCAAAGGGATCCAAACTGCTTTGGCTAATTATAATTCTCATAACCTTGAGTTACTGGAAAGACAATTTAGGAAAGAGTATTTGGAAATCCTTGATCAAGAGGAAGCTTTATGGCTTCAAAAGTCTAGAATTAGATAGCATGGTCAAGGGAATAGTAAGACTACATATTTTCATGTTACTGCTATCAATAGGAAAAAGAATAGGATAAGTGCTCTTCAAAATGAAAATGGAACTTGGATCACCGAACGTAATCTTACAGAAAGTAATATAAATAATCATTTTTCCAAGCTACTTACCATGCATGGAAGAGGTTAGATGTAATGGTCTAAACAATATTGATAATCTCCCTAATTTAAAAAAGGAAGACCATAGAATTCTATGTTTCTGATGTTGAAATTAAAATGGCCATTTTCGATATTTTTAAAATAAATCAGATTCGGTAATCTTTTATTTATCCAATAGTCCCAACTTAAATCTTATTTTTAAGCAATCCCTTCTTTTATTAATTGCTTATTGCGCCTCGCTTCCAAAATTTTTACCTAATGCTGTTGATAAAATATCATTTACGTAAACCGACGTTATAAATTGCGTATAAAAATTATCGCTAAAGGTTGCCCATGATTTCGCTCATGTAAATGTAATCAACGCTAAATGTTGTTTATAAAAACTGTCGCCAAAGAAATAAAATAACCGGCTAGAAAGTACTTTCGTTCGGGGTGTTATATCGAGCGAAATCAATTCTCTAAAGTTTTATTCAAAGGTTATTAGTGATGTACCTCGACCAGTAGTTCCCAAAAGTTTATGCAAGCTTGATTATTAACACCTTAGGAGGAAGTTGGTTCTTCAAAGTATATTACTAGTTGTTAGATATTGCTACTCTTTTCTATTCAAAGTGTACTGATGACATCATTTGGTAGACTAAGAAATAAAATTGGCAAAGGGATTAATTGTGATGATTGGGATTAGGACCGTTGCCTAGTGAGCTACTGGGTCGCTACTGTCTGGGTCTCATGTTCACATTTCGTTATCCCCATCACACACATTTCTTTTAATTTGGGGTCTAAAAGCTTACACTTCAAAACAAAAACAAAAAATAGATTGAGATATCCAAAGCCTTAAACGATTTGAGTTTGAAACATATCAAACAATTTTGATTTTTTGAATCTTTAATAATTACTAATCTGCAAACAATTTCATTTGGGGAAAAAACTTGCGATTTTACTTCACATACAGACATTTCCTCACAAAAAGAATGCCTAGTCTTTGGAGGGGTGATTGATCGATATTCCTCCTCAATTTCCAAAGCAAAAATCGCAAAACAACTCAAGTAAGTACAATAATTGCGCCAACGCTATGTTTCCCCAAGCCTTTGCAACTTTGGTTTATGGCTGACTGGCAATTACTATGATTACGAACCTTGCGGAGGAACCCTATGTTTTCATGGCAATGGATTTTAAAGGGTTCCCGCTCCTCTAATTTGATAACAAAAGGTTTTGCTCCAAAAATAAAAATAACTTTTCCCATAAAATCAAGGTGTACAAGTATATCCATAAAACAACAATTTTCTTATCACCTTTGCTAATGATAGTAGCTTATTTACCCAACTTTATGGTGGGCAATTGCCCACTTTAATTACTCTTGATGTGCGCCACTATCACTCTGCTAAGATCCAAATAAACGAAGTACTTAACTTGTTTCAAGCAATTGAAATTCATATAAAATGTAAAAATCACTTGTTCATTGAATGAAAACGATAACATTTGTCACATCTAGTATGGACGGTACATGGTCGATAGTTAGAGTCGGCGGCTCTCCTAGGGTTCCCTCATCTGGAATCCTTGGGGAAGAGGATAAAGTTGGCCAAGTATAAGCTAGAATGACTGAAAAGCAACAACACCACTACGCTACACTTGCAAGAAATTCGTAATTCTAGTCATAGACCAGAGCACCACATCTGCCAGGTTTTTATACGGCATGCACACGTTCTTCAGAAAAGTAATGGCACGACTCATGCATCCATATATTCCCGCAATGAAGACAACAAAACCCAAGATTGATGTAACTTGCTTAGGCGATGGAAGACGACAACGTGAGGTCGCTAGGTCGGCTTGTTCATGCCCCCACCAAGATTGGTACTTTTGTTGGTACAATTCGTGTACCACCAAAACAAGACAAACACAAATCACTCTGACCAAGTAAGAAACAATTATAGAAATGGGTGGTGTGCGGAGATCAGATCCTGTCCACCGACCCTCAGATACGTCCGTCTCATAAAATTGACCCTTTGCCCCCGAAGCCAACAGATTTCTTGGTTGGTAGCTTGTGTGCCGCAGTCACCGCTGGAGCTGTTACGCATGCGCATGGACTATGTGCGTGTGTGTTTGTGCTGGACTTGTTGGGTAATTTGACCAGGAGTTGGAGGAAAAGTCACTGCACACAGCCGAACAATGTGAAAGCAAGTAGTTGTTATGGTTCTTTTATCAAGCTAGATCGTTTCCACCAAGGCTTTAGGATAGCTTAATGACACGAAATTAGTTACTTCAAAGCTTGAACTTAGGTCCTCTCAAGTACGTATACTTTTTCTTCCGAAAAAAGTCTTAACTGTTGTTAGCATGATAGGAAGATAGTTGTATATCGATATGTACATGATGGTCGTTATATATTTTTCATGACTTATTTAACGATGCTGAAAATGTGTTATTAGGTATTGTCACTGAATAGTGTGTCAAAAAATACCACTAAGTATTTTACCAACCATCATATGTCGCTACAATGGTTACAGCATATTACATCTCAGAACCATTGTTTAGCAACCAATAAGAATAATTGAGCTCACTTTTGGCTTCGAACATTACATTTGCACTTATCGTAGTGATTTAGAGCAAATAGCTATACCGAAGAACGTCATATAGACAGGCTATAGACCCTCCCAAGTAGGATATTCTGGTTGGAAGATGATTCAAGTAACTAAACGCGAGATGGGTAAAGTTCGAACAAGGCTCTAACTAACTTGATCTTGATCGGTTTGATACGATGTTTGGAAAAGGCTATAGCTTGATACAATGAAACAAAACGACGGCGCTATTTTGGTTATAGTGAAAGATAAATAGTTTCGTGATATCACGGGATTTCATATTAAGTTCTCAACAAATCAAACTTGACACAGGGTCAAAAGCTGCAAATCAATTTATTTGCAGCTCAACTAGGCAGCAAGCCATTAGGCCAAGTCCAGCCAGCAGGAGACCATTTGTTTTGCAGGTGGATGCAGCGTGGAAAAAGCCTATCTTAGAGCCGACAATGGAGTAGTTATGCTCCTACGAAAGGAAGCCAGATTGAGCAGGCAAAGGCGCTAGATATTCTGAAGTGTGTTTAATTTTGTTGGCAATTACTCACAGCTACAATTCTGTTAATATCCTCTGGCCGTGAGAATGTAGTTCAGAAATTGACATTTGAAGAAGATTAAAGGGTTCATATAGCTCAAATCGTCGATATCTATTTTAGAATTTTTATA
Source organism: Escallonia herrerae (assembly GCA_033070095.1). Classification (NCBI taxonomy): domain Eukaryota; kingdom Viridiplantae; phylum Streptophyta; class Magnoliopsida; order Escalloniales; family Escalloniaceae; genus Escallonia; species Escallonia herrerae. The sequence continues at coordinate 217,579 of JAVXUP010000177.1, read as the reverse complement.
ATGTAAAATTGGCACATAGGGTTAAAATACGATTAAATCACTTAAGATTATCATGAATGTACTTTCTTTTAGCTTTTATAAAGATCCAAGAACTTTGTTGATAAAAAGAGCAAAGTAAAAAATAAACATGAATTCACTTCCGTCTCAAATTAAAAATATCGAATAATAGTGTAGAGGTTGAATAAATAACGGACAAGAATTAATAACACATAATGCTAATACGCAAATTTTGGACAGAGAGTGAATAACCCCCGAGAGCATAAAGGGTGTACGTTTATCTTTTTTTGTACTCTAATTTTGTAATGATGACAAAAAGATGCTTTTTTTGTACTTTTATCTTTTTGGATGCAAATTGGATACAATATTCAAATAGTGTAAAAAAAAAAGGAAAAACACCTTGTTTTCACCTTTTCCGAGAGAGATGAATTCATGTCAGAGAAGGATGACCCCACTACTGTTCACCCTTTTCCTCTGGCAGAGAAGATATTCGCCCCTCTCTCTCTCTCTCTCTCTCTCTCTCTCTCCAGTTATCTCTATTTTCACTTCCGATACCTATACCGGAAGTTACAATCTCCAGTTCTCTCTCAAACACTTGTAAGCTCCGGTCGAGTAGCTGAAAGCAGATCATCACGAAAGCATCCCCCGCTCGCTGGGCATACCTCTTCCGTGTGTCTTTCTCGTGGCGGAAACAAAACGAAAGGGAACCGAGGTTAGTTCGACCGCTGCACTGCAAACATCTCGGATCAACAAGGGTAAGGGCCTGGCCTGAAATTGGAACCCCTATTGCCAACGATGTGGCGATGTGGTTGAATTGTGTTCTCTCCTGGTCAGCGCTGTGGCGGTCAGACAATTGTCGCGGTCGTACAATTGCACTGTGGCGGTTGGAACCCCTCTTGCCACAGTCGTACATCTCTCGGAGTGTCGGTTCCTCACACAAAGCCATAAATTCAGCACATATAGGAGGACCCCGATCAAGAGAGTAAATTAGTTGAATCCAAGCCACCGATGGTGTTGAATTGTTTGATCTACAACACCACTGTCTCTATCTTTCTTAGGAGGCTGTCCATTTCGTGACTAAGACGAGAGAGATTTTCACTCTCAACCATTGTGAATTAGTTGAATCCAAGCCACCGGTGGTGGTTGAATTGTCTAATCTAAAACACTACTGTCTTTGTGTGTGTGTGTGTGTGTGTTTTGAGAGAGAGAGAGAGTGAGTTATTAGGGTTTGTGGATCAAGCGTTAAGAAGGATGATAGTAGGAAGAACTGGAAGGAGGAGAGGCAGAACGTTATTGCTGGTAAGGGTAATACTGAGAAAATGGTGATAATAGTAATGAAAATGAAAATAAAAATAGTAAACATACAAAAACAAGTAGATACAAAAAAGTTGTAAAAAAATAAAAATATATAATCATAATTTGTGATTGAATATAAAATTATTGAAACCGAAAGTACAAACTAAATACACAAAATAAAAAGTGTAAACGTGCCTCTACTAACTGTACAATCATTGGTCATCAAAGCAACTGCGCAGCATATATAATTGGAAGCTTTTGAACGAAAACGTACATAAATGGTCCAAGAGACAAAACTTAACAGGTGATCTGATATGATTGCACCATTACCATTCCATGAATTTCATGACAGGGGCCCCACTGCTTGGAACGAATTTTGCCCCGTTCGAATCGGTTTGACTGCATCAATTTCGAGGCAGGGCTATCCTGACCATCATCATCTTCATGAGGCGGACCACATCAGATCAAGGAATCCACATACGGAGTATATTTTAAACAGTAGTTTGATTCTCGTTGCAGTTCCTGGAGCCAAACACAACTTCAAATTCAAACCCACATGCACTGCCATGATGAGCTTGGGTTCCTCTTGCTTTCTTATTGTTATGGTCCTCACTTGACCTCTTTCTGGAGCAGTGACAAGTCTGCAATCTCTACCCTTTGTCTGTTTTGCCATGACAGCCTTGCGTGAGAAGAAAGGAAGCTTACTCCATGGAAGGCTAGCTAGGATTTGTTCAAAGTTATTTTGAAAATCGACTTTTCTTAGGCTATTGTTGTTAATTTTGGATCTGTATATTTGAAAGGAAAAGTAAAGACACATCCATAAATATTCCATTTGGACACCTTGAAGCTCAAGATTTCCCGTAGCTCGTAAATGCTCTATTTCTTGAAAGATAATCGTTATAATCAATTAGTGTTTCTAGCCCATTAATATTACTATAAGCAACCTTTATTCATTTCTTTGCTAGATTAGTACCACGGTGCAGATTAATGCCACTTCATCTTTCATTGACGGTACGGGGAGAGTCAGAAATTACTTGTGCACGGAATATCCAAGGCAAAAACTTTTATAAGATAAATAGATAAATATACTTACACACATATGTCTTGCTTTTGTTTTGTTTTGTATGAATTTAACATGTTAAATAGTAATAAAAAAATCATTTTCTTAAGTAATCCCAAAAATTTTGAGGGAAACTTTCGTCGATATAACATAAAATACCTAATAAACCGAAAATTGGAAGGCGTCCACTGGATGCTGCCTTATTGAAAATATAGCACAAAAAAATACTCCCAATTAACATTAACTTATGACTCAGAGTCGATATTGTTTACGTCACGTACTTCTACAAATTTCACAAAAACATCGTGTCCCATAATTAAGTTACTATAAATACATCAGTACTCTAACACATCATTAACCAGTGAATTAACCCAATAAATAAGTCCTTAATTAGTGCCTTACCACCAACAAAAAAATTGTCAAATACCTAAAAAATACGTGCAAGTACTCGCTTTTAAACCTCAACTTTAAAACACATTGAAAGGTTAAAAATTAATGATTCTCAACCATCTAAACCGTTAAACATGAAATAAAATATGATGAAATAATGTTTACTTCTTTTAACTCATCTTCCTATCTTATCTTATCAGCCCTTAATTAATAATAATAACTCGAGATCAATCACCCAATCATCGACCCAAGTCCAAGCGAGGAATGTCCAATGTGGACGGGGTCTGATCCTCTAAAGAGAGTGGCCACGTGGCCAGCAGCGCAGGCAGGAGACACGTGAGAAGAAGGAATTTATCCTTTGCTTGTAAGAGGCGAGTTACTGGGGCCCGCGTGTCGCAGCACCAAGGGGTCCACAGAGGGGTCAGTCTTATTATTATTATTTTTTTTTTGGGCGTAATTGGGATTGTGCTTCTCGCTTATCGAGGAGATTGAGCCAAAGAAATATTCCCCCCCCTCCCCCCTCACATCACGTCAGACATGACTTGGATACGTCGCCGTGAATTCTGACGTTGAGGACACGCACATCAACGGCTCCCAGCGTCTCAACGGACACGCCAGAACCGATCGTGGCCGTTCGATTGGGCGTTGCGCGGTCAAGCTGACGTAAGAGGGAAGGGACAGTGTGGGGGCCCAGTGAAAGTTGTCACCGACGGTGTGGTAGCAGCATAGGCTGAGGGGGCTCCTTCCGTTAGCTAAAGCCAGGCCCGCCACCACTTCCTTTTTCTTCCTTCATATTCACAGTCCACAGCCCCAACCCATTTTCCCATACGAATCAACTCCCTCTCCTCACTTCTCACTCCTCCTTCCCCCTCTTCCTTCTCTCTCTCTCACACACACACACACACACACACACACACAAAGGCGCACACAGTCTCACACACAGTAGCTTGCTACAGGTGAGTGATATGCAGTGTGTTTAATTAGAGGCAGTTCTGGGGAGGTAGCTGAGCGGATTTTGATATTATATATAGTTCAGTGTGTTTGATTTGATGGGTACGCTTACTTCTCTGCAAGTTTGCATGGATTCCTCTGACTGGCTACAGGTATACACATATCTGCACCATGCATTTCCTGGGTTTCCTCTGCAATCTCTTTTCTGTTAGTTCTTCTTTTTTCCAAGCACAATTGGCAAGTTGCTTTCTAGATGACCAGAAATTAATGGTGAACCTTTGCCATTTCAAAGCCATTACATAGTCTTTGAGAAGCACAAGTAGTTTCAACAGACGCTTCATCGATCAGTCATCATCAGTAGTATACATTCATGATACATAGCAAGTAGAGTTGGCCATATATGAGGGCACAACAAGAGTACACCGAGTGCTAGAACAATGTGACCGAGTACTGTAGTTTGTAACTATAACAAGGATTCAAAGGTCTAACACCGAGCTAACGAAAAAGTTTCTTGAAATACTCAAGCTACTGGCATTCTGTCTCCGGTAGTGGACTCACATTTGGTACAGCTAGTCACGCTTATCTGTACAGCAATACGTTAGCAAAAGAAGTCTCAACAACGCTATCTGTATTTCTTCTATCTTTACATTTCTTCAATTGTTACAATTCCAAATCAAGGTCAATTCAGTTCTCCACAAAATTAAAGATAGCGAGCATTCACAGCTGAAAGCTTTATACTGCTCGACTCCGCCATTGTTAAGCAGAAATCTAACTCTAGTTGCAAAAAAGTTCAGCTTATCCAGTCGAACGGCTTTTTGGCTATTGTGTTGGGAATGAATTGTATGGCGATGTAGCATGTACTTGTCTTCCATTATGATTGCATATCTGAAAGGACAAGGAATGTCTAATTTGTGCATTGTTTTTTACATGAACTCTCCTCTGACACACACTTCCATCATTAATTCTTTCTTGCTTTTTCCATGTCCTGCAGGGCACAATTCACGAGGAAACTGGAATGGATTCTTCGTCACCATCTGGGGACATGCTCACATGCTCAAGGCCCTTAATAGAAAGAAGGCTTAGGCCCCCACATGACCAAGCTCTAAAATGCCCGAGGTGTGACTCAGCCCACACCAAATTTTGTTACTACAACAACTATAGCCTCTCCCAACCAAGGTACTTCTGCAAGACATGCAGAAGGTATTGGACCAAAGGAGGAACCCTAAGGAACATCCCTGTGGGTGGTGGATGTAGGAAAAACAAGAAAGTCTCCTCCAAGAAATTGTCACATGATCAACAACATTCGGTTAACCAGAACCCGAGAAATTCGTCGGCTTCCCAGAACCCGACGGATCTTCAGCTTGCGTTCCCTGATGCGCAATTTTCACACCTTACTAACATTCTAGGGAACCCTAGTGCTTTCATGGACACTAAGTACAATGCCATGCTTGAAAACCCTAGGGCCATTAATTTCATGGAGACCAAGTATGAAACAAACTATGATTTTGTGGAGAATGGCGGAACTCTTGAACTGGGCATGATGGGTGGGTATGGTAGCGGACCTAATGTACATGGTCAATTCTACCCACATTTTGGAATGCCACATGATGGGAACACTGCAGGGAATTTCATGGATACTTGTCACAGGTTAACTTATCCTAACTATCAAGGAAATGAGGATCAGAGTATTTCCCTAGATGTGAAGCCAAATGCCAAGCTGCTCTCATTAGAATGGCAAGATCAGGGTTGCAATCCTGATGCTGGGAAGGACACATTTGGTTACTTTGGTTCCGGTCTCGGATCTTGGACCGGGCTGATGAACGGCTACGGATCCTCCACAAACAACCCACTGGTCTAAGCGTTTTCCATTTGAACTGGTAGTTCTTTTCATGTTCATGTTTCAATTGACTTGATCAACCAGGTGAAGTGTGAAATGGGAATGTGGGAAACCAAAATAGTGACTGTTTTGGTGCCTTAGTATGAATGTCTTGGACTCTAGGTCCATCTTCTTATTCTAGTTTTGATATGGTACTGTCTTGTTTTGAGGACAAGTTCTAAGCTTTAGGATTTTGTGTCATATGGAGGAAGATATAATATTAGCGGTTTTCTAATTTTGTACCGGAAAGAATGTGTTAGTCTACCATGTTTGACGACATCTTTGTACAGTAGTAGTGTACTTGGCCTGTATGTGTTCTTGTTACTAACTTCTTATTGAGAACGTGGTTCAAATGTTTATTTATATATAGTTGGGAAGGTCTAAATTCTATCGAGTAGTGTGTCATTGCATTGCATGTGGTTTCCAATACCATAGAATTAGGTTTTGGTTGCAAGCTATAACGCGTGGCATTTGTTAGATCCCACTTCTCGCACTCGTCATCTCATGTCACTTAGAATGTAGTAACGATAATAGATATAACATAATGTAATCAACGGATCATAATCGAGATAAAAATTGTTATCTCGTGACTTGAATGTAACGATAACAGATGTGACATGGTACAATCAACGGATGATCTTGTAATTAGACGTTTGTAAATCTTGACTCACTTATTTTTTAGACTTTCTTCCATTTTTGTTAGATCTCATTCATCCGTTATAACACGTCATATCTATCACTGTTACAATTAATTTTTTTTTGATAGAATAACCTTGTAATTAGACATTTGTAATCCGACCAAGATGGTTTCACAAGCTATACCTAAAGAAGCTAAAACAGCGTAGAGAGTCTATGATCCTTGACGAAGCCGACTTGAACCTGAGGAAATGGGGAAGCAAGCCGTGCGTGGACTGGGGATGTCATTTGTGAATACAATCTTCTAAACCTTTGAACCTTTGCAACACGTGATATGGGTGCTAAAACAGCTATAAGATCATTGTTATGACCAAACATATATTGGTGGGAGCTCCACCATAAATGGTCTTAAAATTATGCGATTAAGTTGCCAAACTGTCGGACGGAGAACGAACGTGGCACACGAATTTTCTCGTCATGCAAGTTGCAATCATAATGTAAATCGTCTGGATGGAAGCACACTCGATCTCCCTAATGCCTTTTGGCTTGTTGTGTTCAGCAGCAGTAGTAAAAAAATGTGTGATTATTTGTTTTATTGAGATTTGAGACCGTTGCGAGAAAAGATACGATAACAGAGCACGACGTAGGCGGGGTTACTCTTGAGAAATATGATACTTTATAATCACAAATATATAACAAACTTTATCACATCCGCATTTTCGATGAGTAAGTTTCAAATAGTAAATTAAGAGAATTGAATTCTTACTCCATATTCATGTTCGCTTTACAAATGGAATTCTCCAAACAACCAGAAATTGAATTTGCTTTTAAAGAAACTGAAGAATGCTCGCTTTACACAAATACGAAAACAAACATTAAGCAAAATTATTGATTGCCTTTCCAGCCGTGGAAGCCTAAATCTCACTACAAGAAAACCAGCTTATGCCTACGGTACAGTACCGTAGGTATAGGTGCCATGTCCCGTAGGCATAGCCTATCCCTACGGTACTATACCGTAGCCAGAAGTGGCGATGCCTTAGATCTATGCCTACGGGGTTGAAGGTTATGCCTACGGTTATACCATAGCCTATATACCTATGCCGAATTCGTATTAACCCACTTATTCCCAGCTATGCCTACGGTACTACCGTAGGCATAGCTGTATTCTTATTTTTATTCCCAACCTATGCCTACGGTACTACCGTAGGCACCGTAGGCATAGCTCATTATTTGTCAAAAAAAATATTTCGAAAATCATTTCCATGCTACCACTGTACCCTGCCAAGCACCATCTTCAGTATTAAGAGATCTAACCATAGTGGTACATTATCTTTAAAGCACTTCAATGCAAACACAAGGAAGCAAAACATTGAGCACTTGACAAGCAAACAACAAAACAAACACAACATTGGGGGAAAACCATTCAATTTGGTAAACCATCAGCACAAGGGGGAGAGGGAAGAAAAATATGTGATAGTAAGGGGAAGGGGGCCCAAATCGACATGTAAGAAGGAGGAGTTCAAGCATCATGAAGACACACACAAAAAAACTGCATGCAAGGATTCAGCAAAAAATAAGTAACAGCAAATGCATTAGAACAACTCAGAATCCTAGCCATATCGGGTAATACCCCAGAGCGAATCTAACCCCCATATTGGTGACACAACAACACCACAATTCACATGTAAATAACCATTGAAGCAGGCTTCAAACCTTCAATTACTTCATGTTATCTCAAATTGACGAATCTTCAATAATTAATCACCCATAAAATCGAAAAATCCTCATATAGCACCAGCATAAACAAGACAGGCGAAAAATAATTTAGCGATAAACACAAATAAACAGCGGGAGAGCATACTTTTCTTCGCTTCCTTGCCACAATTAAGCTGCTTTATAGGCTAAAGCCTCTAACTTACGGTAGCTGACGCAGAACATTCCCTAAAATGAACTCAGAACATTCCCTACAAACCCCACAAGGCTTAGTTTTGTTGCTGGCAAGACAATTCAAAGCAACAGCTAATACTCTTGCAGTTGATGTCTTTCCAGTCCCACGGGGACCTTGGAAAAGATAAAGAGAAGCAACCCTTCCCCTAAGAATAGCATTCATGAGGGACTGAACCACAATATTCTGCCCAATCAGTTCCTCAAAGAACATGGGCCTATACTTCTGGCTCAGGGTCCTAATACTCTCTGTCATGCTTTCCTCTTCTCCATCCCGGTTCACAGCAACTAACTCCAACCCTTCTTGACTCCTACAGCTAGATGACCACCTCCGCCCATCCAACCGACTCAAGGCCTCCAAATCAAGCCCCCATAGTTTGTGGAGAGCTCATCGTCGCTTTGGCCAGTAGCAAAAGACGACCCACCTTGGCCATCACCACTACTGGTTAGCAAAGGTATAAGACCTAGTAGAAACTTGGCCTAAGATTGCAAGAGCACGAATAGAGAGAGAGACCGGGACAAATTCGCAGAAAGAACAAGAAGAAAGTGTAAATTGAAATTGGAATTGGAATTGGAAATTGAATGAGAATTGTTACCTGTGGAGTAGCTTAATTAGGCTGAAGAGGAGATCGGAAGTGCACTGTTGCCGCAGACATGGGAAATGAGAGAAACCAGAAACCTTTCGACTGACAGGGGAAGGTGCACTATTGCCGCACCAGTCATCAACGAGTCGCAGCCGCCGGAGTCCTCGCCTCGCCGTCGACACTCGTTGATCAGTCTGCCCGTCACTACTTCTTCTAAGGTCACCGTTCATCAACGCGTCGTCATCGGGGAGGGTTATTGGCCGGTGGAGTTCTCTCCTTCACCGGTCACTGCTTCTTCTTCGATTGTTGTTCCAGATCTGAATTTGAAGACGGCCTCGGACCTCGGTAGTCGAGTCCACCGGTGAAGTCCTCCCCTCATTGTCTTGTTCGTTCCAGATCTGAGCTGAGCTCTGCCAAAAAGAGTCAACTCGAGAAGCCCCTGCCGTGTCCGTGTCTGTGTCTCTGTCGCCCGTCGCCGGTGAGTGCTGCCGTCTACCTGTCTGGGAGTGGGTGAGAGTATTTGGCAACTGGGCAAGTCTCAGAGAGAGAGATAGACCATGTGACTGCTCTTCCAAACTGAAGCAGTACGAATAGCCACGGTGCAATATGAACCGTAGGCATACATAACTTGTACCTACGGTTCCTTTTATACCGTAGGCCTTCTTGTCACCATAGGCCAGTTTTGGTGTAGTGTCTCTTATGTTAAGATCCCCCGCTTCAGATGGTATAATCGAGTATGATCAAAGGACATCCCTCGATCTGCCCCATAAGGCACTAATTGCGGGGCCTATTGCTCTTGTCAACTTCTCGCGCATGGTCGTTTTTAAAGGCTCAGGTTACCCGAATTCTGATTCTAGTATTATGAAGTTTTTTATTGAAGATTTCACTTGTTTTTCATGGATCTATCCTGTGAAATTCAGAATAAATTCACCCAGAACCTCATACGTAGCGGTCAGTTGCATCTGCACTCCATGCTTCGAATTTTGGCCCACATCACCTCGTACAAGATGACGATCAAGATGACCTTTGACCACACGCTATTGGTTTCTAAGGGCAATAATGTATCTTTTTGCCTATTAAATCCACCTAACATCCTAGTCAGCTCCAAATCACACACAACCCCCCCCCCCATTCTACAAGAAAAAATATTTTTTTGTGACGGACTTTTAGCAACAGAAGAGATTCCGTCGCTAAAAGAACTTTCAGCTACGGAATATACGGTCTGTAAAAGTCCATCGGCAAAAATCTTTACCAACGGAAAAATCGTCGATAATAGTTTTTGCCGATGAACTTTTACCGACAGAATATTAGCGACAGTATCACCGTCGCTAAAAAGTTTTTAGAAAATATCTAATATACAAGGAGTTTTTAAAAAACATTTAGTGAGGGAATTCGACGGTCGCTAAAACTTCCATCGGTGAAAGTGTTTAAAATAAGACTTTGGGCGACGGACTTTTAGCGACGAAATTTATGTCTCTAAAAGTCCTTACATAAAACAGTTTCGTCTTTTTTTTACTCTCCCCGTTTCTCTCTGTCTCTCACTCTCACCCACTCATCGGCAATATTTTTACGACGTTCTCCCCCTCCGGCGACATCACCGCCCCCCTTGACGTCGTGCCCCTCTATATTCGCATGCCACCAACGCCGCGCCACCAATTCCCTCCACTGTCGCGCCACCAAGGCCCTCTATTGCCGTTGCGCCACCAACACCGCCGCTGCCACACCACCTCTATGTATGTCCATTTGCCTTAATTTGCTTTAATGCATGTTTAAGTGCCATCCCCCTAATTTTCTTCAGTTCTAATTTATGTCCATTTGTCCTAATTTGTTTCTGGAATTATGATATGTTTCTTATAATTTTAATTATTTTCAAATGCTGATGGAATTGATTTTGTAACTGATGGAATTAGTTTGTTTAATTGCCGATGGAATTGATGCCCATATTTGTATATTACTATTACTAGAAAGTATGGAGAATTGAGATTGTTGACGGATGATGTGACCCAATTGAATTCCGATATCGGATATGTGATTTAGTTGAATGTTAGGTTAAAATTAGATTAATATAATTAGGTTAATGTGATAATAATCAGTTGAAACATATGTCATTTAAAACCCCCACCGCCTTGAGGCAGTGTGTTCCAAAGGCAATCTGCTGAGAGAAAATGTAGGTGTGTGCTTTAGTGTGTGCTATGTGCGGGTGCGTTAGAGTGTTAGAGTGAGCTGTGTGTGCCGGTTAATGTGTGCGCTACGCGAGTGCATGAGTGTTGTGCTGTGTGCGTGCGTGAGTGTATGCGGTGTAGGTGCCTCGCGTGTATTTGTGTGAGTGCAAGGAGCTGTCGAGGTAGCTATGTGTGTGTGAGTTATGTGTTCGGTTGTGTGTGTACAATGAATGGTACATTGGTGTGAGGTGTTTGTGTTGTATTGAGTGTGTAAGTGGGATTGAATGTGGTTGCTTATGTGTGTCTATAAAAGGAGAGGGACTGCTGAAGTAATTAGAGGGTGGTAGTGAATAACTGTGCGCATACCTGTGTATACAAATTAGCGTAGTGAAAGGCGAGAGCATTTGGGTAGCATACTTTGGTCATTAACTTGTGAAATTCTACAGTAAGATACCTTTTATTACATTAAAATTTTTAGTAAATGTTTACAATTCTGAAATAGTATGTATTTTTAACTCTGAATTGAATGTTCTAATCCAATCGAACTCTGAAAATTGAACCCTAAATTGAATGCCCCAATTTAACCGAACCCTAAATTGAACTAATAGAACCCCCTACACTACAAGAAAGCATACCTTTAGCAACCGCTCCCTGCGGTCACTAAAGGTATAAAAGCAGTAGCTAAAGTGTTTTAGCTACCATTGATGAGCGGTCGCTAAAGCAGTCGTTATAGGCCAGGTCGCTAAATTTTAGCTACCGCTTTTAGAAATCGGTCGCTAAATTTAGCGACCGCGTTGACTATATTTAGCGACCGTCTTGGGCGGACGCTATTTTTTTTGAATTTAAATATTTTATTTTTTAAATATTATTATATTTTACGACTGATTTAGTGACCGCCCTTTGTAGTCGCTAAATCAGTATGTAATTGCTGAAAAATGATAAAATCCCATATCATTACACTATCAAATGAAACTAATGACACATAATTGATTCGAAACTCACAATAAAGCTGTGCACAACTTTTTATTTCATTAGTAATAGTGTCCAAAATGATAATCAACAACTTTAAGTCTCTATCAGATCGACATTCATCGTCTAACACCAAAATAAAGAAATGTCTTGAACACCTAAACTAGGACCAACCAAGAAGTTAACTACTATTGAGACCGTACAAATTCATCAACATAAGACTTCATCAACCGAACAATCAAATGTCACCCCTAAGCCTCTGTTTATTGTAGTGCTAATTGAACCCTAAATTGAAGTAATTGAACCCTAATTAAACCCTAAATTGAATGCCTTAATCGAATCGAATGCTAAATTAAACCAATTAAACCCTAAATTGAATGCCCTAATCCAACCGAACCCTAAATTGAACTTATTGAATCCCCTAATTGAACCCTCAATTGAATGTCCCAATTCAACCGACCCCTAAATTGAATTAATTAAACCATAATTGAACCCTAAATTGAATGTCCTAATCGAATCGAACCCTAAGTTAAACTAATTGAACCCTAAATTGAATGCCTTAATCCAATCACCCTAAATTGAATACATTAATCCAATCGAACCCTAAATTGAACCCCCTAATTGAATCCTAAATTGAATGCCCTAATTCAATCGACCCCTAAATTGAACTAATTAAACCATAATTGAACCCTAAATTGAAGTAATTGAACTCTAAATTGAATGTCCTAATCGAATCGAACCCTAAGTTAAACTAATTGAACCCTAAATTGAATGCCTCAATTCAACTGAACCCTAAATTGAACTAATAGAACCCCCTAATTGAACCCTATATTGAAGTAATTGAACCCTAAATGAAATGCCTTAATCGAATCGAACCCTAAATTAAACTAATTGAACCCTAAATTGAATGCCCTAATCCAACCGAACCCTAAATTGAACTTATTGAACCCCCTAATTGAATCATAAATTGAATGCCCTAAGTCAACCGACCCCTAAATTAAACTAATTGAACCCTAAATTGAATGCCCTAATCGAATCGAACCCTAAATTAAACTAACGGAACCCTAAATTGAATGCCCTAATCCAATCGAACACTAAATTGAAATAATTCAAGCGCATCGGATATGTGCATTTTGAACAATTTTTTTTCCATTTGAACATTGATCATTTGTTTGATAATTTTAGGTTGTTAATGGTGCATTTGAGAATTGTGATTATTGATCGATGATTTTAGATTGTTAATTGATGATTTTAGGTTATTAGCTGTACATTTGAAGTAATTAAGATTATTAATTGATGATTTTAGGTTGTTAATTGATGATTTTAGATTGTTAATTATGCATTGAGCATTTGAGATATTAAGATTGTTGACGGAGGATGAGACCCAATTGGATTGAATGTGTGAATTTTATTAAATTTTATTGCATTGAGCATTTGAGAATTGAGATTGTTGACGGAGGATGAGACCCAATTGGATTGAGATCCCCGTTAGGTAGCACGGACACGGACACCGCGTCCGATCGACACCGACACTGAAACAACATATTTTTTGACTTTATACTTGTGGACACCTCTTTAATGGGTGTCTAGCACCTCTTCAATGGGTGTCCGGTAATTAAAAAATAAATCAATGTCTTCGAACACCGCTGAGAGGTGTCAAACACGTGTTTGGAGGTGTCCGACACGTGTTCGAATGTGTCGATGAGGTGTCAAGGTGTCGGTAGGTCACGGACACCGAAAAATGTCACATTTTGGCTTTATACTTGTGGAAACCTCTTCAAGAGGTGTTCGATATTTAAAAAAATAAATCAATGTCTTCAAACGTGTCCGAAGGTGTCGGACACGTGTCGGTAGGTGTCGGACACGTGTCTGGAGGTGTCCGATACGTTTCCGAATGTGTCGATAAGGTGTTGATGTGTCGGTAGGTCACGGACACCGCGTCCGATCAACACTGACACCGAAATGTCACATTTTTGGCTTTATACTTGTGGACGTCAGGAGGTGTCCGACACCTTGTCAGGAGGTGTCCGACACCTCTTCAAGGGGTGACGGACACGGTGTCCGGCATTTAAAAAATAAATCAATGTCTTCAGACGTGTCGGACATGTCCCCAGAGGTGTCGGACACGTGTCGGATACCACTCCGCACAATTAAGCCTAACAACCTAATTAAGCCTAATTAGGATTAATCAACACTACTCCGCACAATTAAACCTGACTATTAGCTCAAAATAACCCTAATTACTCATAATCAAGCCTAATTAGCTATAATTAGCTCAAGGTAATCATCATTAACACTAATTAGCCCTAACATAACCCAATTAAGCCTAATTAGCCCTAATTAGGACTAATCAACACTACTCCGCATAATTAAACCCGACTATTAGCTCAAAATAACCCTAATTACTCACAATCAACCCTAATTAGCTATAATTACCAAGGTAATCCTTATTAGCACTAATTAGCCCAAAAATATTTCAATTACTCGTTGTTTATAAACCCTGCATTCTTTATATTCGTTGTTGTTTTATGAAGTCCATTGGCAATGAGATGGTTCAACTCGTTGCCAACAAATTCTATTTAAAGTGGAATTGGTAACATATGCAACGATCTTTCTGCAATTTTGATATTTCGGAAAGATTCTTGCATATGTTATCAATTTCTGAACGCATGCATGCATAAAAATCCTTAGTTCCCATTCAAAGGTATTCATTACAAAGTAATGCTTTGTAATGAGCCTTTGGATGTCTAGTTTGGACAATTTGGAAAAGCTACTTGTTTATAAAACAGTGTTTCAACTCATGCTTTGTGTTCTATGTCGTGGATATCTGGACACGTTCTCATGCATTTCTCCTGGTGCATACAGATCTGGTGTTCTAACATCTGTCAAACCTTGTAAGGCAAGGTTAGATGAATGTTAGAACACCTAATCGATGTCGTGTACTTGGAGAAATGCGGGGAGGTGCTGCCGAATTTTCTACAGACATAGGACTAAGCATGAGTTATTCACTGTTTTATAAACATGTGCTTTTCTGAATGGGATATGACCCTACCTATTAGAGATTGGAGGGGAAATATATAGACATGTTGTCACATTTATGCATTCATATTTACATTGACTCTGCCTAATGATTGGTCATAATTGAAGGTAGTATACAGTACGATAATTCAGTCGTCATGTCGATCGATAGAAGTTGGATGAAAAGGAAGAATGCTGACGATTTTAATTTGAGTCTCGCGTTGACGAATTTCTCGACTTCGCTTACGCACATCCTGCATATGTTGACTTTGATAAGATAAGGTGTTCGTGCGGTAGATTTGAGTTGTTGCATTGGAGAAAAAGAATTGAAGTAAAATGGCATCTTTGTCGGTACGATTTTATGGGTGGATACACAAGGTGAACGCAGCACGGGAAAACGATAGTATTGTTGTCCAACCCGGCTAGTCAAACTGAAGTTAGAGAGGAGGCACGGTATGATTACCGAGATATGATTACGGATGCTGGGCATGCTAATGTTCACTGGGGTAACGAAGGTGGTGACGACAGTCCCTAACCACCGAACGAGGGGGCTCATCAATTTTATGAGTTGTTGAGAGCTGCGGAAGAGCCGCTGTGGGAGGGAGCTCCGAAACACACACGACTATCCACAGTTAGTAGGTAGGTTATTATAGTTAAAATTAGACCACGGGCTAAGTGAGAAAGGTTTTAACGAGTTTGTTACCTTAATCAAAGAAATTCTGTCCGAAAGTGAAAAGCTACCGCTGTCGTACTATGACGCGAAAAAGATGATGAGGAAACTTGGGTGGAGATATGAGTGGATAGGGGCGTGCAATAACGATTGTGCATTGTTCTGGAAAAAGAATAAGGAGTTGTCACGGTGTCCAGTATGTGATCATTCGAGGTACAAACCGGACAAAGGAAAGAAGAAAAACATTGCATGGAAGATATTGCGATATTTTTCGGTCACACCACGGCTTCAGAGAATGTACTACTCATCTAATATGGCTGAACATATGAGGGCTCACTGATGTGCTGACACACCCAACTGATGGAGAGGCATGGAAGGAGTTTGACCGCAGGCATCTAGTCTTTGCTCAGGAGGTTCGGAATGTTAGACTTGGTCTCTCAACCGATGGGTTCAACCCTTTTGGTCAGTCTACCACACCTTACTCCTGTTGGCATATTATTATTGTCCCGTACAACCTTCCACCAGGCATGTGCATGAAGAAGCCGTACATGTTCTTGTCGTTGCTTATTCCGGGGCCGAAGAGTCCCTGCAAGGACATATATGTGTATTTAAGGCCGTTGATTGATGAGTTAAAACAGTTATGGAATCATGGAGTCAAAACATATGATGCATCCCTTAAACAGAATTTTAGATGATGGCTGCTTTGATGTGGACTATACATGATTTTTCTGCATTAGGAATGACGTGTGGTTAAAGCACACATGGGAAGCTAGCATGCCCTGCTTGTATGGGTGTGAACCCCGGTCATACGTTAAAGCACGGCGAAAAACCCTCGTGGTTCGGATGTCACCATAAGCTTTTGCCACCTGGCCATCAGTTTTGTAGGCAGAAGGATAAATTTGACGGGACAATCGAGCGTGAGGTTGTCACACTGGACTACCCATCTGGTGAAGAAGTGATCTCACACCTGGAGGCACTTGATACTGACATACCACATGGCAAGGGTGTGCCAGATCAGAAGATTCTAGGGTACGGGAAAGAGCACAACTGGAGAAAATTTTGTATCTTCTGGGAGTTAGCCTACTGGTGGACGCTCGTTATCTGAAACAACATGGATGTGATGCATATTGAGAAGAAAATTTTTGATAATGTGTTCAACACAGTGATGAATGTCAAGGAGAAATTGAAAGATCACCTTAAAGCGAAAAGGGATCTACAACAGTTGGGTGTACACCGTGAATTGCATCCTTAGACAGTCAGCAGGAGGACGATACTTCTGAAAGTACCTTACTGTCTAGACAAGAAACAAGTGGAGAAGGTCTGTCAGTGGGTTAAGAATTTGAAGCTTCTGGATGGGTTTGCGTCCAACATATCTCGTTGTTGCAATGTATCGGAATGCAAGTTCCAAGGGATGAAGAGTCATGACTGCCACGTATTCATGGAGAGATTCGTTCCTATTGCCTTCCGGGGACTGTTACCACGGGTTGTTTGCGAGACTTTGACTGAATTATCTCATTTCTTTCGAGATATATGTTTTTCTACGATCCGGGTGAGTAACATGGAAGTGCTTGAGAAGAATATTGTGGTGACGATTTGCAAGCTGGAGAAAATCTTCCCACCTTTGTTCTTTGATTCAATGGAGCATCTGCCTGTTCACTTGGCATATGAAGCTAAGATGGGTGGACCCGTGCAATATCGGTGGATGTATCCCTTCAAGAGGTAATCTTTAAATTGTTACAGTTGTTCGTTTACACTTAATGCGACACTTGTTATCATTGATATTCCACCTAACTCGATTTGCTAAACTTCTAGGTTCATGTTCCATTTAAAGAAAAAAGTCATCAATAAGGCTCGGGTTGAGGGCTCAATTGCGGAGGCTTACATAATGGAAGAGCTTGTAAACTTTTGTAGTCAATATTTCGGGCCTGATGTTGATACAAGGTTAAATCAACTAGGCCGAAATGACCCTGGATCAAGCACAAATTTGAAGGGCAATTGTCAATATTCAAGCAGTCAGGTAGTCCGTTCGGCCGAACGTATACTCGATGGCTAACGGATGAAGAGTACAGTGCTGCAACAATATATGCCCTTTAAATTGTGATGAAGTTTTGGCATTCGTTGAGTAGGTTAATGTCTTAATTCACTTACATTGTTTTACATAATTGAAAGTGTGTGATAAGCGAGTCAACTATATTGGTTTGCAGTGAGTTCGATGCAGAATCTTTAATCACTGATCCCGCTAGACTTGAATCTCATCGGAAATCACAATTTGTACAGTGGTTCAGAAGGTGTGTAAGTCTTTAACAAAATTATATTATGTGTTATATACAGTTCTGTGGCCAATTAGTATACTGATTTATCCTTAATTTTTACCGTCATCTACAATAGGTTCAGTCAATGGATAGACCAGTGGCCTCATGCTTGAAATTACTAGCTCAAGGCCCTAACAAACAAGCATCCTGTCATGGAGGCTATATCATCAACAGGTTTAGGTTTAACGTAAAAGATGATGACCGAACAAAACAAACCCAAAACAGTGGAGTCTTGGTCAACGGCGACTGTTATGCCGAGAATTGCATGGACTTTTAAGGAGAGCTAGATGAGATTGTTGAGCTAACATATCTGGGTTTCCAAAATCGCCTGGTAATGTTCAAGTGTACGTGGTTCGATGTCACATGCAGTAGAGGAATCCGTGTTAGCTCTCAAGGGATTGTAGATGTCAATGTCAATGTCAAGTTAAGACTTGCATCAGACGAGCCCTTTGTGTTTGCTAGTCAAGCTGCACAAGTCTTTTACGCGGAGGACGTCGCCAATCCCAAATCTCATTGGTATACAGTTATCAAGTCCAAGAAATTGCCCGTGACATATGACAGTGAGCTAGACACCTTTCAAGCCGACCAACCACCTGTCTTGTTACCTGTTGAGGTCAACAACGAGGAGGACGATCTTCCTCTTCCAACAACACTTCATGTAGGAGAAGAAGTCGTAGATGATGACGCAGAAGACGTGGAAAGTGTTGGAGATGATGTGACTGAGTCTACTGATGAAGAGGATGAATTAGAAGATGAAGAGGACGACGAGTCCCACGAAGAAGAGGACGACGAGTCTAGTGATGAAGATGATGATCATTCTCAAACTGAAAATGATTGACTTGTAATGTTGTAACATCACTGAAAAAATGTAGTAACATTTTAGAACTTGGTTCATATTGATGTGTTTTTGCACCTCCGTTCATATATATAGTGCCGATGATGATTTCTGCCAAATTATTGTTTTTAATGTGTTAATGTCTTTGTAATTTATCTATACGAAGTCAGATATGGATAGGATACGGGCTATTCGTGGCCGGGTTGGACACCGAGCTTCTTCCTCTCCGGTGGGTCCCACCTCGTCATTGCCCACTGATGACGAGACACTGAGTGCTCGCGTACAGCAGACGGGGCCCCAGCCATCGCCCCAGCCAGACGCAGATTCATCCCACACGCGCGTTGATTCTCCTTCTTCCGTGGGTTCTACCTCAGGTATAGTTGATAACGGTGTTTAGTCAATTTTCGCTAGCCTTATATTTAAAGTATATTTGAACTGTATTAATGTCTGTGTTTTGTAGGATCTCGACGAGGCCGTGGCTCGACACGCGGGGTACGCATCGACCCCCAGCGTAAACAGAGAGTTACGCTCACCCAAGAGGGCCTGTAAGTAAAAAAATCACATCATGCCTTATATTTAAAATTTGGGGTGTTAATTTATATTTGAACTGTATTAATTAATTAATTTACTTCTTTGGCAGGATCCTGGAGAATCAGGCGAGGACGAAGATCGGCGTTCTTGTGAAGGGCCGATTCTTCGAGCCACGCCTGTACTGGAAGGACTGGGATGCCGCTGCGAGGGAGTCCCTATGGGAGGAGTGGCTGGTACGGTGAAGTATTTTTTTCTGCGATAGTATTTGTTTAATTAGAGTTTGTATTTAAATTAATTTGTGTTATTGAATGCCTTACAGGAGGGGTTCACGTTTGACTCGCCTGATCAGCAGGCGCTGGGGCAGCAGGCCTTCTTTGCTTACATCGGCAAGAATTACCGCCGATGGCTCCACGACGCACGGGACCGGGCGAAGAAGATGCTGCCCTGATGACGGAGATGAAGACATATCCCCCACATTGGATATCTCCAATTGTATGGGGGGAGATGATAGATCGGTGGGCTGCGGATCCAGGCTGGGACGCCAAGAGTAAGAGCGGGGCCGAGAACAGACAGAACAGAGATCCGACGCACACGGGGGGGTCGGTGCCACACGACATCGTCCGACACATGAATGCGGTCCAGCACCCGGATCTGGAGGAGGATGAGGTCATAGCTCTGACGTATAATCAGACGCACGTGCGGAAGAAGGACAAGGACGAGACGCACCGGGCTGGCGACTATGTTTCAGATATTGCCCGGCGGATCGATGTGAGTCAATTTGTTTAAGTTGTTAATTTTTTGTCTTTCTATCCTCAATGTCTGTTGCGTTAATTAATGCCCTAACATATCTTTAAATCACTGTTTTTGCAGGCCTCGTATGAACAGCTTAGGGGGTCCGAGCAGCAGTCTGGACAGCCATCAGCGTCCACTAGTACGGGTGCGAGTACTGGGGCGTTGAAGCGATGGCTGGATACGCCGGAGGTCGTCAATCGGCCGAAAGGCCGCATACGCGGCCTGCCTAGCACGACTGCTCGTGCCGTGATAGGAGCGTCCTCACCCCCCGCTGCCCCTCCACAGACACCGGCTCCTCGGCGTCCGTTGGACGAGGAGGAGATCCAGCGCATTGCTACGGTGGTGTTGAGGATGATCAGATAGCAGGATCAGCAGGGCACTGCTGCTGGACATGCCGAGCCGGCCCCGGATCAGCAGGATCCAGATCCGGGACTCGGCAACCCCTGATGAGCCCCTTTTTGTGCCCGGTCCCAGCTTGTCCCCCCCGCTCGGCTTGTACTCTTCCCCCTCCCTAACCGGTTGTATCCGGTTCCCGGCTTGTACATTATGACTTTTTTTATAATAAATATTTTTTAAATTGATTATATATATTTCTTTGTGTATTAGGATTATTGTGCGTTGTTGTTGAGGATTGAATTTTTTATTACAGGTTTGGGCATTAGAAAAATAAAAAAAATATTTTTAAAAATCAGACTTTTAGCGACGGATTAATTTCGTCGCTAAAAGTGTACTTAATTATAGATTTTTAGCGACGGAATATTCCGTCGCTAAAAAACTCATTTAGCGACGGAATATTCCGTCGCTAAAATATTTAAATTTCACAAAAAAGAAAATTAATTAAAATATGTAAAATAGAATTAGCGACAGAAATTTCATCGCTAATTTATAAAAAAATCCATCGCAAAAAGTCCAATATTAGACGTCGGATTTTAAAATTCAGTCGCAAAACTTTTAGTACGGGCTTTTATACGAGAGACTTTTAGCGACGGTATTTCCGTCGCTAAATGTTTTAGCGAAGGATTTAAGGCTTTTAGCGACGGATTTTTCCGTAGCTAAAAGCCTTATTCCTTGTAGTGCTCCCAACCCACCTTACCCAAACAATCGCTTACACACACATCGCATAACTGCACACACACCCTCCACAAGGCACGCACACACTACATACACAGTAACTCACACGCATGCTTACCCACGGCTACACACAGTACACATACAGTATACGCATACAAACACCATAACACATCACACCCACACACACATAGAAACAAAGTCACGCATACATGCACCACAATACACATCACATAGACATTCACGGCTACATGGTAGCCACACACACATTCACACACTCAGCACCACAACCTATAGCGTGCACAAACATTTTCACTGCTGTATAGCAGCGGGCGAGCACGCGCACACATACACACATCACGCACGCACGCACGCGCACACATACACATTCATGGCTACACAACAGCCACACACACACACACATTCATGGCTACACAATAGACACACACACACACACACACATTCATACACCACAACCTACAGCGCACACGCATACACACATACACTACAAAAGACAGTGTGCACACGCACCCACGGCTGCACAATTGCCCACATACACACACCATGCATAGACTCAAGGCCGCGCGCCCACACACACTCACTCACTCACTTACGGCTATAGAGATCATTTATGAATCGTCAATTAAACACTCAGGCATGTAGAGATATAGAGGATGAGGGATACTTAACCTTAACCGGGCATATAAACGTCGTTTATGTACATATCATCTCGCATGAAGACCGGTTCCATCACTCTTTAAACCGTCAAATCGTTATACACTAAGGAAACTAATATGGGAATTCAAAAATTAGAGATTTTTAATGTGTGTAAAAGGAGATATAATTGTGGTTATTGGAGGGAAATCACGTGGATGGTTAGGTGTGTATAATTGGAACTGCTTGAGCCTAGGATGCCATGTGAATTTAAAAAGCAAAAAGATGCATTTCTTTTAGAAACTAACAGACGTGTGGTCAAAGGCCATCTTGACCATCATGTGATGCAGGCAACTAAGATTTTGGAAATACAAGTTCTAAGTGCCAAAATTAGAAGAATGGGTTGGTGAGTGCAACTGACACCTAAGTATGACGTGCTAGGTGAGTTTATTCCATGAAATTCAAATTCGAAGTTTTTATCCACTTATGTGCCTTCATATCATTGGTTAAAAACTTAGTCTCGACCAAATTAAGAATGTTTGAAGATGATGGTGGTTGAGAGTACAAAAATTCTACATTTAAATCTTTTCTTACTACTCATGGTGTAATAGGACTCCTAGTTATGCACGCGATCGTGCACATCGAATCAAAAGACCAACTGAAAAATAGAAGAAGAAGAAGAAGAAGAACACCCATCGATGAAAAGAAGAGAGGATTTTGCTTTGTCATGTCAAAAAATTAATAATAATAGCAAATCTAGGTATACTAGCTGAATAAGCAGAATCTCATTCTGATTAGGAGCTTCTATCTGTCGCATGACATATCCCAACACACTCCACCAAAATGGTGTCACAGAATGCAAGCATCGCCATCTTAGTAACATGGCCCGTACACTACTTATTCAAGCTAATATGCCTTTACCATTTTGGGTTGATGTTGTCTATACCGCTGTGTATCTTCTGAATCGCCTCCCACTTCTAATGTTGTAAATGGCAAATCTCCCTTTGAAGTTCTTTTTGGTCGTTCTCCACATTATTCACCTTCGCGTGTTTATACATGTGAGTGGTATCCTAATATAACTGCTCGTGTTGAACATAAGTTAGCAACTTGCTCTTGTCGATGTCTTTTCGTTGGATATGCTGCTAATCATAAAGGATATCAATGTCTTGAGCCAATGTCCGGATGAGATTACACGAGTTGTCATGTCATTTTTAACAAATCTTCCTTTCATTTTTCTTCCTTTACTGCCTCTCTGCTGCCAACTTCCACTGACAACTCAATTCTCCAATCCCTACGTTTCCTCTATCATCACTCCCTTCCTTATCTTTGGCACTTATGTCTTCATCCCGGCCTATCTCTTCCCTTGTCATCCTTTGTGATGACTTTTGTCTCTTCACCTCCCTCTCCTTCTTCGAATCACTCGTCTTCCCTTTTCTCCTCCTTTATGCCGTTAGGAGCTTTTACTTCTTTCCCTATTAGCTTTCCTACTCTTCCTTTGGAGTCTGTTTTCTCTCCTCCTTATATGTCACGACCCGAACCCACGGACAGGCCCGCGAGCTAGGCACGTGACCGGCCGCAGACCCAATGGACTCCAACCGAGGGCTCTGCCAGGCCTTACTCGCTAAAATAGCATATAATCTGCAGCGAAAATTAAAACTTCTATAAACTTAAATTACCTTTTCGTATTTTATTTGAATACATCACTTATACTAAAACTTTTCATAACTCTGATTGTCAACAACTAAAGCTAAACAGAAAATCTAATATTTAGCGACTCAACCAATACAGTCTCCGAAGCTCAGTGCCAAATTGTTCCTTCCTATGCTCGTCACCATCACCTCACTTCCAAACCTGAAATGATAAGTAAGGGATGAGCTTCCACGTGCTCAGTAAGTTACCAATGATCTAACTAACTGGACCATAGCATGTCAGAAAATAACTCATTTATATTATAGCATCATTAAGATATATAAAAATCATAGATTTGATAATCATCAGGTAAAACAAAATAGAGTACATTAAGCCAAAAACTGAAGCATAAAATCATTAACGCAAAACTCATGACAAACAATTCGATTTCAACATTAGCTCAAACGATATGCTGCGGTCAGCGTACAGGCCCCACTGACTAGGGCCCGAAATCCCTCCTCCATCCGGGATAAAATTCTGTGGACGCATGGGCGAACCACGAGCAACAGTACTGTGCATCAACGTACAAGCCCCGTTGACCAGGGCCCGAAATCCAACTTTCCCCCGTGGATATAGGGCACAGCAATCGAGTAAACCAAAAAGACCTTTTGGTTCATCGTAAACACAATCACTCCTCAATTAATTTCAAACCATCCTCACACCCATTTTGACAGTTTTCAAGCTCTTCAATTTTTCACAAGAACGTCATTACCAAGGCATCTTACTTGCACTAATCATTTCAAATCCGAGTTCCATAACAATTTCTAAGAAAGATATCATTTACATGTTGGTCCGGTTTTGACGAGAATTAAACCATTAAACATTTTGTTTAGCAAATCAAGTCAGACTAACTAAACATGATTAAAACGGTCAATGCTGATAAACGCCATTTTTTTTTATCAATACATAAACATATACATTTTATAGAAAAATACTAGTTGAATCGAAAGGTCACTTACCTGACGCTACGCATTTCCATATCATCTAGAGCTCCGGAGCGACGATCACGTTACTACCTCTGGCGAACGGAACCGTCAAGACCATTCTTTTTATCTTCATGTTCCCGGTCAAATCCTAGAGTTCACGCTAACAATTCCCTTTTTATTCTCAGAGCTCATAGCCTATGTGATTCCCTGTCCAAAAACACATACACGCATAGGGTACACGTTCGCAAGCATACGGTACACCTACACCATATACCACACGACCATACTCTCACCACAGAGTACATGTACAACCATCGCACTGCTCCTCACACATAAAAAGGCATTACATACTATCGTGTTGCCTACACAGCAACATGCTCATGCACCTCATGCAGCTGTAGAGATAACACCACACCTACGCAATATACACATCTGTCCAAACACACGCAACACACACCCACCGGTGCACACACACAATTATCCAGATACCAAAACCCCACAGTCATACCCACTCCACCGACAACTACTCCATCCCAATACAAACATCAACACCCATCTATAATTGAACTGACAGATTGCCTCATCAATCAAAACAAATCCTAAATTCTATCGACCGTCGCCATATACACTCCACCACGGTTGCCCCAGTCCGGTTCACCTAGAGCACCACCGTTAAACCATAACCGTTAACTACAACAATATCAAACTCGTACCGTCGAACCCCCGTTTCATAGTCCATACTACCAAAACCCAACATATCGGCAACTAGCTTCCACAACCAATCTACCACTAAGATGCCACCTTCCAACAACCCACAACCATTTGACCTCCATGATTGTTACTATTCTACACACAAGTCAATTTCACACTACACCAATATACACATCCAACACGCAGCATCACGCATACACAATATCTCCATACACATCCTGTTACACACCATCGACCAACAACAATCACACCTACAAACATGCCCAAATACATGCACCGTACACCTACTGTTGTATACACACAAACCCACCTCATTTATTTCATTTCATCCACTGCCAACACTCTCGCTAAATCACCACCACTGCACAGTCATCAAAATCACAACATCACCATCAACCCCGCTTCACAGTCAATCTCATACAACCAATTCTATGCCAGTCATGGACTCCCCGGCGGCGACGGAAATCAAACTGCCGTTGTGGTTGATCCGAGGACTTACAAGGACCTCTTCGGTGCCCATGACTCCGCGGCTTACCGTTCGACAGGTGATCGTCCCCCTGTAATTGTGGCCGTGTTTTGGGCAGTGGGCTGAGCGTTCGTAGTCGTGCAGTCTTGGGCCTTTTCCCCGGTGGTTGCAAATTCAGGTGGTGACGTGCTAAAAATCGGTGCCTACTTCATGGGTCACCGTAACACTATAGTGCGGCACCGTAGTAATCCACGGCTGGTGCGACCGGAATTATGGCTGGTCGGTGGTGAAACCGTGAGGTGGTGGCAGTAGCGTGTTGGCTTCGGCGGTATGGAGAGTTGCAACCGATGTGTGGCGATGATGGATAGAGGCGCTGGGCGGTCTATTAGGCGAAGACGACGATCGGAGTTGATTGTCGGTCATGGCTGGTCGATGCCCATCGACGGTGAAGGACGACGGAGCTGCCTTCGCAGATCTGCTGACGTTGTGCGACGGCAAACCTTGGATCGAGGAAATTCGATAGTGGGAATTTTCTGGAGATGGTGGTCGCAAAATTGTTGTGCGGTGGTGGTCGGCGCAGGCGGCTGGAGTTGCTCGCCGGTGGCCGAAGGCATCGCCGGCAGCAGCGATTGCACGGCGAAGAGGAGTGGTTGATTGACCGGTGATGGTCCATGGCCGGTTGTGCATGCAATCTGGCAGGGCGGCCGTTAGGCAATGGCGTCCGGCGAAGGGGTTTAGCCAGAGTTGCCCTCCGGTGACTGTGGTGTTGCCGAAAATGGCTGCCTCGATCTGGCAAGCAGAGGCGCCGCCCGTTCTAGGGCCGGCTGCCTTCCCTGTTTTCTCTACCGATTTTTCTTTCTCTTTTCTCACACTCTCTCTCTCTCTCTTTTTTGCTTATTTATAAATGTATATTCTTTTAATTGTTACCAAAGTCTCCTCCTTTATATCCCCCAATCTCTCTCTTCCATTTTAAAATAGCAAGTTACTAGATAAGATCTTTATACAATAAACCCTAATTAATTATAACTTCTTTAGAGTGATCAAGCTTCATTTATTTCTCTAGTGCGTTCACTTGTTATTCGTAACTGCCAGTGTTATAAGTTGTCGCTGATAATATCACTCAAGTCAATCGTCGCTAGAGTAATAATAACTGGGTAAACCCTAGGTTCGGGATATTACATTATATGTCCTCTACCTTGCCACTGTAATCTCTCATCCTATGACCACTTGTTTAAGGGCAGGAATCGGTGAACCGGAATATTTTTTATCACTTCATTCTACTATCACTATTGAGGAACCATCGTGCTTTACACAAAAAATTAAAGATCAAAGGTGAGGTGCAGTCATGATCGATAAGTTTAATGTTTGATTAGCTAATTTCACTTGACTTTAGTGCCTAATGATTCTACAATGAATCTTGTTAGATACAAATGGTCTATAAGGTCAAACTTAAATTTGATGGGACTATTGAACACTTTAAAGCACACTTAAATGGCCTAAGGTTTCAGGCAACACGCTAGTGTTGACTATGCTAAAATGTTCACTGTTGTTAAACCTACCACAGTTCGTATTCTTATTACTTTTGCTATTTTTTCCTTTTTGGTTAATTGGTCAATTAGATATAAAAAATGCCTTTTTGCATGGTTTCTTGACCTAGGAGGTTTACATGCAGCAACCTCCTGGCTAGGGGTGATAATTTAAACTGTTGAAATCGATCCAACCGTAAAAATCGAATCAACAAATCCGTCTATTTCCAAACTAATCTAAAAATCAATCGGTTTGGTTTTTTTTCCCAAACCGTACATTCGGTTTGGTCCGGATTTTTTTAAGACCGCATAAACCGAACCAACCGTATATAATATAACATATCTATATCTTTACCTAATCCTAGTTATTTTTTATTAACCCTAGTTATCTAACCACTCATATAAAATGGGATAAACCCTAAATCCCTTAACATAACACACATTTTTCACCCTCGCCTACATCTCACTAAGTGCTATTAATTATAATTAAAAAATTCATTTTTTTTTGGAGCTTATTATTATGTATAAGTTATTATTTTTTGAGCCTAAACCTGCCCAAAAATTGAGTTTGGCCCAAACAGATTAAACCATTCAATCTGTTCAACCCGTAGAAACTGAACTGTTCAACTACGGTTCATTTTTTTTATTCCCAAACCGAGGTTGGTCGGTTCGGTTTGATATTTAGCCTCCAAACCTAACCAAGCGAACCGTGCTTGATCAACCCAACTCCTGGCTTTATAGAACATAATTATATCCTATCAAATCTATAAATTATGGAAGGCTATTATCGTCTCAAACAAGCCCCTAGAACTTGGTTTCAATGTTCCAGTTCTTAGTTACTTGGTGACGTACTTTGGGCCAGTAAGGGGAGATTCATCTATATTTGTTCGCAAATTGGATACTAGTACTAGTATTCTTGTTTCACTTCTTTATGTCGGTGATATCATATTGATAGGAAATGATTCCATTGCATTGTCCGTGTATGTAAGTAAACTCTCCACCACTTTTTTTTATGACGTACCTTGGTGATTTTCATTTTTTTAAGGTACTGAGGCCATGCTTGATTCATTGGATATTTTCTTATCTCGATATCGTTATACTACTACTTTACTTCAGGAATTTGATATGCTTGGTGCCATATCTGTTGCTACCCTATAGCATCCACCACATAACCATCGTTGCATGATGGTAATTTCTTGGACGACCCTACTATAAATCGCAGTATGGTACATTGGTGGCCTTCATTATTTGATTGTACACCCTGATACTGCTTATTCCATCAGCATCATTAGTCGGTTCATGCGTTGTCATCGGACCTCCCATTTGCAGGTAATTAAGTGCATTTTTCGCCACCTCAAAGGCATTCTCGGTCATGGTCTTTTATAGCCGCCTAATTTTTTCTCTGTCTTTTGTCGCTTATGCCAATGATGATTAAGCGGGATGCCCTGATAATCGCCGCTCTACCTCGAGGTGCTTTGCTTTGGGATTTAATACGAGTTTTAGTGATGCTAACTTTTTGACATAATTTGAAGACTTAATGACTAATACATGTTATTATTCTCTTTAAACCTAAGTCTTTGTTATCGTTGCCACCATTCTACCCAATGTCAGTGCGGATCCCATCACCACATGGTGGTGCGTCTGTGATTTCAAAGGTTACTGATCGAGGTTGAAGATCCTGATGGTAGTCATTGGTGCCATGATAGTGATGGGGAGGTGGGTTTGGAAATCATAGTGGTTTGGAGGGGGGTGATGGGATTGGGGGAAGGGTTGGCAAAAAGAGAAGAATGGGGGAAAACTTCTTTTTCTAGGGAGGTAGGAGTAGGAAAAAGCTATGGCGACAACAATGGGTGTCTGGGGCGGGCGGGGGGGGGGGGGGACTGAAAAGAAAGGACAAGGGAAAAGATTATAGAGAAAGAAGAATTGGGGCTCCAAGCTTCCTTCTTTACCCCCATAACTTCTTCGTAGTGGCTCCATTCCATACCTCATTTCATAAGGAACCTTAAATGGCTCTATTTCGGTTAGGGGTGTGCACGGTGCGGTTGGTTCGGTTTGGAGGCTGAATACGAAACTGAACAAACCAACATCGGTTTGGAAAAAAATAAACCAAACCGCACTCGAATGGTTTGGTTTGAACGGATTGAATGGATCGAACGGTTTGGTTTGAGTGGATCGAACGGTTTGGGCTAGACTCATTTCTTCTAGTCCTAAAATAATGAATTATGTACTAAAAACTCAAAGAAGTAACCAAGCAATAAAAGTTTAAAATCCTAATTAGATTACATAACATAACATTAAAAACAAAATTAGTCATTACACAATATCATTAATTTACAATTATCTATTAAAGTTCTAAATTTCTAATCAAATTACATAACTCTAAAGAGATGATACATGGCATGAGTTTTCTAATCAAAGTACATAATTGATAGCTCTAAAGAGATCATTACACAGATGAGTTAAAAGTTGTAATTAAGTTAGACCTCATTAAACAACATCATTATAACAACCATATTAAGTTAAATAGAGAACAAGTCTTAAGGATCAACTTTGGCATCTTCATAACCTTCATCACCAATCAACCTTCAATCAACTACAATTTCTGAAAAATGAAAATGAAAAGGAATCAGCAGATAGGAATCAACATATATAATCAGAAATTCAATATATATATTCTAAAAAAGTTAATCAGCATATACTTCAGCATATATATATATATATATAATCAGTAATTCAACATATATATAATCAGCATATAATCAGCACTCAGTAGAACAAACATCACAAGGCTTTATCTAAAAGAGTTACTCAAAAACTAAACCATGCCATTCTCAGTCCACTACAAGCTATGTGCAAACTTTGGCAGCACTAACTTTCTAAGATACCTGCAACTCCCTCAAGTTGGCATGCAACTTGCTTTCTGGCATTTTTCTAGGTACTCAATTCCTGCAACCAAAGATTAAACAGGTTACAATGTCATAACAGCTATAGTAGCTCAGCAGTAGAACTATAAACTGTGGTGTGCTTGAAATTATGTTATATTCAATCTTTACGGCATGCCATCAATAGCTGCGATATGCTTGAAATGCCCAGATAGCACTACAAGGTAAAAACAACACTGAATTACTTGTGCTAAGAACTAACACTAAGATAAGCAATAAGCTGATAAATGAATGAACTGGAGGTACTGACAATATCAACAACAGAAGAAGTTCAAGAGTTTGAACCTTGCAAAATTGAGGACTCAGCTATGCTGTAGAAGAATTTGCAAATAAGGAGAAAAATACTAACTGTGCACTTAAATTACCAGAACTCATTGATAGAGGCATTTATCATTGTAAGCGCCATAAGTCAGAATAATTATTTACAAAAGATAAGTGCTAAGAAATGATAGCAAACACAAAAAGGAGTTCTTAAGAGCAAAAAACAAAAAAATAAAATAGATGTGCAGTTAAATTACCTTGGTTACTCAATCAATAACAATAGACGCATCACTTGAACTACTTGTATTTGATCCCATTGCTTTCTCTGAAATGAAAAGATTAGGAAATTCAACAAAGGAATTCGTTAAAATTAATTTCACTAATCCAAAAAATTACCTGAAAAGATGTCTTCAAGCTTTTCAACCTCGTCCATAGCTTGTCGAAGATCAATAGGAGCCGAAGGACATTTCAACCAATTTTGAGTACAAATATGAGCTTCTACCATCTTTGGATTCAAAGAACTCCTAAATGGATCAAGTATACGACCTCCCGTGCTAAAAGTCGATTCAGAAGCAACGGTAGAAACCGGAATAGCTGAAATATGCCTTGCTACCTGAGATAGGACAGGATACTTATTATTGTTCACTTTCCACCACCCTAATATGTCAAGAGATTTTCTAGGGTCTTCACAACTTTCTGTCAAATACCTTTCCACTTCAGATTTGCTCTCTATACTCTCTTCAGCCTCTAAAAGCTTTTGATATTGTGTTGCCAAAGATTCTTCTCCCTCAACCTCATTTTCTTTAGAAACTTGACTTCTTCCACTATTTCCACTAACCCCCTGCTCAAAGTGCTCAAACAAGCGAACCAAATTTTCCTTCACCTTATCAACATCATCTTTAACTACCCCACCATCATTCACTTGACGTAAACAAAACTTAACATACTTCAATTTGTGATGAGGGTCCAACACAACAGCAATATACACCAACTTATTCAGTTTATCCACATTTCCCCAATACTTTTCAAACTTTTTTAGCACGTTAGAAGCCATAGAATACAAGATACAATCAGCACTTTTACTCAATTGGACCAATTTCAATCGTACAGCCATAATTTCATTAAAATAGACATTAGATGTAACATGTGAAGAACCAGAAAATCGTAAAGTCACCTCATAGAAGATTTTTAGAAACTGAACAAACACTTCAGCATTTTCCCAATCTCTCAACGAAGGAGGCCCTATATTTGTTGACCTTTTACTCCCACCATCATCCTCGTCTCCGTCCTCGTCTTCACTTAAAGACACTGAAAAATACTTACGAAAGCCTGAATCATCTTCTTCCAATCTCTCAAAGGCTTTTTGAAATTTTTGGGTAGCTTCTAGCATCAAGTATGTAGAATTCCACCTAGTTGGAGTATCTATGCAAACAAGACCATTACTTTCAATTTTCTCCTTCTTTGCACACTTCTTGAAGCTTAAAAGCCTAGAAGGAGAAGACCTCACAAACCTTACCGCATTTCGAATCTTCAAAATAGAGTCATTAACTTCTTTCATACCATCACTGACTATAAGGTTGGTAATGTGAGCACCACACCTCATGTGAATAAACTCGTTATCCATGATAGTACTTTTTCATCCATTAGTTTTACTCTTTAGATAATTAATAGTACCATCATTAGAACTAGCATTATCAACTGTCACTGTAAGAAGACTATCTATCTTCCAATTCAACAAGCAAGTCTCAATAACTTTACCAATTGTTTTACCATTGTGATTTTCAACTTGACAAAATGCTATGATTCTCTTTTGCAAATTCCAGTCACAATCAATCCAATGGGCTGTAAGACACATGTAGTTGATATTTTGTAGTGAAGTCCAAGTGTCGGTAGTGAGACAAACCCTTTCACATTTTAAAAGCTTCTTTAACAGCTCTCCCTCTTTACGAAACAACTTAAGAATATCTCTAGCAACAGTATAACGAGATGGAACATTAAATCTTGGTTCCATAACTCCACAAAACTTTTTAAATCCCTGCCCTTCCACAAGATTAAAAGGTAATTCATCTATAATAATCATCTTAGTAAGTGTTAGTCTACACTCCTCAACACTAAACGAAGCCACCTTTAGCTCATTCATACCACTTTTTTGCCTTTTAGGTTCAAACCTGATTTTTGTTTGATTCTTACTACTACCAGCTTGTTCATAACTGTATTTCTTACATCTATACCTAATATTGCTCCATAAAGTACTTGTACCATTTGCCCCAGTATAGCCATAACGCTTAGAACAATACTTACAAATTGCGGTTTCAGGATCAGGCTCACTTGGTGTATTCCCTTTGATTTTCTGAAAGTGATCCCAGACTTGAGACGGCTCTCTAGTACTTGTCTCCTTCTTTCTCTTTGGAGGCCTAGGAGGAAGTGGGTAGGAATTGCCGCTACCACCGGCACCTACTGCACCCGCATCATCAACCATCTGATACAACACAACAATAACGCATCAATCAGTAACTGAAATTCAAGTTAACGCTACCTCAAGTATACTGGTTACCAAAAGAGCAAAAGAAAAAGCCAAGTCTACGTGGTTTCTTCATGGAGTCCAATCAGTCACATACACTAGCAGATATAATCAAGAGACAAGAGGACCAAAAAAAGCCAAAGCATTTGGATTTGTTCTACATACAAGATTTTAGGTAAACAAATATAAAAGCAATGCAGAACAAGAATATAGAGAAAAACCCAATAAGTAGATAAAGCTAAAAAAAATTCTTACAGGAAGCAAACAAATTTATAAACTAAAAACACACTGAATGTAGATGGAGCTCATGAATATAGAAAAATTTGGCAGACGCATTCCGTAAATGAAGAACTAATGCACTCCGTAAATGAAGAACTAGGTATCACATAAAAGCAAGTATAAGTAAAGCACCCAGAGAAGCTAAACACCTATATTCATACTGCCACTGGCAGTATGAATATCATAGTCAATAATTCATTGTGGCATGACTTTCTTGGATGTCATCGTATTTCAATTATGAAGAAATGCAATAAGTTCGTACTAAGGAAATCCATATGCTGGCTATTAAGGATGCTTGACTAAGTACATGAAACGCATAGCATGTCAGCAAACGAAGCTAAACTGAGGGATTAAAACTGAAAGCAGCCCCATAAGCTGAGAGCTGACCGAAGTTTATTAAGTTCTTCTTCTCCTTTCTGCCTAAAAGAAGTTAGGATACCAATGTCAATCACTGGAATCTCCACAAGTGAAGGGGACGCAGTTGTGACTCCACAACCAGCGTCCTTGCAGATATATCTTTCTGGCATATTTTCGCTGCTTACAACCAGTTGCTGAACATGCTTGGATAACAATTGGCCTTGACTGGATGGGTTGATTTGGCCATGTTGGAGCTCATATTTGCAATCTGGAAGTCTAAGTGTTCTTCAGAAGAGTAGAGGAAAAAGAGAGGCATAGCTGAAGAGAAAAGATTCAAGAAACAAAAGAGAAGAGAAGAAACAGAAGAGTAGAGGAGAAAGAGAGGCATAACTTCGTACTTGGAGATTAGGCGCCAGTGGGAGGAGAGACGTCAGATGTGGAGGCACAACCGTGGGAGGTGGAGACGGCGGCTAGAGGAGAGACGTGGCTAAGGGAGGCGCTGTCGTGGAGGGCTGATGTGGAGCAATAGGCAGATCTTGTAGTAAGATCTGGAGGCTGAAGCTCGGCAGAATCGGCAAAATGGAGGCTGAGGCTGTGGAGAGCAATCCAGATCTGACGGCGACGCGGCGTGTGCAAAATGAAAAGTATGAATTAGGGTAAATGAAATTTAGGGTTACTTGCTATTTATATTAATGGGTTAAGTTTAACTAAGGCAGTTAGTAAAATTAACTGGGGTTAATTAATATATATATATATATATATATATATATATATATATTATTAAGTACGGTCGGTTCGGTTTATATCGGTTTCAAAAAAACCAAACAAAACCGAACCTACCGAACCGATTATGCGATTTGGGAAAAAAACCGAACCAACTGTTTTTGAGATCGGTTTGGAATTAGTAGGATTTGTTGGTTCGGTTTTCACGATTGGATTGGTTTTCACGGTTTAAATGCCCACCCCTAATTTCGGTAGCGGTTGGTAACATTTAAGTTTCCAGTTTTAGAGAAAAAAAATGTGTTTGACACACAATTTTTGTTTTGTTTTCCATTCAGTTTTGAAAACATGGTTATTTTTGAAAACTCTCATTTTGGAGTTTTGGATTTTCAATTTTGATTTTTGTTTTGAGACCCCCCCCCCCACACACCCCCACCCAACCACCACCATCACTGCCTGCGGCTGGTAAACACCACCAGCCACCTCAACCACCACAAAAAAAAACTCAAAATAAAAACTGGGTAATCAAATACCCAAAAGAAAAAGTTTAAAATAAAAATTGGGTAATCTATTTGTTTTGTAAAAAATAAAAACTAAACTAATTTTGATTTTTCTTAAAACAGAAAACTAAAACTGTAAGTGATTTCAAACAGATCCTTCATTATATTCCATTAATATCTCAATTCCATTCATTTAATATCCCTGACATAACAGATGTCGTTTCTAGTCTATCTTTTTCTTTTTTTCTTTCTATGTAGGGCAAATTCAAAAGTCATCATATAATAATCCAGAAATTACAATAGAAAAGAAAAAAAAGGAGGTTTGTGATGATTTTAAATCTTTTCTACTACGTAATCTAGTATCCTTATACATAAAGATAATAAATTCAGTCATTGTGGTCGGACTCTATGAAGGATTTCCGATGATATTCTCCATAGGGCCCTCTTTCTTCCTTCTCCGAGCTTAGGTTATCGAAGAAAGAGATGAAGGAACTAAGAAGAATGCATAAGCAACAACTGGTTTTATTACGAGATAGCTTATGATGTTCGTATCTATCTATTATGCGCCTCTGTATCTAGCATTGGGTAGACATAAATACAACAACTGCCAATCTCTAACTTATCTTTTGTTTCATTTCTTTTGGAATAATCACAAACACTTTTTTTATTAGGGATCCACTACTAGAAATTCAATGCATAATCTCAACATTCAATGTATATTCTTGAATAATCTCACTTTTCACTTATTCAACCATTTCATTTCACCAAGTTCAATATTAGCCAGATTAGTTAACATGTATATGTTCGGTGCAACAAGAAGATGCTATTGTGTTATGTAGTTTTATGGGTTGCTTAGTTGGTCAAATTTTATTCATGAGATGGGTTGGATTGGTATTAGTCTGGATACGGCAAAATCATTATATTAGATCGAATAAAATGATTTTAGGAGGGAACAACGAGGAGAAAATAGTGGGGCCGTAGCGGCATTAAGGGATATAGGGGAGGGAAAGGGTAGAGAGGAATGAAGGGAATAGATAGAAGAAATTAGGATTAAGGTTTCTTGGTTCTGGGTGAAAAGACGAACTTGCATTTGACAAAATGTTTTGTTATCCACTTGAAAAGGCATTATGATAATAAATAACGGAGAAGATCAAACCTTTCTTAGCGTGATTTTAATTCGACCATCTTTTTCTAGGGAAAGAGTAAAATCTCATCTCCCCTCTCCATGCAGGCCCAACAGCATGTGGTCTTTTCGTGGGGGGGGGGGAGGGGGGAGAAGTGACATGACTGGGTGCTAAACTACTCTTTTATAATAACATGCTTGCAAATTTACGCTCAACAGTACTATAATTATAAAGTAACATTTTATTTGCATTAAAAAAAATCCCTAAACCTGTTTAAAGTTAAAATGACTGTGGACAACAACGTTCAATTAATAAACATAATACAAGTTGTTGTTCAATTGGCTAATACGACATATGCACAGAGAGATTGGTTCCGTTTTGGCATGAAAGTGTGTGGACTTTGACCGTGACATTGTCCCCCACTCGATTCGTCAATGCCCTATGACCAAAGAGAATAAGTAATTATTGCGAGAGTTAGAGTCTACTTGATATTTTACTAAATAAAACTTTTAGAGGAACTGTCATAGACCATCGTTGATCACCTCAAAGAAACAAATGACTTATCTATTGTCAAACATATATATTTAAATGCAGTCCCAACTTCAATAAAGTAAAAAAAAAGATTTGATGAAAGATATGAAGAGGCTATAAGGGTTATAAATATACGTTAATACCCTGAAAGTATCCCGAAATCTCACTCGAGGATCTATATATCTTTTCAATTTTTACACGCCAGGATTTGGGGTTTTAATTTTGCCATTAGTAAGTACCTAACTGCCTTTTTTTGTCTAAATTCATAACTTTTCTCTTAAACGGTTAGAGGCAAAGGAGTCCAATCAGGTTTTTTTTCCGCTCCTCTATCCGTTTTCTCTTCTCCAACATCTCTCTCCCCTCCCCACCCCCCCACCCACATTACCCACCACCACAGCCACACACGTGTTCGCCTCATTCATTATCACTCCCTTTAACACACCTAGCAGTGACTAAAAGTGAAGAAAGAAATTGGACTGTGACGGGTCTAAGCCGGTGGAGATCCAGTCGATTGCGATAGTGATGATGTCAGGTGATAGTGGTGCTAGGTGCATAGGCGACGGTTGGTTCTTGTTTTGAGAGAGATCGTTGCCGACAATGTTGGTAATCTATGGTTCAACGGGTGATGTGACTGGCTGTGTGATTGGTGGTGGACATCCGGTGATGATGGTGTTCGTGATCGATTGGGCCGTCGGCGATGCTAATCTGGGTGCCAGTGGCGCTGCTATGATGGCGGCGGTTATGCCCGACGGGTTGTGGTGATTTGGTGGTGTAGTGGTGAGGCCGATCTGAGGGTGGTTTTAGGTGGACGAGTTGGCCATCGGTGATACTACGATGAGGCCGGTGGTGCTGAGGTGATTTGGTGGTTTGCCGGTGTTACAGTGGCTATGTAGTGCTTGTGAGTGTAGAGGTGGTGGAAGTGGTGATAGTTTGTGAGCGGCGATGGTTAAGCGCAACAGTGGTTGTAGTCTTCGCACTGGTGGCCGGGCAACGTTTGCTCTGGTGGTGCTGTGATGAAAAGGCAAAGGCTGTGATTGTCGGCTGACCACAGTGGGGTAGTCAAAAGGTTTGGGGATGATTTAAAATTAGGGTTTAAGGAAAACAAAGTTGACTTGACAAAATTGTCCCTGATGGTTTGCCTAGAGCGTTAGAATTTTGGACGGAAATCCTTATTTATTGCAAAATTAAAACTACAGATCCTTCTGTGTAAAAATTGAACATTTGGACCCTTATGTGAGATTTTGAGGTACTTTCAAGGTACTAACGTATATTTAATATTTGTTTTAAACTTACTCAATGAGAAATTGGCCAAAATCCAATCTTAGTATGGTGCTAGTTTAACGAGGCAAAAAGAGTCTACTGGAATTTCACATACAAAAAAAAAAGGTGTTATCATTGAATATATTTAGGGCGTAAGCTTTTTCTGAACAGCCAAGTCAAAACAGTATTACTTTACGAGCATGTTACAATACAAAATATAGCTCGATCATAGTGATGCCTCCCTCAAAAGAGCTTGCCGAGTAATTAGCACTCGTAAATCTTTCACACTCTATAATCAAAGCGATATGGGTTGTTATAAAGCCAACAACTCCTTCTAAAAATGAACTAAAAATGCTATTTCTCTGCATTTGAGAGTAAAAAATCCTCCTTTTAAAAAAAAACTTTTTTTCCTCAGTTTCTTAAGAAGTGCAACCAGAACAAAAATTTAAGTGGGTAAAGTGCTATTAGCCCTAAAGGAAGGAAAATAAAAGGTAAAAATAGATCATCTATATTGCCCTTGTACTTCGATTCATCTTCTTCAGATTGCCACAACAACTGTAGCCAGGCCAAAGAGCTGCTCTACAAGCTCGACCAGCCATCACTCACAAGGTAAGCCCCTCACCCACCCACTCTCTTTTGGATACTATCTTGGCATTTTCGATTTCCTTCTATTCACTCTGTCCATTATTCTTATGGTACATACATATATAGACCAAATGGGAATATTTATGACACAAAAATCGACGACGCATTATTTTATTCGGTACAAAGGAGACAAATAGTCATGGGTTTTGATATATAGGAAAACTTTATTCAGCTTAATAGTGGAGATTAAGAGTTGTGGGTTTTGTTATAAATAAATGCCCACCATGTATTTGTGTCGCCTTAAGTTACTGAATTTTGGCTGTTGCAACAATCTGAGGCATCACCCTGGTTTCACAGTGACGCTTAAAGCCATGCTCTCATTGAAAGTGTTAGCAATTATCCGATGTTTGCTTGTTTCTGCTTTTACGGGTTTGAGCCCTATAAAACTAGGAAGTACCAACGACACCTCATATGGGGCGAGGTATGTTGTCCGATACTTATCGACACCCCGACACCACCAAACACGTGTTGAACACCTTTCAGCGGTGTTCGATTTTTTTTTTTAATTTTGGAATACCACCTGTCACGACACTAAAGACTTTCCTAAGTCGACCGTGCAACACATAGCTAAATCAAGCCCTTGCTTCCACTCTAAGTCAGCTTATCCCTCGGGGTGGGCGACGTTAAGAGCAAATGAAAATAAGAGTTTGAGAGAATGATATTTACTATATTACTTGGAGAATGCTATGATACTTAGATGGCTATATGCCTTGACCAAGTGAGGTCTTAGCTATTTATACTACTCTATCTCCTCAACGGCCGATAGGGATACATTTGATTATACGGTTTACATTATATTTTTAAAACTATATATAATAGTATCAAGATATTTACAAGTTTTCGTACCTTTTTCTAAGTTTCTAGAATTATCTCTTATAAACAAGAAGCATGTGTAAAGAGTTAGTGAATATTCTAGAAACATTACTCATTCATTACCTCGTAAGCGTTCTCCCTCATTACCCCGTAAGCGTTCTCGTGAACGCTTATCTCCGACACTTCATGATACCTCATGAAGAAGTGTCGAAAAGTATGGGGCCAAAGTATAAATTTTTAAACTTATTTCAGGGATTTATGTGTAATAATTGACAATTTTGGAGCTCTTTTAGAAATAGAAACGTTAAGGATGCCCTAAGTCGATCGACCTATTACTGTCTTCTTCTTGCGGCATCAAGTGAAGAGAACGAAGCAGACGACCCACCCAAACTGGTCGCCGGAGGATCTCGCCACCGTCGCCGATTCCAGCAACAGGTACCTTCGTCTTTCTCTCTCATCTACTTCTTTTTTCCTTCTTTAGTGAGGTCTCCTTCTTTCTCTCTTATCTCTCTCGTTTCGGTACATTCGAAGATGACACTATTGACTTAGATTGAGCCCTTGGTCGAAGGAAAGAGATAGAAAATAATAGTTGTGTGACTTTGTAAGAGTAAATTAGTGAAGTTATTTCTTATGACTTTGCAAGAGTTCCCTGTTTCTGTTTCTGTTTGGGCGGTGAAGAAGAGGGCGCTTTCCCTGTTTCTGTTACCTGTTGGCGTGACTTAGTAAGAGTTGTATAGTGAAGTACTTTGTTATGTTATGTACCATTTTTTTGGGTACTATATTGCATTTAAATTTTAAGTATGACTTTTATTTGAGTTGCTTGTTTTGTGGTTATCGATTATTTATGTAGAATGTATTTGATATTTAATGACTATATATACATAATAAAAATATATAAAAGAATTCAGCGGTGTCCTGCAGCGCCCAAAATGGTGTCGGACACGGTGTCCGTTTTTTCTGTTCTACTTAGCTCTAAAGCCTTCTGCTCCTGTTGTTTTCTCGTTCAATGAATTACGCTTGGTGGACATTGTAGTTGGTGTGGTTTAAATTGGAGTAGCTCAAAAGGTGTTTGTGCTTTTTCCATTGCCAGTTCGCTGAATATGGACTAAACCTGTAACCGTCTGAATGACCTTGAGGATGGTATTAGGTAATAGATACCATATGATTTTTTCTTTAATGCATGTAGCCATATGATTATAAAAAAGTGTGCAAAGTCATTATAGTCATTTCTGAATAATATTGCTGGTTATCCGAGGTTGTGTCTTTTGGTGCTCAAATTTGCTAGTTACCAGTCTATTAGGTCTTTTTTTTGGTATAAACCTATGTTCCTCTCTATGTATCTATGTCATGCGGTTTACCAATCTTACAAGCTTATAGTAA
Source organism: Escallonia herrerae (assembly GCA_033070095.1). NCBI lineage: Eukaryota > Viridiplantae > Streptophyta > Magnoliopsida > Escalloniales > Escalloniaceae > Escallonia > Escallonia herrerae. Next base: position 177,183 of record JAVXUP010000177.1, on the reverse strand, counting down.
TTTAAATTCTCACAAGGTTATCGAAACTGTCTGCTTCTTTTAGGTAAGTACCCTGCTGGTAAAATGGATAAATTTTCCTAAAGTTCTAAAAGTTTGAATCAATTCTTGTGCCAACTGCATATTGAAGTGGACCAGGGCCACTATGTTCTCTTATTCTGTTATGCCTTAACTTATATGCAGTCTTCTATCATATAGTAGATGGAAAAGTGCAGAAGTTTAAATGTCTAACTGCTAGGGCGCTAAGCATTCTTGTTAAGTTGCTGTTTTAGGTCATACATCTGAGATACTCTTGCTGGAGGTCTTTTTTATTCCAAGTTGTTTAGATACGTGTTCACATTTTTCGTCGTACCTCTCATTGGTTTATTCTTTTTGTTCCTTTTGCATGAAGATTTATAAGTTATTGCCTTACTTTTGCTAGTTTTATTTTATGACGATTGCTTCTTCATATCTATGGGCTATTCGATACATAAGAACTGCTGGGTCTGAGTAATATAAATATGTGGTTCTTATTTGTTAGGGATCCAGTTTGTGATTGGTCATTACGTTGGAAATTGTCTACGTACGTGTATCTTCTATATGCCCGTCCCCCTATCCCCCCATCGTCTTTCTCTTCCGGTTTGTGTGTCGGATGAGAATTAACTTCCATCTGAAAATAACCAAACACAATGTATTGTTGGCTCATATTCACATTTTACCTTGCCTGACGGACTCATGGAGTGGGCAAAAGGAAGTTTTAAGGAGCCCTGTTTGTATTTTTCAAAGTTTTGAAAGCCCACTGACTGCATACAGCGGCAAAGTGTTATAGCACCTGTTTAATGACCATATTTAATTACTTTTCCAGGTAGAAGTCTGGGCTTTGCTCAATGAAGTTCAAAGTAGCTTTGAGAAGGAACATAAGCTTTTTCCAACACTGATGTTGCGTGCTGCAAGTACCTTATTGAGTTATCATCTACACTATAGTTGACCATGAAGTTCATAGCACTTCTCAGATTTACTCGATTCCGGGTCACTCTTCCTGGAATAACAGGTCCTCTACAGTCTCGATCATTCCAACCAGATTTTGTTCCGAGAGATCCCAGGGAAAAGCCCAAAAGATACAAGTATCCTGCGTTTTATGATCCATATGGCCCTAGACCCCCACCTTCCGAAAAGGTCATTCAGCTTGCTGAACAAATTGCGGCCCTACCTCCTGAAGAACGCTGTCAAATTAGCCATGCGATACAGCAGAGAGCAAGGCATCCCAAGATGGTGCCAATCTCAGTAGAGGGCATGGACTTGGGTGGCCCTAGCGCTGGTTCTGCAAAGGCTGAGGAGAAGAAGCCAGAGAAGACAGCATTTGATGTGAAGTTAGAGAAATTCGATGCTGCTGCAAAAATCAAAGTGATCAAGGAGGTTCGGGCTTTTACAAATCTGGGATTGAAGGAAGCCAAAGAGCTGGTTGAGAAGGTTCCTGCCGTACTCAAACAGGGGGTCACCAAAGAGGAGGCAAACGACATAATAGAGAAGATAAAGACTGCCGGAGGCGTTGCTGTGATGGAGTGAGGATCCGTTTTGTTCTTGTCTTTGTTAAGAGGTCATTCTACTTCAATGCTTGATACCAAATGCATGGTTTTGAGTATACATTAAAGCTGAGGGTGGTCTTAGTCTTGGAGTTCTTCTGTTGGCAGATGAGGCACATGTCCTTCCTTACTTGAACCTTGTTGCAGTTTCATTGCGGGTTGGATAGTGGAATTAGTAGTCGCTTAGGATGCATCTTTTCGTGAATTTTTGTTTAAATCTTTCCTGGAGATGAGTAAACAAGCGGGCTTGTGGTTTGTGGACAAACTATCTGGCTGTGGGAAAACATACCATATTTCCGGCAAAAGAGATTACAACAGAAAAAAATAAAAAATAAAAAATAGGTTGTAAACATACCATGCTATTGGCGAGAAAAGGCCTGAGCATGTTTTGCTGCCAGGAGTTACCATTTATTTTTAGAAAAATTTTGGCTGCAATTTCAGTAGTAAGAATAGCCTACAACTATATTCATCATCAATTGTCACTAAATTTGCCAGTGTCAGTTTTTGCAAACATCTTTACTAATAGATCTTAGTATATCTTTTTAGAGTTTCTGATGATTAAAAGCCATTACGTACATTTTAGTGACTATCATTTGTCACTGAGGGGTGGGACTAAGGCCCCCCCGGGGGGGCCGGGGGGTGGTGTTGGGGTTAAGCTCTTTCTTAGGGATGGCAATAAGATCCGTATTCGGGGGATCTCCGATCCGTTAGGAGCAGGTTATTTTGACTTTGACTGGTCATGGGACGGGTATGGTAATTTTTAAAAAAATCCGTGGCGGGTTAGGATATGGTATATTGTCCAACTCGTCCTGGTATTCGACTCACACTCGTCCCGGTTTATTAAACGTATACATCACTCAATCCTAGCCGTTCATCCTGGGCCATATATATAATTCTCTCAAACCTTAAATTTCTTATCTCCTCTCACTCAGTCACTCTCAGACTACCCTCTGCAGACTAACGAAGCAAGACCCTAGGCCCAGTTGCCACTCTGCCATGCCGTTGCTCCGCCGCTGCGCCAGCTTCTCCTTCCTTCTCTGCGACTTGCCATCTCTGCCAACTTACCCTGCTGACGCCTCCATTTCTTTCTCTCCCTCTCCCGCACGGTCGGTGGTCAGCATCCACGGCCACGGCTCCACCTCCACAGTTCCGCCTAATCGACCACCCACCACCGTCACAACCACCTACCAGGTGACTAAAGCACAATTCCGGTCCACCTCTACCTTTAGCAATATTCTCCTATCACTGATTCTAATTTTAGATCCCGAATCCGTGTGAAGCGCTCTGCTCATAGCGGTCAAACGTCGGAATTCAATTGAGAGGTTGAGTTTATTTTCACAGTTCAATCTCTGTGAAGGAACATAGAAGTACACGAAACTGGTTTTCCAATTTCCATCTTGAATGTGTGGTTTTTCGAAGTGCCGGATACAATTTGGTTTCTCGATTTGCAATTCATACCGGCTGGGGTGGGGACGGGTTTTTTAAACTAGCTTAGGGTTGGTTATGGTATTACAATTACATGACCCGGTGGCGGGGCGGGTGCGAATTTTATAAAACCTGCATCTGACCCGCTCCATTGTCATTCCTACACTTTCTACCAGGGTTGGAGCCAAAATCTTTCCAATATTCTAGAGGTTAGCTGTATTTGCGTGAAAGTTATGATATTAAGCAGCACTGAACATAGAGGGCATTTGGTCTAGTGGTATGATTCTCGCTTTGGGTGCGAGAGGTCCCGAGTTCGATTCTCGGAATGCCCCTCTTTTTCTTTTATTTTGGTCTGCCATTTTATGGCTACTTGCGCTCTGAGGAAATCTGCAGGATACGAAAAAAAAACGTCACTACAAGTACAATACTTGGAAGAACCACAACTGGACAGTGAAAAAGTTGATCCGTGTAAAACTGGAAATGAGCATCTCCAAAATCTGATGAAGGTAACCGTCAATTGCTTCCAACCTTTGATGTAATCCGTTGGTAGTACCTTAGATAAGACCCTAATTGGTCAGTTCATGTCCTGAGATAAATGGACTCCAGAAGCTGCTGATTTCCTGATATTGAAGTCTCATGCAGTCATGCTTGCCCTGTTGTGGGCGGGCGGGCGTTTTTTTTTCTATTTTGTCGCGCTACATTTCTCGTTCTAGTTCTTGGCTGGTATCTTTGTGGTTAGTTAAATCATGCATGCGTTAAGGGAAGGAAACCAATGCGCTGACTACTTAGTCAACCTTGTAATGCAATGAGAGCTAGCTTTCGTCTACTTGATACAACCGCCGGAGGCAACAGAAAATCTGCTGAAGGCAGATTCTGCTGGCGTAGTCTATCGGCAGTCTTTCATTTCATTGTGTGCACCAAAAAAAAATTCTTACATTAATTTCTGGTGCCTTTGGGTGGCCGTGGTCTGTGAATTTTTTTCTTGTTTATCTTGCAAGAACCAACTTGGCCAAATATAAAAAGAAATAAAGATGCAATGCTTCCAATAGCATTTTCCGGTATGAACAAAAGTTTTGATTTTCCTTATGGTACAATGCAAAAAAGGGCACGGTAGACTAGTTTGACAGCGCTTTTGCAACGCTGACAAATGGTTACCCTGTTCGAAAGAGGAAATGCGAAAGGAGAAAGACAATGGAACCTAACTAGTTGAAAATAAACTGACAACTATGACCCCATCTCATCTCAGATGTTCTCTGGATTGCTCAGCCAAAGGGGCAGACCAAATAAAGCTTATTGATTAAGCGGAAGTGGAAGCCTTCATCTAGTAGCTGGTTCGTATCTGCACACGCAGTCGTAAATGTTTCCTATGATCAACTTTTCTGCCAACCGCTGATTCTTCACCATTGCAAGCTACAAAGCACATTGTACGTGTCAAGTAATGCATGAACTACTTCCTCGCAATTGAGTAGTTTTTTTGCAGTTAGAACATAACAGCCCAAAGAAGCAGAAAAAAGGGACAGAAAGAGACATCACGCGCGACCTGATGACAACAAAATGATCTGTCTAACTAGTCTCATCACGTTTTAGAGTTAATAAACCAGATTGACACTAGAGTCAAGTTTTTCTGATCGTGCACACAATGCTTCCAAGGTAGAATCCTCACCGGAGCAAACCAAACAGCTCAAAGAAAAGAAGTAAGGCTTACCTTCAGAGTGTCACACTTAAACTGTGCATTAAAGTTCGTATGTAGCGATCGACCCATCCCTTCCAAAATGACCTGCATGGGAAAAAAACGCAAAGATAAGATAAAACCATGATGCCTGATCACGAGTAAGAAATTGATTAGCAAAATTTTAGTAGTAAACTACTCCTCCAAGCCCACAAGAAAGTCCATTCGAAAGAATTAAAACATGCAATTGCAAAACTCCCAGAACTGATGTCACCTGAGAGTACAGCTTAAGTACATTTTGAAGAGAAAAATGCATCTTACCAAATCTGCATCTTTAGCAGCAGCTGCTAGCTCTGAGCTGACCTGCCTCAAGTCTATGCATGGACTCCCACAACCATTTTCAACAGCCATTAAAGGAACTGCAGATGAATTTTCCTTAGACCCATCTTGGATATTAATCATTGCATCCACCAACAGGCCTCCAGCTTCAGCAGCTCCCCTAAGAATGTCACAATGCTGAGGACCAGAACAATCAGTTTCCTCCTTTGACTAGCAAACTGGTCTCTATAGTTGCTTTCATATAGAGCACAATAAAAACTGGAAAAATAAGCACCGATGACTCATAAGGATTGGTCACGAATCCATCCTTTAGTTATTTCACGAATGGTGTTAAGGGATCGGTACTGACCATTTCGTCAAGTACTTATCTACTCTTTATAACAAACCAAAATCAGGAGTTCCTACATTCTTGTCCTCCAACAGGTATGTATACTTTAGTGGCGGATCTTTAGAGAATACCAAATTAAAGGTGCCAATTAGTCACTACCTGAATAAACTCCAATGCTCAGAAGGAAGATGACCTACACACCATTTTCTTTTAAAGTGAGTTGGGGGTAGGGGCTGGGAGATGCACGACATTAGCTGCGTCTATAATTAACCCAATATCCTACGGATATGTTTAACTGACCTTGGCAGCTTCTGCAACAATTTCAGGAAGCTCCATTGCAGTAACATCATTCAGTGCAGGAAGGGAGTTTGCAACCAACACGACCTGCAAAAATGGTCTCATTACATGCTTCTGAAAGCTCAGATGAAAGTAAAACAGAAACAAAGAAAATTAAGCTGCAACATATGTAATTACGCCTATAAATTGCGTCCTAAATATTAGTTCGCAAAACAAGCTTAGAATGATGAAGACTGGATATTGAAAGAACAGAAGGGTTTCAAAAATAAGAACCTGCAGAGAACCTTGATAAGAGGAAGGTTTCAGAACAGAAAGGGCTTTCTAAGTCTAAGGTAAAACCTGGCAGAGGAACCTTGTATATTTCAAAGGGGGACTCAGACCCGGATCGGATACGTGTCCAAGTGTCCGACTCATCTAATTTTGAAAACGCAAGACACGGGGACACGGCAAAATATTCATATTTGTTATTGCTTATTAGTTATTTCTAAGGCAAAAAGGTGTTTTTTGTGATGCATTTGATTTTAATTGACAACTTGTCTCGTCTTAAAGCAATAACTAATTAAACAAAAGACTATAAGATAGTATCATAATGGCATATCCTATGAGATATGTCGGACACATATCCCATACCCATGTCCAAGTGTCGAGCGTCCGACACGGGTACTTCACACAAACCGAAGAGTCCATGTGCAAAGCAAAAAAAAGCTTGTGCTTTATTATGGCATTGACTACTCAGGCTCTACATGTCGTTACCCACCCTCAACCCCACGATGAAACTTTCCAAAATCAATTTAAATGATAGTTGAGATAAAAAAAATCAAAGTAGAGGGTGTTCAACGTTGCCTGAGGAACAATCTTACTTCAGTTCCTCGTCGGAGGAGTTCACGTGCCAGGGGAAGCATTCCTAAAACAATGTCAGCACCAGAATTGTCCACAAAGAGCAATGCTCTTTTGTGAGGCTTCTTTCCGCTGCCCCCTATCATTCTCTCCTTGAAAGCATCAAAATTGTCCACCTGAAATACATAGTATGCATTCTATGACAAGTTTTACTGAGAATTTCTAATTCGTCTATAACGTAATATTTGTGCCACTTACCCGCCAAGGTCTTTGCATCTTTTTGCGACTCATCCTATATATTTCGATGATTGTTCCTTGATGATAGAGATCAACGCAGGCGCGGGATCCCCAATCAAAGATGTTTGCAGCAAGAACACCTTCAATTAGCGTAAGCAACCGTGTTTCCTGCAAAATAGTGTATGATGCATGTGATCAGTTGAATGTGGCAAGGCAAATAAAAAGATAGCAAACAAGGGCAAAAAGGACTGAATGGACAAAGTCTTATATCTTTAGTTAGAGATCTACCCCAACCTCCAAATTGAACATCATTTAATTAGTCGCACAAGGATACTAAATACTGGTGAAATTCTCACTCATGTTCCACTAAGGGAACAAAGGAACGGGTGCATTTGATACTGAACATTTCTTTATTTATAAGTAAAGTTAGGGAGAGCTACTTTCACTCCCTAATAGGCTAAACCACCCCCTTGTCTATCGCTAAAAGGTCAACACTTGTCACTAAGGCACATCTTAGCAACAAAAAGGCGGTGAAAAAGCATATAAAGGGGATTTAGTACAAAAACCACCGCCCAAATGAGGGGACAAAATTCCATACCTCACTCATACTATCAAGCTCCAATAAAAGGTCTGGTAAAACAGCAAGAGATGCTTCGTTTTCCCTATCACAGCAAAGGAACAAAGACAGAGAAAGAGATGTCAAAGATCAATGTGTTAATGTTTGTGCTCATATATTAAGCGCAGCAAGCATCAAATTTTCATTTAGTATCAATATATTATCAGGGAAGGTATTAAAAAGTTTAAGCTCCTAGAGAATTATGTATATCATGCTTTAACATCATGTGTGACTGTGAGGCCCCATTGGCACATGGAGGAACAAACCAAGAGTGCTCATCAGGGCACAAACAGCACAACAAAATGCACACCTAAACAAAAACATGAAGGGGGACCAAATGCAAACCGGAACATTATACCTTGCCAAATCACCACCTATTAATGCTTAAGCTTTTAGGAAGTATATATCATGTGTTCTACATACTGACAGTGATGGTAGCTTACACAAATTATGATTTATGCCGCAAACTTTCTACTTATATAGACACAGAAAACAACTGGAGAAACTATAAACACGATTGAATCATCTCGACAAGTTAGATACCTCTGTTTTATGCTTCTATAGGCATCGACAAACTGGAACTCTCTCAAGCACTCTTCCCTTAGTTCCAAAAGGTTGGCCAGCCCTAGCTTCCCATATGCAGCTGGCTCCTCCATCAACCTTCACGAACGTAAGGCTTGCAATCAGAAAAAGGAATAAATGCACCTTTTGGAGTAATGCAAAAACATGCCATTTCTTTCCTCATCAAAAGTTAGGTTTGCCATGATAAAAATGGCCCCAACTATCATGTCCCTTATCTTGCATATCTTCGGGAAAAGAAAGACGTGAAAGACACGGGCAAGTGATGAAACTAATTACAGATGTATACACCTTGCCAAATGGGCAGAAAATGCACGAGCAAATGCATCCCCCCTTCTTTTAGCATCGTCAGTACCACCTTCGCTTGCCACTGCCTGCATGTTTCAAATCAATACCTCAATTACAATCTCAAAGGAGCATCTAAACTTAAGTGATACATATAAGCGTTCACAGCAAACAGGCAAGTCCACTCTGCATCCACCAGATAAAAAATAAGAAAGTAAAAGGACAGAAGGAGATTAGAGTTCCCAATAGCAGGTTGGACGCCAAAAGTAATCAAATCTTGTGGGGCCGTCTGATCTCCAAGAATAAGTCAGAGCAGAGAATGCGCTTTAGCCCCCCTCCCTCCTCGGTAAGATTTCATTTGAATCTGTCTTTTTGATTCCTTGCTCAGCTTCCAGGACTAGTTTTATAGATTCCACGAGTGGTAGTCTGCTTGCTTGGGTCTTTACTATAAGCACGGTTATTGATTGGCAAAATACTCTAAGATGCTGGGACAACTCTAATACATGCACGTCCATGCTCACAGGTGTCTGGAATGGAGAGAGAGTGATAAAGGGGTAGAGAGAGTTGGGAATTTTATAGGATTACGATGTTTGGCATTACCTTATCAACAAGGTCAGGTAGATGTCCAGACAGTACAGTGAACCAATACCTACACAAAAATTCTGATCAGCATAAAAAACATCGAACATTTGTCCTTTAGAAATTATGTTTGGACCATTTTCAAATACAACCAAATTAACATGCAACTCACTCTAGTTCACCAGGATCAGAGAGATCTATAGTGTTAGGCTCGTACCTGTGAACAAAAAAAATCAAATCCCTTAGGTAAAATAAGAAAAAAGATCCATGAACTCAAGCTTTTTGTATAGATGTATAATTGCGAGTCTACAATCGCAAGATGTGAAGAAGAAATTTCTGACACTAATGGCGGCTGCTACAACCGTTATATAAGTCTAACCCAGTGATGAGACCAAGACTACAAACAGTTATCATTTCTTTTCTTCCAGTCTTTGCATTTAATTGATAGGTTGATTTTAGATATAAATCTCTGCATATTATATGTACAAAAGCCACCAGCAGGGAGAGGGTGCATATGTTTTATTGGGGAAGGGCAATGAACATTTTTTGGAAAGAATTCAAAAAAGAGAATAAAGTGACTGACTGAACATGAGATAAGAATTGAGAATTATAACCGCAAAGTACAGAAATATACATCATCTTTTCCAGCTTTTCTCATTGATACTAAAAAATCAAAACTGATGCAAATAGAAGCACTACAGCATAAATAGAGGCACAAAATCAATAGAACAAAAAATTCGCGATTGTAATTTGCTTACGTTTTTTGGTCAGCCAGTAGAGGAAACACCTCAAGTGTTGGTACAAGATGGAGCACACCAACATTTAAGTTGCTTGCATCTGAGCGCAGGGTATTCCCTCTGGATGATGGAACTTCAAAGCCACCAAGACCAGTGGTTCCTGGTGGAGCCATTGGAACAGGAGCAGTGATTTCAGTTCCCTTCTGCACAAACTTCTCCATCCATGATATCTGCAATTAGAGGCATGGTTTGCTTTACAAGAACGCAAAAAAAAAACTAATACATGCTTGCTTTTTTTTCACAACTTCTGGTGCTTAAAAGTAGAATAAACTCTTATATAATGGCAGTCCAAACCCAATAATGTTTCAAGTGCCCAAGGAAAGGTAAAGCTAAAGAAAATACAAACGACTATTAGAGTTTAAAAACCTTGTTAGTAAAACCAACCACAAGGTCTTCCACAGCCTTGCTCTTCCCAGGCAGGTCTTTCCTTGAGGACTGCTAGCACTGTGAATTTCGTAGACTTGTGCATTACACTAACGAGCTACCTTTCATCAGAGGATTTGGCCTGGTCTGTTTTGAGTAATCATATCTCCTATCAACTTTTTTGGACTTATGTTATCTAGATTAGACATTGATACAATTTGAATAAAAGACTCCTTCCACGTTGAAACTAATTGCGTGTGGAATATATAGCTACGACCATGATACGCACACAACTCTAAGATACGACCAATGAAAAATTTAAACAGAGATCGCCAAGAAAAAGCAAATTAACTCCGCAATCGGAAACAAGAAGTTAAAGAATTACATTCAGACAGAGAAAGGAACGGCATATTTCACCACCACCACGAGTTGCATCATTCAACTTCTGGGGTTCTTCCAATCTTTTCAACTTTTATAGGTTACTCTAGATTCTAGATAGTGATTCTGTTGAATATATGCTTCTTTTCTCATCCTCACCACCTCTTCATTTGTGTTCTTATGGTCTATTCACCTTTTATAGGCTACAGGGATGGTATCAAGTTGCTTTAAGAATCTACTTTCTACAAGGCAAGAATATTGTATTAGGAAAGAATATATTCTAAAGAACCATTTCTTGAGTAGATAGATATATCGTCGAGAAAACTCTTTCAAAGTAGATATGTCCTATAAAACACTTTTTGGAATATATCCTGTAGAAAGTCCCTTATTCCATATGACATCCTTTTGGAATTTACATTTTCTGTAGCACAGTCCTTTAGTATGATACCAATTTCAGCTTTCATTGTATGAATTATACTTGATATACTTCTAAGACGTATAATGGAATAGGAAATATGGTGCTTATGAGACTAAACTTCTTTTGGCAATACTTGAGAAAAGTGCGCATGAGGCTCCCATTATTGCACAGGGATAGATGTACCCAGCCTCCCCCACTTGTTCTCAGAGACTGGTTCAGAAAATTGATATTTCGAATTCTCAGATGATATTAAGTATCTAAAACATCAAGATGGAATTATAACATCGAAACATTTTAAATGAAATACAGTAAACACTCTAATAGACTGGATTAAGGTGGTCACAGTGATATATACCCAAATTCACATAATCAAGCCACTCCAAGCAGTCAAACATGCAGCCTGTGCCTGTTAATTTCAAAAACTTCTATTTACCTTCTCATTCAGATCCCCTAGAGGTGGTCCATGAATCTTTCCTCCGGTATATGGTGCACCCATTGGGAACCTCTCCACCAACTGGTGAACCATCAGGTCATCCAGACCATGTTTTTCGTAGCTCATAAATGCACCCAATGCTCCTAAGAATCCTTCATGACGTAAAAACATAGCTTGTGCCTGGCCTTTCGACCTAAAAAAGAATAGAGAGTAGACAATACCCACTGAAAATGAGCATATTAAAAGTAAGGAGGTAAACCATGCAGAAGTGACCAGAGAAACAGGTGAAAGAAAAACTAATGAAGCAGGGAAAACTATTGAGGAAGTAATTTCTACTTCAACAGACTTGAATAATTCCTAAGAGGTAACTGTTACCAGAATTGAACTGCAAATGAGATTGTATCCATCGTATAAGCGTGGCCCCTTATAAAAAATCCTCCAAAAAAAATCCGCTTAAGTCCGAATCGCAGTGCGTTTAAATAAGCTATCTACAAAAGAGGAGCACTAAATCAGATGCACATGAATAAAGTTATAGCCATTTACTGTAGATGAAATCATTTCTCTGACTTGTCACAAAGCTATATAAGAAGAACGCATTGAAAAGATAAACTTTCAGGCTGAAAGTACATGCTTACATTATAGAATCAAAATTTACACTACGGGCTATAAGTCATCCTCAACGACTCTGTATGACAGTTGTTTGTAACCCCTTCTTCGTATTGATAGTGAACACATGCAAGATAGGGTATTATAAAGCACAAATTTTTCGCAATTGAAAAACCCGATTTTAGAACATTTGAGTGACTCCAGTGCTACAGTCCAAACAAAATATCTAAGTTGGAAAGGCCACACATGTGCCATGTGGCAAGGGGGGAGAGCCAAGGTTTGATGTAAAAATGATTGCATTCATATTTGACTCGCAAAAATTAGCATTCATGCACGTATGGTGAACTAGAGGATAAAGCTTTTACGTTTACTCCATTAAAGCACGTCTAAGGTGTAATGTCAAGAAACGCCTGGAGCTATTAAGTTCATCTGAAACGATTTAGAAAATGCATGTAAGCATATTGCATGGAGAAACTCCACTTTTCAGGCAACTAACCTGGCCAATATTATAAGAAATCATCCGTAAGAGGGACAGGGAAATGTCTTCAGGTCTGTAGTCTTCGATATCCTTGTTCTCAGAAATTGCTTTGCCAAAACTAGAGGCAATTGTCGATGCAGAGAGGCCAATCTATGAGCATTTTAAGGTACAAAGTCACCAAAAGGAAAACACCACCAAAACTTTCCAAAAAGGTAATTCATGATATGCAAACAACCTCACACTGAAAAGCTAATGGTAACAAAATGACTGAACTGCATTCTAAGACTCTAGAGACGTAAAATATGATGCTGGATATGCGATCAAAGGGACCTTGACTTTGTATATATATGTACCTTTGAGTAGTCCATACCCCCATAGATGTCGCCAACAAGCATGTCAATGGTTCTATTATCTCCCCGCTGACTCAACTCCAGCAATTCGTCAAAGCTGTAATAAATTGAACTGAGAACACTGGTAAAAAATGATTGCACCCCTGACGTGGACAGAGAAACCGAATATAGGCAAGGAAAGCACAGGATGTGTAAGCTTTGCAAGTTGAACGACTGCCTGCTGTACCACTGTGTATACGAAGGCTACAAAAATTGCAATTTTATCTAGCATTTTCCTAAGCAATTAGCTGACCTCTTACACTTTGTTAATAGTCTTCCCAAGCCCCAATAAGTACCACCTCCTACATTTGTCCCGCTAACCCTCTGAAACTTCCCATCCCCGTCAACCTGTATCATGCAAATTATAAGTTCCAACTGTAACCAACAGCTTAATGCCTAAACATAAGCTGTAGCCAGTGAATACCGTGAGAAAGAGAAGAGGTGTTACCTTGATCATGCTAACACCAGATCCAATATTAACCAGAAGATATGGAAATAAATCATTGTGGTCAATTTGCACAAACTCTTTATGGCCCTCCATGTGTGTAAAAGCTTCATGACGAATTGCCTACTCAAACCATATTTAGTATATAATGTTGTCAGTTAAGGGTCATTAATGCCTGCAGCTAATGAAATAGAAGGCACCGGAGGTAATAAAACAATACATCATGCTCGAAATAAGTAAAAGGTCTGATACAAAGTCAGGTCATGAAACATGGACCATCACTGGGGGACTGAGAAGGTGGAGGGCTCAAGAGAAGGCTAAAAAATCATGAGGCTCAGAAAGGTGGACAGATCAACGGATTGCTCGGCCACAGAGAAAAGGAAGCAGTACCAGCATACTATTTAAATAGAGTTTGAAAAGATCTCCTTTTAAACTGTTAACTTATATTATGTTGGCGAGTTCAGTTTATATGCGGCTTTGAAACTACAACGCAAGACCCAATCAAACTGAATGGCAACGCATTACTCTTCAATATGGCCAGGAAGACAGAAAGCTTTTTCCTTATTGCATTATTCAGTTTCAAACGCATATCAAACATGGTTGCACCTTCTCCACCAGTTATTAAGAGTATGATGCACAGTATATAACTTGCAAACGCAGGGCGGCATCAAGTGTTACACATCATATATTGAAAAAAAATACATTAGACGAGTAAAGAACTGTTTATGGTGTGTGTTCATGAGGAAGTGCATTACACTGTACCAGAAAGCCACTTTGTTTATCACTGCAAAGTTAGATAAACTGCTGTGCGAAATGTTATAAGATGAGGAGTTCTATCACTGATCAAATAATTATCAATTAAGAAGATAGCTTTTATTCTATCCTTTTGCTAGACTTCGTATACATGTTATGCAAGTCAAAAAAGCACTAAACCACAGGACATTTTTTCATAGAAATTATATATAGCACCTTGAGCAAAAAATTTGCACCAGCCACAAGACAGTCCATTTCGTCTTCTTTGTCTATACTAATGCCAAGTCTCTCTTTGAAAAGATCCGCAAACTTGTGCGCCCCACCACCTGTAGCCTTCTCACAAATTGTAAGTAGTTAAAAGACACGCATGCATCAAGACCGCATCAATTTCCGGTTAAGCAAAGTAGTCAAATAGTAGAAAACAGAATAAGGTTTAATACATATCCCACACATGAGGAGCATAACATGTGCCGTTCACTAAAAACACTAACGATATATGCCAAGAAAGTTACAGAGATTATTTGATGGTGCTATAGACCTCTATCCTAACCCTAAGAAAGAAAAAAATAGCTAATCTAGCCAACTCAGTTAGTTAAGAATCACAAACACGGGTTCCTGCTCAACCACAAGTACTTTAGATCTGAGAAAGAAAACATAGCTAATCTAGCGAACTCAGTTAATTAAGAAGCACAAACATAGGTTCCTGCTCAACCACAAGTACTTTAGATCAACACCAAGCTGATCGTGCTCCTCCATGCCAAATCATATAGAAGGTACTGTCTCAATTATCTATATTGTGTTTAGGTAAATCGTCAAAAGACCACTAGAGAATAAGAGGTACTGCTGCACAAGTACGTTATGGTTCTTGTAACATAAGTGCTGCGTGCGCCTATGCTCAATCAATCATCAGTACTCTTCTACAACAGAGCAATAGCTTTTAGCATCTTCCATTCAGGGATGTTCATCTTAAGGAGTGTTGATGTACACTTCCTCCTGGAAGCAGTGAGATAAGTACATAGAAAGGCAAAAAGAGCCTGCCGAGGATGAGAGTTGATACAGTGTGGGTCCTACTGAAGGCCAAAACACTGACTATGCCAAGACACTGGCCAGGAGAGAATGATCATCACCATTCACCATCCAAAGGTTTCCAAATAGTAGCCAGACAACATGAATAACTGTTTGTAACGCATCCCCCCAAGAAAAACATAAAACGCCATCCTTTTCTGGCTTGGAAATCAATTATTCAATACCTTGATTACCGCATTCTCATTCTTTGGAACCTCGGCATGCCAACAACTTGAATCCACTCCTATCCATGATGTTTACCAGATTAGAACAAAGAAAAGTTGATTTGGCAATTCCAGAAAGTAAAAACTAAACAAAGCTGTATTCTAACTACAAATTACATGATAAGCCAAGCATCAAGCCAGCGATATGGTATACTATAATGGACCAGAAGTACGGAAATCACAAAAGAAAAATGCTGAAGTTCAACAAATTATACCCCCGCGGTGAAGCTGCTTGGAATTGATAAAATCTAAGCATTCATTAATCTTGCTTGTCTCAAACTTAACAAAATGTAGCCTTCCTCCAAGGATGGGGTAGCTCCTCCTAGTACCATTAGAAACACCAAATCTTCCTTTTACAGACCGCTTCCTCCCGTCATTGACAAAACGGTCCTCGTGTCTTGAAAAATAAATCAACTTAATGAGAGAACCTGGCACATAACGATAAATATAACAGATGTAGATTAGTCAATAACTGAGATGTTCTTAGGAATCATGTCCTACATGGTCAGACTGATGCTTAGACTGACAATTTATTCCCACGAGGAGGAAGTATGGCAGTCATGATCATGTGGCAAAGCCAAGGTGGAAATAACTGTCATCATGGCCATTATAAAAACCATAAATGCCAGAAGTTTTTTGTTTTAATTTAGCCTTTTGGGCACCAGTGAGGAAAAGTTATGTGCGCCGAGTTGACGGGGCAGGAAGAGGCATGCTTAGAACAGCATAACATAGTCGTAGGAGTGCCAAAATAACAATCTCCCACGGATAAAGAAAACCCTGAAGTTAGACCATCACAGTTTTAGTATTCCCTGGTCTCCTCCTGTTCTTACAGTATCACATGTGGTGGACGAAACATTTTCATAAATGAAAATTCTGAAGTTTCAATAACCATTTGGTGCAAAATGTGTAAAGCTCTATAAACAGATTCAGAAAAAACAAAGCCATCACAAAATCTACAATCACCCCAAAATTTATACATGATACTCTTTCGGGCGATACAAGTTGAATGCGAATAAAATTAATGAATTAACCATATGTTTAAGTAATTTTATAAAGTAAACTCTTAAAATAAGCTCAAACACAGAGAATCAAAATCTAAAAAAAAAAAAGGAACAATTTAGAGATTCAAAACATTACAATGATAACTCATTAAGAATTTAAAAAAATAATCGCCATGGTCAACTTATAACAATCTAATGAAATTGTATTGTAACACACTTACACCTCAGGAATCTCCTAATTGGAATCTTTGAAATGAAATCACACACCTCCAATGTCAAGAGCCAAATGAGAGATATCATCAGACTGATTAGGCAATAATATAGTGGGATCCCTCTCCTCAAAGTTGCCCTGAATGGCTGCCCCGCTGAGATCCAGCTGCGGCCGTGAAGTTGACCGGTGGATGGAACTTCCGGCGACTGGCACCATCTCTTTGTCGCCAGCACCACCTGCTTCTCTCTCTACCACAGTATCCTTAATAACAACAATATGATCCACCTTGTTTTTGCTTGCATCATCATTTATATCGTTAGTTCCAAGAAGATGATGTAGGTGGTCCTCTGTTAGACCAGCCATAACTATACTTCACCCAAATTGTCACTCCACCTGCAACCCCCCACGCTATCACTATTCCGGGTCAAAGTCCAATTTTTTTAGTATTTTGACCTATATTCAAACAAACCATTGGAGAAAGAAAAAGAATACAGTTTTAGATTAACCCAGATATCATAGTCAATTAACAAACAGTTAAATTCGTAGTAGAGACGGTAGAGTATAAGAAATCCCACTTCCCGAATTAACATACAGAAGTGACAAAAGATTGAAATTATAAACTAATCCCGAAAAAGATTGCAACTTTAAAAAATCCCAGGTGTTACTATAATTAAGAAGAAACAACCAAATAATCAGGACAAACTGGGTATAATTCAAGCCAAAGAAAGAATCCCACTTCTTGAAATAACAAAAAAAGAGAGAGAAAAGAAAGAAAATTGAACATAATCTCGAAAGCAAACTGAGATTATTTTCTTTTGGGTACAGAGAATTGAATGAAGTTTGGTAGAAAAGAGATGCACCTTTACCAACCCAGGTGCTTAACTTTTTGTTGTTTAATTGGAGTTCATCAATAACCCAACAAAGAAAGCGGCTTCAAAGCGAGGAAAAAGTGAAGTTGGAAAGGCAGATTGAGAGTCTGATGCTTCAGATTTGAGGTATGAACGACCGGACTCTGGTTGGATTGCTGATATGACTGACACGAAGTAAACTCCCGCAAAGACAAGGACTGCGCGTGTACTGTGCACTAGTGGCAAATATTTTTGTTCCAATTTCATTGGATAAATTGAGAGACAAAAGATTGCTTTAAAAGCGTTTAGTCCTTCTGGTACTAAGTTATAAAAGTGCTAATATTATATCTTCCCAGATATTTAATGATTTTTTTGATATTATATCTTCTTTGATATTTAACAATCTTTTTAATATTTAAGTTTAGAATCATTAAAATTTATATTGATAATTATCTAGCGTTAAAGTTTACTTAAACAATTTTTTCGCATTCCATTAGAGTATCTTAATTCTTAAAGTTGGGGTTTTTATGTCAATGTCACATTTAATTAGTTTTCTAGTTTTAAGTCTTTTGCAAATTAGCTTTTTACAGACCCCTCCATGTCAACCTGCTCCTGCACGAAGCCAAGCAAAGGCTTCGGCCTAGACTGGAATGCACCCTTCAGCTTCAACGATAACACTGTTTTCGCTCTGCTTGATTGCTCGACGACTTCTTCACCTATATACATGCCGAATGGTGGAAACTTAAACTACTCCACCTCCCCTCTCTGTGATGCTCCGGGTGCATCAATTTGCAGCCTCCTCTATTCCTGCCAAGCTGTCAGCAGGCTTAATATCCCAATTTCTACGTGTTGTGTATACACACCAGTTGATCTTTTCGACCAAAGGTTTTGATAGTACAGACTGTGCGCTGGTAGATGCAGCACGCAGCTGCACAAGCTGTTGTACCTCGATCATGTATCATACGTTTTAATTCCAAACAACTTTTGTATATGCAGTGCTGGACCTCACATCACAGATGGAGAGTATTTAGGGGAGATAGTAAAGACCCTGCAAATATGCTGTTCTGTGCAAAAAGATCATCTCGTTTCCAACTCAAAACCAAATTGAATGTCTACTTGGCAAATAACAAAAGAGAGAACTTGTGTGACTTCAAGGTTGAAGGGAGCCGGTCTGGTGGAAAGTGCACCATATATGCTGGCGAGTCTTCCACAAATATTGCACAGGTAACACTGTCTTCTCACTTTCTCCCTTTCTTAGATATCCAGCAGCTTTTAGTTTGGACATTATCTCATGCCAGCGAGTTTAATAAGAATCATTTTCGCAGAGCCAGTTTACCGGTGATCGATCCACACCAGTTTATTGGCATGAAAATTGAAACAACAAAATTTTTGCCTCCAAAGTACTTCCCACTAGCCTCACGGACTTGCCACTCCATGCTTGCAGAAACCCCAAAGCACACATGCATATGAAGGATTTCTCGATATTACACTTAAACTTCAGAATGTGATTCCTTATTCAGGGACATGCCCTAAATGATTCCATCCTTTTTCTCGTTTTTTAAGGGAAAGACCAAATGTTCTGATATAACTAAAAATATCCCTCCATTCCATTCTACGGGTGACACATGGTGGTAATGACACGTAAGCCATACTGGTTCATTACTGATATTGCACTTACCATGTCAATCTCCGGACATAATCCTAAAGAGGCTCTGACTCTATCAGCTAAGATTGATATGAGATCCTCCAGGATCTTAATTAGATTCTGATTGGAGTTGGTCAAAGCCCAGTCCTACTAGGATTCCTCCTTCTACCACTATATAAAGGGGTCTAGCCCCCTCAGGTAAAGACAGGCTCACACACATACACATTGTGTCTTTATTGCTTCTCATAGTTCTACATTGTTAGCCATCTCTGACTTAAGCATCGGAGCGTTCCCCCACCGGAACCCCACCCGGCGGTCACTCCGTGTTCTCTTTTGCAGGCCTGATTTCTAGTGTGGTTCCCGATCCAGTTTTTAGCTGCAACAGATTGGCGTCATCCGTGGGACGACCAGCACTCAATCGGTTACAAGCTGTAGTGTCAACTTATCACCTCAAGACGAAGTTTCCCACAGAACACAGGATTGGAGAGGTGAAAGGAGACCAAACTACAGCTCGTCATTGCTACGTGACTTCATGTCGATCAAGTCCTGAAAGATCATGTTCACCAGGCATTGGTACGTTGCCCCGGCGTTCTTGAACAGAGTGATGGCCGAACACTCTGCCCGAACAGAGTGATTAACTTAGACTAAACATTCTGTCCGAACAGAGTGATGGCCGAACACTCTGCCCGAACAGAGTATATCTGGGGGATTAGCCGCAGGAGGCTCATCAGGACAGGCTTGAAAAGCATACGCCAGAGAAGTGTGCATAACGAGCCCTCCCCCGAATAAGAAGCAAAAGATGGTACCCGTAGCGACGATCACCTTTTCCGATGACGATTCGAAGGATATAAAAACTCCTCACGATGATCCATTAGTCATAACAATTAAGGCTGGGAACTTTGATGTAAAGCGTGTCTTGATTGATAACGGAAGTTCCGCAGAAATCTTATTTTACGATGCATTCAAGAAGATGAACATTCCAACATACCGTCTCCGAAAGATGGATGGATTCTCCAATCATCCAGTTGCAGCTGAAGGTATTGTCGCACTCCCAGTTGCAATTGGCACACCTCCGACACAAGCCAACTTCATGCTTGATTTTATGGTGGTAAAGGTCCCCTCAGCATACAACGCCATATTGGGACGACCAACACTTAATCGGTTACAAGCTGTAGTGTCAACTTATAACCTCAAGATGAAGTTCCCCACGGAACACAGGATTGGAGAGGTGAAAGGAGACCAAACTACAGCTCGTCATTGCTACGTGACTTCATGCCGAGCAAAGAACAAGGAAGCACTCATTATCGAAGACCTCCGGGAAGACACAAAGATGCAAAGGGGAGAACCTGCGACACCCTCAACCCTGGTGAGTAAAGTTTTGATGGACTTTTGGAAGAGAGGACTTGTTATTCTGCCTTAATTAATTAAAATCACGGTTAGATTAATTTTCGGTATATTCCGGGATATCACAGAACCAGTTGAAGATCTTGTAAGCATTGAAGTATATCCCAGAGAAGAAAACAAAACGGTTCGGATAGGTTCGAATCTTAAGGAAGACACCAAGCTCGAGCTGGTGAACATATTGAGAACCTATGCGGATATTTTTGCATGGACAGCCGCAGACATGCCTGGAATTGATCCTGAAATCATTACCCATAGGCTGAATGTGGACCCATCCAAGAAACCTGTTAAGCAGAAGAAGAGGACTTTTGCCCCAGAAAGACAGGAGAAGATTGAAGAAGAAGTAGATAAACTCCTAACTGCCAATTTCATAGAAGAGATCTACTACCCGGATTGGATCGCCAACGTTGTCATGGTTCCTAAACCAGGAGACAGATGGCAAATTTATATCGATTACACTGATCTTAGCAAAGCATGCCCGAAGGATAGCTACCCACTTCCAAGAATTGACCTGCTTATTGACGCTACTTCGGGCCACGAATTGTTTAGTTTCATAGATGCATATTTTGGTTATAACCAGATCATGATGCACGAGGACGATGTCTCCAAAACTTTGTTCATCACAGAGAGGGGGTTATATTGTTATAAAGTAATGCCCTTTGGACTCAAGAACGCCGGGGCAACGTGCCAATGCCTGGTGAACATGATCTTTCGAGACTTGACAGGGAAGAACATGGAAGTCTATGTTGACGATATGCTCGTCAAAAGCATAAATTCTGAATTCCATGTCAAAGACTTGAAGGAAACTTTCAACATTCTTCGAAAGTATAAAATGAAGCTGAATCCAATCAAATGCGCTTTCGGAGTCGCATCAGGGAAATTTTTGGGGTTTATGGTTTCTCAACGAGGAATTGAGGCGAACCCGGAAAAGATCAAGGCCATGCAAACCATGACATCCCCAAAAACCATCAAACAAGTACAGAGTTAACTGGAAGGGTCAAAGCCTTGGGAAGGTTCATGGCTCGATCAGCTGAACGATGCTTACCATTCTTCAAAGCCATCATAAAAGCAAAAAAATTTGTTTGGACAGACGATTGTCAGAAATCGTTCGAAGAACTCAAAACGTTAAGTTCTCCACCCCTACTTTCAAAACCACTTCTCGGCAAAAACTTGTTTCTGTACCTCTCGGTCACCGAAGTTGCAGTTAGCACTGTTTTAATCAGAGAGGAGGATGGAGTCCAGAAACCCATTTATTACATCAGCAAAGTCTTACAGGACGTAGAGACGAGATATCCTAAGATTGACAAGATCGCATTAGCTCTTATCATATCAGCTAGGCGCCTTTAACCATATTTCCAGTCTCATACCATTATCGTACTGATAGACCAACCACTTAGAAAGGTTTTACTGAGCCCCCAGGCATCATGAAGATTAGTCAATTGGTCCGTCGAGTTGGGGGAATTCGATATCCAGTATAAACCTCGCACTACAATTAAAGCTTAAGCCCTAGCAGACTTTATTGTTGAGTGTACATTACCGGAAGACCCTCCTCAGTTGGTAATTTCTGTGGTTCCAGATCCTTGGAATCTTTACGTTGACGGTTCTTTAGCGGAGCTGGACTTATTCTTATAAGTCCAGAAGGTTTTACTATTGAGTATGCACTTCGCTTTGGATTTCAAGCCTCAAATAACGAAGCAGAATATGAGGCCCTTCTCGCGGGGATAAGGCTAGCACATGTCTTAAAGGTGGACTCACTATTAGTTCATAGTGATTCCCAACTAGTGGTCAATTATGTCTTGGGAGATTACGAGGCCAGAGGCGAAAGAATGGCTCAATATCTCAACTTAGTTAAAACCTCAGCTGTGAAGTTCCAAAACTTCACCATTCGCCAAATCCCCCGGGATCAGAATACTCAGGCATATACATTATCAAGGCTTGCTTCCGCTGAAGAAACTGATGTCCGGCGCCCGGTATACCTTGAATTCCTTAAGGATCGCAGTATCAGCTCTCCAGCTGAGATTGAAATCATAGAACAAGAACCCTGTTAGATGGACATGATCATCACCTACTTGTCCACAGGCGAATTACCAAGTGAAAGACATGAGGCAAGGAACCTTCGTGTCAAAGTTGCTCGGTACGCTTTGGTAGAAGGAACTCTATACAAGAAATCATTCAGCCTTCCTTACCTCAGATGTCTACGCCTGTCAGAATCCCTATACGCACTGCAAGAAGTACATGAAGGGATATGTGGCCAACATCTTGGAGGGAGGACATTGGCACAGAAAATCTTAAGGCAAGGATATTACTGGCCTACGATGTAGAGGGATGCCATAGAATTCACACGAAGATGCGATAAGCGTCAGAAGTTTGCACCAATTTCTCATACACCAGTTGTTTGTTTAACCTCGATTGTTTTTCCAATTCCCTTTGTTGTATGGGGAATGGATCTGCTGGGACCTTTTCCCATGGCGTCTGGACAACGATGATTTGTGATTGTGGCGATAGACTACTTCACCATATGGACTAAAGCAGAATCTCTGACAACTATTACTTCAGCCAAGTGTGAAGATTTCTTTTGGAAAAACGTCGTCTGCCGTTTTGGAGTGCCAAGAGCTTTGGTCGTCGATAACGGAAACTAGTTTGATAACAACAATTTTTGCACCTTTTGTACAAATCTTTCGATCGATTTGAGATTCACTTCTGTAGCTCATCCACAATCTAATGGTCAAATTGAAAACATGAATTGAAGCATCTTACAAGGGCTGAAGAAGAAGCTAGATGAAGCTAAAGGCTCATGGGTGGATGAACTCCCCAAAGTGTTGTGGGCTTATCGAACAACTCCACATTCGGTCACTGGAGAAATGCCTTTCTTACTCTGCTATGGAACAAAAGCGATGTTTTCAGTTGAAATAGGAGTTCCAACAATACGGGCCTTGCACTTCAACGAAATTAACAACGAAGTTGGACTCCGAGCAAATCTTGATTTGATCGACGAAACTCAAACTCAAGCCCATGAACGATCTGTTGTTATAAAACAACGAGTCGCACATTATTACAATTAGAGAGTTCGGTCCAAGAAGTTTCAAGAAGGAGATTTGGTCATGCGCAAGTTAGAAGTCTCCGATCCAAAGGCAGCGACGGGAAAGTTATCTCCAAATTGGGAAGGACCCTATCGTGTTATAAAGGTGCTCAAACCGGGCGCCTATACATTGGGAACACTTTCTGGGGAACCCATCCCTCGTACTTGGAATGCTGAGAATTTGATATTACCAGTAGCATCTTGCCTCGAGGCAAGACACATATTTTTCCGAGGGATAAGGGCCCAGACCTTATCAAAACCCCAATATTTGAAATTGTCTTTAGAAAGATTTTTTCGAATAAATGGGTTGTCAAGCAATCCAATGTAAACTTTATCTTTTGCTCAAGTAATAAAGTTATTTTTCTTAGCATTGTTGTAATGTAAACTTAGCCAAAACATTCTGTCCGAACAGAGTGATGGCCGAACACTCTACCCTAGCAGAGTGATCAACTTAGCCAAAGCATTCTGTCCGAACAGAGTGATGGCCGAACACTCTGCCCGAATAGAGTGATCAACTTAGACTAAACATTCTGTCCGAACAGAGTGATGGCCGAACACTCTGCCTGAACAGAGTATATAACTCTTGGGTTTTATAAAAATACAAGAGTAAGCCAAACGGATTAACTACAGATCTAAGTCCGTGAAGAAACAAAAATTAATGGGGACATCGTAACTCCACCAAAGCTTTTTGCTTCTTCGAAGTTTAGGCCGAGCGAGGGTGCTCGACTTCTTTACCAACTCTTTAAGTGATGAATAAAGGGTTTGAGTCAAAGTAAAAATCAATAATACTGTGTGAATGGTAAAACACAAACCATGAGAAACACATAGTAAAGCGTAACAGCATGAAATAAAAGATAAAAAGTTTTACATTAAGCCCTTGAAAGGGCTTCAAAATTCTCAGTCTGAATAAACCAAAAAGCCCAGATACAAAGGCTAAAATCTAGGGCTCGGGGGCATCACTAGAAGGACCTTCCCCCGGAAGGTGAGAAGCTGCGGCATCCCCCGCCTCTGAAGGCATAGCAGTCTCTCTAAATGGAGACACTACCGCAGGTAAAACGAAATCATCCAAGGGGATGTCAGGAAAGTGCTCAGCAAACATCTCCTTGGCCTTCACAAAGCCAAGCTCATAAATCTCAAGGCCATCTTATGTCTGCTTCTTCAACCATTCATCCCCAGCATTTTCATCCAAGAAGTTGCGGATGCCTTGGTCTCAAGCTTTGATCACCTCTTCCGCTGCCTTCATTTTTGCTCGCTCCAGCCTCTTCTCCAAAGTCGCGATCTGAGCAAGATGATCAGCATCTTGCTTGCTCAGCTCTTCAGCACGATGAGTGGCTTCTTGTGCCTCCTTAATAGCTTCCCTCTTCTGTTGAGCCTCCTCCGCTGCTACCTGCCTCGCCATCTCAAAGCGAGAAAGCATTTCAGACCCGCTAGCATACATCTGAATTAAAAGTTGGAACAATCAGCTAAATATAAGTTTAAAGCAAAACAGAAGCCTAGTTGGGACAAAGGTTGTTACCGTATACACTGCCTGGGTGAAGGAGCAGGCAAAGGTCTCGTGTGTCTGATTCTGGAAGACCTCTTTATCTCGAGGAAGAATTCCATGAAGAAGATGATGCTCCCCGACCTGGCTGTCTGGCATCCCTAGGTCATTATGCCTAAGTGT
The DNA here is from genome assembly GCA_033070095.1 of Escallonia herrerae. NCBI lineage: Eukaryota > Viridiplantae > Streptophyta > Magnoliopsida > Escalloniales > Escalloniaceae > Escallonia > Escallonia herrerae. Next base: position 152,236 of record JAVXUP010000177.1, on the reverse strand, counting down.
CCATCTCGATCGAAAGATGGGATCATCATCAATAGACACTTACTCCAGGATGTGTGGAGAACGTTCTGGAAGAGTGACTCTAGTCCTCTTAGGAGCAGGGGCAACTCCACACTTGGTTGCTTCTCTTTTTGCTTCCCCTTAGCTTTCTAAAGAACGCCAAGAAGGCCTCCTTTTGGGGATTTTTCACTTCCACTAGCCATCTCTACAATGAAGAAAGAAATAAATAAGGGAATAAACACTGAAACCCAAGTTGAAATCAATGACTTCCATAAAGCACACCTAGAGGAATGGTCTTGGCAGATGACACGCTAGGAATAGCGGGAAGAGGAGGATGAGGAATTGAAAGACCAGCTGGAATGGGCTTTGGAGGAATGATCTTCGCCCACTCCAATTGTTCTTCCGAAAGAGGCTCATCAACAGAAAGACCGCCTCGAAGTTTAATGTGACTAAGAATGTGCTTAGTAAGATTGTTGGGAATGGGGGCTTGCCAGGATTCTCAAAATGCTTACAATAAGGATTCCAGTCTCTATCAAACGAAAGCTTTCCTTTGTCCAAACGGCCAACGAAGAAGTATCTGGAGTGCCAAGCTTTGTTCGACTTTGGTCCTCCCTTCAGAAGCTGTTACCTACTATGAATGTAATACCATCCGGGGCAGTTGGCGACCCCTTTGACGAAACAGATTTCAAAGAAGACTCTCATAAAATATGTTGCATCTGGTTTGTATCCTAAAGTCTGAACCAGATGTATAAGCCCGACAAGCTTCCTCCAACCATTTGGAACAAGTTGCCCGGGAGCCATGTGATAATGCTCAAAGAAACGAAGAGCAAAAGAGTGAAGAGGAAGCCTATACCCAGACTTCACCTGCTCTTCGTAAATCCCAGTTTCAAACTTGGTTCCGTAATTAGCTGGTTCTTGCAAACCGGGAAGATGAGCATACCAACGTTCGGGAAGGGGATATTCCCGAATCAACTCCTGCAAGTCCTCCGCCGACATCTTACTTGACTTCTCATCAGCAGTATACCAAGGCTTGGGATTAGCCTTATCCTCGGCTTGATCCTTCACATCTCCTAAGGCATTTTTTCCATACAAAGAATGCGGAGGCTGAGAAGTGGAAGGTTGTGGAGGGGATGAAGGTGGTAATGGTTGGGAAGTCGAAGGTGGTTGAAGTTGTGGATTTGAAGTTCCAACTTCACTTCCTAAAGTTGGAACCCGTTCCGAACTTGAAGATGAACTACTTATATAAATATTCTCTTCAGACGAGGAAACAGACGCTGAAGTTTCGGACATGTTTTCTACTAAACCAGGAAACTACGAAAAACTTGAAGTGTTGTACAGAAAGAGGAGAGGAAAAGAGACTTACTTGGAGAGTAGTATGCTTCCAAATGATTCGACTGAGAAAAAAATGAAGTGAAAGACTCCTTATATAGACAAACTCCAAGTAACCATCACCTAGGGAACCCAACCGTACGTCTCCCCCTACGTGTCAGAAGCCTAGCAGAGATAAGTTTGAAAATTTCAACAAATTCCCGCTCAAAAGCATTAATGGAGAGAATGAGACACGTGGAAGGAACTAATATTCTGCCCGAGCAGAGTAGATTCTGTTCCAGAATCCCGTCCAAAACATTTTGCCGTGCAGAGTGATCTTGGCCGAGCAGAATTCTGTCCGAACAGAGTCACGTCCGAACACTCTGCCAGAGCTGAGTGACCACGGCCGAGAAGATTCTGTCTGAACAGAATCCCGTCAAACACTCTGCTAGAGCTGTGACCACGGCCGAGCAGATTCTGTTCGAATAGAATCCCGTCCGAACACTCTGCCAGAGTTGTGACCACGGCCGAGCAGATTCTGTTCGAACAGAATCCCATCCGAACACTCTGCCAGAGCTGTGACCACGGCCGAGCAAACAGAATCTCGTTCAAACACTCTGCTCGAGCTGAGTGACCACACCTGAGCAGATTCTGTCCGAACAGAATCCCGTCGAAACACTCTGCTCGAGCTGAGTGACCACGCCCGAGCAAATTTTGTCCGAACAGAATCCCGTCCGAAACACTTTGTCGTGCAGAGTGATCTTGACCGAGCAGAATTCTGTCCGAATAGAGTCACGTCTGAACACTCTGCCAGAGCTGAGTGACCACGGTCGAGCAGATTATGTCCGAACAGAATCCCGTCCGAACACTCTGCTTGAGCAGTGACCACGGCCGAGTAATATTCTGCCCGAGCAAAATCCTCCGAACACTCTGCCCGAGTAGAGTGATCTTTGCAGAGCAGATTCTGTCCGAACATAATCCCGTTCGAAACACTTTGACGTGCAGAGTGATCTTGGCCGAGCAGAATTCTGTCCGAACAGATTCACGTCCGAACATTCTGCCAGAGCTGAGTGACCACGGCTGAGAAGATTCTGTCGGAGCAAAATCTCGTCTGAACACTCTGCCCGAGCAGAGTGATCTTGTCCGAATAGAATCTCGTTCGAACACTCTCCCCAAGCAGAGTGACCTAGTCCGAACAGAACTCTGTCCGAACAGATTCTTGGCCGAGAAGAATCTGATCCGAGCAGAACTCTGTCCGAACAGAACCTTGTCCGAGCAAAGCACTCTTTGGATATTGGAAAAGTCAGACAAACAAATTATTTTCGCTATCACCAGTGAAAAAAGTGTGCTTCCACCCACTTCATTAACGCTGGTAAAAGCAGGGGGCATATGATATAGCTAACAATACCCCTCCATTCTACGGGCAACATGTGGCGGTAAGACACGTAAGCCGTACTAGTTCATTACTGATATGGCACTTACCATGTCAATCTCCGGACATAATCCTAAAGAGGCTCTGACTCTATCAGCTAAGATTGATATGAGATCCTCCAGGATCTTAATTAAATTCTGATTGAAGTTGGTCAAAGCCCAGTCCTACTAGGATTCTTTATTCTACCACTATATAAAGGGGTCTAACCCCCTCAGGTAAAGACAGGCTCACACACATACACATTATGTCTTTATTGCTTCTCAGAGTTCTACATTGTTAGCCATCTTTGACTTAAACATCAGAGCGTTCCCCCGACGGAACCCCACCCGGTGGTCACTCCGTGTTCTCTTTTGCAGGCCTGATTTCTGGTGTGGTTCTCAATCCAGTTTTTAGCTACAACATGTTCCCAATTGAAGATCAAGTTTTCATGCTTGAATGGACTCGTTCATTTACTGGCAAAATTTTTGCAGGTGCACAAGAAACTGTTGGATTCGAAGCGGGATCACATGAATTATAATACGAACAACGGCGGTGTATATATATATACATAAATTTTCTAATACAAGAACACAAAGACTCTTGAACAAAATATTTGTAACTCACACAATTGGTGTTTCAACACCTCTCTCTGTTTCTATTTTTTCACACACAAGCTGCTGCTTGTTTTTCTCTCTAAAAAATCACTCTCTCATAATACACCACCTCTCACTCTCTAATGCACCCACACTTACTAACTTACAAGACTCCTTCATATATATATAGCCATCTTAAGTCGGCGATTTCTCCAACCGACTTCCTATGCATTTGAGTCAACAATTTCAGCTATGCATTATCTTCTTCCAAAAACTCCAAGTCGGCAGCCACAATATTTCCTCTTTATCTTTACCAAAGTCGGCAGGTGGTCTTCTTGTGGATGATCTCCTTATCTTCATTTTCTTCTAACTTCTTGATTCGGTTGGCTGCAAAGCTTCATCATGAAGTTCCTTTTTTTCATCTCTTATATGCTTCATAATTTGACCATGTGGAGGTTTATCCAATTTCTCTAAGTCGGTTTGGCAGCCTCCTTGTCTTCAATCCAAGTTGGTAGATAAGTTAGTGATAATCCAAAGCTTAATAGATAAGGTCAATAGCTCACCATTTTCCAAGTCAAAATTTGCAACTAAATGAATGAGGGTTTGAATTCTAACAGAAACGCAGTGTTAAAAACTTTTACCTTGGGAAGGACAAGTTTTATGGTGATGGTGAATCCTAATGTGGATTATGCGTTCATAGTTTCTCTTATTGTGATACTCGATTATATCAAACGCCAGGGCAAGGGAAACAGCTGAGGGTTGGCTGGGGGCGACGGGGTTGGAGACGCCTTTGGTGGTGGCTGTGGAGGTGGATGTGGGGGTTAACTTCTTAAGAGTTACTTTCTCTAGGTTGTTTGTGTGGTTTGTCATACTACTTGGATGGATATTTTTACTGTATTTTGCCATCATATACATAGGTGGCTTTGCACATGCTATAAGACCAGATGAAATTGGATCATGAGTAGAAATACTCCTGTTGTGCAGAATAGCAAGACATCGAGTACACAAACTTTCTCTTCAATCTTCTTCTCCTAAATTGATCGAATCAATTGGAACACAAACTCCCGAGTAATGTTTTTTTCTTGAACTAACAAGAACGTCCTACAGAAAGAAAAATTGATTCTCAGATCATGTCAAGAACGATTGCAATTATTTACTTAGTTACAAACAGTGTGAACCTTACACATGCATGACTGTGTTCGAAAGACTTGATAGAGTTTTCTAGCATTCTTTATAGGGCTAATTACAGCAGTGTCCCTGAGGTTAGGGTGAAATTACAGTCAAGGACAATAAGTTTCAAAATGTAACACTCGTATCCATCCGTTAAGGTTCCATCCAAAAAGTATACGTTTTTCGTGATGTCATCATTACGTATTTTTAAAATGACAATACTGCCCTTGTACTATGTATTTTTAAATTAAGATTTCAAACCCTAATTTTGGTTTTGGAAAAGCCTAATTTGAAAATTAGGGTTTTGAGAAACCCTAATTTTCAAGTTAGGATTTTTAATTAGGGGTTATAAATATTGGAACTTATCAAGAAAAAGATTGAAAAACACAGTTTGATATTTCTTTTGAGTTCTTCATCTCTTCCATGTTTTTTTAGGTATTTGAAACCAAGAGAGGTAATTGGTACTTATTACGGATATAGATCTTAGGTTAACTTCTGGAGAACATGAGAAGGAAGAAGAACTAAATGGAGTCGTGAACTTGTTGGATAATGAAGAGAAACTGCATAATGGAGATGGAGTCGGTGGAACTATGGTAGACATTGAAGAAAAGTTCCATGCTACTCGCCGAATTCCCAGATTATGGTTTCACACACACACATACAAAATCTCACATACACCCCGCAGCCGCCGCCTCTTTCATTCCCCCACCCCGCCATGTACCATCCTAACACCACAGCACCTTTTCGACCAACAACGAAACCCACCATAGCTGCTCGATCTACACGGTTGTGAGGAGTATTATGACGCAAAGATAAGGGGTGGCGGGGATTTACTCCGATGATTGCAGAGGCAGTCGGTGGTGGTTGCGAGAGATTGGCGGTTGTGGGCGACGGGGACGGGCTGCGGCGTTGCTATGGGGTTGGGCTAGGGAGGGGGTTGCGACGGGATTGGGAGAGGAAGGGGGCTAATCGATGGCGGCGTGGTCTGACGAAGGTGTGGGGGAGTAGTAGCGGGCGGGGTGGGGGGGAGGGTGGCGGCGAAATGGGTGGGGAAAGGGTGGGGGAAGAGAGAGAGTAAAGTTCAGACACATTTTTTTAAAAAAATTAGGGTTTTTCTTTTCTAATTTTTTTTTCTAAAAAGAGACAATGACATTTAAAAATAACTTTCTACCATAAGGGCAATAAAGTCATTTTGTTAAAACCGCTAGGTTTTTTTAAGATTCTGTCTGGTCAACGGATATAAGTGTAATTTGTCTAAACTATTGTCCTTATCTGTTATTACTCTCAAACTTTAGGAATATAAGTGTAATTAGCCCTTCTTTATAAACGGATATGAGCTAGGTCGTCGGTAGAGATTCAAGTTGCAAACGTGTTTCTTTAATAAAATAGAACCTTAATTCAGAGATTAAGTTTGATACACAACTCTATGTCAAGATCTAAACTAAAATGTCTCTAAGAGAATGACCAACTTCCTCCGATCAACGACCCACATTCGACGCACCGGCCACCACCGATTCCACCCCGGAAACCCCAAAACTTCCACCTCAATCCTTCTCGCAGCGCGCACTCTCCCAAACCCTAGCAAGCACAGCACACCTAGCCAACCTCCTCCCAACAGGCACCCTCCTAGCCTTCCAACTCCTGACACCAATCTTCACCAACAACGGTGCATGCGACTCCGCCACGCGCCCCATGACGTTCCTCCTCCTCGCCCTCTTCACCGTCTCGTGCTTCCTCGCTTTCTTCACCGACAACTTCAAGTCACCGTACGGCCAAGTGTACTTCAGGTTCGCCATGTTCAAGGGGATGTGGCTGTTTGACTACCCGGTGGCAGGGAGTTCCGACGGGGCCTTTCCCGATTTGAGAAAGTACAGGTTGAGGTTCATTGACATGGTTCATGCAGTTTTATCTGTGCTTGTGTTCGGAGCAGTGGCTTTGAAGGACAAGAATGTGCTGAGTTGCTTTTATCCAACGCCTACTCATGAAACCCAGGAGGTTTTGGACATAGGTCCTGTTGGTATTGGGCTAATCTGCAGCTTCTCGTTTGTGGTCTTCCCTACCAGAAGACATGGTATTGGCTACCCTGTTAGACCTGGCAAATAGCTGTACCTCTCTTTCTCCTAAGGAGGAGTTGTCATTTGGAGACGCATGAATTTGATAAGTTGGCTTTTCTACAACGCAATTAATAATATTCTTTTATGTCTCATTGTTCCTCTTCTTTTGTGCATATTATTCAAACACCGCGTCATAAATATACATCGATCGGGTTGGCAATGAAACTTTCAAATTTATCACTGTGTTTACAACTGTGCGATGTATCTGAATACGCACGGCATATATTAAGCAAGTACTCACTCCGTCACACATACTTTGATCACTTCTTTTTTTTACACGTATATTAAGAATTTAGGTCGTATATGGTGTGTTTTTCATTTTACGTTGGTGGAAAGTTTTATGTGGACAGATAAATAGAATGAAAAATATATAAAAATGATATTTAAATAAAAAGACTTGCTGAATCTTTCTTAATTTGAAAGAAAATATGATCAATTTATGTAAGAAGAAGAGAATATTATCCAAAGCTCAAAATGATGGAAACTTTAGGCCCCGTACGTTTATGTTATTCTGTACTCAAATTTTGTAATGATGACAAAAAAATGCTCTTTTTTTGTACTTTTATCATTTTGGATACAAAATCCAAATATTAGCGAAAAAAGGAAAAACACCTCTAAGGTGTTTTCACCTTTTTCCGTCATTTCCAGTCAAAGTTGAATTCATGTCAGAGAGAAGTCACTCACGCCACTGTTACCCTTCTCCTCTGTGCATCTTTGTCCATCGTTACAGACGAAAGGTAGACCCTCTCTCTCTTCAATTTCTCTCTTATTTTCAGATCCATTGCCTGGATCTGAAAACACCGTCTCACCCCATAGACCATAAAAGCTGCATGTCGAGGTCTCGCCGGAGAAGGAGGAAATGAAATTGTTGATGGCGGTGACTATCAACGCCGGAATCCATGACGAGATTGTCGCAGAAGGCGTCAGCAATCACATTGTCCTGCTTGGGAAAGTCGAGCAGGCCATCAATCAAGGAGGAAATGAAATTGTTGATGGCGGTGACCATCAACGCCAGAATCCATGACGAGATTGTCGCAGAAGGCGTCAGCAATCACATCGTCCTCCTTGGGAAAGTCGAGCAGGCCGTCAATCACTGCCGAGATCTCGCCAGAATCCACATCGGCAATCACATCGTCCTCCTTGGCAGACTGGTTCGCGTTCTTGGACAACTACACCAGGTTCTGGAACGACTCAATCACGGACTCGTCGTTCTCCGATGAAGCTGGCGACTGCGGCATCGATGCAGTCGGGATGGAAGGTCTGGAACGACGCAATCACGAACTCGTCATTCTCCAATGAAGCTAACGACCGTCCAGCGTCAATGCAGTCGAGATGGAAGGTCTGGAACGACTCAATCACGGACTTGTCGTTCTCCGATGAAGCTGGCGTCGATCAGGTATGGGTACTCCGATGAAGCCCCTCCCCTATTAGACACTCAAACCTCATCTTGGGGCGGCAGTAGCTGGGGAAGATTTCCAGAGAGTGGGGGGAGGGCGTGGGGCGGGGTTGGAAAGGGTAGAGAGTGGGGGGCGGGGGAGGGTGTGGTTGTGGGTAGTGTATATTATAAATAATATAAGGATACAGTACAAGAATAAAAATGAAAATGATATAAGTACATAAATCCAATAGAAAAAGTAGTTAAATTGAATTGTAAAAATAATAAAAGTACAAGAATGAATTTTTTATCTGAATACTAAAATCTTGAAAACAAAAACAAAATACAAAACGCGAAAAAGAATAGTGTAAGCGTACGGGCCTTATGGTTTTGACGCGTTTCTAAATATAGGGCATCAATGGTGCCACATTTTGAAAAAAAGAAACTGGCACTCCAAAAACTATCTTCCTCAAGAAGGCAAAACAAGATGCAGCTCATTTTGTTAAGAGACGCAAGAAAGTAATGCATATAAACCATGAATCTGTATGTAATGAAATTGCCCAAAGTAGATAAAGTACGCCAATTCAAACATTTACTAAACTGAGGTAAACAGTGTCCAAATAAACTTCAATCGACATTGAGGAGTCAGCTGCTTACTTTAAATGGCCCTTGAGTCGCAAAGATGCATAAGCTTCGCATTCATATTTTGGTACAAAGATATTCAATCCACATAAGATATCATTGCTGCTGCGACGACGACGGTGGTGCTTTTGGCCGAAATGCTGATGCGTCCCCGCTGGGGGGTGGTGGGGGCATGTTAGAGGGAAAAGCACCCGGCTGGTATTGCTGATATGGTGGTGGAGGGGGCGGCGGCTGCATGTAAGCATATGGGGGATAAAACGGCTGGTGAAATTGGCCGTGGGGAGGTGGCATGCCTGGGTAAGTATAATGCTGCCTTTGTTGCGGCAGCTCTGAACCACTTTTATTCTCACCTGATCCCGAAGGCCCATTTGAAGCGCTCTCTTGGGATGGAATTAGTGCACCCATTCTTTGCGGATCCATAGAGGGATAGAGTGTCCTTTGCTGCTGAGGTTGTGGGGGAATGTTGAAATAATGCATCGGAGGGGGGAGTTGTTCCTGAGCGCCAGGTAATTGAAGTACTTGGTTATGCTGCTGCGATATAACTGCCCTCGGCAACAATCCGCTGTGAGTCACTGCCTGCTGTCTTGCTTCGTCTGGGACTTCAAGCTCTGGCTTTGGTGCTTGTGGTCTACCCCACATCAGCTTCAGCCTCAGACCTTTAATAACCAGCTTGTTTGAGAGTTCTTCAGCTGCTTTTTCTGCACCTTCTCTTGTCGTGTAGGTGACAAAAGCGCAAGCTCGTTGGAGCACCATTTTCACCGACTCGATTTCGCCTTGAGCGTAAAACTGATCCCTTAGGTCCTGCTCGGTGATTCTTGCGTCAAGCCCACCCACATAGAGGGTCCTAATGCTCTCATCGTCAGGAGGTTCCAGAGAGGGCATTTCACCTGCCTTGTTGAGTAGCTTCATTGCCACTGGATCGTTAACTCTACAAGCATTTTACAAGATAATTCATAAGCTCACGTTTTATATATCCCAGAATTTACAAGCTTAAAAAATTTGAGCATGTGTCAAGGTGAAGGTGAATACATGATGGGCAGAGATGGATGTGAATTGAGTAGCTTTCTGCATGGTTTTATAACAGTGTATAACTAAATCCATGATGTGCCAATATGCAGATCTTGACAAGAGCAGCAACATATGTCGAGCATCTACAATTTTGGCAAAATCATATAAAATGATGCAATAAAAGACGCCTTGTGATCTGGCCTCAAGAACACTCGAACTAATGACATAAAGGGGAATTCTTCAAGACTTTACCAGCTGACCACCCCTTGGGGTCATATTACAACTCTAATGTGTCACTCGCTCGCACTCCACGAAGTTTGACAATTGTTGAATTCAATTGCCTCTATAGACATCATTAGACACATAAACAACCCAGCAAACATTAACCACTGAGAGGGAGAGGGAAAGATCGGGGTGGAGGGAGGGAGGGAGAGAGGGGGGGGGGGGGGGGGGGAGGGGAGGGAGGGAGGAGAGAGAGAGAGAGAGAGAGAGAGAGTCATTTAACAAACCCATAGTAGCGATCCTTAATATTTTGCTGTGATAACTCCCCAGTAACAGGCATCTCGTGCCTGTAAGGGCACTCAGCACCTCTTGTGCATTCACCCCGTATGTAGAAACTGCAAACATGTGCTCTGTTTCTCTTGTAATAAGGTGTCGTTCTTTGAAGCTTCAAAATAGTATCATTTGGACGTGCCTTCCCATATGAAGACTCGTAATCTAGACCAGCTCTTGCCTGCATAGAGTAAAAATAGAGGCCATAAAGTAAGTAAAAAAGGGGAATTGGACATACATCTACTAATATGCGCAAACTCAAACGGAAGAAAACTTTGGATATCACATAACATGTATATGCAAATAGCACGTAACATTTATACACAATTATTAAGTCTAGTCTCCCAAACCAGCACCAATTTCCATGCAGAAAAACAGTTCTAAAGGCTACAAGAGCGAAGGGTGTCAGTTCAAAAAGTAGAATAGGCCCAGGTTAGAAAAAATGAGGACATAACGAGATATGCACTGTGTAACCAGTGGGGCTTTAAATGATTGGGCTGATAGATGCAGAAAAGTAAAAGAAAAGCCTGAGCTAGCAGTCCAAATGACAAATCTCAGCTTGATAAAACATGGGAACAACATCATTAACATTCCACCAAGGAAAAAAAAATACTTGTCTTACTGTGGTCGGATGACACGATAAAAAGAGAACTAAGAAAAATTTAAGGAAGCAACCTCCCTCTGTTCCTTAACCAAAAAAAAAACTAAGGTGAAACATATTCTTCTAAGTGGAGAGAAAAGTTTTGTGATCTTGCGCCAGAAAGAAAAAAAAAAACAAATCAACTTATTCTGGTGGGCTAGCCAATAAAAACCTTAGATAGACATTAACCCCTTCATATGCACTCTATCAACGATAATGTCTCAAACAACATAATGTTGTAGCAATGTAAAGTCAAGCAGCTAGAGACACTATAAACATGGTTATGTCATACCTCATTGGAGTTCCAATGACAAACTCACATATCAATGACAAGCATGTCAAGTTATCAATGACACAGACAAATTTTCAAGTAATAATCTACATTCTATGCGCAAGTATTCTGTTACGATCTATATTTCCTAAAAAATACAAAGAAAAAACTTAAGCAAATCATTTGTTGACTAGAACAATTAACCACCCTCATGTCAGTGCAGTCCAACACGAAGTTCTGGAAAGGCAGATTACTTTCTAACATACTTTCCATTACCTCAATTAAAAACCAGGACTCCACCATGTTAAATTATGTGCAAAGCCAAATGAAAAAAGATAACAGCAAGTCATTTATTAACAAACTTAACGGCTGTCTGAACAGTTCAATTTTCGAACTACATTTGAGTATTAAGAAGCATGGCTACACAAAAACATGGTCCGACTAAATTGAAGTGAACACAGCTACAAGGTAGCTACTAAATGAAAACTTGGGTTGCAGAATACCATACCCTGCGATCATGCTCCTCCGCGAAGTATTCTCTATTCACATCACTCTTTGGAATGGCATCATTAGAGTTAATACTGAGTGCAGTATCTCGAACCTGAACAGGCAACCCGTATTCCAGATCTAGAAGGCAAACTTGACATACATTTTTTAGCTTACTGCAAGTTTGGCAAATCTCACTTTTTTTGTATCTTGCATCACGACCTGGCCTCCACCTGAAAACTGTGAAGGGTCTGGTGCAAATCTTGCACTCCTTGTCATAGTCTGCCTTCGTCTGCATCAAGCCCAGAGGAGACTTAAAGTGAGACCCAAATTAAGTCATTTATAGGGGAACTAGAGAAGAATTGTTTTATTCAATAACTACAGAGAGATGTACGTTTGGGTTTAGGAGAAATATTTCCCGATATAATCAACACAATAAGAATGCACACAAGACCCAAGAGAAGGCATAAAACATCACTACATCAGTAATACCACAAATACACACAAGACGGTGATCCACAAGGTCTAATGTATGATTACACATTAAACAATCCGATCAACCAGAAAGCCTAGCATATAATCTAGATCAGTGCCATAACTACATATAAAACAATGTACAGAAGATAGGGTCGTGTCTACAGAAACAAGTAACTTTCGATGCACTGCAACTTTTTTCTCTTCTGTGCTGAGCACTCAAACTGCAAGTATATGTAAGCTCAAGTGCACTTTTAAACGTTGGTAACAGAAGAAGTAATTCAAAAAGGAAATGACAGAGTTGCTAATGCCACTTTTTTATTTGTTGGATAAGCAAACAATGCTATTGCCTTGAGGCTATTTCTTCTAGCTTTGCTACCGAACACACCCTTACTTTCTTCTAAACAGTCCTCTAACTTCTGAATTATAATTTCTCTTAGCATAAGAATTAGAGCGCTAAGAAATATAAATGTGTCTAACCATTCAAGCGACTGTATCGAGCATTTTGTCATTAAAACCATGATGTTTTATATAATAAAAGCAGTTGAGAGAGGTAGAGCACGTAGAAAAACCTCAAGTTTTAATTGAAAGAAATTTCTGTCCACATTCTCAAACAAACATTTCTTTATTCCTTGACCAGCACAAGCTGGAGGGAACAGCAATTTAGGGGCAACAGGGGACATGGCCTCCCTCAAATTTAGAGATACTTTTCCTGCATAATTCAAACAGTCAACCTTGCAGTCCATTTTATATATGGTGACAATGTTGCACAAGGGTTGAACCTGTAATGTCACCCCTGAATTCAACCCTCAAGAAAAGCATGTTTTTCCTGTTTGAGAAGAAAAAAGACGGAAAACAAAGATAGGTTCTCACAAATCCCCCAGTCTCGTTTGAAAGGCAGTCTTGCTTTACTGGATTTCATGTATGATCAAATTTTCAACTAAGCCATTTGAGATTCAATAAAAAGAAATTTTCCGTTTATTATTAATTCAAGGAATGACATGCGCACGTCACTAGACTAGAGAAGAAACGATTATCAGAATGGCAGATGTGACCTTCAAGACAGTTTTTTTCAAGTTAAAGGAGTGGTGCTTTTTCTAAAAACATGTATGCAGCACAATGATTACAACAAGGATATGCATTGTAAAGGCCAACTCTAGACTTTTTTATGAAGGCAAGTTCGATACGACTGCCTGGTAGTATCAAGTGGCTGGTTACTTAAGGTTATCATGTTCGTTCTGCAGATTTGTTATTAACTAGTTAATATGCAAAAGATAATTATCCCACTGAATGACCACTCACTTTCCAAAGTTTACATCAGGTATGTAACATGTTGTCAAGATTGATAAGGTTGCCAAAGTTTTGCACAAATAGACCAAGAAGACAAACATATGCGAGTGACATATCACTAGTTCCTTAAATACTTCAAACTTTCTGAAGGCATCATCAATAAGCGAAACCACAAACTTCTACTACGCCCTGACATTCAACAAAAAATTTACAGCTTTAATAAGAAGAAATGAATCCATATGGAACATTACCATTCGGATATACGGATTGTCACCGAGGCACGACTCACATATGATTGGAAAGTCAGAACGTTCCCAACCATCAGCTTCAACATCTCTCAACAATCTATGCGCCATCCTATGCCCTGCAAGGAGAGAACCAGATATGTAAGAACTCTAATTTTTTTCAAGCTTAAGCCTGTGATTTAGGTTTCACCTATCTTCACCGACTCGAGGATTCACGCAAAAGGAAGGGGAGGCAAAGGAAAGAAAACCTAAATATACGTTTCGTAACATTTGTCAAAATTGACTATGTTTTCACATTCGAAACAATGCCTTTCTAGCATCTCCTTTTGCAGTTACAGGAAACCCCTAACTTGATGCCATGTGGATTTAGTGTGCCCCATAACAATATAATTTAGGACACATGACCAGGTTGAAACCCAAAAGACCAAAGAAACCAACAGTAGGATCGACTTTTAACGGGCCCGACATTGTTTCACAAGGCTGAACTACGAAATCTGAGTAGGAGCAGAAAACCAAAATTTACGCATTAATCTAAAAAATTGTAAACTTAAATAGAAGAAAATCAACATTAATAAAAAGGAAACCTTATAGAGCCAAGTTTCACACGCATAAAAATCATCATAGATTCTAACCTAAGCCCATGTTAGACATGAGTAAACTCTAAGTGGAACATTTTGTTGTTACATGCACCAAACTCAGTGCCCGTGAAAATACAATACAAGGATACAACAACCAGGTTGAACCCGAACAATCCCAATAATAAACCAACAAAAGGATCAACTTCTAATACCAACTTGTTTCCTAGCTCGAACTACAAACTTGGAAGTAACAGAGAAACCGTGAATTGCAGACTAGACAACCAAAAGAAAAAATATGTACACCTACGAAGTGGAACATTTTTTTACACATATTCAGCAAAATCTCTTCAACAGAAAAAAGCACCAACCCAAATAACACAAAAGTGATGAAACCCTAGATGACTCTTATGACATGATCCGTGAAATTAAACGTATTAGGGACAGTAGATCAACAAAGGAAGAGATTATGGGGTATTGGAATCGGCATACCAGTAGGACGTTGAAAATTTTAGTAGCCATTACTCAAGGCTAAACCCTAGCCATCCATCCCATCACAGCCTTGCCCTAAGCTATCAGAAAACACAATTCAATCGTCGTACCACTACTAAAACTTTCAATGTCCTACTGGTATGCCGATTCCAATACCCCATAATTACTTCCTTTGTCGATCTACTGTCCCCAATACGTTTAATTTCACGGATCATGTCATAAGAGTCATCTAGAGTTTCATCACTTTCATGTTATTTGGGTTGGTGCTTTTTTCTTTTGTAGAGATTTTGATGAATATGTGTATAAAAATGTTCCACTTCGTAGGTGTACATATTTTTCTTTCTCTCTGTTACTTCCAAGTTTGTTGTTCGAGCTAGGAAACAAGTTGGTATTAGAAGTTGATCCTTTTGTTGGTTTATTATTGGGATTGTTCGGGTTTAACCTGGTTGTTGTATCCTTGTATTGTATTTTCACGGGGCACACTTACGCACCGAGTTTGGTGTACGTAACAACAAAATGTTCCACTTAGAGTTTACTCGTGTCTAACATGGGCTTAGGTTAGAATCTATGATGATTTTGATGCGTGTTCTAGTGTGAAACTTGGCTCTATAAGGTTTCCTTTTTATTAATGTTGATTTTCTCTTCGGTTTCCTAGGAGGAAGTGGGCAGGAATTGCCGCTGTTATCAGCACCTATTGCACCCACAGCATCAACCATCTGATACAATACAATGATAAGAAATCATTAAATCTACTTCAAGTATACTGGTTACTAAAAATTTTGTGAGATTAAATCTCCTTACTTTTTTCACAAACATTATTTCATCATAACCATCTGATATGATACTAGTTATTCAGAATTTCCTTCAAATCAAGTATATTGATACAAGTATACTGAATCAAACCAATTATGAGTTTGTGACATTTCAAGTGTACTGATTCAAACCAAAGATTTCAGAATATGTACTCTCTTTAAGCAATTGTGAGTTTGTGACATTTAATTTGCGTTGTCATTCTCAAAAGGGTGGCCCTAGCTCTACTGCAGTTCTCAGGCACAATCATCCCAACCACTTGCAATCACTTCGGTATATATTAACAATGACTAATATATAAATGTACAGGGCAATTGCATTTTTGCACTAATTGAAAACTAATCTTAACTTAGACAAATTTTCTTGTTAATCACCAAAATTGATCCTGACCAAGTGACCAACTCCCCCATCACCCACCCACGTCATTTTGGGGGCTCTAAAGTCTAAAGTAGCACTGTAGTACGGATGAATATGCTACAATTTCTGATGATTCAGGGAAGAAGATGAAGGGGAAATGGGGAAGCTTAACTGAGCTAAGAAAGGAGGAATCTAGAAAAGGGGAGACATTACCTTGGAGGCTAGAGGAAATAGGAGGCAACGGCAGGAGGAGATACAGATGCGCAGCTGTGGGAGGTTGAGATGGCGACTGGAGAAGGCCGCGGCCGAAGAGACGACGCTGAAGAAGGCGCTGCCGTGGTGGAGACGCTGCCTTGGTGGAGGCGCTGCCGTGGTGGAGGTGCTGCCTCGAGAGTTGAGAGTTGAGGGCTGAGCTGAGGCGTGGAGCGTGAGGCTGTGGTCCTTGTGGAGCAGATCTGGGAGTGGGCGGCGATCGAAGAAAAGATGAATTAGGATGTAGGGTTACCGATATTTTATATGAACAGTTAAGTTTAACTACTTAAGTTAAAACTAACTGAGGTTAATTTTAAAAAAAATTACATATTATACTTTATACGGTCGATTTGGTTTAAATCGGTTTCAAAAAAACCAAACTGAACCGACCGAACCGGACATATGATTTGTGAAAAAAAATAAAATAAACCAATTGTTTTTGCAATCGATTTGAAATTTGTCGGATTGGTTGATTCAATTTTTACGATTTGATTGATTTTAACGATTTAAATGCTCACCCCTAGTACCTGCCTGTATAGTTCCAAGATCCACCATCGAACGGTAAACCGTTAGGTTGTTCTGACCGGCGAGGAAGAAACCGGCGATTCCCGTCCTTCCGTTGCTACTAGAGGTGTCAAATGGGCTGGGAGGCCCAAGGGCTGGCCCGACCCGGCCCCCTTTCTGGCCCGGGCTGGCCCGGCCCGTTCATGAATAGCTGGCCCGGCCTTTTAGGGCTTAGGGCCTGGGCCAGGCCTGCATTTCCCAAAAAAAAGGCCCGGCCCAAAAAAGGCCCTGGCTTGGCCCGGTTCTGGCCCAGTTCTGGCCCGGTTCTGCCTGAGAAACCTTTTGTCCATCCAACGATGAAGGCTCCTGCTCATGCCCCAGTAAAGGCTCCTGCTCATGCCCCAGTGAAGGCTCCTGCTCCAGTAAAGGCTCCAGCCCATGCACCAGAGAAAACCTTTTGTCCATCCACTAGTGAAGGCTCCTGTTAAATGATGTATGCACATTTTGTGCTGAGTTTTTTTCCCTTATTCATTTTTATTATTCTAAACTTATCCACATAATATCTTTTTGTAGGTTACATCAGAGGTAACTTGAGCATTAACTTTTCATTTAAGGAAGAATTATCCTTTGATCTAGTATCTTATGTATGCTTCTACCCTAAATATACATTTGTCCATGATGATATTGCGTTCGACTTTTATATGCATGGAGGTTTACAAAGTTATCATGTGATTGCACGACTGCATTTAACAATGTGTCACCTATACGCGAGTCCTACCAGGAAAAAATGAGTTAGCACTATACATCTAACACTACCATAGATCTAGTAATGACAGAAGTCTTGTGCACTGGGCCAGTTAGCACTATACATCTAACACTCCCATAGACCTAGTAATGATAGAAGTCTTGTGCACTGGGCCGTCATTTTCTTTTTTGGGCAGGAGTTAGCAACTAAATTGATTGATTGCCCAACTTCGTTTCTTTGTTCTTCTTGTAGCACACCAAATCCTCACTCAAGGCTCCTGTACATGCCCCTTCGAAGGCTCATTTCATCCACCAGAGAGTTCTCATGTCCATGCCCCAGAAAGGTTCCTTGCCATGCACCAGAAAAGTCTCATGTCTACCCCCCCAAGAAGGCTCATGTCCATGCACCAGAACATTCTCATGTTTGTCCACCATCGAAGGCACCTGCACATTTTAAAAATCCTTACCTTGAATAATAAAAACCCTTACCTTGAATAACAAGAAAATGCCAAAAAAAAAAAAAAAAATTGGGCCCGGGCCCGGCCCAAGCCCGGCCCTAAATGTTGGGCCTAGGGCCTGGGCTTGGACTGGGCCCAGATATCCCCAGAATCAAGCCCGGCCCGTTTTGGAGCCCCCTTGGCCCGGGCCCGGCCCGATTTGCTGGAGGCCCGATGGGCTTGGGCTGGGCCGGCCCAAGCCCGGCCCATTTGACACCTCAATGCTACACTAGCAATATACCATGTCCCTGTCACTTTGCCTCAGCCCCATCACTCCATTCCCCAAAACCCACTTGAACCGGCCATTGCCCATCTTCAGACCCTCAAAAAAACGGCCATTTTTACTCCGCCATATCTAACAACCCCAAAGAAACCCACAAGCATCAAATCCACTCAAGAAAATTCCGAGCCCAACTTGGTCACTCCAGCAAAAACCCAAATGGGAAAAAGTGTTGTCTACTGCAGCAAGCCTATACCCTCTGTATGTTACAGCTGGTGGAGTTGTTGCTTGCTTGAGGCCAACCACTTTCTCTTGGTTTGTTTGGAGCAGTCCAAATTCGTATAGCTTCGCACTTGGGTTTATAATGCTTGCAATGGGGATCACTTTGGAGGTCAAGGACTTGATCAATTTGTTCATGCAAAGGCCTCTTTCTGTGAGTTTTTTTAATTGGGATTTTTTTTCTTCTTCTCTTATAAGTCAGTTAACTGGGATAGTTTATGTGGACTCTTCGAGAGTGGGTTTGCTTGTATTTAAAACACTGGAGCTGTTCTGGGAAAAAAAATCTTTCAATTGACATTTTAGTATGCCAAATTTGGGAAAGAGCTTCTCTGATTCATGAACTACAATGTTGACAAAGCTTAAAGTTTTCAATGCTTAGTTTTTATTCTTCCTTTCTGATTACTTAAAGCTAAACTCAGTTGAAAGCTTGACATGGTTATTTAAGTAGTTTGGATGGAAAGGTCGCCGCTTTTTTGGTTTGTTTTCAAGTGGCGTGTGCTTTTATAGAGGCTAGAAGTTGAATTAAATTTTCCCAGTTCCTTTGATTATAAGATTCTTCTTTATAACATCTACCAGATACTGTTTGGATGCGTCGCTCAGTACACGATAATGCCAGCTTTAGGAATGTTGATTAGCAAATCCTTAGGGCTCTCACCTTCTCTGTCAGTTGGATTAATATTGCTTGCTTGTTGCCCCGGAGGTACTGCCTCCAACGTGGTAAGAGTGAATCTTTACTCTCCTGTAATTTATGTCTACTGACGTTTTAAATCTTTTCTTGAAGTATATTTACAAGTGTAAATGTAACTAATTTGGTTTGATGTACTGCTTTTATCTTCTAACAATTTAAAGTCAGAGCAAAATGAAAAAGAAAAGAAAAAAGTAAAGAAGCTCCCTATCAGTCTCAACATTCTTCAATAACACTCGTATAGGGGTCGTAAAGGTCAGGGGTTTAGATGATGTACACTGCAACCTCAGAGTGAGGCTCCAATGCTCACACAACCAAGGTCCCGTTTTGCCGGAACATCCTTATGTAGAAGTAATATCCATAATGATTCTTATCCGGGCCGGGCGGGTTGGGGGTGGCGAAGGTGGTGGGGAGGTGAGTGACCATGAGATCAGTCCTTATTTCTTCTAGATTTAATCATAAGAGTGTTTGTAGTTGCTACAATCTCTCTGTGTTTACCGACTCCTTGAGTGGTTGATCTAGTATGGCTATGACAACATTTTCTTTGTTGGACTATGTTATTGTGCCATGGCCAAGCAAAATAGGTATGGTCCACGAGCTTGTCGACGCAAATCATACCTACGTGACGAACAAGGTGCCACAGTCACGTACGAAACGTACGAAGCGAAAAAAATGGGAAAAGGAGGTTGCGCGAAGGGGTGAACCACCAGGGGAAAATGACCGAGGCCAACCCCATAGGCATGGGGAAGGCCGAGGCCGACCCCCTGGGGTTGGCCAAGGCCAAATGGCCAACTTCCATTTTTGGAGCCCAAGGCCACTTCCCCTTTTGGTAAACTTCGGGCGCGCCATCGGTATGTGTTTTGATGAGCGATGACGAATCCGGAAGTTGCGCTGTGACGAGCGTGTCGCCAAGAATCGCACCCACATAACGAACAAGGTGCCAAAGTCACGTACAAAGCGTACAAAGTGAAAAAAGTGCGAAAGGGACTTTGCACGAAAAGTGAGCAACAGGGGAGAAAGGCCAAGGCCAACCTCTCATGGAGGCCGAGGCCGACCCCATTGGGTTGGCCAAAGCCTTTGCCCCGTGACCCTGTCGCTCCGGTTGCACCGTCGGTCGATGTTTTCGATGAAAAGGTGCTTGGGTGGTCACAGCGCGAAGACCGTGCTACCGTGAGTGACGTCAACGCGAAATAAATTGTCTAAGTCGTGCACAAGGCGCGTGAAGCGAAAAATGCCATAACTTGATCGTGCGCGCGCTGACCGGTTCGATGCGTTGGAAAAAAGACTGTTACATCCGTCGACGTGTTCGCGCGAAGCAAGACCCCTAGTGGGCCCTTGGGTCCGACCAAGATAGATTGGGAACACAAGCCCCCTGCGTGTGGTGTGCGTGGAGGGGCGACCCGAGCGGGCACCGCACGCATAAGCATCAGTCTTCGAAAAAGAAAGTGTCGGTGTCGAATCTTGAGGAACGAGCTCGATAGTAACGAAAAACGTGAGGCAGCGGAGGTTTCATTGAAATTTGCAATTTTTTATTTTTTTTTGCTCAAAAAATGTGGTAGCGTGCACAGCGTAATGGCGATATCGAGAGAAAGAAAGAAAAAAAAAGAGCAGCGAAAGAAGATGAAACATGCGCTTCCGTTAGTGTTAGCGTGAAAAAAAGAAATAGCACAAAAGAAGAATTTTATCCGAAAAGGGGTTTGCGCGAAAATTTTGTTAACGGCCTAAAATTATGAGCATAAAATGATGGTCATGTTTTGAAAAATGAAAGCGCGAAAGAAAGGAATGAGCGCTAAAACATGGAGCGCTAAAAAAGTTGTTGGGGGTTTTGGAGGAAACTTCCAAAATTTGAATTGATGTGATGGGTTTGGGGGGAAAGTTAGGTGGGAGTCTTGAGTCTTTCAAGACTTGGGAGAGAGAGAGACTTAGCCAAATTAAGGAAAAAATAGGAGAGGAAGAAGAAGAAGAAAGACTTGGATCTTGAAGACCCATGAGAGTGAGAACCACCCAAGAAGCAAGAATAATGCATCAAGGTAAGAGCCATGGGGGAAGAGGTGGAAGGGGGCAAGGGGGAACCTCGGTCGCGGCCGAGGCACACCAAGGGGTTGAGGCCGACTTGGGGCGAGGGAGGGGAGGTGTTGAGGTTGGGGGAAGGGGGAAAGGCGGACCGATTGGGTGGCAGAGGCCGACCAAGGCCACTTGGCCGAAGCATGGCGCGGGTGCGGCGCGGGCAGTGAAGGGGGAAGAGGAAGGGGAAGGGGAAAGGGGGAAGGGAAGAGGGGAAGGAGGGGGAAGAGGGAAAGAGAAAGAGGGAGGGAAAGAGGGAATAGGGGAGAGGGAGAGGGAAGAAAGAAGAAAGAGAGAGAGAGAAAGGCCGAGGCCGCCCGTGCCGAGGCCGAGGCCGGCGGGGGTGAGGTCGACCGGGGGCATGGCTCGCGCGATGGTCTCGCGTCCGGTGCAAGGGAGGGTGTTGGAGGATTGCCAAGAAAGACAAGGAAGAAGCAAAGTGCACGAAGCAGCGGTGGAGCGAGCGGGCGATTAACGTCGCCGTGGGGCAACGTGTTTGGGGATGACGAGGCCACGCCGGTTGAGATAGCGGGGGTGCCGTTGAGCCTTTAATGGTGGAGCAGGGAGCTTTGATCCAACGCCAAGTCTAAGCAATATATTGTTGACGGCGAAGGGGGCGGTGCCCGGATGCCCACCCAAGGAGCTTTGGAGAGAGCTAGGCCAGCGAGTGGTTGCGGATGTGTTTTTGGGTCCTTGGGGTGTTTCATCCACGGAGAGTCCGACGGTTCCTTCGCCATATGTCCGTGCGCCGAGTGGGGAGGTTGCCCCGATGATGTCGCTGAGGTACGTGCCGGGTTTGTTGGCGAAACGACTAGATATACCATGGTCACTTGTGATGTTTAAGGGCCACAACACTATGCCGGTGGGGTGGAACGTTTGGTGCACGTACATGCTAGAGCAGTCGGCTTGGGTGGAGAGGTTGGAGGCGTTGGGGTTGGTGGCTGCGATATAGGCGACATTCAAGGTGATTGATCCGGTGAGGGATTTTAAGGGCTTGGTGTTGTTGCTTTCCAGATGGAGTGCGTAGACACATACGTTCATTACGGCGTTTGGGGAGATCGGGCCAACTCTTCTCGACGTGATGATGTTGGCGGGGTTGCCGATGCACGGGACGGAGAATGCTTGTGAACTGAAGTTGACACCGGCAGAACGGTTGATGGTGAAGGAACTGCAGGGGTTTGCTTCCGTGATAAAGAACCATCGGAAGGGTACGTATAGCGGGTGGATCAAACACTTCTATGGTATGGCAACCGCACAACCCAGGCAGAAAATCGGTGTCGACGGGCAACTTTAGCATGGGTCCTTGCTATAAGGACGAGAGGTATGAGCTGGCGGGATTCCTTGCCATGTTCTTGTCGAGGTACGTGCTTCTATTGTCTTCACTTCAGTATTTCTGCATGTTGTAGTTCAATTTCTCTTGTATGCGTAGAATGTCGAATCCTATACTTAGAAAAAAAATCTATGCTTCGAAAAGTTAGCATAGTCATACTGCCATGCATTGCGCTTTACGTTTTGAACAGGGTGGGAAGGTCATAATAGATGTTGTATGCTCTTATACTTGTAGGTTTGTATTTGAGGGGACGCCGGAGGATGGCATTTTCCCGAGGGTGTTCAAGTTGACTGTCAGGATGGCTGGGGGTGGTCATGTCGGGCTGGCCCCCATTTACTTAGGCACCTTGTACTCACGTCTGGATCAGTTTTTCAATGACGTGCAGAGGTCATACGAACGCTATCAGGTGGTGACGTATGTAGATTTGATGTTTTTACAGCGATATCTATTCGAGATCTACATGGATTATAGGCCTGGGGGGTTTCCTTTGGTACATCCATTGCCAAGGAGGACTATAGTGACCCTGCCAGGCAGGTCGCGTGAGGTGTCGGTCTGGTACGCAGGTGGCCGAGTATATGCTTGGGGCGGCGGGAAGAAGCCTGGCTGTGATCTGACAGACATATTTGACGATCGAGATGAGTGCGTCCCCTGTCCATATACAGGCATGCGTAGTTCGTACGGTACTCCTCCATGGCTAGATCTGCAGGACACTATTGTGTGACTACACAATCGAGATGAGCTGACGAACACGGCAGTGGCCTTGCTAGTGGCAAATTTTTCGGGGTGGTTTCCCATATTGACTGATGACGACGGGAAGCCTGCTATGACCAGGTATTAGTTTTGATTATGATTTAGAGCCCCCATGTGGCTATACTAAGGCGTGGGATGTGAGGAGGGCCTTTGGCTATACGATCTTGGAGAGGGCATGGAAGTGGCCAGCACCGACAGAGGAGTGGAGGAGGCCGGGACACTGTCGACGGGAGTAGTGACGGTCGAGTACACACGATGGTGGGAGCGGGTACTGGTGAGGTGGTCAGAGTGGTTGTCGCAGGCGCCGCCTGACAGGCTGCAGGTCGACGTCTTTCCCGGGGACAAAGGACTGGGATTGGTTACAGCGCAGGTCGCGAGGCAGTCTGGCATGTCAGTGCTACTTACAGGTGTGTCGGATGTATCGGCGCCAGCCCCCGCGCCAGGGGCACTAGTAGCAGGACATGTGCAGAGGGTGCCGGGAGCCGGCAAGGGTCCCATTTCGTCATTGAGAGTGGGTATGATGGAGCGTGCTCAGCAGACAGGCGCAGGTCCCTCTGCTGGTGGCGGACGCAGGCCGAAGAGGCCTCGGGAGGTGCTGGAGGAGGGTGACTCTGACGTTAGTGTTAAGTTTTGCTTTCGTTGTGCAATTGCTGATTTATCATGTCAAGTGTGTTCTAAGGTTCTTCTCTCCCTCTTTTTTTTTTTACAGGAGCTTGATAATGGTGATGAGGCCATTGATGTAAAGTCAGACGACAACGCGGAGTATGCCGAGGCTGTCACGGATGAGACTGATGGGATGGATGCTGAGGCAGCTGAGGAGGACGAAGAGACAGATGTAGATGCGGTCGATGAGGTTGAGGAGATGGAGGTTGAGCCGGCCTATGAGGGTGAGTCGATGGATAGTGAGGCCTTTGAGGAGGCCGCGGCGGTGGAGCAGGCAGCGGCCTACATTGTGGAGCTGGTCAATCGTCCGGCGCAGACAACATCATATGTTGTGGAGCCGGTCGAGCCAGTTAGACATCCAAGTCCGTCCTCTGTCTTGGTCGAGGAGGTATTCGGTGGTCCGATGGGTCACATGTTTGAAGGGGGTGATTGGTGGGCTAGTAAAGAGCCAGAGGCTCCGATGGGAGCACATGCCGGTTTATCAGCTACACATGCGGTGGTTAGAGATCAGTTGCCGCGACAGGAGGTACCTGGTCCATCTGTTGTGGAGCCTGTGGCGGATAAATTGTCAGGGTCAGCCGTAGATACGGGTGATGCTCTGTTGGCGATGCATGCTGCTACCGTTGGCGTGAGATCATGCGGTGGTTAGAGATCAGTTGCCGCGACATGAGGTACTTGGTCCATCTGTTGTGGAGCCTGTGGCGGATAAATTGTCAGGGTCAGCCGTAGATACGGGTGATGCTCTGTTGGCGATGCATGCTGCTACCGTTGGTGTGAGATCAGTGGGTGGTAGGGCGACAGGAGCTGATGTTGCCAGTGGTGGGTCTTCTGTCGGACAGGTGGACCGTACATCCTGGGAGGGCATCGGGTTGTCAGATTCAGTAGTCCGTCGGTTGGAGATGGTTAGGGCGAGATAGTCGCAGACGTTTGTTGGCCCTATTACCATGCGGGGCGTAGCATTGATCAAGGCAATGTATGCTGCATTTGTGGATTGGCTGGCGACACTTGGTGCGGTGCCAGACTCTACTTGGACTTCGGAGGTCATATCAGAGTTTATGTCAGAGCTCGAGCCTTTTGTATCTTTTGGCTTCCAGTTGGATTGGTTGGCCGATTATATCAGAGCGAGGGGGCAGAGTGCTGAGGCCGTGGCTGGACTGACCGTGATAGGAGCGCAGGAGGTGGCATGGCAGGGTTGCAGGCGAATACTTGATGTAGCGTTGACAGATGTGACTCGGGAGGTGGCCGAGATACGGGTCCGGCTTGCTGAAGCGGAGGCTCGACAGACAGAGATAGAGAGTCAGTGGGCCGAGTTGGATGATAGATGGTCCGACTTACAGACGCAATATAAACCTAAAATTCCTAATGACAATCCCAGATACCCGACACGATTAGCTATAGAAACATTTTGACAAGCATTTATTGCAACGGATCGTGTGAACCAAAACCCTACTTATAGATACGAACATTTCAACTAATTCATAAAAAATATCGATAGTAGTTTAAGCTTTGATGGCAATGAGGCCTAAGACAACTCAAGGAATCTATTCATCGTAACAAGTTATAAGAGTGTGTATTGATGAATAAATTTTAAGTACTAGGAAGTTTAGAATCTTTTAATTTTAAAACCCTTACGTTTTAAAATTTTAGAATTTGCAAAGTTTAATATTTGCAATTTTTGCAGATGGATATTGTATAATATAATTGTTATAAAAATAAGGAATTATAGATAAAGTAGTGAACCAGAAAATAAAAAATAGATGGATGAGATTAAAAAAAAGAAGGAAAGAGAGCGATGAACGGTTGAAAAAATAGAAAGACGCGACATAAAAAAATGCTTGAATTGTAGAAGGTGATTCTTTTGTGAATTTGTCAAAACATTAGGCTAGAATGGTTATTTCCACGGGAGATTTTGGCTCTCCAAGTCACTATTTCAAATTCCATCTAGAATTTCAAAAGTTCTCTTTCATAATTATCGGAACATTGGATTTCATTCAAGACGAAACAACCAAGTTAAAATTCCTAATTGAAGTATCATTCAAACACACTCTAAAGATTCAATACTTCGAAAAATTCAACCATGTTCAAAAATAAATCATTTCACAGTAAATCAATCTTCAGAATACTAAATAGGTAGTTAATTATAAGTATTTAATCACTTCATTTCGTAATCTTTTAAGTTCTGTGAAGTTTGAAAAATAAAGAGTCTTCACGATGGTTAGATGAACTACTTGAAAAAGAGTTCTTGACCTTTTCCTTGAACGATAAAATAAGCAAAAACTAAAATAAATAGGTAAAGAGAGAGAACGAAAATATTACCACGTAATGAGCTCAATTTCACAAGAGAAACGAGCCAAATTTCAAATGAGACTGATTTATCTTACTGAACCAAATTTGACCATTTTTACCCCAACTAGGTCTGCGACCCTTTCCTTTTCCATACATCTAGCTCGAATTGATCAAGCACCAACGTGGTAGTCGTGCTATGTATCATCCTCCTACAATTAAGAGGGAAGTTGGAGGAAACACTATACCCGTGTTGCTGTGGTGTTCGTCTCTTGTGTTTCTAGTAGGATCCATGCGGGTGTCGCCTTCAAGTTGTGATGTTTCTATATAGTTTTTTTTTTTTGTATAGACGGTAAGAGATATGTTCAGGCCAACTTTAGAGTCGACCAAGACTAAATCTCTTCCTGAACAATCTTAATCCCGTATATTCACATTGACCTAGTGCATCTTAAAAAGTATTTTCGCATTCCCATGACCCTAATTACACTGTAATTTGTCTCTTATTTTTCTAGTCGTGACGTTCGGTACGGCCTTCTAGTTGATGTTTTCACGTACTTATTGAAGTTTGCTTTTTTGGTTAAACAGCAATGGATATAAATAATGGATATACTCAAGATCAATTTTATAGACAACGAAAATTCAATCCATTCCTAAACAATCTTAAGAGCGCGCCACCTATATCAACATAGTGGATTCAGAAAAGCATTTACCCTCGACATGTTGGCCTCAAAGTTTTAACCTAGGACATTAATCAAGCAAACCTCCCTGACCACCCCTTTAGGTTAATTGATGAAGTTTGCTTAAGCTAAGGAAAGAAAAAAGAGATGGTGTCTCCCAATTCGAACTCATACAAGCAACCGCCTCCTCCATGGCATAAGGTTGAACATTGGATATTGATCCACCTAGTTTAAAGAAAACCCATACTAAATCGATGAAGAAGAATTAAAATCAACTTCGTTTGACCAAAGTTGTGTCATCCACATTAATGATAGAGCGATCTGTACTTCTTGTTCAAATCTTACTGGAAAAATCCCGAGGGTAACCCCCCCATACAAAAGCAAGAATAAGAAGAGCAGCATAAAATTTGCAGCGTCACATGGATCATAGATTACATGGGTATCCCTATTGACAACTATAGCATCATTAGCTAATTTACATGGTGAAAGAGCCCCCATTCAAATCGTTTCAAGTACAACCTTTATTCGAACCAGTAACACATAGTTTACTGACTTCGTCTTTGGAACATGACAGTGTGATTTATCAAGCATCAGCAGCCTTCTTCACTGGAGTAGTTTCTGGGCTTGCACCCCTGTTTGCACGCTTAGCCTCATAATCCTTCACGGCTGCCTTTATCGCATCTTCAGCAAGCATGCTGCAGTGAAGTTTAACAGGTGGTAGGGAGAGATGTTTTGCAATTTCCCTGCAATGTCATTGCGCGTGCATAGCAGTTCATTAGCATAAATAACCAGCTTTAAAAAGAAAAAAAGTTCTAACCTATTAGGCAAACAATTCCATAGAGCATCATGCGAGAGTAGCAGGAATAATTATTTCAACTGGATCCAACCAATGTTGATCCATTATATACCTCGTTTGATTAACTTATCATCCCACAGCATCCGCAATATAACAAACATAAAATATGCTAAATTGATGAACTTAGCATCCCAACAGATCCACATTACGAGTCTCATCCAAGCATAAATAATTGCAAAAATGTAGCTTTTGATTAGTTAAATAACAATATCCTCCTCTTCACAAGCAAAAACACAAGAAAGGACAATGGTGCAACCATAGTCAAGCAACTTTTCAGACAAATTGACACATACCAAGGTTAGATGGCATAAAAATAACCTCTTGACAGTCAATACACCAACCAATACTCTTTTTCTTCGTCCATACAATGTGCGGTTGCCCTCTCCTCTCTTACCACATATCCAACCCCCATGAACTATGACCTCGCATAGGAAAGGGAGGGACCCTCAGCAGTGGACTATTACCTTGTCCGAAAGGTTAAGATGTTATAACAAAACACCACATACTTTTGTTAAGCCGTGGTCACTTGTCAATTTAATTATAGGTTTCAGCCTGTATGTCCTATGGTCCCTTCTCATCTGCGGTTGGCAATACGCAAAGAACAAAGTAGATGACATACGTGACAGTGGAAAAGCAGCAGATCACCAAGGCATCGAGACCTTCAACACCAGATGTAGACAGTACATGCCCAAACAAAGAGGAATATATCACTAAACACGCATATAGGCACAGATCTCTGCTTAGTTTGCACTTCCAGGTTCAGAGTTCGATAATCTTAAATCTTCTCCTAGAAAGGTCAAATTTCACATAGGTTTTGGAGAAAGACTGAGCCGTCTTAGCCAAATGATTGTAAAGTAATTAATCAGCCAAAAGAGTGCTCCAAAGTCTCCGAAGTACCCAAGCATCTACTAGAGAGCAAAGGGGTCCTTGCTCTTCAGACATCTCTTTTAGTTCCTCTTGCTCTGCCTTAGTACTTTGCCTTTCTAGCTCTAACCTGAATCCCCAATCATATCTGCAAATGCATTTACTTGAAGTTTCCAATTTCATATAACTAAATTACGCATTTTTAGACTCATCTTGTAAAACAATGTGACATAAAAAACATACCGACCTAAGAAAAGTTGCTGGCACTATTTTTTATATCATGTAATCATGTCAAAAGACACCTACCAGGTCATAGACCGTGCTTTGTGCTCACATCAAACCGCAATTCTTTCCAACGACGTAAGGATGTACCGTGCAGAAACAAATAACTCAAGATAAATACAAAGAGCAGCTTAGCTGGTTATGGATATCAACCGACCTAGCAGGGAAGATTCTCAACGTGAATCAACCTTATGTCAAACAAATAAAGGGAGCACATCCATTGAGGGAGCTGTGTATCATTACTACCAGTCTACCCCAAACTTGATCGTCATCATAACAGTTACTTAAAAGATGCAAACAACATATCAAGAGTAAAAAATGAAAAAAAAAATCAATAAATCATGATCCCTGCTAAATTAACAGGCCAGTCAAACAACAGATTACTTACTAAAAATTTTAAAACAATGCAGTAATAACAATGTGAACTAACGGGAATAAGACTCACGTGTTTTTTATAGTAAGAACTTCCTCCATTTGTCTTCCCTTCACCCATTCAGTAGCTGAAAATGCAGATTTGTAGTGAGAAATATTTCATTGCAACTAATAAAAAGCGCATGATATGTGACACTAAACCATACAAGGAAATGATACTCAAAGAGAAGGGCTATACCCTCACTTTCGTTTATCCCTTCTCATAAAGTCGTCTAGCTAAAGGTATGTGTTAGCCATGGACTAAAACACGAATAATGTTGACTTTCACTGTCTCCTTAAATAACAACTCCTCACTACAAAGTTGTATCATAAGCATTCTTATCTGTATTGGCCTTTTTCATGCAAACATATATTAATAGGCAAGTACGATGGTTTTGTGTTTAAAAACAAAATAAAACCAAACCAGATATGGTTCATTTCAAAAGATTAATGAGTCAAGTTGTGCACCAGTTGCCTTTCATCATGACTCAGTTCCCGTAATTTTCTTATAGAAAAGTGTTCACCAACAGCGTCATGTGAATTCGAGAACATGCAAATATTTTTCATTCCCAATCTCAGAACATGAGAGAGTAACCACTATTGTAGATTTTAAGGCAACATAATCCAGAATTCAAGTACCTAAATAATATAAATTTACCCAGCCCGCCTAGAAGCCAAAACTCGATATTCACGTTCTTTCAACCAAACAGCTCATAGAAACTATAATCGGGACGCAATTCAAAATATCGCAAAACGGAGTATTAAACCCTTGCAAACTTATTAGCCAACTTATTTTGGGTGCGTTAAATTTCCATTTACCAACTTCAATTAAGATCGTAACTATGTCCACTAAGCAAATAAATCCTAATCCAATGCTCAAAATCCCAAATTTCCACCACCAAACCAAACATTTCAATCAACAGCCGTCAATCACATGTCAAATAGGATCAACTCAGGCTGCCTATATGTAAACAAAAACATACTTCCTCCTTTTCACTGAATTTCCCCCTACAACTTTTTAGGTGATGCCTGGAATAGATTACGGTAGCTTGACTAGCCAAATGATAATTATTTTATGGCTATTCAAGTTCAATTCAATGTGTAAAGGTACCAAAACGTATCCCAGGATTTGCAGAAAGCAAAATAAAAGAAATCCAACAGAACAGCAGGAGTATCATAAACATCCAATTTCGTTACGGTTTTCAAGCGACTGACCTACAGAAGAAGAGGCGATGGCCGACCCGCACCCAAAGGTCTTGAAGCAAGCGTCGACGATCTTTCCATCATCATCCACCTTGATTTGGAGCTTCATGACGTCACCGCACGCGGGGGCGCCGACTAGTCCGGTCCCCACCGTGGCGTCGTCCTTGTCGAAGGAACCGACGTTGCGGGGGTTGTTGTAGTGGTCCACCACCCTCTCGTGGTACAACCGCGGCAGCGCCCCCCTCGCCGCCGTCGCTGGCAGTTGCCCTAACCCTAGAAGCCTCCTGGTCCCGTTCCTCAACATTCTTTCAATCGCCGATGAGCTTCTCTTCCCTTGCAAGCGGTGAATGAAGGGGTCCCGATTGATTTTATCTGTTCATTTATTTATTTAGGTTAAAAGCAGTGATGGAGGCGGTTGAGAGAGGGACAGGTGTTGCGTTCTTTACCCCGAGTTTCTCGGAACGGGATCTTGTTCTTTTGGGCCTTATCTATCATTGGGCCAGAGGTTGTGTTCTTGGGGTAACAAATCTTGAATTGGGCCTCATCTGGATGTCAGTTAACTTAACTTGATGAGATTGTCAACTCATCACGAAATTAGTCTATTTAGAGAGATCCAAATGTGGAGGGATGTCGGTGCAATTTCGCAGGACTTAACACGGAATTCACTCCCTATAAGCTCTTACTCATTTTTGTCACTAGGTTAATTTTTGTTTTGAGTTTGGAGCCAAAGATTACAGTAAATTTGCATGAAGAGGCCTTGCGATT
Source organism: Escallonia herrerae (assembly GCA_033070095.1). Lineage (NCBI taxonomy): Eukaryota > Viridiplantae > Streptophyta > Magnoliopsida > Escalloniales > Escalloniaceae > Escallonia > Escallonia herrerae. The sequence goes on along the minus strand of JAVXUP010000177.1, from coordinate 121,097 downwards.
TTCTAGGATTTGAGGACAAGGTTGGGAGAATATATTTTGCGCTAATGGTAGGAACATAATTCCGTACCAACGTTAGTGGATAGAATTAAATATACATAAAATTCTATACTTTGGGATCTTTTAGTCTGAAAAGGTCTAATTTTTTGTTACCACCAACCCACGCTTTTAGTAATGTGTTTCACGCATCATGTTGACGGTCAAAATTGCCTTAAATCAAACATCGGTCAGTTTTTTAGGGGCAAAATAGTCACTTTGGTTATTGTCCACTCTAAAACCTAAACCTGTGTCGAGGACCTTCCACCACCACCAAATCTTTTTACTGCCGCCTCTACCATCGCCCCACCACACCAATCTCATCACCAACACCATCACCTCTCTCCTAATGGTCACCATCATCAAAGCCTACAACGGTCGTCATCACCCTAGCCCACACCGACCGCCACACCCCAGCAGCCATAACTCTCTGCATAGCCGCTGCCACCACACCAGATCCCATCATCATTGATCCACTCTTCCCTCCCCTCTTTGATTATCAATATGTTAGTGTTGGTGGTAGATTGTTATGTAATGTGTTTGTATTGATTAAGTTCAAGACCCAAAAGGTTTTGTTCTTTGTCCCACATTGGAGAGAAAATGAACTTTCTCTCTCCTTATAACCAAGCACATGGTACATATCATTTGAATTATTTTGAGATGTTTTTGGAGGGAAGATTGGGAATACTATTGTGCGGTGCACCGCAAGCGCGCGCGCGTGCACGCATGTGGCGCTTTAGTGGGCGCACTTAGCACTTTGCACGCTTGCCGCGAGCGCGTATAGTGCGTTGATTTATATATGATCTAACGGTCCATAATTTTACTATTTTTCGGAATTGTTTCTTTCAATTATTAATTTTAATAACTTTGAAAGTAATTCCGAAAAGGCACCAGATATAACAGTTATTTCTGTTATTTTTTAATGGTTATGTCTCTTCCTGAAGAGGTGGCTGTTAAGCTTATATATAAGATTCTGAAATTCAGAATACACAACTACTTGGCTTTTTTCCAAATTTCGTATCTCAAAATTTCAGTCATATACACAATTTCAAGGAGCAATTCTGAAACGAATCTTCAGAATTGCTATCTGCAGATTGTTGGTTTGAGTAATCCTGGAGGTGATTTGCCATTAACCCGATAGCAAACTCTAGTCGAGTGGGGGCAAATATCGCCTTAAAGACAGTGTCTTTAGACGCGCCTCAAGCCATTGAATTTTCGCTTTCTTCTTCCTTTTCTGCAACTTCTCTCCAACACAATACACTACTGTAAGCCACATCGATTGCCACCTCCCCAACCTACAAAATCCTCAAGATCTCAGCTGAAATACCCGTTGCCCTTATTAAACCAACAACATTCCATCTCCGGCGACGACATCAACATCATCTCAGAGTGTGTGCCCCCTGCGAGAACCCCTATAGGTTTGATATCTTTGTAAGGGTTTGATGTCGTGGGGTTTTTGGTAGAATTTTTAGATCTGGACTCCATATCTAATACCCATCTTAGATCAGGACTCCAGGTAGAGGAGGAGTTGGGTGGGCAATTGCGTTAATGGGTGGATGGGGAGGGAAGAAACAGGTGGTGAGAGGAAAGAGGATCTTTAGATTTGTTTCTTTTTATTAAATTGCAAATCTAATGGAGAGAGTGACGTGTACGCCACATAAGTGCTACATGGACGCAACGTAGGTGCCATGGATATAATAAGTAAAGTGACTATATTTATTGCACCTAAAAAAACTGTCCAAGACGTGCTCCAGGGTGATGGGAACTAAAAATTAGACCGAAGAAGTGTCCCGGTCAAAGTTACCGACGTGCTCCAGGGTGATTCCGCGCAAAAAGACCCCCGAATTACGGAATTTGAGAACTCCATATGAAGGTTGAAGAATACCGATCCCATATCGGCTTTTTGTAGGGCTTATTATTAGTATAGTATAATTTAGGACTAATTACATTTATGTCCCTGAGGTCATGGAGTAATTACATGCGAGGATACAAAGTTTCAAAATGTAACATTTCGTGATCAAAAGTGTTTTAAATGTATTACACGTGTCCATCCGTCAGGATTCGTCCAAAAAGTGTACTTTTTTATGATGTCAACGATACGTATTTTTAAAATGATAAAACTACCCTTATACCGTATATACTGAGTAATTTTTATTGTATATACTGAGTATTTTGAACAAAAAATGTCATTTAATAATTAGAATTATTATTTTGTCTTCCTCAGCTAACTCTTCGGCAGCCCCTTCCCCTCGCCTCACACCGGCAGTTCCTTCCCTCTTACACGCCATGGCAGTCCCACTGCTGGTCGCACAAGCGGTCGCCGACGACTAACTCCGTTCCCCGTGCCTTCATCGAAATGCCCCTTCATCGTGCCTCTGCGAGCATTGCGTCGATGCCACCATGCCGCTACCACTGCAACTGTCCGATCGATGTTGCCGACAAACCTGTCGCCGGCCAGCAACTTCGGTCAGCAGCCCCATCACCGGCGATCAACTCCGGCGCTCCTTCACCGAGCGCCATCACCAATGATTGCCAAATTTTCAAACAATTTAAATCACGTATTTTTTATTAAATTTTCATAATTCTTCCTTTTCTTTTCTTTTTTCTCTCCCTTGTCCATAGTCGATTCTTTCTCCCTCCCACGCCAGATTGTCGGCCTCCGTAGCCGGCCAGCCTCCATTGCCAGCGGCAGGTCAGGCAACACTCTATCTCTCTAACCTACGATTTATTCTTAGAGCAAATACGTGCCTAATTTGCAACAACAAAAAAAATCGGATCAATGAACAAGAAATCTGAATCCACGGGTTCATCTAATCACCGCAAATCTTAAAGCAGGAAGAAAGCTATGTGGTCCATTTGCAAATGGAAGAGAGAATATTCAAGTCCTGCATATATGCAGACATATTCACATGAATAAGATCATCAATTTTGATTATCATTGTTCATTCCAGACTTTTATGTGAATCTGAGTAATGGGTAGGCTTTAAATACACACAGACGACATGGAACCCAGTTATTTCTGATTGGTTGTGTCCCTTCATAAAGGGATGGCCGTTAAGTTCATATATAAGATTCTGAAAATTTAGAATAGACATAACTTTTCATTCCAAAATTTCGAATCTCAATTGTTGGTTCGAGTAATTCTGGAGGTGATTTGCCATTAATTCAGTAACAAACTCGGAACGAGTGAGGGCAAATACAGCCTGAAAGTGTTTTGGCTGACGTACATTGAGTGCTCTACAAGGTTCTAACTTGCCGTCATTTGTTTAACGAAAGTTATATTTAGTGGTCTTTTTACCCAGGATGGCCCATGCTGTTTTAGATTAGTGTTAAGAGTTCTAGCATCTGCTGTTAGATTAGCAATTTAAACCATTCTATATGCCTGTTGACCATTGGCACGATGAAATTTAAAGAAGGTTTCGAAATGATTACAGCAACAACGCAAAGGGTCTACCTGCTGAGGAATAGCAACATAAATAAAAAAGGAATAAAATAAGAATAGGGACACTATCAAAGATAAGTAGATATGCTCTTGCTCCTGCCTTATTTCCTGAATTACACAGTGTTTTAAGCGTTTGCTATGTGTGCTGTCTTCAGGTACATTGTGGTTTTATGCGAAATGGTGGTGCAGAAATGGCTTTAAAAGATATCAAATATGTCAGGAAGTGTAGGTTTGTGGTTGCCTCCGGCATTTTTGATGGATATGATACACCTCATCAGCTATCAAATATAAGCCCACGTTCTCGAAAGCTCTTCTGCTTTCTGATGGTGGTGGATGAAGTATCTCTCGAGTTCATTGGGAAAAATGTTACTGTCAGAGAGGACAGTAATGGGGGACAATGGGTTGGTCTCTGGCGTCTTGTTCTGCTGAAGCATCCACCTTATGATGAACCCAGAAGGAATGGGAAGGTTCCCAAGATATTAACCCATAGGTTATTCCCCCAGGCACAGTACAGTATCTGGGTTGACGGTAAAATGGAGCTGATAGTTGATCCATTACTGATGCTGGAAAGGTACTGTCTTTCTTTGATCTAATTCTGTTGGCATAATTGAGTGAAGTACTATGACGAAATAGTACCCAATTCATGACTTCCCTGCCTTCTTCGACAATTTTGCAATTTTTTTGCATCTGTTCTAATTGATGAAGTCGACACTCAAGTAGATCTGTGGTTTTTTCATCGACTCTTTATTACCTCTTAAATGCATGTCATGTGTACATGTGACCTTGAGTGTATATTGGAGCTGGCACTTGATCATGGTCTATAGAGTCGTTATTGTGTCCTCGTTCCTGCGGTATGTGTATTGCATGTGTGGATCTTATCTAAGCTAAGCTGAATTTACGAAAAGTGCTCACCTTTTAACTTGTAGAAACTTGTGGCGTGATAAGCACACATTTGCCATAGCACAGCACAAGCATCACCTCAGTATATACGAGGAGGCTGATTCCAACAGAAGGAGGAAGCGATATGCTCGACCTCTTATTGACCTCCATATGAAAATATACCGTTACGAAGGAATGGAGCCTTGGAGTCCAAAGAAAAACACCGTTAGTGGTAAGAAATGAAGTTTTCTATGGCCTTCAGTTTTGCTGCCATTTTTTTTGTTCTCGATTAACTAGTTGTGTATTTGACAGCTTTGCCTTGTCTGCAGATGTGCCAGAAGGGGCCGTCATTGTACGTGAACATACTGCAATAAATGATTTGTTTAGCTGCTTGTTGTTCAATGAGGTCAACCTCTTCACACCAAGAGATCAGCTGAGCTTTGGTTATGTTGTGTACAGGTTGAAGGGTCTTTTTAAATTCTTCCTGTTTCCAAACTGCGAGTATGACTCACTTTTTATTTTGCATCCACACACCCGCGAGCATTCCTCTAAAGTAGAGCGGGTGAAATCACTGAACGAGTTCAAGGGGAACAATAGTGGCTTGAAGGAGAGTAGGGGGGGTTTAGGCTTGTGGACTCCTTATCCCGGCGACCTTCATTCAGTTGTGCTACCTCCTGTATCCAGAACGTCGAAAGCGGGATAAGTTGCTATAGTCCAACCCCACCGCCCCTCTCTCATCTCTCCTTTTGGTTTTTTTTTTTGTGGGGGTGGGGGGGGGGGGGGTGGTTTGTTATTTTGCAGTTTCTTAGTAATCTCACTTCTTTTTCTTGCGCAATTAGGAAGAGCATTATGAACACACATGAGGTACTTGGTATCATTTCGAAGAAGTATCATTCTTTTGTAGTTTCTTAGGAATTTCAATTTTTTCCCCTTGCGCCATTCGGAAGAGCATTATGAACCTAGATGAGATAGTTTTGTGTCATTTCCTTAGCTGTCCTCTCGTCCAGCTTTGGTTAATCCCTTGCCTGTGATGATAGTGCCCATTCAGGATTCCGTGTAGATTGTTTAGCACTGCAAAAGCATTGGCAATTTCCTTCTTCCGAGAACACAACCCTGTTGTTTGAGTCCCGTCTAGGCTTCTATAGTTTCCTTATTTCTGTCCTTCCAGATTTGGACATTTTGGACATTAAGGGATATAAGATACCCATAAAGAAACCAGTTCCAAGCCTGTTCATGTATTTGTTGAAGTTACTACTCAGAACGTCATATAAAGAATTTACTCAACAATTGTAAAGGAACCACCAGAATAAGGATTCGCTTCTACTTTTCTTTTCAAATGGATGATGGTTGCTTGCGCACTCTATAATGCCTTTTCATATCTTTCGTCATCTAAATTATGAAACTTTTTAGCTATAAATAAAGAGTGGACAAGTTCATGCCAGTTTTGGGCATGGAAAGGTAAACATGGACGTAGGACAAAGAATGCTATTTCTGTCCCACATCGGGACCTCGACAAAGCATTGTTGAGGGGGTGGTACAAGTACAGAAGGAGGGACTTGCTTGTAAACTGCTTTAAACTAATCAGGAAAACAAAGCGAGCGGTGAGAGCCGGTTGCGGCGCATGAATTTATGGAGGGGGAGGGGTTTTAGGCTGGCCGATTGTTGGCGCTAACCAGCTGATACAAGTGTCAGAAGTAATAAATAATAAATTAGAGGGCTAATTATACTTATGTTCTTGAAGCTTTGGGTAATTATACATGAGCGCACAGTTTTAAAATGTAACGGTCATGTCCGTTGATAAACGGAACATAAAAATATTTATTAATTTTGACGTACAGTTTTAAAATGTAACGGTCATGTCCGTTGATAAACGGAACATAAAAATATTTATTAATTTTGACGCACAGTTTTAAAATGTAACGGTCATGTCCGTTGATAAACGGAACATAAAAATATTTATTAGTTTTGACAATTGATAAACGGAACATAAAAATATTTATTAGTTTTGACAAAAAGACTAGATTGCAACTGACTTTAAAATAAAATATCTATTAATGCTATTACTCTTTCCCCCCCTCCCCCCTTCCTAAAAGCTCATTTGGCCATTTCTGTCTCAAACAACGGCACCCTTTTGCACGTGCCTCCTTGTTGCCGCACCCTTCCTCGTCGCCCCCACCCTTCCCCTTTCTCGTCGTCGGCGTCGCCTTCTCTCGAGATCCCGAGCGGTGGTGGCAGCGGCAAGATGGTTGCGGCGATTCACCTTTGCCAATAAGATAGCTGCGTTGATGATTTGGTGATGTAGACCAAGCAGCTGGGGAGGCTGCCAGTGGTGCACTTTGCGGCAGGAAGGTTGGCGACACTGGAGGACACGGCGCTGATGATGGAGCTGGGGTGTGACGGCGTTTTCGTCGGTTAGGGCGTGTTTAAGAGCGGGGACCCGGTGAGAAAGGGGCGGGCAATCGTACAGGCCGTGCATTACTCTGACCTGAAGGTACTGGTGGTGGTGAGCTGCGGGTTGGGCAAGCGATGGCTAGGATTAACCAATAGCTTTTTTTAATTCAGGCCTGCCACCTCCTTCTCTGGCCTCTCAATTCACTTTTACATGATTCCATGGAAATGAACCAATAGCTTTTTTAATTCAGGTTTGTCAGCACCCATTTGATCGAATCAACATTTTTTTATCCATTCAATTGTTTGGTTTTAATCAAAATTTTTATGGTTATGTGGGGTCGGAGTTAATGTTGGGTATATGAGTTTGCATGGGTGTGATGATAATGATTAATTATGTCAATAATGGTGAAGTTTTGGAGGAAGAACAATGGAGATTCAGAGGTGAAAGAGACTCTATGCGTGTGCGTTCGTGACAAGAGAGTGTTGGTGTTAGTAGTAGATTGTTATGTAATGTGTTTGTTTTGTAAGTGAAGTTCAAGACCTAAAAGCTTTTGTTCTTTGTCCCACATTGGAGAGAAAATGAACTTTCTCTCTCCTTATAAGCAAACACATGGTACATATCGTTTGAATTATTTTGAGATGTTTTGGAGGAAAGATTGAGAATGCTATTGTGCGGTGCACCGCGTGCATGTAGCGCATTGTGTGCGCTTTAGTGGGCTCACTTAGCACGCTTGCCGCGAGCGCGTATAGCGCATTGATTTATATATGATCTAACGGCTCATATTTTACCAATTTTCGAAATTATTTTTTTTCTGTTATTTATTTTTAGTGACTTTGAAAGTAATTCCGAAAAATGCATCAAAAATAACAGTTATTTCTGATTGGTTGTGTCCCTTCATAAAGGGATGGTTGTTAAGTTCATATACAAGATTCTGAAAATTCAGAATAGACATAACTTTTCATTCCAAAATTTCGAATCTCAATTTTTAGTTATATACACAATTTCGAGGAGCAATTTTGAAATGAATCTTCAGAATTGCTATTTACAGATTGTTGGCTCGAGTAATCCTGGAGGTGATTTGTCATTAATCCAGTAGCAAACTCGGAACGAGTGAGGGCAAATATAGCCTTAAAGACAGTGTCTTTAGACGCGCCTGAAGCCATATAATTTTCGTCTTTCTTTTTCCAATTCTGCAATTTGTTATCCAACAGAGAGAGAGGGATATAAAGAAGCCAGAGAAGGAGGGTGGAAGCCAGAGAAGGAGGGTGGAAGCCGGAGATGAAAGGTGGAGGCGTAGATCTTTGATGAGGGTCACCATAGACGAAAGAAAAGGATGAGAAAAACTGGACTTATGGAGGGCGGAGGCCAGACAAGAGGAGGAACTGGCGACGGTAGAATTGGAGGGTCGCCGGAATTGGAATTGGAGGGTCGCCGGAGATGGAGGCTAGGCTGCCATGGAAGGTGGGCGAAAATCTGAGATAGGAGAGAGTGGAAGTCAATAAGGGAGAAGGGAGAAGGGAGAAGGGAGAAGGGAGAGTGGAGAAAGAAAATTTATTTATTAACAAAAACTACGTAGTTTGGGTATTATCATCAGGCAAATTGCCTAAAGTTAGTAATATATTTATTTCTACATATATATATATATATATATATATATATATATATATATATATACACACACATATATTTATATATAAATAAATAAAGGGTTAATTACACACGGCACCCCTGAGGTTTGCCCTAAATTACACTCGGCTACGCCTAAGTATTTTTATCACTCCCCGCCCCCTCTAGTTTGTCATTGTGTTACATAGGACTCATTTTCGTTAGGGCACCATTAGAAAAAAATTAGGGCAATATTGATTTATTACGATATCCCAAAAATACCCTTTTGACTTCCTCATCTCTCACCAGAAAAAGCAAGCTAGCCCGCCATCGCCATTGAGGACATCCGCCATCACCTCCGGCGGCCATCCACTGCCCACTTACACACAGGCACATACGTACAGAGAAGTTCGTGGGAGGAAAGAGGATAGAAGCAACAAAGGAAACCTTATTTTCGATGCAATTTCCTCACTAATCAATTCCCTAAAGTACACAACCCAAGCTAAATTCCTGATGAGAGATTCATCGCGAAAACACCGTTTACAGAGCCGAATCTAGAGCCTGCAAGATGATGACTCCTCGTTCAGCGTATTGTCGTGGCCGAAAGAATCGATCTTCGCCTGGATGACGACGGCTCCTCGTTCGGTGTCTCTTCGCGGCTGTAGGAGTCAATCGCCACCGCAAACCCGTCGTTCGCTCAGTGACGGCAGCGTCGCCTCAGAATGGCTTCTGCTTTGTAAAATTTGGCATCTGGGATGTAATCTACAAGCAGACAAACAGCAACAGCCCATAAATTTGCGATGCCCTCAAGATATTTTACTGAGAACGTTGGAATGGGTTTTTGCTACTAGTGAAATACGTACCAGGAGAGCTGCGGGCGCTGATTTTAGGAACAATAGGTGCATTTTTGGTGCGCTTTATCGTCACATTGAAATCAGAGAAGTGAGGGTCTTTGGCCGTGGGGCGAATGGAGCTGGAGCCAATGAGAGGGAATTCAGAGAGACGAGAGTGGAAGGGAGGAAGTGCAGCTGGTTTTGCCAGTGAAGACGCCATGGGTTCTGTTGAAGGTGCAAAGGTTGGTAGGGAGATTTATCAAGTTTGAAGCAGAACATCGCTGGTAACGCCGTGAGCTTTATGAAAAGGAAAACAAATTTCCATTGCGTCGGGATTTTTTGGTGTGCTGGCAGTAGGAGGAGTGGGTGGGTTGGGTAAATTTGTTTTTTCATGAAGGGTATTAGTGTCTTTTTATTAATTCCGTTAACCCCGTCAAATGAAAAATAAAAAAATGTAGCGCAGTGTAATTTTTAAAAATAGGAGGGTCCGTGTATATTTTAGGGTAAATCTCAGGGGCGCCGTGGGTAATTAACCCCTAAATAAAATTTCTTTGGGCTAATTACACCCATGTCCCTGAGGTTTGGGGGTAATTACACGCGAGGACACAAAGTTTCACAATGTAACATACGTGACCAAAAACGTTAAAAAAAGTAACACTTTTATCCAACCGTCAGTATTCCGTCCAAAAAGTATAATTTTTGTCATTACGTATTTTGAAAATGACAATACTACCCATGTACAGTATATCGTCACAAAAAGTATAATTTTCTCTCTCCACAATTTAAACCCTAAATCTGAAGTCACCGCCGGCAGCCTCCCTCCGCCTCCCCATGCCGCCGGCAGCCCCCCTTCCCACCACCGCCGGCCACAAACTCAACTGATCAGACCACCATGACCCAACAACGGGCCACCACCGTAGGCACCAATCTCCTGCTCGACGCCTTACACCATTTTCGGCGAGGGCAGATGGCCAACAACGGCCACTGCTATTCTTCACCGGCGATTGCCACCAACCAAACACCAATGTACATCCCCATCGATCAACCCGCCCATGGCCGGCGACATCACAACAGCAACTGCTCTCTTCCACAGATCGGCCCACCCACCGTCGCTGTCGGAGCAGACCCATCACCAGGCATCGATCACACCGGTGGGCGCGATGGTGCAAGCCCATCGTGGTGGTGATGGCGCTGCCTTGCTGGTGGTCACGGTGGCGCGCATCTCGATGGAGGAGGCCGGTGTCGCGACGTAGCTCGGTGATGCTTGCGATCTCAGACGGCGCGGGGTACGGAGGTATGGCGACTGCGACAGGCAGATCGGTATGGCGACCGCAACAGGCAGATCGGTATGGCGACCGCGATCTTGCGGCGCCGGTGCCTCGCCAGAGGGCCTGCTACTGCGTTGACGGGGAAAGGGGAAGGTAGTCGGCGTGGGGGGTGCGGGTGCTGGGTGTGGGGAGAGGAAGAGGCAGACGCGTGGGGGTGGGGTGGGGGCGCGAGGGGGGTGGGGGTGGGTGCTGGGTGTGGGGAGAGGAAGAGGCAGACGCGTGGGGGTGGGGTGGGGGCACGGGGGGTGGGGGTGGGTGCTGGGTGTGGGGAGAGGAAGAGGCAGACGCGTGGGGGTGGGGGTGGGGTGGGGGCGCGGGGGGGTGGGGGTGGGTGCTGGGTGTGGGGAGAGGAAGAATAAACAGTAAATTAAGTGGGTAATTGATTTTAAAGTCAGGGGCAATCAAGTCTTTTTGTTAAAACCGTTAAGTATTTTTGTATTCCGTTAATCAATGGATATAAGTGTTACATTTTGAAACTTTGTGTCCTCGCGTGTAATTACTCCCAAACCTCAGGGACATGGGTGTAATTAGCCCAATTTCTTTTGTATTCTCACACTCGCGTGTATCGAAAGTCCACTGTTTTCAAAGCTGAAAGCCAACAGAGGACATCGCCAGTCTCCTCGGTCCCTTGACTCCTCCTCACCGGCCTCACGCCCTCAACAGTCAACGCCACAGCCACTGCCTCCACCGGCCGGTCAACCTCCGCCCTCCGGCGTTGTCCTCTTGTAGTCTTGTTCTCCAATCACGGCTGGCAGAGGTAGTTTACGGACTCACGACTCACGAGTCACCGCACCCAAAGCCCAGATGTCACGGACTCAGGCAGGGGCAGGTCACGGGCTCACGGTGACACGGACGGCAGGGCAATTCTAGACGACGGCACCCAACGGTCACGGCAGTCGTCGGCTATTTTGACGGTGAAAGCAAGGTAAATTTTCTGATCCAATGTTTGATTCTTAATTCCTTGAACCCGTTCTCTTTTGTCTTAATATACAATTTGGGAATAGGGTTCGACACTTGCAATTGGCAATTGGCAATTAGCAATTGCTGCTAGTAGGTTTTTTAATTTCAGATTGCAATTGCTGCTTGTGGTGGCAATTAGGAATTGGGAATTTGGATTGCTGCTCGTGGGTATATAGGTTTCAGATTGAGGTGTATAATTGGGATTTTTAATTTTGGAGTGAGAGTTTGGCAAATGCTGCTCATGGTGGCATTTGGGAATTTAGAATTTCGCGTTTGGGAACTGGGAGTTTGGCACTGAATTTGGCAATGGGGAGTTGGGAACTCGGAGCTTTCATCAATTTCATGGATTAGGTCGAGTATACTGCTCAACTTGGAAGTCCGAATTGGACAAGGTCGAGTATATCGAAAAGAGGTTTGATGGTATTCAAAATGATTTAATTATTGAACGCTTTCAAAAGACGCGACCTTGCCATGGTCAATTATAGAATGTCATTGTTCATGATTTAATATATAATTAATTCTTGTGACTATTTATCTCTTATATATTTGATGTCCACCTTTAGATATTTTCCTGGCTACGCCACTGCTTCCACCTTGACCGAACACCGTCACCATCACCTCCACCGTGCGTCCACCTCCACCTCGACCAAACACCGTCACCACCACCTCCACCGTCATCATCACGTAACCACCAAGAAGGCTGGAGTTGATTGGCCTCCACCTCCACTGTCCACCGTCAACTGTTGCCACCACCTCCACCTCCACCATCAGCACCGCATCTATCTGGATTAATTGGCCACCGAGAAGGAGAAGGCTGCACCTGGATTTGAAATCCCGAATCCGAAGGTGAGCGTTGCTATGGAAACGAACTTACATTTATATTGACTACTCCAAAACCTAGGACATGATCCTACTTTCAGGATTTAATATATGTATTACAATGTTCCTAGTCTGACTATAATCTTCTTGTTGTTTTCTTGTCTTGTTTTGGAAAGTTAGAGAAGATGTTCTTTAATTTGGTTCTCGTACGAGTTGTTCTTGCATTGAGCCAACTCCCGAGCAGCAGTAATTTATCAAAAAAGTGTTGTTTCATTCGGGATCCTGGAATATGAACCTTGAGAACAAGATTTCTGCAAGGAGGGTGGATTGTTATGTGCACAGAAAGATCGACTTCACCATCTCCATGATATTACTTGATTACTGGTTGCTTTATTCCTATGTCAATGTAAGTCTTTATCTGTTTTCTAACTCATTTGTTAAGTTGTCTGGTACGTGGTTTGTATTTTTTAGGAGAGAAAAGAAAGGAAATGGAAGGAAAAAGGCTCATTTCTTCTAATTTCTCTAGTTTGTGAGTTCTTGTGAGGAGAGAAAAGAAGAGAGAAGGGAAAAAAGTTTTGGTTTCTTTCTCTCCAAATCTTTATTCTCAAACTTGAGAAGAAGGATTTGGAGAGAAAGAAACCAAATCTCCTAACTTTGGAACCCACTCCACTACCGTCTCTCCCCTTTATTCCCATATTCTTTTTCCCCCTTCGACAGCCACCACTGATTCACCCATCACCGCCAGTCCACTACCGTCTCTTCCCCAAGTCTCCTAACTACGGAACCCATAACAATCTGCCCGCATCTCTCAATCTCGACACCCCCCCCACAACACACACATACACACACGCCAACCCAATCACCAGCACAGTTGTCCCTTACTCCCATCTCCCAACCACCTAATTAACCGCAATTACCCCATCTTCGAAGCATGACAAAACCGTTACCACCGATATATCCAGCATTTTCGCCGCTTCTTTTTCTTTTTCGTTTCTTGATATAATTTCTCAAGACCATATTAGGTTTGAACCTTGTTATTTTGCGTGGCCGGAGCCGTTGTGCCGATAATTCTTCAGTCAGTGGGTCGGTGCCATTGGACATTGCCATATATATCTTCACCCTCTAAGCATATTACCACACCCTTTTGTGATTAAGGGCGTAGGAGGAACCGTAAATTTCAGCAACCATCGCAGTTGTAGTACACGTCCAACGTCCCAATGGTATGTCAATCTTCCCATCGTATATAATTGGTCTCGAGTTATTTTATGTAGTTGCCCCCTTATTGTTAATCTTTGTCGGCCTGTGGGTACTTCATAATCCGAAGATGCGCGTTGGAGTATTTAGGTATTTTCATAGATGGTAATTTTACTCTTAAAGCATATATTGGCGGTAAGCTCAATGTAATAGCTACTAGGTTGTAGTTGAATTACATTTTTTTTGTGAGAATATTAGTTGCATAATCTGAATTTTTGGTCCGTGGGTTCTTGTACAGAAGTTGTGATTAGTATTCCTCATCCTTTTGTTAGGTGTAGGAGGATAAGATTTTGTGCTTTACGGCTTTAGCACCGAAAGGATGTGAAAATAAATCCGTCCTGTCTATATATTCACATACAGCAATACGGAGGAAGTAATGAAGAAACGATAGAAACCGTATGATACATACATGACGGATACATATCTTTGGATCAATGGGAAAAAGTAGAAATAGAATAAGATAGGGCTGGTTCACTGCCCCCCATTAACACACACAATGCGTACTTGTAAGCCAAAGTCTGCATATTTCACTCCATTCATTAGTTTAAATGCGAAAGACTCTGAGAACTAACCAATAGTCCACTACATCCACTTATGACGGTGACAATATGGGAACTAACTACCGCTTAAATAGGTTAAGAGGAACTCTAACTAAATAACCTTGGAAACTTAGGCCCCGTACGTTTACGCAATTTATTTTCGCATTTTGTATTATGTTTTTGTTTTCTAAATTTTAGTGTTCAGTTCTAAAATTGGATCTTGTACTTTTAATTTTTTCCGTATCTACTTTTTGAGTTTTTTCTGTACGTTTACCATTTTCATTTCCATTTTTGCCAACTTTTTTGGATAAATTCTTGTATGTTTTTAGCATTTTCTCCATTATTTCCTCGTGGGCCCATATCTGTGTCCTCCTTCCCTTTCCATTTCCCTTCACGGATTCCCTTTCCCTTTCCCTCCCCCTTCCCTGTTCCCACATCTGTGTCCCCATTTCCCTTTCCCCTTCCCTTCTGCAAAATCACCACAACCACCGAAGCAAAAAGGATCACCCACCACAAATATCGTAATTAATTATAGCATTTTCAGTCAGCACTGCACTAATCAACAGTAGAAATAACAAGAGAAAACTCGCAGAACCCAATCGGTCTCTGCACGGTCCTCGGCCGCTTCTTCGGCCACCTCGACGGCCTCGCTCCAGTCATCGCAAACACGTCCTCCTCAGTCTCCTCGCGCGTGAGCGCGATCGCCAACGTCGCCTCTTCTCCTTCTTCTCCTCGCCGTTTGGCGTCCTATTGTTCTGGGGCTTGGCTTCAAGGGATTTGGGCTTCTGCGGATTTGGCTTCTGCAGGGCGGCCTTCCTAGGCGGCAGAGAAAATCGTGAGAGAACGGATGCACACCGTAGAGAAAATCATGAGAGAGAGAGAGAGAGAGAGAGGATGCAGAGAAAATCGTGAGAGAATGAGACAGGATGTTATTCTCTGACACAGAGAATACTACTAGCAATGGAAAAAGGTGGTGTTTTCACCTTTTTGGCTACTGTTTGGATTTTTTATCCAAAACGAAACTGAAAAAAGATAAAAGTACACGAAAAAAGGCATCTTTTTCATCATCATTACAAAAATGAAAACAGAATTTGGTAAGCGTACAGCCCCTTAAAGCTTCTTTGTGAATTTTGAGAGGAGAGAAAGGAAGAGAAGAGAAGAAAAGAGAGAAAAAAAACAATTTTCCTTCATATTGTTAGTGCGTTTAGGAGAGAAAAGAAAGCATTATTCCTTCTTGTTTGTAAGTTCAGAAGAAAGTAAAAGAAAAGACACAACATTACCATTATACCCGTATACGACATCTCCATGTTTCTAAAAAGATTTGCGAGTTTTGTGCATAATGTGGGCATAATGAAAGTGTTGCTTTGTTGTTTAAAAGGTAATATGGGTATACCCTTCTACCACTTTTTTGTTTAACTCTTGTGAGATGTTAACTTCTTATAATAGAGCCTTAGGACATAAAGTGCATTAGAAATATGGCCTTCAAGGGTAATATGGGTATTATAAAGTGTTGCTTATGATAATTTTCCTCAATTTCTTCTCAATTTTGAGAAGAAAGATTTGAAGAGAAAGAAACCAAAACTTTCTTCCTTTTTATCTTCTTTTCTCTCCTCACAAAAACTCACAAACTAGAGAAATGGCAGGAAATGAGCCTTCGTTCCATTTCCTTTCTTTTCTCTCTTAAAAAAAAAAAATTACAAAAGGTTGTTACTGACCCACTATCTAAAATACAAACCACGTACCATAGACAACTTAACAAATGAGTTAGAAAACAAATAAAGACTTACACTGACATAGGAATAAAGCAACCAGTAATCAAAATGCTATCATGGAGATAGTGAAGTCGATCTTTTTGTGCACATAACAATCCATGCTCCTTGCAAAAACCTTGTCATCAAGGTTCATATTCCAGGATCCCGAATGAAACAACACTTTTTGATAAATTACTGCTGCTTAGGAGTTGGCTCAATGCAAGGACAAGTTGTACAGGAACCGTAACCTGCTTGGCTGTTGCAGTGAAAAATATCCCATGGGAAGCGAAAAGGAATCAAACTTGTCTGCTCATTTTACTTGAACTTTTTGTTCTATGCTTTGGTTCTAGTTTGTGCGAGACGCAGAGCCCTGGACAAAGTTGTAGGAGAGAGCAGTGAAACATCTTCAATTCTTTTTTGAGTCCCCAAATAAACTTTTTTCACAAGAAAGTCTCTAGGAACCTCTCCATTCATGGTTACAAATCATGATTCCAATTCTTCATATTCGGTGTGATAGTAGAAAACTATCGATGTTTGCTGAAGATACATAAATTGTTTAATCACAAATTCACCAAACTTGAACTCGATGGGCTCCAATTGATTAGCCGTGAATCCCTGCCTAAAGCTTGATGGTTTCTTTCTCGCTAGCATAGGTAATCAAGGAATTTAGCGTGTTGTGAACCGCTGAATAGATTGAAACTTGTGCCCTCTCTGCTGTCCTCCATGGTTGACGAATCCTCAGGTGGCCAAAAAAGAGGGTCTGATACGAAATGATACGTGCTGGATGGATAAATATCTTTGGATCAATGGAAAAAATTAAAAATAGAGTAAGACAGGGTTGGTTGACTTTGAGAGGAACCTGCTCTCCTAAAAAACAGACAACATGTTCTCGATTATATGCCGAAGTCTGCATATTTCTTTCCATTCCATTAAGAGGTTAAATACAAAAGCTTCCTAGAATTAACTGATAACCCACTTCCTACGGTTACTTTCTATAACAGGAGCTAACTACCCATTAAATAGGAAAAGATGAGAACTAACTAAATAACCCAGGGAACTTGCTGCCCTACTCTCTATTATACAAACCACGTACCATAGAAAAATGAACTAATGAGTCCAAAAACAAAATAGAGACTCACACTTAGACATAGGAATAAAGTAACCACTACGTCAAGCCCTTTTTTTTTGCACATAAAACCGTAGCAAGGGAGGGTATAGGAGGGAAAGAGAAGGAAGACATGCTTGAAAGAGTCAGAGGAATATTAGACAGAAATTAGGGAGAAAACATGAGCTATTACTCATTTAATTTCATATGAGAGGAATTACAGTTAGGGCTTCCCTTTGCACGAGCTTCTATGCAGATTAATTTCAAAAGTCACTGAACTTACAAGCTTTCCTCTCAAGCCTTATACAAACTTTCCCACCCTGCTGAAACGACTTGTTCACAGTCACCATGAGATCCTCCTTGAGGTTTTCGAACTTCATTGTCACCATGCAAAGTACCATGCTAGAGGTATCACCATTGGTTGAAGCCTCTCTATGTTTTCTTTCTTTTTTCTTTTTCTTTCCTTGAAGTCAAAATTTATTTTATTGAGTTTTCATCTTCGATTTTTATTGGGCTTTAATTTATCCAGCTGGAGACCCATGAAGTGGAATTGGTTTGTTATGGGTTGGGTGAAGTTTAGGGGAATCAAAGCAATGCTGGGAAGAGTAGGGCGTGGCAAACTAAGTGATGGTTTAGTAGAATCTTTGAACATAGAGAAAGTGGCAGGGGATAAATGAGCTTGGACCAACAAAGGTGATGTAGGACCGACCTTAATAAGGGGTACTTAAGGCTGTCCTACAAGCAGGTTTTCTGGGTAGGGCTTACTTCAATAGGATTTGTAAATGAGAAGCTAGGGTGAGGTTTTATTGGTTGATTTGAGTCTGTGTACGGGTACTGTGAACTGTACCGCGAACATTCTTTTGGTGTTTTATAACCTCAACAAAGTGGCAGGGGATAAATGAGCTTGGACCAACAAAGTTGATGTAGGACTGACCTTAATAAGGGGTACTTAAGGCTGTCCTACAACCAGGTTCTCTGGGTAGGGCTTACTTCAATAGGATTTGTAAATGAGAAGCTAGGGTGAGGTTTTATTGGTTGATTTGGGTCTGTGTAAAGGTGCTGTGAACAGTACCGCGAACATTCTTTTGGTGTTTTATAACCTCAACAAAATAAAAAAAGAGAACAAGAAAGATAGCAAACCTAAAAGTATCACTGAGGTCTTCTAGGAGTCTACCTAGAAGAATAATCATTGGAGTCTCATTGTTGACAAGAGAAAGCAAATCTTCAGAAATTTATTCATCAACTCTCTCTTCATTCTGCTTTCGATGCTTGCTTACGTAGAAAAAGTGAAGACCTTCCCTACAAGAAAGAATATAGAAGATTGCTAAAAGAAGAGTAGACGAAGTCCTAATTGTGGAAGGATGCTAAATAACATATAACTAGGCGGAGATAGAAATTAATATATCTTTGGCCATAATAACGAATTACTAAAATACCCTGTATTGATTAAAGCTTGTTTTTGAAGCCCAGATGTTCTCTTTTTCTTCCGTATCATGAGTATGCTCTAGCTTCAAGGGTCTGACCCCTATCAGAACGTGGTTGAGTGGGGACAACTGTCCCACTGAAATGGAGCAAAAAAGTTGTGAGTTTAAGGTTTAAACTTTTCATGAATTATCGTAACTCTTAAGGTATCTCACAGGGTATCACATTGGCTGCTTGAGATTTTTGGAAACTTGTGAAAGAGGTGGATAACCAAATATATTCACAAGTAAATGGAAGAATTCCTTGTAAGCAAGTGATTTCATACCTTTATTCAAAAAGTTTCTATATAGCTAATAAAAACAACGGTTTACTTGCATATAGAACACATGGCTAGCCTTCCAGACTCTATTGAATAAGTATTTCATACCTTCTGAGCCAGGATATTCTCTGTACTCATTAGGGTCTGTTTGAAATCACTTACTTTTTGGTTTTCAGTTTCTAAAAAAACAAAAACAAAAACCAGTTTAGTTTTTATTTTTTACAAAAAACAAATGGGTGTTTGATCACCCAATTTTTATTTTTTTCTTTTTAGTGTTTGATTATCCAGTTTTTATTTTGAGTTTTTTCTTTGGTGGTGGTGGTGGTATTTGAGTTTTTTCTATGGCAGTGGCGGCGGGGGTCTCAAAACAAAACTGGAAACACCCAAAACTTCAAAATGGGAGTTTTCAAAAACAGTTCTGTTTAAAAAACTGGTTTTCAAAACTGAAGGGAAAAAAAAAACAAAAAAAAAAAAAACTGCCTGTCATATGATTTTTTTCCCTCCGATTTACAAAACTGGAGAAAAAAATTAAATTTGTCAAACGCTACCTGAGTTTATTGCTTTTCTTAGTCTTACTTTCTTAAAATTTGACATGGACATGTCATAACTGTTTGGAAAAGAGCTGGAGAATTTCTTGTCTTGTGACAAAATCTAAAAACAGTGGTGACAACAAAAAGCATTAATCAAAAAAAAATTCTGAGGTTCTAAGGTTTCGATACTTTGCAACTTGTTAAAATACCGTGAATACTGCATACCATGCCATTTGCTATGATTTTTGGTGCGCTCCTTGCCTGAGTGAGATTTTTGGCAGAGTTTGGGATTTCCAAGATTTCTCTTCGCATTATGATCCCATTTAAGGTGTCATCATGTTGCAACCAGTTAATGGTCGTTGTTCAAGAACATGCATAGAGGTTCATCTAGATCTACAAGTTGGGGTTGCACTATTTTTCAGTTTCGAGTTTCCAAATGAAGCTTCATGACTTTTGACTTCTTCTTTGCCAGCAATAGATATGGATGTTGAGGTTGATCACTATGTTATTCTGGGGTTGCCATCTGGTGAAGAAGGGGCCAAGCTTTCTGACAAGGAAATTTCAAAAGCATATCGGTCTAAGGCTTTGGAATTGCACCCGGACAAGCGATTGGATGACCCCCCTTCCAGAGCTTAAGACTTCATATGAGATCCTCAAGGATGAGAAAGCTAGGAAGCTATTTGATAATCTCCTGCGAGTAAAACGTGTAAAGCTTCAGCAACAGTCAAAACAGAATTTCAAGCATCAAAAGCTGAGGTCAGATTTAGAAGAAAGAGAGAGAGCTGCTTTTGCTCCTGACGTAACCACAAAAGCTCGAGACGAGGAAGAGACAATTGCTAGGAAGCTTAAAGAAGAAATTGCTAGAATCGCTATGCACTCCAAGAAAGCAACGAGTGCAGCACTATCATTCAAGAAAGAGACGACGGTAGGGGGAAAGGAGAGTACAGATGGGGGTCAGAGTGGAGTAGACAAGGAGAAGGTGCTTAAGGTATCTTGGGAGAAGCTTGGTGAGGATTATAGTGCCCAAAAGTTGAAGGAGTTGCTCGAACAGTTTGGTGGGGTTGAAGATGTAGTCATAAAACGTTCCAAGAAGAGGGGATCTGCACTTGTTGTGATGGCATTTAAAGATGCAGCTGTACGTGCTTGACAGATCATGTTGTTTGTTTTTATATGGTATTACTGTATTTCAGACTTTTAGTACTAATTACATCATGTTTTCTTTGGTAGGTTGCTGCCACTAGGAGTGTCTGTGGGAGGCTAGTGCTGCCTCTTATTCTGCAACTACTGCCTTTTCAAGTACACCGACATTTGTTATGCTCTAAAACTAATTATCATGCATTCAGTTTTCTTTGGTAGGTTGCTGCCACTAGGAGTGTCTGTGGGAGCCTCAGAAACCCTTTGCTAGTGCTGCCTCTTCAAAATTCTGCAACTACTGCCTTTTCAAGTACACCGACATTTGTTGAACCCGATGCTCCAAAACTAAGCAATCTTGTTGGTGCTGGATATCATGCATTTGAAGATTCAGTATTGAAGAAACTTCAAAAGGTTTGATTCTATATTTGGTCTTCCACTCTTTGCCATTAAGTAATCATACAAAATCATTGCAATTGCTGAAAGGTTTGGACAAATTGTTTTGTCTTTTGTTCTGCGTAATCTACAATTATATACAAAATGTGCTACCTGTTTTTGTTCCCTAAGCATTACTAGAAATGTGACTGATCTGGCCTCTTAACAGTCTTCCTAGACGATCTCAAGTACGTGCTTAGTACTTCTTTGGTTAGTCAGAAGTGCAAAATATAAGTTTTTTGAGATAATTGTTGATATATGAAGCGCTATAGTGTGTTTAGTTTGTGGGTAAGTCGTATACGATGATTTGAATATTTGTTGGATGAGTGATGCATTGGGTTTTGAAAATGATGTGTGACAGATTGCTTATAGAGGGCCAATTGCTTGCTTCTCTGCTGGAGGGTTTAGATAAAGACTCAAATGTGTAATACTAAATTGCTGGGAATCAGTGTTATCTTTTTTCTAGGGTTATCTCTGAAAGCCATTGGTTTGATCCTTCAAATTGATTTTCGATTCGAGTGGTTCCCTTTCCTAGCCTTCATCCCGTGACCGACCCCCCCCCCCCCCTCTCCCCCTTCTTCAATGAATGAGATCCGGGTGAAATTTTGTGGCTGAGGCTGTGTTGCCGTGGGAGATAGCTCAATTCCGGATTCAGAGTTTGGCTTTGATGTGGTGGTGTGAGGAAATGCCTAGTCAAAGGTGGGTGGTCACATCTGAATGGCATGTGGGTCGCAGATCTTTCCCTTGTTTGTTGCAGTGGCTGGTGGATTCGGCGTCGGGAGAAGTTGGCAAAGGTGGAGCAGTGTCAGATGCATGCTTTGCGAGTTCATGATACTACTTGCTGATTTTACTTGCCGTTTTATCCCTATCGTTGATAGACAGTTTAAATCTGCAAGGTCTCTTTTGATTTTTGTTTTTTCCTTTCCATATTAGAACCACAAATTTTAGCATTGTACATTTCCGTTGCCGGCAGTGTTTCTAACGCCCATCCAAAATGAGGTTCAATTCGTCAGCAAATGGTTAATGGTAAATTGCAGGATTTTAAGTGAATACGTGCAAATCAAATGGGCTGAATATGGATCATCTGCTGATACATTCCTCTTTTGCTTGGGGACATAGTTGTTTTCCTACATTTTCTGGGCTATGCCAATTCTGTGGCAGATTTTTTGCTGTGTTAGTCACTTTACAAGAGGAAATGGGACCCCTGTGTGTATCTTTTGATCTCTCTGGAAGGGACAGTAGGGATTTAAGTCGGTGGACACTCCGCTGGCTAAGCTCAAGTCATGGGTGATGGGCACATTATTTTTGTGTGCAGAACATGAATGTATATGCTCCTTAAATAGATTTTTGGCTTTTATAGCTGGTTGGATCATGGATGTATACCCTTGATGGCACAGTAGCCCCCTTTTACTGGCGCTCTTTCTGTTTATACCATGAATGCACTTATCCAAGAGAAAAATGAAACAAGATAAGATACGAAGGCTGTTATTTTTGTCCAGTTTCATCAATCTTTGTGTACGTTTCTTCTATTGATTATCATTTTTTTGGGGGTGAACAGGCTGCTGAAAGACAGAATGATGTGCAAAAGCAGTAACAATGGGGTTTTAAGCGCATGGCTGAGGATCCCTTTTGGATCGGATTACGAGGTATATGATAAGATCATCGAAAGAACAGTGATTCTTATTTGAGAACCTCTTAGAAATTACCAAAATCAGAAGCGATTGATCTAAAACTCTTCTTGTAAACGCAGGGCAACAATTTCAATGTCCCTCACAAGTGCGATTCTTAAGGTTCATGCAGAAAAAGAATTATATGTTCTACCCTTGGGAGTATTAGATTTGTACTTTCATATTCCCTTAAAGAAGAAGAAGACGACCAATTGCGGCCATGTTGTATATTGATACTGTTGATTTGGCAAACTTCTTTCTTCCTTGTATTATATAATTAATATATTATTATTATGATCCACTTTAATCAGCTAAATTATTTCCTTAGTTTTATCTTTCATTTAAGTGTCAACTTCTGCAATGAAACATTACAGGGCTGCTTGTACTTTTTCATCAAAGTAAATATTAACCGTTGGGGTTCATGTGCTTATGCTCGTCTCAAGATGGATCCCTGCCTGGGCGTGCTTTTGTTGGTTGTCAGCAGTATCTTGCGTTGGCTTTTGTTAGGACTTTGGAGCGAGACATGCGGCAAAAAAACTCTTTAATTTGAGTAACATTTTTATGGGAATTTCTTCCGGTCTTAAGTCCAAGCAAGTACAAGTCTTGATTGGTTCACAAAACTGTGTCGTAGTTAAGCTTTCAGGCAGTGTTTGTTTTAAATTTCTCATCTAGCGAGTCAAGTTTAGGCATAAGAGTGCGCTTTCTCATCCAGCGAGCTCAGACAATCTCGATCAAATATGATGTTTTACTAAAAGGAGGCATTATTTTGTAGGAAAAGAGAGCTTGTTTGGCAATTTGTAACCTTTTTGGGTGTAGTCTTAAGCTCAAATATGTGCATATCAGCAACCAAGGCCAAAGAGGAGCGTACCGGAAGCCCTAACAGATGAAGCATGGACAACGAATGCTAGAGGAGCAGGATTAGGTCTAGTAATCAAGGACAACAAATGGAATCAGTCTACAGAAAACTTGCTGGAAAAATGGCCATTAGGGAGGCATTAGCATGACCTCGAGCCCTCGAGCATAGGGTTCTCTCAAGTGGAGCTCAAGACGAATTGTTTAACCGTGGTGCGAAAGTTGGCCTTAGTTGAAATATGAAGAGGATGTCTATATTCTGAATTAGTGGATATTTTAAGACTCTTGGCATAGGCTTTCTATTTCGTAAAATTGAACAGATGCCTAGAGAGTAACTTAACGATGCCTTTGATAAGCACAAAAACGATGTATTTTAACCTCCGCGATGAGGGAAAAATAAAACTCTTTCAGTTCAAATTGCAATTTTTTCTGTCATAACAACTGCATGTACTATAATGTCTTAAATGGCGGTTCCCCCCTCCAAAAAAAGAAAAAAAGAAAAGGATGTTACTCATGAATAGGGCATGTAGGGTCCAAAGTGCTTGAAGCCTCACCATTGACCTTAAAAAATGCATCAGCATTCAAAATAATCATTTTTATTGAAGGGCTTTGTTTCTACCGGCTCATGTTTTATAATAATAATAATAATAATAATAATAATATATCCCATGCCTGGTTCTTTGATGGATCTCAGTGAAAGTACCTTTTACCAAGAGATGAGGTATGGTTAAGAACTGAAGTTGAATATATAATTCAGACGCTTTAATTTTGGTTATTTTCTTTAGTTATTGTGGATGACACTACAATTGGAACATCTGGTTACACATACAACTTGGATTTTTAGGCGCAGGGGTAGATGCTAGATTCATAAACGAGGGCATCTATTTTCACGATCTATATACTGTTTCATACCCTCATTTTGAAGCTAAAATAATTTTGTTTTGTCGTAAGTGTATATCTTTAACGACAAATAAGAACGAAAAGATATAACAAGTGAAAATAGTATCTTAATAAATCTACTAAAATGGTTTATGACTCACTAACAGGAGAAGCCTAGCCACACCTAGGGCATAATGCTTCGGCTAAAGTAGATGAATCTCTTCACTCCTTTTAAATGGACTAACTTATCAATCCACATCTAGCCTAACTAGCTATCTACATCCATTACATCATATTTTGATAGACCTCATTGTACCAAGAAGGAGAGCTTTCACCCTTTTGATTTTGATTTTTTTTTTTTTACCTAAATCTAATCTTCTGTTAAGTTTGTTGTCAAGGAAGTATCGGTATCATGCAATTGAGTAGTATAAACTACATGCAAAATACCATTTCAACTCTCGAGCAGCTAGCTAGGGTGTTGGGTATATTACGATGAGGTATGTATGGCGAAGCACTCCTGAGTACAGTTACGAAGGTTGCACGGGTCCGGGACGGACCACCTCCATGACCTGGGGAGGGTGGGTGGTGAACGGACCGCACCCCTCAACATTATTTGAAATTCGTTTTAGTTTTTTAGATAATAGATAAACATACTTAAAATATTTACGAAAATGTCACTATATTGTAACATTAATTTATTAGAATTTCAATTTGTAGTCATTTTTCCTCTTTGTGCCACCGCCTGTCATAGCCTTTATCTTTGTCATTTACTTTCTCTATCTTTATTAATTCTTCCAAATCCCAAATTCTAAATCTCCAGATTACAAAAAAGAAAAAGAAAACAAGATTAAGGTTAGTTCTTTTTTTCTTAGTTTAAATTCTTACAATTTGTTAACTTATACGTAACTAATATATTCGTACAATTGATAATTGTATTAGTAATATATCTATTTAGCAAAAGTTAA
Organism: Escallonia herrerae; assembly: GCA_033070095.1. Taxonomy (NCBI): domain Eukaryota; kingdom Viridiplantae; phylum Streptophyta; class Magnoliopsida; order Escalloniales; family Escalloniaceae; genus Escallonia; species Escallonia herrerae. Next base: position 95,957 of record JAVXUP010000177.1, on the reverse strand, counting down.
GATTCTGTCATACAAAATTAGTAATTTATTGTTGACTAACCTTAGCAAGTTAATTAAATCACTATGCATAGTGAAAATATATTATTAGTAGTTAAATTGAGTAATCTATTTTATATTAAAGTATTCAAAAGTGGCACTAATTATAATTAATTTTTAATTACTTATATGCAGTATGTGAACCTGAACCTTCTGAATTCTTTTATGTTAGTCATCAAATTCGTTTATAATTTTTTAACACATTCCGATTAAACTTTCTGGGTTCGTCCCAACACGAGAGACGATACATGCGAGAGCAAGCAAAACTAAAAGGTTGAATTTTATACAATCTTGGGGCCATTAACTGTCATCTCACACCTCATATGCGAGAGCAAGCATTTTCTTCTTATTATAACTTGCTTAAGTGGTTGCTCGAAAGCGACTCCTTGTACTGCATAATAATAATGTAATTAATTAACATGCGAGGACAGTTGTTGTTACAGGTCAATCTTTTGCCTCTTTTGCGGTGGAATTTATTGCTGATCTGATTATCAATGTCCTAAGTGGCCCACTAAACATAGTTTAACTAAAGGGTTAGGACATAGTAGAGCTGATCTGTTCTTTTTCCGAGTTGACTAGGAATGATTTACTGGGAATAAATATTTAGACTCGAAAGCAAATAAAAAGTTGTGAAATTATTTGTTAACTTAAAAGCAGGAAAAATAAAAAAAAATTGTACATGTCACTTAACGAAATCAAGAGATAATACCAAGAACAAGGGTGAGCTGGGAAGAGAAAACGGGTAAGTATTACATAAAGTCGGGGAAAACTTTATCAGATTCAAAGCTCTGACGGATATTCTCTACAAATATACCGATCCAAGTTACTATAGTAGGCAATGTGAAATCTGTTTTGCAATGAAGAAGAGGAAACCACTAGCCATGGTTAGGCAATGAAATGGTCACAAAGGCCGATAAATTGTCGGTATAAATTGTGCTGACCTTCCTTCAAACTTTCACCTCAGAAAACTAATAACAATAATATTAACCTTCGGAAACCTAGAGAAATTTATGTGTGCAAAGTGGCATACACAATGTTCTTATATGATGGTAAAAGAATTACAAAAAAGCAATTGCTTGCCATATTGTATGTGAGAGATTCTATACAACATAAATGTCTTCATTTGAAAGAAATTACAGATTCTATATCGCATACAGACCTGCGTTTGAAGTTGTTTTCATTGTACGAAATAAGAGATCATAATATAATGTTGGTCAAAGTATAAATCATGACCTTAAGCAAATGGCCAAAAAAATAATTAAATGAAGTACATTAAATTGTCTAAAGCTACCTGAATATGTCACAAAAGAAGTCTGATATGACTGATATAAAGATTCTTTTTTCTTCAAGAATAGGAATACTTAATCCAATTAAATACTCAAAAGAATAAGAAAAAATTCAAGAGGGGTGCAAAAGTTAAAAAAAAACCTATATCTGGTGTGAGTTGTACTTGTATAATATAACAAAATCTAAAGTAAAAAAAGATTGACATTAAAAGCTGCCAAAATTTGCAGTCAAAAATAAATGTAAAACTTACCCATCGCATTGTGAAGATGCTGTACCTCAAAGGCAGCTATGTACCTGTCTTGAAAAACAATGCCCCTTCCTGGATAAACCAATGCTAATTTCCAACATTAGCAAGTAACATCCTTCATCATCAAAAAAGATTATCATGAAAATGTAAAAAAAAAAAAAAAAGAAAGACAATTATTAACTACTATTGACAGAAAATGTAAAGATAGGTACTAGAGGTAATTTGGTTTATGGGATATGAGATTACTGGGGGACACATCATTTACAGGATGAAATGGAGAAAATTTCGAAGAGATTTTAGAGTAATTTTATTTGAATCTTTGAATAACACTAACTCAATTAACAGATGACCATCACATAATTAATGAGATGGGATAGAGAAATATTTGAGCAAATTTGTCCAAATTTTTAGGCTAATCAAGTGGGTGTGAGAGAGGAAATCAAGGGCTTTAAAACAAGAACAATGCAATTAGCTGATAAGCTATGATGAGATAAGTTTTAACCATGTGAAAATTACAAAAGAAAGTTATAGATGACATTAAGATTGGTTTAGCGTGAAATAAATATTAAATCCACGTGGCAAGAGGAGATGACATCCAAGTAAGCGGTGATTGTGCAACATTCTCTCAGTTTCGCCTCTAGTACGTAAATAATTAGATTAGATTTGCCGGCTTATCTTACGTCCTTGGTTAATCACGTCAACTTTTCTTTGTATAATAACTAGTTAATGGAACCGTGCAGATGCACAAGATGTGATTCAATTCATTTAATTGTCAATCATATATCATGGCACAGTGATTTTAAATCTATAAAATACGTAAAATAAGGCCAGTAAAAAGGTTTTTCCCTTGCAATGACCCATCACTAGTCAATAACTTTTTGGTTGGTTTCATAATACAGAAAATCAAATGGTTCAAGAATAGGAGATAAGGACCAAATGACAATCATAAAGTCATATCTAATGAGTAATGCTCATAGATCAAAAACTTAAAAGTTACTAAAAGTGCCACTAAAAATGGCAGTTGAGAGTGAAAAAGCATATTATAGCATGTCTTCTTCATGCCCTTATCTTATGGTATGTGAAACTAATTGTCCCAGTTCATGGCTTCTGCCCTTCGTCTGATCAAAGCAAAATGAAAACGAAAGGTCTTGTCAAATTTGTTCATCGGTTATTATTCATGCAGCTTATTACATGTTAACCATTATTTAGAGGTTAGTATTTCTTACTGTTTTCGGATGAACTAAAGTTCATACTTTAGGTATGCTACTCCCATCAAGCGAATAGCCATGCATATGTCCCATAAAAGGATCTCACAACATGTTTCGGTGTGACCTGTTATATTAAAAGATTTCGTGTTCGATCCGTGAGATATTGGGGTCAACTAAAGTGCGAAATTACGTCCTACCAGTTTTCTTGAGGTTTGGAGATGAAAGTATCATCTATGTTTCACTCTAGTTTCTGTAACGGCCCAAATTTTCGGAACGTTAATCTCAAAAAAAAAAAATTAAGTTAGAAACCTCAAATTTTTAAAAATTCTTCCAAGTGGTCATTCAAAGCATCTAAAAATCAGTCTCCAAGATACATCGATAAATATCGTAGCGGCCCAAAACAGTAATACAATCTTAAATTACTCTAATACTGAGTTCCCAAAATAAAATCTAAACAAATTACTCCAACACTAAGTACAAAGACAAAATTTTAAAATGTCAAAATATATTCTTTTATAGAGACAGACACTAGAGAGCCATTTAGAATAAGGTCACACGTGTTATCACTGACACGTGGGATAAGGTTCAGAAAATAAGATCGTGATCTCTAACTCATCCCACTGAACTAACCCACGGTCCAATCCACGCGGTAAGTCAGAAACAGAGTAGTCACACACACTGTGACATGGCTCATAGAGTTACCTACATATATGTTCAACAAAGTATTTTGTTAGACACCAAAAGCCCTAGATGATGTAAACTAACGAGTGCCACCAACTAATCAAGAGTCACTTGCACAAGTCAATACGGCATAAAGCCATAAACGTAGACATTAATGGCAACTCTAAGCGGGGGTATATCAGCAATCCCAAAAGTCCTCATAAGTAAACTTAAATTGACAGACATGAAAATTCATGTTCAACAAAAGCCAAACCAACACAATCGACACATATACGCATAGATGTGGTGCAACTGCGTTATCCTTTCCCTCATCTGATATATACTCAGCTCATGGACGGGGCTTGTTACAAGCCGTCACGTGGGCTATAAAAAAGCATTTTCATCATTTAACCATACAGACAAATTCTAAATTTCTTTCTTTCACAGTTGTCTGATACTGCTGACATACTGGATATAGTAGCACCAATCATGTACGACTTTTGCTCTATTTTGTCAGACTTCCACTCTTTTGCTGTACATATTGTGGCTACATGTAATTTACATGAAGCTCATACTCTATCCAAGTCTGTGTTCCAAGCTCAAATACAGGAACCACTGACTGGTTAAGTAAAACCCTTTTGTCTGTCTAGTCATTTGTTTCTACCTGTTTTTGTTTAAGCAAATGTAAATATGATAGTTTGCAATATTACTCTTGTGTATATTTGTAAGCCAGGGGACGCCATGACTAGAATGATGTTAAACTATGTCCGTAACAAACTCTTAACTTTCCGTTTTTGTCACTCTCTAATTAATCCCAAAAAAAAAAACACAATCGGAATTTACACGAGTCCAAAATGGCCATGTAAAGAAGTTGTCACAAAATGTATTGAAAGGAAAACAATGGAAACTGACCACGTGAGAAGCCTAGTGCAAAATGAATTTGGCATTGACATCAGTTCCTAGAGTGACAAGTAATGACATAGGAAGAGACAAGTTTCTAGCATAAGTCCAAACAAGCATTGACTTGTTGTTAATTATTAATTAATTGGATAAAAGAACATGAGAAAGAGGGACATGGTCATCAAAGTAATACCCGACGACAACAGATGAATGAACACAGTACATTAAATAGTGACTTCAGTATTACTGAACCTTGATCGGCCACTAAGCGTGAGTCCTGATGACAATTCACGTGAGCAAGATTTTGACTTAAGAATTGGCCGAACATCAACAAAATTTCAGAGGAGAAAAACGAACCCTAACGCACGTATTGCAAGCACGATGTGTAGCAAGGATGAACAACGAAGACAAATGAATATTTTACCGTTCAAGTCTAATGGTATTTTAAATTTGAAAGAATAAACATTTACAAACATACGACTGATTGGTCCAACGCTAATTCAGATTTTTAAAAGAAAATCTCTTAACTTTAATTACATAATTTAATCCAACATCTTGATCATTTCAAATGCAATTAATCCAAAAGCCCTAGTATTAAAATACGCAAATTCTCAATTAAACTCTAATAATCACAATGTTTTTTTATGTGTTTGTTTCTTACACCAAGCCTCAATTCCAAAATAAAAAATGAGCTTACCTTAAAGTAGTGATTAAATCTAAAGAGGTTTCTTCATAGGTATTCTCTAAAAGCTTCTTTTGAACTTTCTTGTGCTCCTATGAATATGTATTGTTCGTAAACTATAAAAAATTCAAAAGAAAAATGACTATATTCCAGAAACAATTAGAAACACATTAAGTCCCCAAAATCTTTTAATTTAATAAATTAATCAAACTAAAGCCCAAATTTAAACTAAATCGTCGGACCCCAAAAGTCTAACCCACTTTTCAAAAAAAAAAAAACAATTATTCTGAGTTGCTTCTTCGGCCCATGTGCTAAGAGGAAGAATTACAAAAATGTCATTTAAGACAAAAGTCAAAAAAAATTTTTAACAAATTTAAATATTCGGGGTCTAACAGTTTTCATTGACTTTTTAGCAAAGTTTATTTATATGATAAAATTAGTACATGTAAACCTTCACACGTGTGTCCTAACTCGACTAGGTAGGACACACAAACTGGGTAAATCTGTTTCAGAACAAAAATGCTTTGCATTGAGTGTCATCATGCAACAAGTTGATTAAGTCCATGGTTCGCGATGCTCGATTTCCAAAACTTTTGACTTGTAACTAAGTAATTAGTTCATTTGGTTAGACGAGAGCATTAGTTACAAGGTGGTAGGAACTTTGAAAATTGAAACGCAAGTGATGAAAAGGAAGTATGATTAGTAGCCCATCTCTAATGCAACTCCGCATGATTGACGACTTAAAGGCGCGTTCTCCATGCACAAGAAGTTCATCTTGGTCATCCCCAATTTCATGAGCAAGTCAGCATATATATCTTGGAGACACCGTTTGCATATGATGTTGGAAGGGGATGTGTTGAAATGGAAGAAATACGAATTTTCGTGGCATGAAACGCATTTAAAGACAATGTCTTTAAGGCGCCTTACTCCAACCATCGATGTGCAGAAAGCCACATTCTGAAGATTCGGTTTATAATTGCTTTTCAAAATTGTATATTTAACTGAAAAAGAGGAGGAGATTCGGGAAATTGAGAATTATAAGGATAACTGTTTCTAAACTTTTCAGAACCTTAATTTATAAACTAACAGCCATCCTTTGATGAAGAAACACAACTGCTTTTTTTTGGTTGAAAGAAACGCAATTGCTAAAGGCACCACCTGAGAAATAACACTATTAAACTGGTGCATTTTCAGAATTACTTTAAAGTCAATACCAGAAATCAGTCGACAATATGGGCCAATAGATCTTAAATCAACGCAACACACACACACACCCGTGACAAGCGTGCAAAGTTGGTCCAACGTGAAAGTTGATGTGCGCCAAAGTTTTTACATATCGTCAATAGCACCAATCACCTAACAAATCAAGTTGTGAGCTCCACAAGTACCACTAAAGATTGTCATATAGCGACACTGACATGTCTTTAGCACGAAACTGGATCCCAATCAATGAAAAAAAATAGAGCTCAAATTCTCAAGGTTCAATAATCCCCACGATGGAGTTAGCTACGCTAGAAGGCCCAAAGCAAAAAAATTGAATACCTTCTTTTTTTCATTTATAAGATCTAGTTTTTCATGATCAAGAATTCTCTTGTAAATGCTCTAAATTCAAATAATTTAGTGCACCTGTCTTCAACAAGAGAATAAATACTAATACTAGGGCATTAAATGGATGAGATGGTAAACAAAGAGATGTATGACAAAATGTAAAGTAAACAAAGAGATGTTCTAATTTTGAACATCAGAAGTTAAAAAAGGATGGTAAAGGTTTTAGACTAAATGATCACTGAACTCTCTGGAGCAGTCTGTCAACCATAATTTTTTGCTGCACTGCACTCAAAGATTCTGAATTCATGATTGCATTCGAGACGAGAACAACTGTGGATGGAGATGCAGCATTGACCTAAAAATACAGATTAGACACTACTTCAAATCTGTACGAGGGGGTATAAGAACTAGATTGCGAGGTAGAAAGGAACTAGCGTGATGCCACAAGGGGTAATAAAAAACTAGGAAGGGCGCAGTATGTTGAAATCAAGAGTAAATAAAAGTGAAAAAAGATTTATACCCAAACACGACCATTTAAGCCAACTGCCGTCTCAAAGGAAAGCTTCTTCCCCAGAGCTTCAAGAACTGGACAAGCTGGCGAACTCAGTAACCTGAAAATGAAATTGTGGTCAGACTACAGTAGGAAGAACCCCACAAGCTTCAATGTGGTGTTATTCTGTATACAAGAATTTCACAGCATGTGCTTGACGCACAACGATTTCTGATCTTTATGACTCAGGAGGAGACCTATAAACTCACATTCGTGATAGGCCGGTTGATGACTCAAACATGTAGCCATCTTTAAGTAAACCAAATTCTGCTGCTTTTCCAGAGGCTATGTAACAAACAATAAGTCTTCATAAGAGCACGACAAATCCAAATAAACCTGCAAACTTTTTACATGCAGGGTAATAGACAAATCATTATGTAGCTATGGGGATTGGAAAATTACCATCCGTGCAGGACAGTTCAGGGTTTATGCCAGTATTTGCCTTAACAACACGAACATAGAGTAAAGTACCAACCTGCAATTGCATCATAAGCCAAATAAGATATTTGCTAAAGTGCAACGCAAAAGAGAAGAACACATAGATGCATGATTAGAGAAGAAACATATAAGAACACAAGTCAACCGGAAGAATTTCATCATAAACTTGATAATCACTCTTGAGATTGAAACGAGCATTTCTATAATTGTGATGAAATAGATAATAAAGAAGGGGAGGGGAGGGGAGGGGAGGGGAGTTGGGGGTTTGTATATATTAGTGAAAAGATGGTCAGACAACTGAGGAGATTGGAGCCACCACAGTAGTCAAAAGTGAGCCACAGAGGGGGGTGGAGAAGAGACGTGTAGTCTGTAATTGTGATGAAATACTGAACAGTTTCTTTTTTTCTCTAAATAATTTAAACCAACAAAGTCCCATTGGGACAACCCATGTACACTTCAAGTATATTGAAGAAACCAAAAAGGAACAAAACAAAAGCTGCCCCAAGGAGTTGACGAAGAGAAAAATTACATCACATCTCACGCCAAACTCATAAATGCAATTTCTAAAAGCCAAAGCCAAATCTGGCAAAACCTCTTTGAGCCAGAAAAAATAAGGCTCAAATATATTGCATGAATCGCAGAATTGAGAGCTCTCTCCCATCAAAGACTTTCCTATTTGTCTCCTTCAAATAGACCACATAACCGGAAAATGTGGCCAACTTCCACCTTTGCTTCATCATCCTAGACATTTTAACCCCAAACCATACTTGCAATGCCTCCCCCACTGACCTCGACAAAACCTTATGCAGCCCAAACATGGCCAAGATCAAATACTACATTCGTCCAGCTACTTCATACTGGACAAGAAAATGATCCACATACTCCCCATTCTTCTTGCACATTATTCACAAGTTGAACAAGCTCTGACCTCTCTTTCTCAAGTTGTCAACGGTTAAAAAATACTTCTCGCCGACCACACAAAAGAAAACTAACCACAGGAGGCGCTAAGCGCCGCCAACTACTCCTCCATGAGAATGTCATATCAAGATGCCTGCCCAGAGAAGAATAGAAAGATCTCAACCAAAAAAAAAAGGGAACTTTTCTTATTCGGTTTCACCACATCCTATCTTACGATTCTGTAGAAATAGAACATCCCCAGGGTTTGCCGAAACAAAGCTGAAAGCTCCAACCCTTCAAAAACTAGGATTCCGCAAAATACTCCGACCTGAGAGAGACAAAAAATCTGCAATGCAGTTTCTCAGTCCTCTTGGTCGACATCTAGTATGAACACGTCCGAGAAACATAAATGGAACGGCTCACTCACAGACCACTCATCCCACCAGAATCAGGTTAAAACATCAAGCTATGCATGTGCAGAAACAAACAGGGATAGAACATGTAAAATTGGATAAGTTCAATGTTGTAACATGGAATACTATAGTCGCTGGAAACAAGAGACATAGAGAAGCATATCAGTCCCTAATGTTTATTTTCTGGGATATAGGTAACTAATGTATGGCCAATAAGCTTCAAAAGCCTCAATTTTTTACAGACTAGCGTAACCTTAAGTGCAAATAACCAATCTGCTTTTTTAATTTCAGTTTTGAAAGCAGCAGCTTCTGCAATTTCATGATGGAAGGTGAACGCACGATAGCAAATTGCACAAGTCAATTTGTTTCTTTCGAAGTTAATGTTGCAGCATATTTCTAATCTCCAAAGCACAATCAGTACAAATAAAGGGGTAGTGCATTTTCCCACTCAACCAAAACGTTAGAATTGCACCTCAAACTTCGGTATGTTTCTCCTAGTTCCTCCCTCAAATGAGAGAACAGGCAAAAAAGCCAATACGGGTCCCTTTATGTCCACAAGAAAGTTCTGCAAATAAGAGAAGCAATTAAAATAATGAATGTTTACATCAGCTTGCATATGTTGTCAATACCGATTAAAAGGAGAAAATGACTTCCACAAAGATTGACATAGCAAAACCTATAATCAAGAACACTAGAATTAGCAGGAAGTTCGAATAAAACCAGGCACGCTAAGGGGGAAAAGAGGACGGCGTAACTGTCACTAGATCTAGGGAATTAATAATGACAGCCACTCCATATAATGGTAATTCAATATTTAAAACACAAGATTGGAAGCGCTTACATCTGCTCTGGTGTCTACCACGATTCCAAGAACTGTATCTCCAACGCAAGGTATGTACTGTGAAAAGATGAACAAGGATTTCACGTGCAGGAAAACACTCGTTTAAAACTAGAAGATCACTATCACGATATGGAAACACATGCTAAAAATTAGACAACGTAACTCATTACTTCACGGTATACAAAGTTAATAAGAGTGAAAGAACCATTGAACCTAACAAATATACAAAACAAAGAACACATCCAATAAGAAAAAAGGCTACACACAATAGAACTAGAAGAAAGATTGTGCCAGTTCACGAGGTTCTTGCAGTTGTAGCACTGGAGAGTTTTGATGTAAACAGTGGTTCTTTCTGCTTTCCGACCCATAACCTCTATGTCATAATGAAGCAAACTCAAGAGCAACTAGACGAAAATGGAATCCTTAAGAGCAACATTTTCTTGTTTGATATATTTGACCATAGACCTCCAAAATAGAAAGATTAAGGAGCATTGACATGCATTCTACCCTTTTAGACTAAAGCCCCTTGCGGAGGTTGAACAAAATTTTCTTCTATAGTACTTAATACAAGTTTATTGAGGATCAATATATGGAAAGCCAAACATGGGTACTGTCACCACCCCAGCACAAAAAATTGCCTCACTTAGAAGGGCTAGCTAAGAGGTGCCGTTGAGCTATGTTACATGGACTCTTCAAAATGCGTGAAGTACCAGTGTTGGACACTCGACAGCTGAACATGGGTATGGGATGTGTCCGACACATCCTGTAGGATATGCCACTAAAAACACTATATTATAATGTTTCTTTTAGTTCGTTATTGCTTTGAGATGATCTTATTTGAAATAAAGTGATACACGTAACTTAAAATGCCAAGGTAGACTACGGAATAAGTAAAATACAAGAATAGATAGGAATATTTTGACGTGTCCCCGTGTCTTAGGTTTTGAGAGATAGACGCCACTTGGACAAGCATCCGACTCGGACACTCGTACCAAGTCCATGTAACATTGCCTTTGAGGCCGTCTAAGATCTTTCCCATCTTATCCACTGAGGAAGAAGCGACCAGCTTCGAAACTCACAGAACCAGTCAATCACCCAATTATTCCCAAGCATCACACTTAAAACTCACACACATACACAACTGGACTGCATTGCCCACAAGGAAGTGGGTAGAATCACGCCCCCGCCGCAGGGGACTGCCTTACAAAAAAAGGGTTACCTAAGCAAGTGCCTTTGTGAGTGATGCAGTATAACAGAGGCACAATCAGTGCTGGCCCAATAGATCCAAATTGCAGCTGGTGCCCAAGTTCTGGGATAGCATTGCCTAAGATGGAAATCAATTTCGAGAATTTTGGGCTGATTGGTCTGGTCTATTGCTCTTTCCTTGTGCCTATTTCGCTGTAGGGGGTTGGTTCACAGGTACAACCTCTGAAACTTCATGGTATACCCATGGATTGGCCAGTTCCTATTTGGAGGGCTGCAATTTCTTAACCGCCGCAGTTTCTACTCCTTCTTTTCTGTTCTTCTGCATAACTTTTTTTGGAAAGAATTGTCAAAGCTGGTTGCTAATTCTCTGCAGTACCAGTTTTGCACGTGCTGAAATTCTTTCATGATTCACCTGGCTGAACTGATGCCGACAAATCCAGTAATTCCAGACTCTAGTACTTATATTTCTTCTTTAGTTTTCTATACTAGTTTATGTACTAGCTTTCTTTAGGGCGATTGAAACCCTAAGCCCAAGCTTAATGAAACAGCTCCTTAACAAAACCTTTCCTTGCCCTTTCAGTCCTCAAACCCTTGCTCTCTTCTTAAAAAACTACACTCTGCATAATCAAGCCCTGAACTCTATTCCTACCTGCTCTGTTCTGCTTCAGTTTTGAGAGGTCCCTTGGCACAATCTTTAAATGCCAAATCCAAACTCTTAACAGCATACGAAATAAAGATACAAAACAAAATTATACACGCTGCAATGCTCCTAACAAGGAAAAAGGTAACTGATAATGCAAATAATTAACGGCAATCAGTAGACTTGACCACTTACGAAACAAACCTAGAATCGTGATTTCGTAGATTTGTAGGCCTAGGTTTGTTTCTCGTAATGATTGTATTTACTTATTGTACCCCTTTCTATAATCACTGGATCTCATGTAATAGAACCGGCATGCCACTAAAAAAGTAAAAGATACATTAAATTTTTTTTACACTGATGCTCATGTGGACACTCATCTTATGGAAGGAGTTAGTAAATACATCTACCTGTGCTTTCAAGAATGTGTTAAAAGGAGCTGAGGGACCCTGTCAGATCAGATTCACAAACAAGGGCAAGGAAGTGCACAAGTGGCAGTATTAAAAAATTCAAGAAGTTGGTTTTCGCCTTTAAGGGAGAACCTGACCCAAGTGGAAGCTTAAGTTACTTAGAATGGCAAAGGTCTTTGATCTTCGGACGTCTACAGAGAAGCAGAAGGTAGACGCTCATGTTTTCACGCAGAAAGAATAAGCAGTAACTCGATGTTAATGATACCAATCCTATTAACTTGTCAAAAAAATATATATATATGATACCTATCCTATAACTTGGGAGACGTTTAAGAATCTTATGGAGAAATTTCTCGAGGCTTCAGCAGGACTTATCAGTGGCTCAATATAAGGTACATCTTTATCTCGCTATGCCGGTCATCTCCTCACAAAAATAATGCAATTATGAGGTTCGGAAACAGACGAACACCTGATACTAAAAGCCGTCTTATGGCTCTTAAACTTCCCGACTACACAGATGGTGTGGAAGCAGACCATCAAGATTTTGTGAGAATGGACACCAAAAAGCAAGACAAGAATGGTCAGACAGATATGGCAGGATGATCTGGTCAATGAAGGAAGGGTCAAAGGTATATATCCCACGTCAAGAAAGGTGGTCGGGGGGAACAAAGGAGCAGGATAGGGAGTCAGTTTCTTTGCTCCTGAAGTTGGTAAGATGGGGCCCTAGCGGGAACGCCAAGAGTGATGCGGGGAGAATGTAACACCCCGTCTAACATGGGACAGCTCTCTAGCATGGGTGCTTCAAAATGGGTGAAGTACTGGCTTTCAATGCCCGTCGGGTGCGGGGTGGGTGCATATCTGGACTTTTTTGTTTTATTTTTTTATTCCTAAATATTGAATGCGGCTTGGGTACGGATAGGATAGGGATCGGGTGCTTATCGGACACTTACAATGTTAAAAAAAAACTTTTGAAAGAATTTTCAGGGGTCAAAACATAGAACATAAATTTTTGTGGTCAAATTGTAAATAAAAAACTGATACTAACCTAATGAACGGGCAGATCTTCACATGTGAAGAGGGGAGAGACTGAGTGTGTGTGTGTGTGTTAGTGAGAGAGAGAGAGAGCGGCGGCGGCGGCAGTAGCCACAAGGTGAGCATCCTGCGACCATCGGCGACTACCCAAGACCAACAGCACCATCAATTACATAATATCCACCACCAAAATGACCAAATACATCATGATAGAAGTATTGTAGAATGGTTAAATTAAATTGCACTATATATCCTTTTATGCACTTTCTTTAAATTCAAATGGTCCCTGGTTTGTTTAGAGATTCAATACTGAGTGTACATAGTTGAAAAAGTATATGAAAATTTTGCCGTATCCCCGCGGCACCCTTATCCTAAAGTTTTTCAAAAATGCCGTATCCACGTATTCGCACCCCTATCGTATCCGCACCCGGACCCGTGCCCGTGCTTCATAGTCGGACAGTTAAGTGCTTGGGTTTGCTTATAAAAGACCATTCCAAGGAACTCTTAGAGGCGCCTACTTGGCTAGCCCTGTTGAATGAGGCATAATCTTTCTCCGTCCATCAAATGTGGGAGAAGCAACCAGCTGCCAAACAAATTGAACCACTCAATCACAGTAAGGGATCCCTAACTGCCTGAAATTTGGACAAAAATTTGCCGATGTGCTGGTTGGTTAATTCGCTTGTTCAACTCTGCCCAAGGCATTGTCTGTGATCATAGATAATACTACCTTGTTTTTTCCCCATAAAAACATCAGCATAAATCAAATCATTACCTTAAGTACTGCTAATGTTCTCCCATTACATGACCAAGCTAGACTTTTTTCAATCTTGTCCTTGGATTACATGCGCATCTAGCTTATTGTAAATGCATCGGTTTCTCATCATATCTTCTCTCAACTTCTCTTAAAGCCTCTCAGCTGTCTCCGACATCCACATAAAAGCTCAATTTACATAAAAACATTGCATCAATACTCCTAATTGAGTTACATGGTTGAATCCTATTCCTACTACTAGCAGCATCTATGTCATACAAGAATCCAACACCACATACTTCATGTGCAACATGTTCTCACAAATAAACAGTGTCAATTATATTGACATCTTCCCATTTAACGAATGTCCAAAATAAGACTCCCTAGACATGCATATGTGCAAACAATGCTTCCTTTCCATGTTGACCATAGCCCACAGATACTGGGCAGTTCAAAAGCTCCACTACACACAATAAACCGCGATCACATTACACAGATAACTCTTGAAAGAACCACATTATTATAATATAAAAGTGTGATGTGTATGAAATTTGCTGAGATAATCAACCAGCATAAAGCTAACAAATGGCCACTCCATTTACTTTTTCCTTTCTTTTTTTGCTCTATCGCAGAGTACTCACCCTTTTCTGGGAACTTTCAACCCAATACTTGTTGGGCTTCGCGAACCTCAACTTTCCAGCCTTCATGACAGTTATGGAATCACAATCCTAAAGATCATGTGCAAAACAACAATGTCAGCATTCTTCCCATGAAAAAGTGAATTGAGAAAATTGGGTATACAAAAAAGAAAACAAACAAAATCCAAGAGCTAAGATGGAAGGTGTGTCCGGCTCAAATTGCTTACAACGTAATGTACAAAAAATTCCTACAGAGCAAATTATACTACAAAGTACACGGCTTGAAGAACAAAAAAAATTCAGTCTCTCGTAAAAAAAATAAGATATCAAGACACTTCATCATATACAAAAAAAATAAATTGACAATTTCGATCCAACCAGGTGGGGACAAAGACTTTGATTTATCACTTCTTTTCCTCAACACCCAGACAGAAGGCAATTACAATAAATATGCAATTTTCAAAAGAACAAAGTACTAGTTCTGAAAGAAAACAAAATGGACAAAATCACAAAATTGTTGAATCTACAAACAATATCTAAGACAAACCTGACGGAGACCGCCGCCAAGCTTGATGGTCTGGTTGGCCATGGTTGAAAGATCCAAAACCACATCTCCTGGAACCTTAACATAAATCCCCTCAAAATGTGACTAATCGGGTATATTTATGCATGACATGTATAGGACCTTTCAGTTAAAAATCACCAGAACATAGAGAGCAGTACACTTACAACTAGTTGATTAACAAAGCTAGTCGGTGAATCCAATGGCTTAGCTTCCATCTCCTTACTTTCAGCGAAATTTTTTTTCCCAAAGCAGCCCAAATCAATTAGATTGGCCTGCGAGAGCCATAATATCAGTGTCTAAAACATCATCATCTCAAAATTTAAACAACGTTGGACAATTATGTATTGTGAAATGTTAAAGGCCTTTAGCAATATGTAATTTTTAGTCATTCTATGCAAGTGTATTATCTTGATAACAGCATAGAACGGAATTTGTGTCTGTGATGCGACTTCCATTTTATGGAATTTGCATAAACCTAGATAACTAACCCTAACCCTAGATAACTAATTAAATGTAAAGTTTAACTCCACTACCTCGCTATTGTGCTATAATTTCCTGAAAAAAATCAATCATTGTGAACAAAAAGTAACTGGCATCCTTTTGAGAGACTTCTAACAAAAATGACTACAATATGATAGAGGACGCTAAGAGTACTTACTATCCTAAAGCGAGCTCATATCATACACAGGTCAACCTTGGTTTGGCCCATGTTAATTTCCATGTCAGCTTGGGAGAAGTATTAAGAACTAAATTACCCAAAATGGGCTGGCTTAGAGCGGTACTGTCACTCTATTCCTAAGTAGCACAGACACGGCAACCGACTGGGATACCGGACACCGCAATCTTCAAAAAATCAGATTTTGGACACCGCAGGACACCGCTGATTTTTTTTATATATATTTTTATAATGAATATATATAGCCATTAAATATCAAATGCAGTCTACATCTAAAATAGTAAACAATAATCAATAACCACAAAACAAGCAACTCAAATAAAAGTCATACCTAAAATTGAAACGCAATATAGTACAAAAAAACATGGTACATAAACATAACAAAGTACTTCACTACTCAACTCTTACTAAGTCATGCAAACAGGTAACAGAAACAGGGAAAGCGCACAGAAACAGGGAACTCTTGCAAAGTCATAAGAAATTACTTCACTTCTTAACTCTTACAAAGTCACACAACTAATATCTCTTTCCTTCGACCAACGGCTCAATCAACATCAATAGTGTCATCTTCGAATGTACCGAAACGAGAGAGAGATGAGAGAGAAAGACGAAGGTATCTGTTGCTGGAATCCGGCGACGGCTGCGAGATATGAACGCTAGATCCTCCGGCGACCAGTTTGGGTGGGTCGTCTGCTTCGTTCTCTTCCCTTGACGCCGCAAGAAGAAGACTCAGAAGACAACGGTAATGGGTCGATCTAATTGGGGGTTCTATAAAGTTTCTACACAACACACATAGTATAAAGCCTAATTTTATAACATAGGTTTTTTTTTTCAGTTTTTTTTCTAGTTTTTATAAACTAAAAGAAAAAATACACGTTTTACAGTTTTTGTTTTATTTTTTTTAGTTTTAATAATTGATTTTTAAAACTTTATTTTTGAGTTTTGATTTTTATTTAAAATTTAACTTCTAAACTTTGTTAAAAGCAAAAACAAAAAGGGTTAAATAGCTAATGACCATCTGTACTATACACGATGTGCGATTTATCCCCTCCACTTTAAATTTAAGTACTAAACTCCTTCACAGTTATGAAAATTGAGCATAGTAGACGAATCTGCGTGAACTGACCAAATTACCCATATCTCCTTACCCTATTTTTGCTAAATGTCATTCTTCCAACTGAGTTTCGGCACCTGCCCAAATCTCCGGCACCTCCTAACAATCCAACCTCGGGCACTTACCCAAATCTCTGGCACCTCCTAACGGTCCGTCAATGTTGGACTCCCTCGTAACATCTTTTTTTACTTAGATCTACCATAAAAATACTATATATTACCAACGGAAAGATATAAGAAAAGAGAGACAGGGACAAGAATTCTCTAACCTATCCAAATCTTCCTTTTTGTTTGGCCTTCGTATCAATACGAATTAAACCTCTTAATTGAAGGTGCTTGCAGGGAGGGGGAGGAATAGCGAGAGCACGAGAGAAAGACATAGTGACAAAAGGGCGAGATAGATTTTATGATCTTTAGTCAGTGACAGACACCGGAGCTCCGGTCACCATCTCCACCACCGCACACCCGAGTCCCCATATGTCCGCCACAGATTCCTGCTCGCCACCAATCGACCAACCATGCTACGGCCACCAATCGATTGGCCCACCCACGCCAATCTCGAAGCAGTCCCTCCACCAGGCACCCACACATGCCGCTGCACAACCACCATTCCTGTCGCATGCCGTGGGCCACCACTCGGCCATCCAAAACCATACTGAATCCTAAACCCCAATTGATCATCAACACCAATCAGCACCGCCGATCCATCCGCTCTGCCTCTAACTCCATCAGCGTGGCCGCACAACCAAACCCAATCTTCAAAACCCCAATAGATCATCAAACCCAATCACCTACACTGGCCACTCACAACTCCCAATCACCATCACCGGCGACCATGACTCCCAAGCCCAGTCACAAGACACCCAACCACCACCAATCGCAATCACAACCACAACTACGGGGAAGGGGAAAGGAGTGAAGAACAGGTAGAAGAAGGGAACAAGTAGAAGAAGGGCAAAAAAAAGTCTTTTTTTTTTAAAGAAAACAGTTAGTCAATGCGTTTGTTGACCATGCGGTGTTAAAAATGATGTTTTCCGTCAATTGTGCTCAATTTCCGTAACTGTGAGGGGTTTAGTACTTAAATTTGAAGTGAAGGGGGGCAAATCACACATCGTGTGTAGTACAGGAGGTCATTAGCTATTTAACCCAAACAAAAAGGAGCATCATTTTAACAGAACTCCATTAGAGCACCACCATAACCATCAGACCTATCATCACATTGCCACTATGGCCAGCAATCATCCTCCCTCCCCTACCCCCAATGTCCCCACCATGGCCACCATCAGCTCCTCCCGTTTGCCGCCGTCGCGGTTGTCAATTACACCTCCACAAATACCATCAATCTATCGCCATCACCTCCACAAAATACCACAACATCTTGACGACCATAACTACTGTCAACATCCCACCACTACCGCCAACACCACAACCTAGCATCGCCGGCCACAAATTGCTACCCCCGACCACAGCCTCCATAATGAATCACCAATTGTACACACTCACGAACACTAACAGCCACTAATTACCGATCACCGCCTCCAACAATCAGCCAATGAATCGCCACCCACGACCACCAAATGCACACCCACGACGCTGACTTGCCGACATTGCTTGCATCCTGCCACCCATCGCCACAGTGTGCGCCTCTCTTTCACGGTAAGGGTCCATAATGTTAGATTTGAATGCAGAGGCCAAGTTGTCATCGGCTGCGGAGAAGGCCAAGTCATAGGCAATGGCGGTGAAGGTCAGGCTCTGGTCGCCGGCGGTGAATCAATTTGTGGTGGCAATGAATAAAGGTGTTGTGAGTTTGACAGTTTAGGATGATGGTGTTTTGAAGACATTAGGTGCAGAAAGAAATATGAGATGGAGAAAATAAGAAAAGAATTAAAAAAAACTCAAAACAAAAACTCTCAATCAGACACTTGCCTCTTTTTTGTAAAAATTGAAAACAAAAACAAGTTTTGATTTTTATTTTTATGAAAACTACAAAAATAAATAAAAATACAAGGGTTTCAAACACACCCATAGTATAAAAGAGCCTAAGCTAATTTCCATCCATTTCAACACATTGTCTATATTTTCCATGTAATTACACACTTGCCACCAAAGTCTCTAAGTTCATCCAATCGATTTTAACATTTTGCCCACGCTTTGTCATAAAATTACATCCATGCCACTCTGCTAAGAATCTCACAAAAAGCCATTATCTCTTCTCTCTCTTCTCCGTCCTTTAAACCGACAACACCACCACCGACGTCTTGAACCAACACCATTGTTCTACCGGTGACTAAAATCAGTGACTCAACCTCCACACTCACCAAAGATTCACAAATAAATCACCACCACAGATCCACGACCACAATTACCAGAACCCAACTTGACTACCCACCAGCACCATTACTAAATCTAACTTAACATCCATTATCGCCGCCTACCACTCATAAGAACTTGACAAATACCCACCACATCATTTAGTTACACTTCGTCCTCATCTTATTGGGTGTTTTATTTGCGTGGTCAGCCTGGTCACACCTGGAATTGTAGAATCTTTGGCAAAATAATTAGCTGACAACTCGTCCGCGTGCTGCAAACAGAGGGATAAAAAAAAGGTGTTAAGGTCCCTTCCCAAGCTCGCCTTCTCTGGAAATGGTATCAGGAATATGACTTTGGTTCTGGGAGAAAATTGGGTTTGACGAAAACAAAGAACCAAGAAAGGGCTTTAGTTGATTGTAAAATGAACACTTCCATTTGCAGTGTTGAAGCAAATTCATTTTATTACCGTGTTAATATAATTGAGGAATTCGGTATCATTCCTAAGTTTTTGCACTTAGGAGATTGATTTGTAAATTATCATCATCTGGATTTTGCTCTGTAGTTGAACTCTCTTTTTGGAGTCTCATCATTGACTTGAATTCTATGATAAAGATAGAACTACATGAGTTGTAAGATTTTTTTTACTTGCACCAAAAAAAAAAAGTTTTATTGTACTGAATGTAGTGAAAGAAGTAACAAATAGAATATAAGGGGTATATGAAAGCTGTTGCATACTACTGAAACCGATACTTTTATTCAAGTATATATGTATATACATATTTCTCTTATCGCACATCCTGAACAATTCTGATTTATGTATCATCTATCCATTTATTAACTAGGAAATATTGGCAGAGGGTCGACTTCATTTAAAGGGATAAATGTGCTGCTTTGAGTGTTATGGCGTTTATTTCGACAAGATGACTTCAACACCATCGTTATTTCTTGCCCTATACTAACACTTATCTTTTTTTTTGGGGCAATGTGACAGGTAGAACATGTCATTTGATCAGCATATCAGGTATTACAATATTAGGGTAAGTGAAAACAAGTAGGTTGTAGTAAATCTCGTGGGAGCGTCTACTTTTTGAATGGAAAAACAATAAATGCAGGGTCAAGTATTCTACTTTTTGGATTGAGAAACTTCAAAATTTCTTACCATGTCGTATATTTTATGTCAAAATAAGTGGGATTAAGTCTAAAAAAAGGTGATAATATATAGCAATAATGAGTTCATATATTAGTTTGTATTTATATTATAATGGTGCTTCTGAAAAAAGAGAAAAGAGAGTGTAGCCAAATGTAGTGAATATCATACTTCCTAATTTGGCAAATAGCTATTTGAGGAGCAGCAAGAGGGTGCGCTTTATGGGAACAAAATTCGATGGTACAAGTTATCTACATTGATGTTTTCTAAGTGTGTGTAATATCGTTCCAATGATATTTTCTACATTGAAGCGATAGGCCTTAAGATCACTAGGGACGCAACTTCCATAAGGGTGGTTAATATTTGAAGTTAATATAGCATTTAGTACAGAAGTCACTAGATTCAAAATTTACAAATTTCATTCAATCATATACATTCATTTGAAAGAAAAAGAAAACAATATATGTAAATATGGCTTTGAAAGTTATGAACAAATGCGACCTTTTGAGAATCGTGAAAATGAAATACAAAGTAGTATCCAAAATTATGGCAAAAGAAAATGTGGGAAAAGTGATTCAGTTAGTCGCTAATACTGAACCATAAAATTTCAAGAGTAAAATGCACCAATGGCCACCGAACTATGACCCATTTTTTACTAAAGTTACTCAACCTTTTTTTGTGCCATTTTGGCCACTGGACTCGCAAATGTGTCCAATTTGGCCATTCTGTTAGTCAGGGTTAACTTCTTTCCGTTAAGTGATCATGTGTCGTGCACATGAGGCCTTAAAATAGGGGTAAATTTTCTCTTCATCAATGTTCTTTAACATTTGCGCACCTTCAATTGCCAGCATCCGTTGCCGCCCAACATCCATCACCAGCGACCCTCTATTTCCACTGCCTACAAAACATACAACCGCCACAGTACGTGTGACAGTCCAGCCACCACCACATCAAGGCTACAACCACACAACCCCCACATCAAGTCCACACCTGTGCCACCATCACATCACAACCATAGCCCTGCCACCAATACATCACGGCCACAACCTGACCACCACATGATAGCCATAACCCTGTGATGACTCAGCAACCCACCACCACAACCAATCGGCCCACCCACCACTATTGTGAACCACTAACCACCAAATTTAATCACTAATCCCTGA
Source organism: Escallonia herrerae (assembly GCA_033070095.1). NCBI lineage: Eukaryota > Viridiplantae > Streptophyta > Magnoliopsida > Escalloniales > Escalloniaceae > Escallonia > Escallonia herrerae. The sequence goes on along the minus strand of JAVXUP010000177.1, from coordinate 74,593 downwards.
TGCCGCCATAGTCACCGGCACCCACAGTCTAGGGTTCGCCAAAATTTTCTTCCACCACCACAACCTCACTAGGAAGCTTTAAATCTCCACTGTGATCTTCCCCTTAAAAGTCATCCCGCCGCCGCTGATCAAATCCAGATCCCCGATCGCACCATGCAAGTTCGTCTGACAAAGGTGGCGTACAAAACATAAATCTCTAACGGGTGGCGGTTCCAAAGATGAAGATAATGGGTTTTTTGGTAACAGGGGGTGATGGTGATGGTCGGTTTGGTGCCGGTGGCAGTGGTGGTGGATGGAGTCATGGGGATTCGGGGGAGGGAGAGGAAATGAAGAGAAAGAATGGAAGAGGCAGATCGGTGAAATGAAAAAAAAAAGGGAACAAAAATTATGAAAAAAGAAGGAAAGGAAATTAAAAAGGAGAGAAAGTAGATGGACGATTTTGCACTTAACGGAGATAATTTAACTGCGGCTGACGGAGTAGTCAGATTAAACACATTTGTGAGTATAGTGACTAAAATGGCACAAAAAAAGTTGAGTGACTTTAGTGAAAAACATGTCATATTTCGGTGGCCATTGGTGCATTTTACTCAAATTTCAAACAAAGTTTTTATCTACTTGATTTTTTTTGGTGCATGATATTCTTCTAACATTTTTAGAATAATGCTATTTATTTATCTATCTAATTTTTAGTGTTGTCCACGCATGGGTTGCTAACTAGTATTTTTAAAAGAGCTCCAAAATTGTCAATTGTCACACATAAACCCCAAAATAAGTTTGAAAATTTGTACTTTGGCCCCATACGTTTCAACACTTCTTCATGAGGTGTCATTGAAGTGTCATAGTCGGGCCCTTACAAAGCGATGAATAGGCAAAGTCATTAGAATGTTCAGTAACCCTTTTACATATGCTTCTTGTACGTAAAAGATAATTCTAGAAACTTAGAAGAGAACTCTAGAAAGGTAGAGAGACTTGTAAATATCTAGATTTATTGTATATAGTTCTAAAGATGGAATGTAGACTCTAGGATCAAATGTATCCTCATCGTAAGTTGATGAGGTGGAGTAGTATAAATAGTTAAGGCCTCACTTGGCCAAGGCATAGAATGATCCAAGCATAATAACATTCTCCAAGCAATATAGTGAATATCAATCGCTCAAACTCTCATTTTTCTTTGTTCATTTGCTCTTAATATTGCCCAGTTCGAGGGATAGGCTGACTTAGCGTGCAGTAGGGGCTTGATTTAGCTAAGTGTTGCACGATCGGCTTAGGGAAGTCTTTAGTGTTATGACAGAGTATTCTAAAATTAAAAATAAAAAATTCGAACACTATTGAGAGGTGTTTGACACATGTCTAGAGGTGTCGGTAGGTATCAGACACCATACCTTGCCCATATGAGGTGTCGATGCTTCCTAACTCTATTCCAAATCATTCTTCTACTCTGATAGGGAAGTCCACTCGGTACGCAAAATGTTTGCACGTGTTAGCATTCCTTCAATCAATTAATAATCAAGAATATGACAAATTATAATAGGGCTCGAAAGGATTAACATAAAACTCAACACTTAAACGGTTTAGTGCACAAAGTAGCATACTTGTACATGATGAATAGCAAACAACTAGCTATATAATAGAACGGAGAGCACCAAAAAACATGAACCCTAAAATCCACCTTAATGCATATTTGGAGCTACAAATCAAAGAACCACCTTGTGCATGAGGATTGAACAAAGCTCAATTTCAAGTACAGAGAAAAAAATTATATAGAGGTTGAAGTTCCTTGCCCAGTATTCGCAACTGCAAGCTCGTTGCGTTGTTGCGTCGTCTCACCAAGCCCTAGAGAGGAAATCGAATTTTGAGGGAAGTCGGGAGTGTTTGCGAGGGGGGGGGGGGGGGTTTGTTTTTATAAATAGTCTTTTTTCAGTTAATTCTTTTTTCGATAATTCTTTTTTCTATATGAATTGATAAAAAGTTCAAATAAAGGAGTCCAGACTATATCATTTTTAACTAGTTTTAACTCATGCGTTACACAGAGGAATAACAACTACAAAATATTAACTCAGAAAGCTCATACTTGTATGTTAAAAAATTATAAATTAAATTAGTACTAGCTATAATAATAATAATAATAGGATAATGTTATTTTCATCTTTTAATATGGCTTTCCAACCGCGTTTTGTCACTATAAACTTTGATAACCATTGTTAGCCTTTTAAAAATAAAATAGCATAGAAAATGGTAGAAATAGTCTCTTGTATAATAACAATGACAATAGCTGTAATAATAACAGCAACTTGTGTGTTGTTTTTTGTACTTACAAAAGGTCAACAATAAGATTAAAAAAATGAAAATACAATGAGAAATGTAATAATATGTGTGACTCATAATGAAATAAAATAGAGAGATTATGTTTGTTAGAGAGAAAAACTATGGGATACTATTTATGTTTGTGTGTGTGTGTGCGAGAGAGAGAGAGAGAGAGAGAGAGAGAGAGAGAGAGTAGGCAAAATCTTAAGAATGAGTGAAAAATGTTTACATGGAAGAGAAAAAAATGTAATATCCATTATAGTTTCCCAGGTTCAAATTTTATATAACTTGACTTTAGTACTTCTATATCATGCATATTTATCGCTAAAATAAGTTTAAACGAAATTGTCATCTTAAAAGAAATGAAGTTGAGGTATGTTAATGACAATTCTATGTATTAAGTCATACATATAATTAAGGGCAAATTATACCTATGTCTCTGAGGTTAGGGTATAATTACAGGCAATGACAATAGTATGGACAAATTACACTTATGTTCGTTGACCAAACAAAATCTTAAAAACCCTAACGGTTTTAATGAAAAAACTTTATTACTCCTAAATTGCAACCTTATTATTTTTTTAATGCCATTACTTCATCTTTAAAAAAAAAAGAAAAGAAAAAGAAAGACTAATGCCATTAATAATCCCCCACCACACACCCCTCACCCACCCACCCCCAAACCCCATTTCTCTATCTCAAACTCCCCCACAATCGCCGCACCCCTTGGGCGCCTCGTCTGCCTCCCCCTTCCCATCGCCACACTGCCCTCCCCTTGCCCTTTCCCCGTCGCTGAGAATGATCCCGTTGCAAAGATATCCTTCCCCTTCCCCGTCGCCACATCTCTATCCACTAATTAACATGGCTTCAGAGTTGAGGTGATCCAGCACCCATTTCTTGACTTTTCGCTTACTGTGATGGTTGATAGCGCCATTGGGAGGTAACAACGTGATTTGTGTATGGTGGTCGTGTGGGTGGGTTGACCGACGGTGGTTTGTGTATGATGGTGGTGTGGGTGGGTTGACCAAAAGGGACCTAACTTTCTTTCTCAATCGGCGTGGGGTGAGGGGAGGGGGCTGTCGACGAGAGGATTTCAATGAGAAATTTAAGTTTAAATTTGCAAACACAACCCAATTTGCAAATTAGGGTTTCAACAAAACCCAAATTTGCAAATTAGGGTTCAACAAAATCCAAATTTGCAAATTAGGGTTTCAACAAAATCCTAATTTGCAAATTTGCAAGGTGATACATTGTGAAGGCTTGAAATCTTAATTTAAAAATTTTAAAAATATTCAGTATATACAGTACAAGGGGTAGTATTGTCATTTTAAAAATGCGTATTGATGACATAAAAAAGTACACTTTTTGGACGGAACCTTGACGGATGGACACGGCTGATACATTTTAAAAGTATTTGGTCACGGTATGTTACATTTTAAAACTTAATGTCCTTGAGTATAATTATAATTTTAACCTCAAGGACATATGTATAATTTGCCCTATAATTAATCAATGCTCTCCCTCATAATTGATGATCTCACAAGTGTGTTTCAACTTTGTTAGAGATGTCAAAAGGGCTGGGCCAGCCTGACCCGGCCCTAAAACAGCCTAGGCCAGCCCCGCCCTAAACATGAACAGTGATGGTCCTGGTCCTGGCTCGGCCCTAAAAAGGCCGGAGTCAGGCCCGACCCAAGCCCAAAATGGCCAGGTCTTTTTTGGCCCAAAAATGTAACTTTTTAGGCTTGACTTTTGTGATTAATATGTTGAGCTTGGGTTATTTGGGCTTGGCTTTTGAAGATATCTCGGTTTAGGCCTTTTAATTTTCTTGATAATTATGCAAATAGTCCAACTTAAACATAAAAACTCTACATAAAAATCGCATGCTTAATGAGTCGTTCGCGAGCATCTTTATGAACACTTTTATATGTTCATGCTCTCGTTTAAGCAGTGTTATGAAAGGCATGCCTAGGCATAAGGCGCACTCCTTGCGCCTGGCCTAAGGTTAGGCGCAACCCCTTTGAAAAGGCGCGCGCCTTGAGCACTTAGGCGCCCTCAGGCGCAAGGTGCAAGACGATGGTAGAGGTGCAAAAAAAAAAAAACCCAAAAATCCTAATTTTTGATTTTTGTATTGTGGCATCGTCTCAACCGTTCATTATTTTTTATTCTTTATTTCATAACATAACAAATCAATATCTAAAACACAAAAAAAACCCTAAATCCTTAATCAATCGATTCTTTTATTGTTGTTAATTATGCTAGCGCCCCGTTCCCAATTGTTAATATCTTTTAAGTAAATTTACTCATTCACTTCACCTTATAAACAAAGAAGATGAAATTGAGGAGGAATCTCTACTGGACCTGGAGCCTATGATTCCCTTTTGAAGAAAATATTATTGTCTTAGCCCTCATTGATGATGAGGATGACATTGTCATCATACTCATTTAGGATTAATTACTTCTCCTTCGATTTGAAACTTTTTCTAATTTTGAAAAATTGTTAAATTGGCATGTTCTGAATTTTTTACATGATTTTATTGGTTTAATGCACTAATATCTATTTATTTTTATTTTGCGTCTCACTTCAAAAAGGTGCGCACCTGCGCCTAGGCTCTAAGGACCTTTGCGCCTTAGGTGCGCCTGCGCCTTTAATAACTTTGCGTTTAAGTACTAAAAGTAATTTTAATGTGAAAATGACCAATAATTTAGCATTCAAATAACGTATGTTAAATGCCGGTGTAATTAATTAGGATAACATGATAGTTTAATTGGTGAAATCCGACCGTAAGTTGTTCTTAAATATACTTCTAACGTCCTCATAAAGCTCTAAAAACAGGCTATTATGCGTGTATCCATCTTATTCTAATACTTTATGGTCAGTGTTATTTCAAACTTCTTAACTCCGGAGTCGACCACAACAAACTAGAACATGAAAACCATGACAGAGATGAATCTAAGAGGGCCAGTTGGTTACAAAGAACATGCATTTTACCAGAACAAAGATAAGAATTTTTAAATGGACTTGATAATTAAGCAAAATTTAGTCTAAGAGATCTATAACATATATAGGAATTTCTATGTTTTTAGTTATACGGACATGCACATTAAAAGGTGGTTTCATTGTTAAAGTTGTTTTGCCAGATTAGTTTATTTATTGAAGCAAACAGTGGCCTATAAATATTTTCCAAGACAATCTACTAATCTGCTTGATTGTATGTGACTACCTATGTAGTTCAAATCATGTTGATGTCATGGGAAACATATCCGAGAGGCCATCTTATGGAACATAACCAAACAACAAGCCTTCTTTAGTTATCATCCATCGAGATTCAGAACGACACCTTCTATGATCCCTAACAGCATCAAAACACGTCAAAGTGGTACCAAGTCTGGATAAAAGGAGGAGGGCTTATGAACAAATTTATTCAAAATTTGTTCATTTCGCAACGTAAAACATGAATAGAAATAATTTTAAAAAAATAGTAATTTTTTTTAGGCCCAGACCTGGCCCTAGGCCAGGCCTTGGTATCCTCGAAGTGGGTGTGGCCTAGGCTTGGCCTGGTTCCCCACTCCCGAAGCCCGGCCCGACCCGTTTTTCTCTTCTGTCCTGCAAGGCCTGGGCTGGGCCAACCCAAGCCCGGCCCATTGACATCTCGATAAACTTGGAAATTAAGATAAGTTTACCGTCATGTGAAAGTAATCTAACTTCTTGGAAATGATAATAGGTCCTTCGACAAGAGTGTCATTTCTCATAAAGTGTAGAATTTTGTCATTTATACTTTTGAAGCAACCATATGCACAACTGAACTTAGTGGTGACGCCATGCTTCTTGTAATGTGGGCAATTGCTCAACATGAATGTCGAGTAAAAGCAGTGTTATTAAAGGTACAGGGGTAGTTAAGGCGTAAAGGGTTTCTGAAGCTTAGGCGTAAGCACCCTCCTTTGCGAGGTGAGGCGCAAAATAAATATAAATATATATTAGCACATTAAAACAATAAAATTACCTACAATTAACAAACTTCAGACCAGTAAGCGCCATCACCTGTAAACTAGAGAAGTCAGGCTACAAAATTTAGAATCTGTAAGAATTTACAGAATCTACAAATTGAGCCGTAAACTCTATATCTGTACAATGTATTTGTAATAATAGTTTTTCACTTTCTTTTTTTTGGGTAAAAGGTCCTTTGTATTCCAATAAAGTGCAAACATCTTTACATTTAGATTTTTTTTTCTATCTCACCTCCTATTTACAGTTTACTCCTCTCTTTACATTCTATGCAAACATTCAAGTAAAACTCAAAACCATAACAAATCTTTCTATACAATTTTCTCCTTCGTTTATTTGTCAGCATCACATCTTCCTCTAAATCCCAAGCTTGACATAATGCAACATTTGAATCTGTAGATAGAGCAGGAGCCCAGCTGTATGTTCTGTACCTGATCCACTGTTGGATTACATGCATACACCCTTCTACATTGGCTCCTTTTCTTTAAAAAATCCTTAGATTTCTTTCCTGCCAAATCCCATAAACTATAGTAGCCATTGCTAGCTTTTCCAATCTGGCTTGAAGACTTTTTCCTTTAAACAATTCAGCATCATAAACACTGAATTGAGTCCATGATACCAACTGCAGTTGTACCTGCATTTTCTGAAATATCATTTTCCAGATTTCCATGGCACAAGAACATTGTGCAAACAAGTGATCTTCAGTTTCAGTATGCCCTTGACACGGTACACATTGATCTTCAGGAATCATATTCCACTTTTTGAGCTTTGCCTTAGTTCTGAGGCCTCATTTACAAAGTAGCCACATCATCACTGAGCATCTAGGGATATTTCCTGTAAACCAAATCAACTTCCATAAAGGATCATAATTCCCATAAGCTCTTACTTCTTCCCATGCAGATTTTATTGTGAATTTCCCACTAGTATTCAGCTTCCATTTAACTTGGTCAGATGACTCAACATTAGGGGATTGCATAGCAGACAACAATGAATTGATCATTCTCAATTCCCTTGACCTGTTAATCAAATATTTCTAGCTTATATCTTGAATCAGTTCACTTACCTTGGCATTACTCTGTATTCCAGAGTCATAGATTGCTCTTTGCCCAAATTGATCCTTCAAAGGTTGATCAGTGAGCCATATATCCTTCCACGGCCAAGTATTGTGTCCATCTTTCACTTGATATTGAATGAATTTCTAGCATTGTTTTCTTATTTTTATCAACTTGCCCCATGTCCATGACAGGATGGTAGGTGGTTTGAATGTCCAAACATGTTTATTCTTTATTATGTAGGTATGACACCACTTCACCCATAATGAATCCTTTTTATGAGCTAAGTCCCACAAATGCTTGCACATTGCAGCCTTGTTCCATTCATCCAGCTTCTTAAGGCCTAGCCCTCCTTCTTGCTTAGGAAGACAAACGTCCTTCCAAGCAACTTTAGCTCCTGTACATTTACATCCTGTCCATGCCATATAAATGCTCTCACTTTTTGTTCAATCTTCCTGATGATTCTCTTAGGCAATATGAAAAGTGAACACAAATAGACCTGCATACTATACAGGACAGAGATTGCAAGTTGTAGTCTGCCTGCATAAGATAATGACTTAGTTGTCCAGCTTAAGATTCTTTTAGTAATTCTTTCCACCAGTACTGAACAGTCTTTATATTGCAGTTTTGTTGAGATTAATAGAACAGGGAGTTGCCCTTTAGGAATGTGCACTATCTCTGCCAAATTAGTTGTTGTTGCAGTATCCACTCCAGTTATAAAAATTGAGCTCTTATTCAAATTTGGTGATAGCCCAGATAATCTGTTGAACTCATCAAAAGCTTGTTTAATCAGGCTAAGTGACCCATGATCAGCTTTAGCCAACAAAAACAAATCATCTGCAAAACATAAGTGATGTATTTGCAAATCTTCACGCTTTGGATGGAACTGGTAGTTTGGCTGCTGAGAATATTCTGCCATTAGTCTAGAGAATACTTCCATCACCAATACAAACAGATAGGGAGAAATTGAATCTCCTTGTCTTAACACTTTAGCACTGGCAAAATACCCATCTATATTCCCATTAAGACTGACAGAGAACCTAGCTATAGTTATGCATTACATAATCCAATCCACAAAAATAGCTGGGAAGTTCATAGTTTCCATTACCTCCTTTAAAAAATGCCATCCCACTAAATCATATGCCTTTTGTAAATCTATCTTCAAAACACATCTGGGTGCTCCCCCTGCTTTATGATAGTTTTTCACCAATTCTTGCATGAGTAAGATGTTATCTGTTATGTGTCTGTTGGCCACAAAAGCAGATTGAATCAAACTTACTAGGTCAGGCAGCACTTTCTTTATTCTGGCACATAACACTTTAGAAACACATTTATATATATCACATTGCAACATGCAATTGGTCGGAATTCCTTCATAGTGTTTGGATTACTGGCCTTAGGTATCAAGCTGAGTATTGTACTATTAAAAAACTTGATACCTTTCTTTTTATTCAACATCTCTAATACAGCTTATGTCACTCATTTGCCCACAATATCCCAATTCTTTTGGAAAAATTTTGTTGTGTATCCATTAGGTCCAGGGGCCTTATTCGGTTTAAATGCAAACATTGCCTCCTTGACCTCCTTTTCACTCACAGGGCCTCCATCATAGTCTTATTCTCCAATGATATCTTCTTATTAATGAGCTGAGCTAATCTTGATCTAGTATTAGGATACACAGGTACATGATTCCCAAAAAACTCAGAGAAGTGCTTTATTGCAACCTAATGTACTGCCTTTGTTCCAATCACTTAAACCCCTTCCTCATTTAAAAGTGATGTAATTCTATTTTGAGCCCTTTGCACTATCATCTTCTTATGGAAGAAAGCAGTATTACTGTCCCCAAGACTTACATGTTTGATTCTTGCTTTTTGGTAGTAAAAGGCCTCTTCCTCTTGGCACAATTGATAGTATTCTTTATGAGCTTTTTTCTCCTTTTGAATAACTGTGGGATCTTGGCCTTGTATTAATTGAAACTGCAACCCTTGTAGTTTAGCAAATTTTCCCGTAACTCTGGTAGATATGGCACTATAAGCTGCCTTATTCAATCTTTTCAGATTAGTCCTTAGCTTCATACATGCATCACCAGTTCCTTCCTCCATCCACTTATTCTTCAATATGTTCCCAAACTCCATGTGGTTCATCCAAAAGTTAAAGAATTTAAATGATCTTTTTCTTTGTTCTTGGTCCTCAGATATTTTTATCATAAGTACTGCATGATCAGAAATTCCAGGGGCTTTTCCTTCTACACTTGTATTGGGGTATTTCTCCATCCATCCCTCATTTTGTAGTACTTTGTCCAATTTGCACATGATCAAATCATTCTCTTTCTTATTGCACCATGTATAGACGAATCCTCTCATTGGTAAATCCTCTAGATTAGTATCATAAAGGCATGTGTTGAATTCATCTATATCCCTTTGGTTTATCCCAGTCCCTCCATATTACTCTGCCTCATTCATTATAACATTGAAATCCCCAATCACTAGCCATGGTCTTTGTTCAATTCTGCTGCCAGAGTGCTTTCCTCTTTCCCCTTTGTTATTTGTATATACACATGTAACAAAGAAGCCCATATTATTTGCCTCTATCTTTCCAGTAATATGCTGACTAGACTTATTTGTCATAAAGAAGGTGAGCTTCCTGCTATCCCATCCTAACCACATTCTTGAAACTCCTTTGTGATTTACACTATATTCAAACTCCCATCCTTTGCTCCATTTGTCTTTGATCTTTTGAATATTCTCCTCTCTTACTCTAGTTCCCAACAGACCAACTATTGCTACTTTATTGTTTATCAGTAATTTCTTTACCTCCCTTTGCTTCACAGAACCATTAAGGCCTCTTGTGTTCCAACTTGCAATTGTAGTCATGCTCTATTGTTGCTACTCTTCTGCCTCCCTTTTTATTTACCAACTGCATTGTTGAAGATGTTAGGCTATGCTTGTCAACTTCAGGTGTATGTATTGTTTTCCCCCTATCTACTTCTTTTTCCAGAATTTCCCCTTCTTCCAAAGTCTCCATCTCTTCTAAAACAGCTAAGGTATTTTCCACTGGTACCATTGCTTTTGTTTCCCCTTGTCTAGAGCTACTTTCTTTTAAGACAATTTCATCATCCTTCCTTGTTAGTGGCTTAACTTTTGGTCTCCATTCTTGTTGTGGTTGTCTTTTCTTGTAACAATTTGCTAGATCATGTCCATAAATGTTATAATGTGCACATTTTACTGGCAGCCATTCATACTCCACCTTTTGATTCACTATCAACTCTCCTAGTCCCTTTAAATGAACTACTTCAGGTATTTATTGCTAACTTCCATCTCCACACACACCCTAGCATAGCCTAATCTCTCTTTTTTAGCTGTCATTTGGTCCATATAAAGAGGTTTCCCCACTGAACTTGCTATTCTACTGATCATCTTTGTTGACCAAAATTGGAGTGGTAGGTTGGGCAATTTAATCCAAACAGGAACAACATTGACACCTTCTTTTTCCAAATTCGTATTCTCCTGAATCATATGCTTTATTGCTGGGTCATCAAAGCTAATTAAGAACATACCTTGTTTCAGCAAACTGCATGAGATTGTGCCAAATTGACCCCACTTCATTTGTAAGAACCCCTTCATCACATGTAATGGTGGTCGAGCCCCAAGAACATACACAATTACAGTATTTTCCTATTTTTTCTTTTCCTCTTCAATATCTTTTGCAATATACTCCACCCCATTCAATCCATTAATTTCTTGTTGAGGGATGTATTCCAGCCCATTTTCTTGTGCAAAATCGCGATTAGGTTTTATAATCAAAGCATATGAGTTTTTCATCCCTAATTTTTGCTTCTCTGTGATGATTTTTGCTTCTACATGATCTTCTTTGTGACTCAAAGGTAATGGTGAAAATTCCATTTCCTTCCCCGCTTCAAATGTTTTAAAAAAACTTAAAGATTGACTCAGATCCACGTTAGATTTACCTTTGCATGAGATTCACGCGCCTGCAACTCATCGTCTTCACCATCATTCAATGCATTTTCTTCCCGATTTTTGTTCTCCTCGATCTTTGTCTGGTTTTCCTTTTCCTTCAATCCCTTCTTTAATTCCCCATTTTCCTGTCTTAATGATTCAATTTGGGCCTTTAATTCCCCAGTCATCTCTTTCATCTTTATTGCTTCTTCAATATCCGTGCCTGCTTCCATAATGTTTTCTGGTCTGAAATTGTACATTTTTAAATTTTGCAGATCCCCATTGCTACGGTCTTGTTGTAATTTTTTGGGAAATACAACTCTAATGTGTTGTTCGCGTGAGTTTTTCCCATTCCTCTCCAACAAATTCCTCCGCATAGGCATCCTTGATTGGCCTTTGCAGTCATGTTGATCTTCTTGATGTCATTGGATTCGTTACTGGCATTGTGGCCGGTGGCTTTAAGTCTGGCGGCCTCCGTTTTCTATTTCCCTGATTTTTAGAGAGAAGTTGGTCTTCTCACTCTAAAACCCCACGTGCTGGTGATTCAGTTTTTCACTTTCACTCAATGTATACATGAGTACACATTTATATCTGTACAATTTACTAAAGATCTAGCAAAGAGTAGTACGAGGCTCGATCCATAGCATTTTTTGCTTAATCCAAAACCCACTTAGGTTCGGTCCTTTTTTTCTTCGTTAGAAACAGCACAAGTTTTGCATTACCAATTAAAACTGTTTCATTTTAGTGTATATACTCAAAATCTTAATGTTTAATCAAGGAAAATATTCGAAGGATTTTGTTCTCTTACTTTTCACCCACCTTGAAAAATATTTCTGGCTTCATCACTGCTTGACCTGACATTGCAGGCTCAATTCACATTTCATGGGCCCTGACCCGTTTCGGTTGGCCGTACACGAGATATTCGTCCAAGTCCGGCTTACACTAGTGAGCAAGCATTGTTGGCTCCTTCCTTAGCTTCTGGCAAATTTCTTTGTATTTGCATTTCGGTGTGCAGCCTCTGTCTGCAGGGCCGTCTCTCACGTAAAGAAGCAATATGGAATACATTTGCTTGGAGGCTTGGGCATTAATGGAAGACAATTACTCATGTTTTGTGTGTGTGTGTGTGTGTGTGTGTTTAGTGTGTGCTTCTTACTACTAAACAAGCACTGCCATTGCCATGGACAAATATGGCAACTTCTTCAGACAACTTTTGGAAGCAATTTAATTAAAATCTTCCAGCATTACCAAAAGGGCAGTGAATACGGGCGGTCCGAAAGCCGGAAGCGTAGATTTCAGATAATTTTCTTCCAACGTCATTAACAAAACATGTTCTCATAGCACTTTTCTCAAATAGAGGGTAGAGAATATTGGGTGGTTCATGTTCAGTGGTCCGACTATCTAGAATCGTTAGATGAATTATAAATTATAACAACCCCTTGTCCATCTTTGCCCGCCATTCTATGTCATGTACCTCCATTAATTCAACGATCTTAGATAATTAGGACCAACAGTCTGAGACTATGCAACAGCAAACATGGAAGACCACATTTCACACAATTATTTAATGAAAAAATTGCGTAAAATACCCCTGTGATTTGGGGTCGTTACAAAAAGACTCCCGTCACAAAAATTGCAAAAAGACACCTGTGGTGTTCATTTTGTTGCGACCGTTAGAAAAATCATCCAAATTAACAGAGCGTCATATTCACTTTCCTAAAAAACGCGTTTGATATATTTTAATATATTAAAAAGACAAAATTACCCTTCCTTTTTTTTTCTCTGCCACCCAAGTCCCATTTTCTTCTCCAATCCAAGCAAACCCTAAACCTAGCCCCCAACCAAAACCCTAGCCGCCACCCTCACCCACTCCCATCCATTACCACCATCGCCCATTTCGTGCGACGCCACCATTGGCTGCTTCCACTCACCGCAAACTCCGCGTCACCATCCCTGTCATCACCCTTAACCTCTTGAATCACCGCTAGCCCCACCATAGACCCCAGCCACTTGTGCCGCAACCAAACCCGCCATCAACCCTAGCCAATTGTGCCGCCACCATGCCCAACGCCACGTGATTAAAACCTAGATCTACGATTGAAACCTAGATCTACAATTAGGGTTTGCTGATTCACAAACCACAAGTCTCGAGCTTCCAAAACCAAGACAATTAAAAAAAAATCTAAATCTAAAATTAGGGATTCGATCAAAGCCCCGTCAGGCATTGCCGCCGCCAACGCCATCACCGCCCAACGCCGCGCTATTGAAACCCTGGATTGCAATTGAAACCCCTTGATTGTAGTTGAAAACCTATATCGCAATGTTTCAAATTGTGGTGCAGTGCTGTGGAGATGTCGGTGTGGGGCTGTGGAGACATTGGGCATGTTCCGGTGCGGGGCTGGTGGAGACGTCAGGCTTGTTCCTGTGGTCGATGAAGGCCAGGCTCGAGCGGTGGCGCCGTGGCAGTGTGGTTGGGGTGGTGGTGCCGAGAATTCTGGTGTACAAACAATCTTAGGGTATAAATGCAAGGGTATTTTGGACAAATTTTTTGTTTCGTTACAGAAATCGTTTGTTGCAAACACTTTTGCAATCACAGGTGTCTTTTTGGAATTTTTGTAACAACGAGAGTCTTTTTACAACAACCCCAAACTGCAGGGGTATTTTATGCAATTTTTCCTTATTTAATTGTAAAAACTTCCTCTCTCTACTCTCATCATCATGAAACAGGATAAGTCTGTGTTTGCAGACGTGCCAAAACAAGGGATTTCTTTACAAAGGATGATGGCTAAATCCAGCAAAGCAATGAAGCATTGAATGCCTCTAGTCATTGTCACAACACCCATAACCGCGCAGGTGTGTTGCCCGCTTTAAAGGATTTGAGCAATATAGTATGAATGAAGCTATTTATGGTGCCCCCAGTAGGTAGCAGTCCAGACCAGAAGGCCATAACTTGTGTCCCCATTGAAGACTTCAAAGGAGCGTAAACCAGCGCAAAGGTACCATCAAGATGAGGTTTTCTTGTATACAAGGCTTTAAGCAATCCCCAGACTCCAGTCAGTGGCCTTAAAAGCATGGCCCAGCTTTTGCTTTCAAGTAATAGATCAGCATATGGGGTGTTAGGGACCTCGGACCTCTGATCAGATATGAGGAGAAAGGTCAAAGTAGATTTTAGCTGGAGTTGATGTGGGACTTGCCCAAATTCTTCCCTGGCATGAACCCTAGTACCCTAGGGTAACCTACCCCACCAAAACAAAAAGACCAGTTGGTTAGGAGATTTAAGTGAGAGGCTTAGGGAGGATAAATTCAGGACATGTTCTCTGGAGTACAATATTTCTTGAAAAGTATGTAGATGAAAACAAGAAGTAAAGAGGGCAACTGTCTGCATTCTGCATTCTGCATTCTACTTCCACCAGCAATCTGGACAGTTATTGAATGATTGGGGTGTAACAGCCTGACAGGGGCCACCATACTTAAACTAAATCCTTGCTATCCCTTCATCGGTGGTCACCCAAAAAACTTGATATCTTTATCTGATCCTCAAGGTGTTATGAATAACTGATCCCATTACATTACACAAACTAAAAGGCTGAAGAAGATAATATCAGATATGTTACAACTTAGATCTTGACCATAACTGAAACTTTCATAATTGATCATTATGTTCATGAAAGAATATGTCATCGACTTCTAACAATAATAAAGTACGAGCGATTATGAGAACACCAAGAAACTTCCGCAATAATTCAAAATGTGATACAAAAGAGAACCACATTGACCATACAAAATCATAAATCGGTATTGTCACACAGCCCACTTGTAGTTATTCAACCAGCCCCCCCACAGAGCAATCAACAAACCCGACGCCTATAAGTTGTTCTTCTTTTTCTACTTATATAAATATGTGCTATAATACATCTTTGCCAAATGTAAAGCCATCCTTATCATACCTTAATGCCATCATTGTTCATGGTAGGACGGTTGGCATCAAGGAGATTCTCTAATGATCTCGTTTTTCTATCCCGAACCCTGCCTGCCTCCTTTAATAACTCAGTTAGCCTCTTCTTTTCGTCTTCCACGTCTGGATTAGCTGTCCCAAGCTTTTCCTCTCTCATGCCAACAACATATTCTAATATTTCAATTGCATCATCCAACCTGCAAAGAATCACATATCATTATGGCCCGCAAAACAATAATTATGGATCATCTAACGTATTTAATCACAGTAATCATGGTCTGCTAGAGGTGCTTAATTTAAATCCGCTGCACCATGAACCTAACTCTGCTTTGGTCTTTATTTTGTCAGTTTACTTCACGACTTTTGAAACTGAGATAATGTGATAATAATGGGTTGACCACAATAATCATAGTCTGCTAGAGGTGCTTAATTAGGGAGGGAGGGAGGGAGGGAGGGGGAGAGAGAGAGAGAATCACGTATGCCGCAGTTTATCGGTACAAAAAGATTCTCTCATGAAATGAGAGAAACTCGAGCGAGTCTAACTTATGCAATCAGTTAGAGGTGCATACTTAACCTACAACACGGAGTCAACAATATTTAATAACCTCTTATGAAACACCAACACTTAGAAAAAGAAATTATTAATATAGAACATAACAAAAAATGTAAGTGAGAGAGAGTCCATACCTGCCTACTGCATCATATGTGCCGGCAAGATTGCTGTACACCCCAAGTGTATCAGGGTGATATGGTCCATACTCTTGTTCCAAAATACTCCTTGATTCTTCAAACAAACCTGCAGCCTCGTTTATAGCATAACGTTGCACACAAGTGAGCCCCATTTGGTTAAGAGCGATCCCAAAAAAGGCAGATTTCTTCTCTCCACTAGCACGAAGCTTCGAAATGGCACTCTTAAAGGAGGTGTAAGATTCAGAATAGTTCCCTAACATGTAGTACATGACTCCCATCTGGGCTTCAATACCTGCAATTGTGCTTTGCTGACCAGGGGCGTCGTTATATATCTTCAAAGCCTTCTGCAGCAGCTTAAGCGCTTGTTCAAGCTCATTCATAGACTCATAAATGGCAGAAACATCAGTGAGACCACTAGCAATCTCCTCTTGAGGGATACCAGGAACTGGCTTTTCATAAATTCTAAGGGCATTCTCACAATAGGATTTTGATTCCCTTAACTTTCCTGTCTTATTATACAAGTCAGCCAGTCGTACAAAAACTGAAGCAATGGCTGGATGATTTTCGCCTTTGGTTGACTTGAAAGCTGTGAGTGCCTTTTGATAGGCAAAAACAGCCTCATCATACCTAGCCAAAGATAGGTACGTATCACCGATGCTTAAATCAACAGATGCTACCTCTGCTTCCTGCCCATTAGCCACCATGGCCATGCTAGCCAAAACTAGGTGCTCAAGAGCACCTTCATGGTCTCCCTTTGTTTCAGATATCAGGCCCATGAGCCTTCTGTCAGCCGCCTCTTCGAGGGAGGCAGGTGAACCATTCTCTCTATGGATATCAAGAGCCATCTGACAAAGCTTTTGACCCTCATCAAATTGCAAGGCTTGGACATGAGCTTCGGCCAAATACCTGCAAGTCTCACCGACTCTTGGATCTGTATCACCTAAAACTTGTCTCTGAACTTCCAAACCCATTGTGTAACACATTATTGAATTCTCAAGTTGGCCCAACATCGCATAAGTATCTCCTAATAGCATATGACCAGCAAACTTAGCAAGTGCATGATCTTGGCCTTCCTCAGTCATTGGAATCTCAATCGAATGCTCAAGAACTGGAATGGCCTCATCATACTGGCCTATGTTGCAGTATATTGCTGCAGTAACATGCAAACACATGACCACATCTAAACTGGGCTTTCCATTAGCACATTTCTCCAATGATTTTGCTGCACGGAGAGTTAATTCAAGAGCTTTCTGAGGATTATCCTCAGAAGATATTAGATCCCTCGCTTGCTTAAGCAGAAACGGCCCAAGATCAGGATTGTCTAATCCTGATTCAGACGGATCCTCGGTTCCATTCTGCAACTTTTTTTTATTAGTGACGCCTCCACCATTTGGTTTTTTAATACCCTTATCATTCTTCTTATCTAAAGTAGGCTTCTCCAGAGGGCTTCTGCCTTTAGGACTTGATCTTGACATTGCTTCTGATTCCAACACCGAGTCAGACGCTTTCTTTGAGTTAGCCGAGGATAATGACTTTGTACTCAACTTACCCGACTTCTTACCCTCGGAAAAGTTTCCCTTCTTAGAACCGGAATCGCTACCAAAGTCACCCTTCTCTGGCTTTCGCACCTCCTCATCCTCTTCCATTATCTCGACCTCTTTCATCTCTCCTCCAACAAGATGGCGCAACTCAGAATCTATCCTAGACTCCTCGCCATCCGAACCAAAGCTAGGCCTCGATGGTGATTGATCAGAACTCTGCATCTCACACACATTATCATAAAGCTGTTCGATTGAGGTGTCTACCACCCCATCTGCATTGTACCCAATACCTGTATTTAGAGGACCTTTGGGACTCATAGGACTATTTGGAGACTGATTGGCAACTAAACTCTCCTTTCCATTTTCACTCAATTCATTCACAACCCCATCTTCACGAATTTCATCCGTAACAATTCCAGGCATCTTTCCAAACGGCTATCAACAACAAACTCTTAAGTTGAATAATTGACTGTAAAAGTATCAAAAAATACAGCATCAAACATCTGAAAGACTATAATTTGGTATGGTAACAGATGCAAAGACAATCCATCAATCATGTAAAAATTCTACCAATTATTCACAAATAGGTGGCAAAACGAAAAATTGTCAATATGGCAAAACAGTTGAGAACAAATTATGTCTTTTTTAGCTGTGGGCTGTAAGAGCTTTATGATTGATTGGCCACACACACACCCTCGCACAGCACCACAAAACCAAACATCATTGAACACCAAGGCTCTACCTCTCATTGACAGATCTTCACATACCAGACTACTCAGTGGACATTCAAACTAAGCAAACCCATCAACACTTCGAACATGCATAAAAATACTTGAAACTGATGCAGGCATGCAGCAAACAAAGAAAACAACAGGAACCCAATTCAGAACAAAGATTGAGATCAACAAACAATAGGAAATAAAAACAAGTTGACCAGTTCAATTGATCCAACAGTTGTAAAGAGAAAAGGTAAAAGGGCAGCAACATAAAAAGTAACGGATTGAACATGTTCAAAAGAAAAGTCATACCTCAGACCAAACCCATGTAGGAGGACACCAGGGAGTTATGTTTCTTGGGCTTTATTTAGTGTAGAAAATAAAAATGGGATAGCTTTTGATCATATGGTGTGCGTCTGTGTGTGTAATGTGCAAGTCTTAGTGAGAGAGAAGAAGAGAAGGGAAGAGGGAGGACAAAATGGGGAATTAAAGATTGAAGAAACAACAGATATAATACAAATGAAGAGATTTTTTTGGGGGGTTTTTGGGGGTGGTGGGGTGTCGCAGAGGTGGAATGTCAGAGTTAAGAAGAAGGGGACTTCTCCCCTAACGCAACCAAACATGCCTGCAACCGCCAATTTGTGTTCCCCTGGTCCGCAACGTGGCAGTTTGGCATTGGTCGATTTTTTAGGTGACGGATATGCCCTCAGGCTGTTTCATTTTCAATTTCGTTTTGTGATGGGTAAAAAATTTAATTGCACTTATAACTAGTATAAGATAAGATAGCCAATGTTGAATCCTGGTCTCCAGATGATGTTGCGAACTGTTTGGATACACGCACGCAGTTAGCCGTTTTAAGGAAAAAATAAATTACATGAAGTCAGGGATAATCGTCTTTTCGCTAAGAGAGTGTTTGAGATTGATTCTATAATGGTTAAACTCGATTAAATTCATATTAAATCAGTTTTGAAGCGATTGGTAAAAAAAAATAGTAAACTGATTAAATCTATTCAAAACTAATTAAATTAAGAACTCTCATTTTCTTGGATTATAATTTAATTAATTTTAGAGAATAAGGTTTGACCAATAGAATTTATTAAAACATCCTTACATATAAAATAGACATTGGATATATATATATATATATATATATATATATATATATATATATATATATATATATATATATATATATATATATATATATATGATGTGTGTGTGTGTGTGTGTGTGGTAATTTTGTCATGTTAAACCTACTTTCATCCATTTTTATCCAAGTTGAATTAAAGCTGAATTTTAACTTCTTGACTCTTAAATAAATAGCTTTCTTCTAACTTGGTACTTTTTGGTGTCCATTGAGAATGAACCAAACGGGAAAATTTGGTAGTTCTTGACGTTCAAATTCAAAGTCTCCGATATTTGTTAATCCTTTAAGGAACCAACAACGTGTCATATGGTACATGTAATATGTTCTAATATTTCGTAACCAATAACTTCTAAAAAGTTTCATGTATTGTCATACAAATAATAGAAAAAAATTAAGTACATATATGTTTCATGTTATTTTGTAAATAACAGATGTGTATATTCTTGAAATTATTATTATACCAAAAAAGTCTTTACGTTTTTGTGGTTTGTACCCGGACAGTGAACAGTGGATTTATTGATACAGAACGTAGCACATGAGGTGGTAACTAGTGGCCTGTTGCCTTGCTGTATCCATACATCCAATAGGCACAAGCATAGACACAGGCAGCTCATTCTTACAAGAATTCTAGCAGATGAATTGAAGTTGGTTTATTGCCCTTCTCTCCAAATGTTGATAGGAGGAGTTACCTAGCAGTTTTGATTAGTCTCTGAGTTGATTACAACACTTAGAAGATGAATAGTGACAGTGGTAGAGGAACCAAAGAATGTTATCGCCATAATACCGTGTTCGTGGATGCATGTATCGTAATCACCCATGATGACTACTTTTTTACGGCGTCACTCCGAGTTTTCGCATGGCAAATCCCTTTGAGAATTTGATACATGGGTTGTCGAGAAGAGCTTCTAGGATTAAATTTTTCTTAACACTTCAAATTGTCAGTGAAATTTATGCAGAGCTTTTTAGCGATATATTTTAGCAGTATTTTTTTAACACCATTAATTAAAAGTCACTAAATAAAATCAGCTACTACTATTCATCGTCATGTGGGGGGTGAGAGGTTTGGTTGCAGCCAAAGTTTTCCTTATTATGATTATCCTAAGAACGTCGATTAGAGTTTTTAGACTTTAACATGCGAATTTGTATATGATGCTCTTTTAGACACCCACCATATCTAATTTGTGTCACAAGTTCGTACAGAGATGAATAAAATGTGTGCTCATGACATGACGATATTCCTTTAATCAAACATCTACATATTCATGTCTTGGGCATTATTCACTTGAGAATTACGCGTTGATAATCATGCTTTTGCGTGCAATGGAAAAGTTTTATCAGCTCAAGACAAAAGCAAGTGAAATTATTCTTTCGAAGTTGTTGCACAAAATCACTTTCAAAAGGGAGAGTAGAAACCATGGCTTTAAGAAACAATTAATGCAAAAAATATACATGTTCAGAGTAACCAATGTGAAGTTCTTTATTACTTATCTAATTCACAGGTAAAGTGGTACTACGTACCAATGTGAGTGCAACGTACTCACTTTACCTTTCTCGACAAGGTAAAGGCGTGCCGTAATTGAACCCGCAATGTAATTTTACCTCAAAAAACTTAAGCAGCGAAATGAGTCTACATATTGCTCTGCATTGTGCACGGATTCGATGGAGCATTTTCTCTAGTATTTTTTGAAGAAAATAAAAGGGAACAAGATTCAAAACTAAAAGGACATTTCTTTTTAAAAAAAAAAAAGCGAAACAATTCATTTATACTCCGAGAATATACAAAACCGGCCAATTTACTGCAAAAGGACATTTTTAGACCATTGAAAAGGACAAAAAAGAGAAGATGTATCCATGAGTGACTCCTCCTCAAAGGAGGTGCATTTTTGGCAACAAAAAGGTCCACACGGAGCTCTCACTTCTCAAGGTTGGACCCTTTTAGGAATCCAATGATAATACCTCAATTATTGAATCAAAGGTCTAATTAAAAACCAAGTGGGTCACAATTTAATGCCTTAAACAAATGTGTGATCAATTAAATATACGTGACAAATCCTGGTGATTTTATTTGCTTTATGGGCCATCCAGCCTGGTTCATTGAGTTTAACTTTGCTCCAATTTTCTATATCCATCCTTACAGGCTATTAAATGTTGGTGCTAGGCTAAGTACACAAATTGCATTTGTATTAAGCTAGTTAAGTTTGCTATTTACGCATCCAAATGAAAAAAGGAAAACAAAAACAAAAAGAGGATACGTATGAGGCGGACGAGATGACGCACTTTTATTAATTGATTGATGTAACACGTTGAGAAATAACTATTTATGTTAAAAGTATACAGTATACCTTAAAAGACTCGTAATCGGAAAGAATCCGTTGACGAAAATGGCTAACTTTCTAGCGTTCACGCTTGGATACTCATAATTTGGTTGCTTATTGGCTTCTTTTCTCCTCAATGAACGGTGCTGATGGTTCCTCTCGTATGATATATAGCTCAAGGTAGCAAGTATACCTCGGCAATCCTGAATACGAGACCCCAGACCCATCCATTGCCACGAGGAGGCTTAGGTAAAGTCTCTATTTCGGTAGGCAGCAGGTGATGTCTCCATTCCCCCTGCCAAACTTGTGAGGGCATTATGGGCATTATTGTCATTCTACAGAAACCCAACTTTGTAAGATAACATGCTTAATGTTGCATAAATTAGCTGAGCTTTGCTAGGGAAAGACTTTTACATACTGTAATCATGAAAATAACTAGTTGGTGCAAGTCACACAAAGCAAAACTTTTACATATTGTAACATGAATGTAACTAGTCAGAGTAGGTCACGTGAACTAGGCCTGACAAAATGGGAGAATGGCTTGAGTTTGGGTGTGGATTAAACGGGTTGCAATTAAATGGGTGGTTGACCTATTTATTAGTAGTTTAACTGGATTAGCTATTACACGGGTTGGTTTAAACCATCAAACCCAACACTGGCCCATTTGATGTTAACAACTTCCTTGTAAAACACTAGAGTGATTGAGATGCTGTTTTTTTTTTTTTTTTATAGAATGTAAGAATTGTATTTTAGGACTCGCAATCTAATTAATGTGGTTCCGTTTAATCGCATATGATGACGGTCGGCGGAGACATGGCGACAACAACTGGGATGTCTACGATGGCACCATTGTCGCAGGTGGCGGGTGGTAACTTTGTGTGGGATGGTGCCGTCACGGAGGAAGTGGAAAAGGATAGCAACTTGCGGTGATGTAGGTTTACCACGCAAGAAGGTGATGATGGCGATGGCGGGTGCTAACCAGAATGGCGGTCGGTGACGCAAGATACAGAAGTAGACGAGAGAATGTAGGTTTAGGAGTATTTTGACTCGACAAGTTAAATTCATGTCTACAATTGCACCTGTTTATGACATATAAATCAGAGGGTTATTGAGTTGTAAAATAATTTACCCCCAAACACCCATTTATTCAACAGAGTGGTTCTGGGTGACTTTTACGTGGGCAGATTTTAAACGAGAAATTGAATTCAAGTTTTAACCATATCAAGGATGTGAAATGTCTCTCCGTTGGATACCGGTCAGTTTTGACTAATTACCGGTACTTATAACAAATATGACTAACATCTTACAAAATAATGGCAAACGTCTTGCAAGAATGCTGGACACCCTGGACAAAAATGGGGAGCATCTAGCTAGAATGCTGAATACTTTCATTTTGGGGCCCAAAATCTTAGACATCAAATGGGTACGTACGAACTTTCATTTGGAATTGGAACCTACGTGCATATGTGAGTACAACTACAAACTTCGAGAACATGTTAACAGATGATATCACCCCTTTTCTTTAACCTTGTGACTGCAGAAGTTGAATTTCTGTCAGACAACTTGCACCCAGAAAATGTGCAAGCGTTGTGGTGAGTTGATGCATTGATACATTGACATTTGGATGTCCAGACACCGCTCGTCATGGTCAAGATTTGAAAGAAATGCACAAAAGACAATAGTGTATCGAAATTCGACTTAGGTAGGTGTGCGGGAGAAGAGAACTTGAGAGATGAGTATTGAGGTTTAAAACGTACCTTACCCTTATGTCTAATAGGAAAGATTATTATTTTTTACTAGAAGACAGTCATTTGACGATTTCATCAGATTAAGAGATAAGAGGTAAATCGAAATCGATGTCTAATCTAAACAGAAATAGCTACTACGATCATAAAGTGACTTCCGTGTGGCACGTGTCATGCAAAGCGTAGCCGAGTATTTTGCAGTAATGTGCTTCGAGGCATCGAAGGAAAGAGTGACGAGAATTTGAATGTCCAAAAATAAAGTTACTGATGTAATTGTAATGTCCAAAAACAAAGCTAGAAGTAAGCCGGAATAATGTCATGTGGCCCGCCGCTGGGCCATGAGTTGGGCTTCAAGGTACTTTTATTTGGGTCAGTCATATTCCACTTGCAGAGTGGGTTTCACTATATATGATGAGGGATGCAAGGAGAGGCTATCTTTTCCATTTTTTTTTCACTCTTTTATGTATTGGTAAAAGTTAGCAATTATGATCATAATATACATTTAGTGACAATAAGACGTGCAATGCGTATAAAGGGGGCTCAAAAAATCATATCTCTACCGCTTGCAATGGATTTTCTTTTTCTTCTCTTTGAAAGTGGGGGAAAAATTGGCTACTTGATTTTGCCCAACATGCTTCAAAACAATCTAAAAAGACGTACTTGAAAGGATGAACTGATTATCAAAATGAAACAAAAGTAATTAGTTCCAATTTTTGGAAATTACATTTAGGAATAATGAATCGTTCCTATAAGGAATCTATTTACCATTTCAATCCCAATTTTTTTTTTTTTGGTGAAAAGGTCATAGCATTAAAGAGAAGCAGAATTTACATCAAAGTTCCTAACTTCTTCCAAATTAAGCAAAAGTTTGGAAGAAGGAGGAACAAAGTCGAAGTAACGGTGAAAGAAAGCAGCAGCAGCCAAATTATGTGCTGCCCTATTAGATTCTCTGGGAGAGTAAACAAAATCCTAGCAGGGTATTTTTTGAAGAAGGAACTTGGAGTCTTCAATGTAGTTTCTGATATTCCAGCAGGGGATTTCTCCTGTTGTGACCATCTTGATGATTGATTCTGAATCCCCTTAAAAAATGATGTAATTCTTTTGTTATTCTAGGACAGTTTGGATTGAAAGCAAAGCTACCGCTGCTTCAGCAAGTTCCGGTTCACCTGTTTCAACCATGGCTGTGTTTTCAAATTCGCATTCTCCTGACGAGTTGCGGCAAAGAATTGCAATGCATGCTTTGTCACCCGGATTGCAGCATCAAAATTAATTTTACACAGGGATCCAAACCTGGATTGATTCATTCAATCCCAATTTGTTCGGAAAGTAAACACAACTGTTAGGTCCCATGTTTATTAGAAAATTAAAAATATAAATGACAGCTGTGGGATTTGAACCCACGCCCTTTCGGACCAGAGCCTAAATCTGGCGCCTTAGACCACTCGGCCAAACTGTCAGCTTGTTAAGAACAGTTAACTACCGTATTAATATTTGTATCTGGTCATTGATCGTATTGGAGCAGTCCATTACCGCTGATAATCCTGTGTTTCCTTCGAGCTTCGTTTGTTCCCCCACTGGTTCAACCAATTTCAAAAGCCTCTAATGACAACTTAAACGTTCCCTTGAGCAACAAACTTCTGCAGCCTAGTGAATACTACGTTTTTCTCAAATCAGTTTTAGTTTGTTATTAGGCTGTATATATCATTGCTAGGTTGCTAATGTTAGTCTCAGCTCTCACTGGAACTGGGTATTTCTCAACTTTCCAATGACCTCTTTGATCTTATTCAAGCTATTCCCTCTCCCACCTCATTCAACTGATGATCAGTTTAATTGGTTGCGTTGCCGATCAGGTGCTTCGGCCGCCTGGCACTGCATTCGGGAGCCTAGCTAGGCCTTGCGTGCTTTGGTGGCATCTTTGTTTCGTCTTCCAAACCATCCCCGGATGCTCCTTCAACCTGTTGGTGCCATCCAAAACATACCGAGAACTCGAGATAAACTTCGAAGATATCATTTAGCTGTCGAGGATAGTTGTCCCCTCCTTAGCACGGGCCGAGTATGTGGAGCTAGCACTTGTTTTTTCAATGCCCCTTTTCAGCTTAGCACTTGTTTTTTCAATGCCCTTTTTCAGCTGCAGCCTGGAAACAAGTTCTGACTCGCAATACGGATGCTCAAGACCCGTTGGTTGCGCTGCAGACCTTGCCTGAGACAACTTTGTCTAGCTGCTGTTGTCTATTGCCTGTGATGAAAGCGCTATGAAGGTGTTTTTGAGCAACTTGCTTCTACTCCGGTGTTGTCCTTGCTGGAATTCGATTCTTCTTGAGTCCAAGGCCTGCCAACGGACCAAGTTTCCTTCAACTTTTGATAACTGGTCTCTTTGCCTTAGTGGGGAGCTTCCTGAAAGCTTACTTTCCCTTAGGTCGTGGTCTGCTGTTTGTTTTGTCCTCTTATTTGATGTTCTTATCGTAGCTGTTTTATGCCCTTTATGAGCTTTCGCTCTTGTTTGTTGCAATGTACGACGTTTTCTATTGCCTGAAAAAATTGTTAGTAAGCTGTTGAAGTTGGTGTATGTTCGGGATTTAATCATAGTTTGCTCTACCAGCTTGTCTTGTCTTAATTTCCCTAAACTTAAAAGCTTTTAACCAAGCTCTGTTGGCCGAAAATGGTTTGGGATTCTGTCTCAATTCTGATGTCTGCTAGCCAAAGACTTCCTCCCCAAATATTGTACCAGAAAGACATTGAATGAATAAACCTAAGGCAGGGGCTTCATGGGCCTGGAAAGGCATTCTGCATGGGAGGGCTTTACTGCTTTAAAGATTGGGTACAACAATAGGACATGGAGAGTCAAAAAAATTATGGAGAAGGAAGCCTGGTTAAATGAAGATAAACCCTAGAAGCCTAAAACGTAAACAGAATATCCCACAATGGCGGAAAGGGACCAATGACTTCATAGAATATAACACTACGGAAGGCCCAGGTAATAGAAGTGCTAGAACCAACAGACTGTCTAGCTGTTCTAAGAGCTCCATTATCATTAACAAAACAAAGAGATCAGTTTAGATGGTGCTTTACTGAATCAGGGAAGTATAATGTCAAGTCTGGGTACATCTTACCAGTTTTTGAAGAAGAAAGAAAACAAGAAACAGCTAAGAAAGAAGATGAAAGAGTAGAGGAACAGGAGGAGCAACAAAGTAGGCAAAACCTGGAAGACAGAGAGGAACAACAGCAACATCAGGGAGAGTACAAGTACCATACAGCGAAGTTCTAACAGTGACAGGAATGAATCTGCAGCATCCTCGGCCTTCCCAAACAGCTCCAAGGGTGGAGCTGTGACAAAGGTATGGAGACTTTAAAGTTCCTGGAAAAATAAAAGACTTCTTGTGCAGAATGAACCATAACAGCCTTGCAACAGCAGATAACTTGCTTAAGAGGAACATTAGTTTAAATCCTATCTGCAAACTTCGTGTGCGAGGAGGATAATATGGCTCATCTGTTCTTCAAATGTTATCTTTCAAACCATATTTGGTTTGCCAGTGAGTTGGCCAAAAGACCCAATGATTTAAACTTGGATCCCATGAGCAAATGGCTAACCTACTGGATAAACCAAAATAATATGAAGTGGGAGCAGAAACAGCAGGTTTTAATACTCTCCGCAGCAGTCTGTTGGGCCATTTCGAAGGCCAGAATTGAAGCTGTGTTTGAGGGGACAAAACCCAATCCGCCAAGGATAATAGAAGTGAGACAGCAAGCAGTGAGAGAATGGAAGGACAATGTATACATTGTGGAAAAACTAAAAACAATAAGCAAAAATGGCCAAAGAAAATGAAAATCCAATTTCACTTTCTTCTGCAGTGCAACTAGGTACCAGAACACCACAAAGGCCAGAAAGAAGTCTGATGATGATACAAGTTGAAGCAGCTTGGAAGTACACAGGAACAAAATCAGGGATTGGAATAGCGCTAGAGAAAGAACGACAACTGATGGAGATCAAGATGCAAAAGTATGCTTACAATGCAGAACAAGCATAGGCAATAGCCATCAGGGAAGAACTTGCAGGAGCTTGGATAGAGGGGCAAAAACAGATAGAGCTTCACACAGACTGCAAACTGTAGTCAGAAAACTGGCCTTGGTGATGAGTGTAATAGTAGGCTGAACTCTATTTTAGCTGATATAAGACCCTATGGTAGTAAGCTCGACTTTTGTAAAGTTAAACAGATGCACCAAGGGAGCAGGTGAGCAAAGCACATGAGCTAGCAACAACTGCCTTAAGATTTGGATGTAATATTGCAGGTTGAATGAAATATGTCCTGTTTATCTTCAAATAAGAAAAAAGAACAGATACAATTCCAGTTATCTCAAACAGAAACTTTTTTTTTTTTGTGTTCCACATACAAGTTTAGAGGGAAATCAAAAGCATTACGATGAAGGAGCTGTCTTTCTTCAGACAACTTACACCATGAAAAAAAGGTGTAGGCAAAGTTCTCATCATTAAAGAAAGTGAGCAAAATAAATAACTGACCAATATGATACATTAAGCATACAGGCAAATTCAAGAGTCCTTATTCGCTTATGGAAGCAGATCTACACACAGAAATGCACTTGGGTAACCCCTGCAAAAGAGTGCGGTTAGGAGCTTTGTAGGATGAAAAGAATTCGGGATCCCGCTCAAGGGACTCTGCATAACTTTCCAAAATCATAACAATCTCCTCAAAGTGTGGCCGCTTGCCAGGACTACTCGACCAGCATCGGTTGATGAGATGGCGAAATGCCATAGGGCATGCAGAGGGAAATGGTGGTCTGGCCTTCTATGAAAAACCAAAACAGATAAATTAAGCAGAATGCATTGCAAGAAAACCCATCAGAGAGACAACGGTCTACGAAAAGAGGAAGATATAAGATTCTCTTCCCACTCCCCAAAACCCCCCACATACACACAAAAATTAACAGACACTCCTCCGTGCAAGCTACGAACAAGATAAAGAGAGGAAAACGGTTCCTTTTTTGGCATTTCCTCTACAAATGTTTTTGGCATTCCCTCAGTCCTGTAACATAAACATATGCTTGAGATGTGGCTAGGAAACCTAATCAGGAGTGTAATGCATAGAATCTATAGAGCATGTAAGCTGCATAGCTAACGACAAAAGCATGGCAATTACAAACTTAATTTTAATTGCTTGTTCTTCTAATGTGTTGTACTATGCTGCAAAAATTTCAGAGGTTGTCCAACATATACAAATAACTATGACTACTATTGCGAAATCCATCCTTAAGCATTTTGCTCAAAATTGATTTATTCGGTAGCGGATCCACAATGAACATCACCACCATCGTCCATACTCATTTTAAGAACAATTTAATATCCTCGTTGTAGGCAACTATCCTCTCTAACATGGTGAACTTACAACCAATGGCAGTAGTCACAAGCAAATGCATTCTACTGTAACTGTATTATGTTAGGCTGTTCTATGCTCAGTGGCGATCCATAAACCCCAAAGCCCTTGCAGCTTCAAGTAACTGGTTTGCAGACAAGCTCTGACCATAATATACTTTTTCACAATTTTCCTATATCCTGAAAAATAAAAATAACCTGAACAATCCCGTAAGTTGGATGTTCAAACAAAAGGTCTTGTCTCTTTCACCTTGTGTTGCTAAGGTCTACGTGCCAGTAGCATCTCTTAGGTCCCATCCTTGCGTGTTGGCACAGCCGTACTCGCACTCCTTGTTCGACTCAATGCTTCTTTTCTGAGTCCTAACCTTACATCTAGTCCACTCCGTCAAATAGACATATATCACCATTCACAACTTTGATTACCAAGCCCTCTTAAATATCCATACTTCAAGAAAGAAAAAGATTGAAGAACATATTATCTCCAAATCAAGTAGCGGCAAAACTCAATAGCTCTAAAAAAATTTCCTCACATCAAATTTGTCGACATTGAATGATTTGTTATGTTTGAAGGAGTTGGCAACCCCTGGATGGATTCCTTCGTTGACAGACACATGCCATGCTTCAAATTACAATTCTTAAGCAAGATGCTTCAGGGTTGAGTAAAGACTCCAATGGTCCTCCTTGCACCAGAGTAGGAGCTAGTGTACCTACCTAATTTTCACTTCTATCTATTTCAGAAATCTGTGGTCTTTAAAAAGACATCTACTAGTGCAGCGTGTGGGGAGAGGATATTAGAATCTGAAGAAAACTAATGCCATTGACCAAACTAACAGCCGACAGGCCATCTATTATACTAAATTCATGTGTCAAACCCTCTACGTGTAAATACACATATTCATGGTCTAGCTCGTCACTTCTAAGAAATTGCAAGTGCTAGAATGAACTACTCAATGTCTGGGAATATAGGCCATATAGAAGGAAATTGCATGAGGGACTATCTGAGTACTTTATGAATGTACTTCTTCTAGGAGATACATGGGCAATAGCAAGCCTCCTACCAGAAGAGAACTAGAAAACGCCACATCAGCTGCACTGGAAAAGAAAGGGTTAAAAGTACCTTTTGGCAGACTGCGAATGCAGCCTGTTCTGGAGTCATGTTGTCAAATGGTATCAAAGCAGTTAAAAGCTCCCACAGAACGATGCCGAAACTGTAAACATCAACTTTCTTCGTATGGTGCTTTTCTTTAATCATTTCTGGTGCCATCCACCGGTAAGTACCAGTAAATCCTTTTGCACTGCCACATTGAGATTCCAAGCATGAGATGCCAAAATCTGCTACCTTCACACACATATCTTCACCAAGCAGTAGATTTTCCGATTTCAGATCCCTGTGAAGGACTCCCTGAGAGTGAAGAAATTGCATCCCTCGCGCAATGTCCAGGGCAAATTTCAGAACTAGGCTGAAGGGAAGTGAATATGGCTCCTGTTGATGTAGATATTTCCTCAGGGAGCCTCCGGCCAAGTACTCGGTGATGATACAGAACACGGGGGGATTCTTACATGCGGCAAAAAACTGCATAGAGAGAGCAAGAAGAATGTTCAAGACCAAATATTAAGAAAGTTCACCATTTGAACCATGGGCAACAAAGTTGCAATGAAATGATCAATAAGACTTGAATTTGGTGATTTCACCAGATCAGCAAATGCTTTCAGCAATTGCGAAAGAAGCCTTTGTCACGTTACCAGTATATAAAGCACCGGATATTAACCAGCGTCGAAACAATCCATCATGAAAAGGGGCAGAAAGTCATTTATTAAAGTCCACGGACACTGCAAACATAGCACTTTTTGTAATATAGAATTAGGTTTAGTAAATCTAAAGTTGATCTTCCTACCACCGACAGCAGTTATTGTAATACAGAATGCTGGCCAGCCGTACTACAAAAATGACGAGGATATTGCAATAAATACCGACACTTACCAACAGCGATTTCTTCTCTTTGCAACATTGTAAAGACTTTTGGGTTTAGCAAATCAAAGAAGTAAGTCTTTACAATGTTGCAAAGAGAAGAAATCGCTGTTGGTACCTTAGTTGCAGGATTCTCCAATTATGGTGACGCTCCTGCCCCGGAACCTCGCTCCCGACTCTCGCACCCGTTCCCGCTCCCACCCAAAAACCCACTATACCACTCGCGCTCTCGCTTCGAAACCTCGCACCTGCTCCCGCTCCCACCCAAGCTTTGTGCAACTAAGGTTGGTACTGCGAACAATGGGTTTAGTAAAAAGATGACTTGGAAAACACTGGTCAATGTGAATTATTAAAAAAGAAAAAGTGGGCAACTTTTGAAATAACATAAAAGATTATGAGGTTCCTATCAGAAGCTCATCATTGAAAATTGACAGTGCTTGTCTCTAGGTAATATGCACTTCCGCCTTCCCTAGAGGGTAATAAGTAAAGCTTTCAACTAAGGATATTCCGAAATTTTGACATAAGCTTCTTGGATACAACTGAAAATAAGAATAAAGCAAACAAAACTGGATATCATGTGACATTAGAACCATATTTCATTCAAACCAAAATAGCAGTAAGCAATATCATATCTATGGAGAAAATATGGATCGACTCCAAAAACAAGCAATGCTGGCATATGAATGCACGAAAACCAGAGCTTACAGTGATGATATTAGGATGCCGCAGCCGAAACAGCAAGCCCACCTCCGAAATGAACTGCTTCTCCAGAAAAGCAGCCAAATCACCATCTTCCTCAGGCTGGCTTATAAGCTTAATAGCCACATCTCTCTGCTTATATATCCCCCTATAAATCCTACTATGCCGCCCCGACGCAAACTTGTTCCCTATAAACAGCTGCGACATATCGGCACTCCATTCCTCCTCCCCCTCCCCTTTGATCTCCGCACCGGATGAAACTAAGTACTTTGACCATGACTTGGCTCGCTTATATTCCCCTAGCGACAGCCGCCTCTCAAGCTTGCCATTATTCGCAATTTGCTTAAACCACTGAATCTTCTTCATAGATCAAACTCCGTACCGAAACAAATCATCAAATGCTTGCCTATTTCCACTTCTTACACCAAATGTACCTTCCAAAATCCCCAAATTCTTTCTAGCCACATGAATTTAAACAACTTTACAGGGGTTGAACACTTACTAACTGAACTACATTGCGAAATTCGTGAAAATCCTCAATCCAGTCAAATTTGTTAACCCAGTAACCATTTTTCACCATAAAATTGATTGAACCACTATAAACCATCAGACATCACCAATTAAGTAGATTAACATAAGCACATAGCATGTGTGTGCGTGTGCGTGTGTGATAACTAAATCTAAAATTTCTCACTTCAATCAGCTGTTTGGCCAGAGAAGCACGGGAAGCAGACTAGTGTACAGCACTTATAAGCACGGAGTACCTCAAAACACAAATCTACGCCATTAGAGCTGCAGAGAAAGCTCTAGTACCTACTCACTCAAACTGGGTGCGCTTGTGTGTCTCTGTGTGTGTGTGCTCGTAAGGTGTGAAGCCCAAACTGTGTGTTTTTGGTGCGTGTGTGTTTGGGGGGTGGGGGGAGAGAGAGTCAGAGAGATGGCGGTCGGGTTGGGTATTGGACTAATACTTGCTGGTGGGGCAGTGAGAGCATATGGTGGGGAGCTGGCGGTTTCTCTCTCACACACAACACACTTGGTGTGTGTGTGTGTACTCACTCTCCCTCTCTACTACATTCATAACGTGCGAGGATCCCCTTAAGAGGAGACATACTGGGCTACTACTGATACTGACTGCTACCTGTTTTGTTTTCCGAATTACCCCTCAGATTCCGTCCTTATATCCTAAATGCCATTCCTGTTGTTATAATGTAAATAAAATTTTGGATCGACCAATTTGATGTTGATCTACACCAACTGTTCAAACTCAAAGAGACAAAGCCTGTAAGTAGAAAACGCTGCAGTCAATATGCTGTTGATATGTATGTCGTAATCCATTGTGTCCATGTCAAAGTTTAATCATTTTTTGGATCGAAGCTTCCGAAAGAGAATCTCCAAATGAATCAATAATAGGTCGTTCAATACTGTTACATTATCGCTCTTAACTATAAAAAAAAAAGGGGGAAGATGAATGTGACATTTATCATGCTTTTAGAATAATGATAGTAAGCAAAGTACAGCTTGCAACCCGAAAAGAGAAATAATGACTATTGGAGTTAATTATGTAAGTTGAGCAATCATTAGAAGGCAAAAAAAAGTGGGGATGTATTGTAACTTGTAAAAAGTGACGAAGTGGTTTATGTAAGTTGACCGATCATCGTCATTATTGTTTTCAAAAGAGCAATAGTGACGATATGGAGTGGATTCTGCAAGCTTGGCAATTATTCAAATAGAAAAAAGCGAGCCGAACAAGAACTATTCATATGTTATAATGGAATAAAAAGTATTGTCGTGCTTTGAGAGAAACTTTAATCACTAAGTAATATTGAATTTACGGAGCGTGTTTTTGTTAAATTCACAACAGTTATTAAAATCAGATTACTACTTTACAGAAAAGCTTACTCGAATTTCAGTAACAACGCAAGATTTCAGTAAATCCAAGCGGGTCAAAATTTTCAGAGAAATCCGAGTGGGTCAAATTAATTTCCAAACACAACTCTAAAAGGGATCGTAAAGTAACCAAGATTTTTCTATATCTAGAAACATTTCTCATTCTTATTTTCTTTTTCTCACTCTTTTCAACACTTGCCTCCCAAACAAACACACAGAGGTTGTTCAGTAATATCAAAGAAAAGAAGGGGACAGTTTGGTCAAATGCCAAGTAGGAAGACACAATGCGACGAGGTGGGGGGGTGGGGGTCCCACTAGGAAGTTACAAAAGTTATACAAACAGGAACAGAAGGAAAAACGTTGGAGGGTCGAGCGTTGGAAAGGCACGTGGGATCCACACGCCTTTCTGTAAGGTATCCCCCTGCTCTTGTCCCCGACTCCTGCTCCTTGCCGTATGCTTCTTCCGTATACTTGTAAGTACCATCACCAAGTTGGGCAAAATCAGTTATCGGAGTTATAATAATAGGAAGAGCGTACAGTTTTTTATAACGATAAATGATAATTGCTAAATATATTTAATAACTTTTAGTTAAAATCGTAAAAAATTATTGTTAAGAAGTACCGCTAACGATCTTTGTAAAAATGTCACTAATAATGTTTGGCCACAATCAATAGTTATTGTGTGGGTGTTGTAGGTTTTTTGCCACTAGAGTTACGGCTAAAATCTTTTTCACTGTAAATGTTACTTTATAAGCATGAATTATTTAAGTGTAACGTAGAGTGACATCGGACAAGTGGCATGATTAGAAGTACTATAATGATCGTATGTTAGTTTGGATAATTATGCACGTGTTCGCATTTGATTTTGCAAGACTTTTTTGATAGGGTTCAGAATTAAACCCCGAAGGTGGTTGTTTGCCCGCTCGCAGAAAACCTAATAAACTGTTCACAAAACGAAAGACACTCGTACGTGCTATGCATAGCAAGAGATTCGCTTGAGAAGTTTTTTTTTTCTCTCTCCGATACTGGATTTGATCAACTCAATTTACTAGTTGCGCTCTCAGGCCTTTGAAGACGCAATGCGATCACGTGGGATTTTTGGGGTCAGGGTTCGAACAGTGGCCACCTTTTTGCTTAAATTAGGTATATATACGCTAATGTTAATTAATTAATGATCTTAAGAAACATCATAGCGGCATCACCAACTCAATTGTCGGCAATGGCTAGTTCCGCTTTGCTGCCTAAGAAGGATTCACCCATGGGGACCCCAAAAAAAATTTGTTGCGATGGCTACTTTTTGCGGCTTACATTTTAATTTTGTCAATAACAATGAAAAAAGGTGTTGCAAAAAAATTATGAAAGTGTCACTAAATGACTTCGAATGTAGTGTGCATAATAGAAAGGCAGTGTGCTCATTAATTCCCTTATGTAAAAGGCTATTTTTTTTGTGCCATGTACGACGTACTAAGGGTCGTCGGTATATGCAATGCTTGTGCGATTAAAGAAAATATGTTTAAATTTAATCGATACAAATTATTATAAAACATACATAAAAGAGTAATGAGTTTATCACATATATGGAGACCGAGAGGAAATGAGCTCTGGGTGGAGTAAAAGGGTTGATGGTTGGATATCTGAGTAGAGTAATTGGAATAATGAGGATGAAGAAGAAGATTTAATTGTGGTAAAAGGCAGAACGATTATTTATCAAAATGTTTAAAATTTCCAGTAACAATTTTGATTACCTTCTCTTTTTTGTTTAATTTGAAGTTAGTATACTATTAAAGACCATTGTCTTTGTCGTTTTCTTGTTCCATTTATATTTTTTTGAATTTAAATTTCAAATCTTCAAATTATAAAGAAATACGAATAGATCAAAGTTAAAATTTTTTTTAGTTTAAATTCTTAAAGTATGTTAATTTATACATACACTATAGCCTTCATATAATTAATTATGACATTTATAGTAAGTATTTACATGTAAGAGTTAAGTTTCTTTAATGTAAGATTAGTAATTTATTGATTAACCTTATCGAGTTAAATAAATCACTGTGAATGGTAAACTTATACGATTAAATAAATTATATTTTTGTGAACTTGAACTTTGAACCTTCAAAAACTTTTTATGCTAGACATCAATTTTTTTTATTATTTTTTGACTCCCTTCGATTAGACTTCCTGGAACTGCCATTGAGTTCTTGCGTTGGCTTTCTATGCTGTGCAGTGCTCAATGTGTTGCCTGTTGTGGTGGTGGGTTACTCTGTTAGATAGGGCTGGAGCATTTGTGAGTGGCTTTGATGGATACCTTTGTCTAGAGCTGGTTAGGTGTACCCCAGTCGGTTTGTGGGTGGTAAGAGGGTTTTATTTAGATGGGGAAAAGGCGGGACTCCCCAAAATGACTATACTTTCTCCCGTATGGAGCTTTTCTTTGATTGTTTTTATTTTTAAAGTCACATGCACAGAATGAAAGGAGAATGGACGGAACTTGGAGTTTGAGAAAGGCGCGCATATGTGCGAGGCGCACTCCTACGTTCTCGGTTGGACAAACTAGGATTCATTTGGGGGCTCTAACATCTAGATATACAATTTCTTACAGTTCTACTTTTTTTTTTCCACCTAAACTTCCTTTCTTCTCCCAGATCGTTACCTCCGTGTAGGTTGTGTGCATGGTGGTGCCGTCAGGTGGAGCTTGTTTGGTGAGTTTGTTACAAGGATTTTCTCTTCTGGGGTTGTCTTCCCTTCTCCCCCTAATTGCTTTCCCTCCTCCCTTGTACATAAAGGTTTGTTGGATTTAGTGGTGGTGGGTGTCATTGTGCCTATTATGGTTGTTTTTTAGATTCCTTTATTGGAACTAATGGGCGGGTGTGTCGTGGCCTAGTGTTGAAATGTGCGTTGTGGTGTTGTGGGAATGTTTGTGGTGGTGGTTATTTGGTTGGAGATTTCATGGATTGGATTGGTTGGAGGTAGTTTCGGTGGTTGTTGGTGTCCGGCGGTGGACGGATGGCGGTGGTAGTTCAGGCTCTAAAATTGGTAGTGGTGAGGCACACTGATGCGCATGGTGTGGGTAGCGGTGGGGGAATGTCGCCTTGGCGGGGCAGGTATTGCGTGGACGTGGGTTGTGGTCTTTTGGTGGGCAGAGGCGGTGTCAACTGTATATTTATCTTGATAATTGGTTTTAACCAAAACAAAAAAAAAATCTTATGAATTTTCCTTTTTATATCACGTGTCTTCTTTTGTTAGTGCCTACCGGATGGAGATGTCATCCGCGTATTTATGTGTCAAATTCTTTGCTCTATATGAACTTGTTCTAAGTTGACCGCTTACTTTTACTTACATATATTTCTTTTATTAAACGAAATAAAAGGGAAAGCCTTGGCCAGCCAACATTGGATACAAAAGGAAACTGAATAAAAATTAAACCTGTTAAAGAACTGGCCCCTTCGTGTGTGCATACCAAACACTAATACTTTATTTATGCACCAGAATCCATCAAACACAAAATACCCCATATGATACGGAGCTTAGGTGCTGATTGTTTTGACCTTTAGTACTTTAATTAGCATTTCGGGTTCATAGCCATTGTCACGTATTAGTACTATATATATGTTTGATTATGCAATAAGACATTATTATACAACGTAAACTGTTGAGGAATTCGATAATCAACCGCCAACTGATACAGTTGATTGTGGATTTCAATATAATAATAATTATTATTAAGACTAAACACACTTCTGGAGATTGGTGTATGCCCATGTGGCTACGTACCATAAACGTACGGGTATACGTCTACCGTAACCATCTCAATTATGTGCCTTTGTCGCGAGCAATCACCATGTTTAGATCATTAAACAATAGCATAACACACTACAAAGCCGACATAATTGAGGTGTAACGTCGTAGCCATACTACTTATATAGTCATAACTATTAGGTATGCATCGTATTCCATAAAATAATATAAGCATGAATAAGCACACTGATTTATAACATTTGTGCTGTATAGTAACAAAGATTATCGTTAAAAGAGGTTCGCTATTAATATTTACAGTGATAAAATTTTTATCATTAAAATATAATTAACGCCGATATCTTTTTTTTAGTACGAGAGGCAGATGATCCTAGTCGGGTAAGCACATGGCCTCTAGAAAAATCATGGTTGATGTGAATGTATGGGGGGTGGCAGTGATAGCAACAAGAGTAACTGAATGTGAAGCTAGAATAATAATGATTGAGATTTAGAGGATTGTGGTTGGTTCCAAGGCAATAATAATATGGGTCTGGTATAATTTGTCAACTAGTCCAACTCTCCAACTTTGGACATTGAAAGAACATGGCTGATGTTGGATGTCCGCCTGTGAGATGGTTGCAGGTAAATGGTATTTTTAGGTGAAAGTTCATAGCAGAAACACTTCCATTTTTTAAAAAAATGAAAAAAAAAAATAAAAATTGAACCAATGAACTTGCCCATTCGAAATTTTGCCTTTCTCTAGTCAATTTTGAGGAATTTGTTTTGAGTTTGGACAACGTTTCCTTCCAAATGGATTTCATATCTTATTTTCCGCAATGTCGAAGAAAATATGATTCTCAAAGTTACTAGTCTGTTTAGGGAATTGTCCTCCTTTTTGAAAGAGTTTAGGTGGTTGCTTGTTCACATTTGATCGTTCTGAAAACTGTTTAGCTTATGAAAGTTGTTCAACGGCCCGATATGCTTTCAATGCGTACTCTCAGAAAGATAAAGTTTTGTATTCCAAAAATGATTTGCACTACGAGCATGATTTTCATTATGGTAAAAATTCTGGTCATGAAAACAAAATCTCTCCACGGTCATCAGTTCTATAGAATTTGCATCCACCGTAGTAATTGTGACACTGGCAGGTTTTCTGTTTTCATGCTTTACTAGCTTAAGTGTGCTGTATTTATCGGTAAGTGTGATGGATATATCCCTACCATAAAACTCATGGATTGTGTTATAAATATAAGCTTGAATATGGGTCTTTCGCCATGTAATTACAGTGTGTGTGTGTGTGAGAGAGAGAGAGAGAGAGAGAGAGAGAGAGAGAGAGAGCCCAGCTGCAAATACACAAGAAGTAATCAACTGGGCCAAGAAATATGAGCAATATCATTGGGCTAAGTAGATGCTTCAACTGTTTTAGAATGTTTTATTACTTTCAACAACCGTATGCTTTACTAACTTCTACTCCCTACCCCGGTAAGAAAAAAATTGCACTCAACTGTACAACTTTACAATTTAATGGGCAATTAAATCCCCTATCAGCATCTTCTCACTGCTTCAATCCGACAGAAAATAAGATTGGTATCATAATCAACTGGAGTTGCGGTTGCAGAGAATGTAACCAGATATGATAGCGCTCAAGGCAAAGGCAACAAAGGCGAGGAAGGACATCGCAACAGATGCACTTGCCATTTGTGTGAACTCATCTTTCCCCCAGTTTGATACCCAGTCATCTACTCTGGTGGCTGCCGAAGATGACGCTGATATCAAGAGATATGCCAGTATCTGCATGTTACATGAGCAAAAAAACCCCTCTAATGTGTAAGCAGCCTTGTATGTCGACCACGTTTTAAGGTCATTAGATCAATAATCAGCCTAACAAGTCCGATTTTGGTCAACAGATGAGAGAGCATTTAAAAGAGATAACAAAGGTTCATGATTACTTGCCTGATCCATCAAGAAATCAAAATGATAACGAAGGTGGTGAGAGATCACGTGATTTCTGGTGATCAGATAGTAGGCTAGATCGCATGCTTGAAACCCTGAATATACAAATCCTATTACAGTCACGGCCAGACAGTACCTGTGTTACCAAATGGGCTAGTTTCAGCACATCAGCCAATAAGAAAGAAGTGCGGTAAGCAAACCATGAGAGAATATATATATATGTTGCCATAGATGGTGTCAATGACAACACTGAAACCGTTTCCGAAATAGAAATACATGTTGTCAACAGCCAGACCAAGACAAGAATGTTACCGAAGGAATATGTGCCTAGCTCTTTATTGACCAGATTGTTCCTAGTCAAAACCTTAAAACCTGTTTGTTTCCTTGGGATTAAGTTGAACCCCAATTGCAATAGCAAAATTAACAAATAAATCTTCAGTATATAAAGAAGATGCTGTAGTTTGGGCCAGTTTATAGTAGTTTCCATTTTTACAAGGTGATAATTGTGGATTTGTGGTCCAATGTGGAAATGTGTCTTAAAAATTAAGCAAAAATGCTGCATCAAAACTGCTCAAACACCAAAGAAGTTGGAGCCAACACATCCAGCAACCACTTTTGGAGCTTTTTGAACCAACACCAAACTAGCTCAGGATAGTCCAATCCTGTTATAAAATGCCTCGACGGTTAAAGAAAAGGTCGTATATCTGATAAACTATAACTAGAGATAAGGGAATGAGGCTATCCTCAAGGACTAATTCTTCAAGGAAGAGTCCCTGTGGGTCATGCTTAAAATTTCGTAAGGGAAATGATGATATCCTCAAGGATTAATTCTTCAAGGAAGAGTTCCTCTGGGTCACGCTAGTTAAAATTTCTATTACTAGTCATTCGGTGCTCTAGTCGGATGCAAAATCATATAAAAAAGAGATCAAGGAATGATGCTCTAGAAGTTAGAAGTCCAATACAAGTTCAAAACTTGGTTCTTGATAATTGATATCAGAATTATCCAAAGTGATGCAAAGCGGCCACAAGCAAGAATACTTCAAGCGCTGAACAGAGAAGGGAATTCGAGGATAGTTTATACCATTACGGTAAGCCAGTTTGGCATTGCATTTGAGAGCACCAAAAACACTTATAAAACACAAAAGCAGCTGTTTGACGCGTTTGACTAGGCATTGCTTTTCCTTCGTGTTTTGTACATCTCGAATGGAATTTCCTGCTTTAGACAAAAGCATTTAAAGAGGAGCCATTGCTCAAAAAATGCAGTTTTTTTGCGACTCTTCCAAAGCAGAAGCAGTCCCAAGCTTCCCCAGTTCCCCTAAAGGTGCCGACTGCAAACTAGCTCAAGAGTTTTCATGGATTTAACAGCAAAAGATCATGTCTACATCTGGAATTGGGTTTTTATCAGTCAATATCCCATTGACAAGAGCCATGATAGCGAGCACTACTTCAGAACAAAAGTGAATGCAACGGTGCTAATGCGACTGTAAGAGGTTGAATAATTGTCATTGCCACGTTTAATCCGGCCAAGTATTCCCAGCCAGTTACACGTTCTTAAAACTCTTCCAGCATTTCATGGATAAAAAATTTGTGTACATGAGCTGTCGTGACGAAATTACTATACGCACCAAAAGAAATGCATCAAAAAGTAATACTAACTGACGTGGCGTGAGACCCCGAAACAAGAATAGACAAAGCTTTCAAGGCAGTAAATCCAATCTCGTTTTGACAAAGTGCCACATTACTTGGTGCAAAATTTTGGTACACACGTTTTGGTCTGCGAAGCATTTTCCAATACTTTAAAATCATGAGTTCACCTAGATCAGGGTTACACACACACACACACACACAGGTGTTCTCATACTTATCCTAGTAAAACAAGCCTCTTTAGTTGAGGAAGGATAGTAGCAGGCAAAATCGGACCACGGGATGAACAAAGCATCCAGTGTTTAGTTGAAAGCAAAGGGAAGGTGAGCCAATTCCTTTCCTAAAAAACGTGGAAGGGGGAAGAGATCTCCTTTTCTGTTTCTGAATCAATCAATATTTTTCTCCGCATGCGTATAGCATCATAGGCAAAACCGCAAAACTAAAC
The DNA here is from genome assembly GCA_033070095.1 of Escallonia herrerae. Classification (NCBI taxonomy): domain Eukaryota; kingdom Viridiplantae; phylum Streptophyta; class Magnoliopsida; order Escalloniales; family Escalloniaceae; genus Escallonia; species Escallonia herrerae. Next base: position 33,460 of record JAVXUP010000177.1, on the reverse strand, counting down.
AACAGGTCTTGCTTACCTTCCTCCTGTCCTGCTCAGCTCTAATCCTTCTTATCTCCTTCCCCTTCAATTTTTTGGGGTAATTACTCATTCCTTCAGTTCTGCATCCCTTGCATCAAATGGAGCACAAAACTGAGGTTGCTTACTAACTATAGCAGCCATGCCATCAGTAGATGGAGTTTATATGAAGTTTCGTCCTAAAGTATGGCACGAGTCTGAAAATGGCAACCATAAACTGGCACGCTAACTGATTCCAAATCCCTCTGAAGAGAAACTTCCTCTTTAAATACAACTGTCCTCTGTGCTAATGCATAAACAGGGAGGGACCATTTTTCTATTTCTCAAACAATGCTGATTGCTGACACATGAGCATGGTGGCAAGTGTCTACAATAAGTCAAAAGGCATTGTGACCTGACCTGACCGAGGATTGAATTTGATGGTTAGATCCTGGTATCTAGACATATAATACTAGATCACTGATTTTAGTCCTTATTTTGCCACTAACTGGAGATTTTCTAGTGAAACATCGAAAACACTTTAACTGCTTCATTTCTTTACTTGTGAAATACGATAAGATTTAGCAAAAAATAAATGTCAGCCAATCTCAAATGAGTGATCCCATAATGTGTATTGAGAATTGACCAACGCAAGCAATTACCGAATTTGGAAGTATTCTAAAACTGTCTTTAAATGCATGAACCCGGGTGTGCCAGTTTGTGTCAAACATTATTGCTACTTGTACGGTCGTACCCAAATTAAGACGCTTGAAGGAAGTGGCAGATCATATATTTAAGAGTAATTGGTTCGCAACATGCAGCATATATGAAGTAAAGGAGGGAAGACCTGTATTCCTTGTAACGATCAAAGGAGTCGCCACTCCAGCCCTGCGTCTTATCAGCCGCCATGACCGAGAACGAAATCAGGCACAAAACCACCTCACAAATCCTAAACCCTAGCGCCGCCCTGTCCACCGTAACCTCCCCCGTGGACCTCCTCAGTATCCCCGCCACCGACGCCCTCGACCTCCTCTCCCCACCAATCCCGTTCCCCGGCCCCACCTTCGTCCCCCCGGGCAGCGAGGTATCCTCCAGCACCGACCGGTTGATCACCACAACCGGCGGCGGCGAGTTCGACGAGACGTTCAGAGTGTCGGGCGGCTTCTGGTGCGACCGGACCGGAGATCGGATCGAGGTGTAGTACCTGTCGACGGTGACGATCGCTCGGGAGGGGGACTTCGATGGAGACTTGTCCGGCGGGGGGAAGGGGTCGTCGGAGTGGAGGGGCGAGTCGAATCGGAGGGGGGAGTGGAACGAGTCGGCGTGACTCGTCTGCGAGTCGGCGTCCGACATCGATCTGCCGTTGTCGAACTTCTTGCTGAAGTGGTGATTGGTGTTGGTGTGGAGGTGTCCTTCCATTTTTATTTCCAGTTCGAGTTCTGTGTCTGGTTAACAGGGAAAAGGGACGGAAATTATTGCGAAGGAAAAAGGAAAGTGAAAGAGAAGCTCTTTTGAATTTTTGATTTTGATGTCGCTCCTCTGTGAGTCACTCACTGGGTAACTTTATGTTGCATGAAGTGGCGGGTAATTATGGTTGTGTGCGCTAACGTCCACACTGACGTAGGGATGGCAATGAGGTGGATCGGATGCGAATCTGTTAAAATCCAAACCCGTCCCGCTAGTCATTAAACTTTGCCCCGCCCCGCCTCGTACCGGGTTATGTATATAAAAAATCATAACCGACCCTACATGGATGTGAGAAACCCGAACCCGCCCCGTTCCGCCCCGTCCTCTCTGTAGCACACGAAAGAATCCAAAACCAACCTTTCCTGCCCCTGCCTTGGCCCTGTTTTGCTTGGTTTAGCAAAGCTTGGATTCACGAATTGAATAAATGATAAAGAGATAAGGCAGCGGCACCGGCGTAGCGGTCAGTAGAGCCATAAGGAGACAAGTCCGTGGCAAGTTCGTGGCCGTGCGGTGTTATTGTCGCAAGATACTGTGCGGTGGAGCTACCGCAAGGTCGTGGCCGTACAGTGGAGTATCTAGAAGTTTGTGGCCGTCGGTGAAGAATGGGTAGATCGGTAAAGAATGGCCAACTGTCCGTGCGTTGTTACCGTTGCAAGACACCATGCAGTGGAGTGGCCGGAAGTTAGTGGCCGCGCGGTGGAGTGGCCGGAACTTCGTGGCCATGTGGTGGTGGAGAGTGGTCATATCACATGGGACTTAGGAGTGGCCGACTGGCCGTGCGGCGGGGAGTGAATAAGAATGGTGAAATGTAGGGTTTGCCATAAAGAACATATATATAGTATAGATGGACGGCTAAGATCAACCGATTTATTAGAGTAAGTATATTGTGCGGGGCGGGGCGGGGTGCGGGGCGGATTGCAAAGAATACCATACCCGATCCTAACCCGCTGCGGGTTTTTGAAAAAAATACCATACCCGCTCCATGATCCGGTCAAAGTCAAAATAATCCGGTCCTACTGGATCGGGGCGGGTCGGAAATCCGCGGGTGCGGATTTTTGCCATCCCTACACCGATGTTTATCCTGTAAGAGAATCGTATAATTAAAAATAGTCTAATTACAACAAAATTATTGTAATGTTTAATAAGCGATATAAAAACTGTTTAATTTTTAGAGTTATATAATTAGCAAACAAAAGTTTGAAGGAAGTCTCATTTATCGTTACTGAAAGAGGGCCATGGCCTAGTGAAAATAGCTTTTCGGGAATGAGCTTTAAATTCAGTTCTTTTAGAGAGCCCACAAGGATAGGATAGTGTTCCTCCTCTTTTCCCTTTTAAGTCACAATCAAGCTCACTCCAAGCATACTTCAGGCTTTAATAAGTAGTTTGGTACAAGATAAATTACATAGTTATTCCTTCATGCGAATCAACACTTCTGACAAGAAATTTTGTTGAAATGACATACTACCTATACAACGTTATCTTAGACAAGGAGCGACACAATGCGAACCCTTCATTCTTAACGATTAAAGGAGGTCCGTATAAAAGATTTCTTGATTAGTAGAACACGTCAAAATAAACTAAAATAGGCTGGTAGCAACAATGAACACTCTCTAGATGCTTTTATTCACAGCGTCCTCTTCATTTATGGACATTATGAGACCAAAAGAGCCCCCGAAAAGTTCTAAATGAGGAGTGTATTAAAATTTAACGAAGAAAACTAGCCTTTGGTGACTAAAATCAACAAAGCAACCTCTGGGAACTCTAGAGGAGGCTTTTGTGTGTGTCAGAAAGTGCTTCTAAGGTTTCTTTGGAGATGGGCTTTCTCTGGTATGGTAAAGGCATAGATTCCTCCAACTTTTTCCCTTTCCTTCAACCAAGCAAACACCTCCAACCAGGGATTACCTTTCTCCACACATGAAAACAAAACTTTAAAGGCACCTGCCCACTCGGTCACATAATACATCTTTCTCCATGATCCTATGTACACCCACAAGGAATAACCGAACAAAGGAAGCACCATAGTCTCTGCACTTCAACCTCTCTCTCCTCTCCACATAATGTGGAGAAAGTTCAGCCCGTAAATCCTTGTCTCATAAACTGAAATAGGCTACCACGAGTCTTGCTTTCTAGGTTCTGCAATGCTCAAGTTACAAAAGAAAACCACGCGTGCACAGGCGCGCGCACGAGCGCATGTATCAGCATCTCAAGGACTTCTTCCTTGTAATTGTCTTTGTCTTTGTATAGCCAGCTACACTCATGTATAACTATTAACAACGTTTCAATCATGTTACCACCAGAATAGTGAACTCCCTCAGCGTTCATCTTCTCCTACGTAATCTACATATCACGTTGACCACAAAAAACAGAAATTCAGTTCACAAAACACACAAGGGGTTGGGGAGGAATCCCTAAAACCTTGCATACCCAATAAGTGTAAAAGGCATCGCACTTTTATTTATTTTGATCCTCTATACACAGCAGGTGCAATACTAGGCTAGAGGAAAATCGTTTTGTTTTTTAATTAGATACTTATAACACTATAACATGAATAAGGAGAGAGAGAAAATGGGTGGGGACTTTCTAGGGGCTGGGTTTTACATGCTAAGTAGTTACATAGTAGGGAAACTCTCTGCTAGAAGTAGACATCCAACAAAATTAGCTTATCTCAAAGCTTGGCTTATGGGAGTGTGTCAGATAGCCACTTGCTTAGTTTGGCAGTTTCAAACGATTGAACAGCACAAGGAAACTCTGCTCAGGGACAACATAAAGGAAACCAAGGTCTGCACCTCTGACATATGGCCCCATGCCCTGTATAAAGTCAAACCAGAACTCAATATTTCAGAACTCAACTGGACCAAGTACTCAAAAAAGGTCACATGAATGTCAGGTAATTGCGTTACCTTGCCATTGAGTTGCAGAAGTTCGCCCTCGACCCACTTTGGATTTCGGAAACCAAATTCTGCTATCCTTCCTTGGCCTTTATAGCTTCCAACCTGAAATGAAAAGGTTTGGCAATCAGTGCTTATGGAACTTTGAAAGTAAATATCCAAATTGGAAGCAAGATCTACCGATTCTACCTAAGACCACTGAAAAACTCATGCACACACATTCAGTACATACAGAGAGAAAGAAACTAAGCTGCAGTCAGAATTACCACTCCTAGATCATCTAGATATGTTCCCCGGCTGGAGAGGCGATTTCCTTTCCCAATTTTAGCACGAAATGTCACCTGAAAGAGCAGAAGGTGTATTGGTCAACACAAATTATTCAGCACGTGCACAAATTATAGGATAACCACTTGACTACGCTAAAAATTTGAACACCGAAAGAAGTGAATAAATTAGAATTCATAAACCTGGCCAGCAGGAACATTCAAATCCCCAGTCAGCTTTACAGCCTCAACGTACTCAAAAAAATCCACATCAGAGGATTTTTTGGTATCATTAACACCATTCCAGTTACCATATTTACGCCTCAGTTGTACAACCTCAGTGCCGTAAGGGCCAAATGCACCAACAAACAGGCCTACACCAGAACCAGGGGATTGAATTATCAAAGATGTTTTTTTATCAGAATGAACGTGTGTAGGTCGCATGTGTGGCATGAGCACATAAGCAAGTGCTTTTGTGTGTGTATGTTTTTTTTTTGTGTGTGTGTGTGTGTGTGTGTGAGACAGAGAGAGAGAGAGAGACTCACCATCAAACGGATCTAAATCACCTCCAGAAGTGGTAATTCGACTAAAACTCGTATACTCTGATAACCTTTCGCGCTTCTGCGCTTGACTAACTGCAAGCTTGACAATTTCACGCACATCCCTCAAAACCTACCATAATGATGGTCATCAATATCGTGTGGCCAATGAAAGCGTGCCAACAACAGAACTAGACCTGTTTTTAACAAATATATTCAGATTTTGATTTAAGTTCCACCTATTCCAGCATTTTGGACTTCGTTCTATGCAAAGTTTTGCTAGTGCTATTCCCAAACTACCTCTTAAAAGACAAGTGCAATTGCGCCAGATAGGATTTCTATCAAGTTCAATACTAACGAGAAATTCTTGGTGCTTCGAGGTTTCCTTTCATACCCGTATTCATTTAAGACTTAAAGAACCAGCAGAAACGTGAGAACTAGGTCATCCTAATGTCCAAACTCCAATCCTATCTCACCTTCGGAGAAACTTTATCAGAAGTAAAAAATGCCTTGGCCACATCAGGAGGCATGAGCTCTGAAACACCTTGAGCTGCTATGGCTGCCACTTTGACTTTGGTCTGGGTACTTTCTTCAGTATCAAGATGTGGGCTTCTCACAGGAATGTGTAGCACAAAAGAATCTCTCTCAATATCTTCAACTCCAGCTGGTACACGGTTATACTCATCTTTAGAAGGTGTATCCTCTTTATTGTGTAAAACCCCACCAATAAAAAGCTTCATATCCAATTTCTTTACATCATCTGTTGCATCATTACCTCCTCCCAATGCAACACGATCAGACTGAATCTCATCCACACTATCATCTTCATCTTCGGAGCTCTCACCGGATGTTATGCTCTCATCACTATCTTCCATCAAGTGCTTTACAGAATCACTATTCTCAATAACTTCTTCAGTCACATCAACTTTCATCACTTTTACTTTCAGTTCGGGAATTTTATCTTTGAGAAAATTTATCACGCTTCTTATCCCTTCCTCAGTTGCTCCCTCAAAGGTAATGCCCTTCTCATCACTTTTTTCTGATTTCTCGTCATTCACTTTAACATCAATTACGGATGCATTCTCGATTTCAGCAGATGGCCCCTTTGTGAGTTTGGAATTCAATGAACCTGTAGGCTTTGTTTTGACTCGCTGCAAAAATACTACCTGTCAAGATAAATCTGATATCAGCAGAAGCTTGAAAGAAGTTACCACCTATATAGTCAGCAGTTCTCTTGTCAATAACCAGTAACCAGTCTCACTGAAAAAATTCCTTCTGTCCCAAAGAACTAACTAAAAAATTGATTAATCAATACCAATCAAAGTGATTGATGTAGTACTTACAACCAAAACAACCCCCCAAAAAAAAAACAACAACAATAATAATAATAAAACAAAAAGAAATTAAAAAAGAAAACATGCATTCCCTATGTACATTATGCCGAAGTAGCAGCTATGCAGGGTCAACATTCTTACTTCAAAGCACATAAAATTGGCAATAGCAAATGATAAGAAATACATTGTCTCTAAAAACTCCTAAAATTCAAGTCTAGATCAGAAATTATCGAGTCTATACAAAGTATTAATCATCCCAGGGTTCAACCACAATTAACATGTGTCATTTTCAGGCTGCAAACTACCTTTAAAGTTATTTGAGATAAAAGGCGGAGCAATAAGGCACAGGGCAAAAACATCCTTTAATCTTTCTCTTACATATTGTTGGTCGGCATGAGGTATTGATACTTTGTTCTATAGTTAAGCTCAAAAAGATGTAACCAAGTTCTTCATAAGTGGCCAAAACTGCAAATGCCTTTGAAGGAAAAGAAAAGTTTAAAACTGAAGAAAATTATTATCTTAGGAATATCAACCAAATCCAGATAACAATTCGAGGTTTCTGATTCATTTCTTACTCTAGAAACTTATTTGAAACAGTATCCACCATATAGGACCTACAACTTAATCCTGAATGTCTAAAAACCTCACAGTTTAAGTGGCCAACCTTAACCCACTTAATTAAGATAAGGGTCAGGTCGGGGTACCCTTACAGTCATAATATATATATCTAGCTGCAATCTTAATAAATACAAGTCATCTCTCAATGAATACTTTTAATGATTCTATTATCTAAACGGATAGGATAATAATATCACATCACCTGCATACTGTATGTCTCATCGGCATCTTTGACCACAAAGATTTCAAAAAGCGGAGTTCCAGGAGATGAATTTACCAACTGTCTGAAAATTAAATTGTCAATACAGCATTCTGGCAGATGATAAGTCAACCAAAAGCAGGAATATTCCTAATATTTTCTTCCTGTCAGAAATACCTAGGACTGTAACTTTTGCCAACAAATCTGCCCACACCAGGAGTTATCTGTATGAGTCTGCCAAAGGGATCATCAGAATCTTTTGAATAGCCCACCCACCAGCCAACCTGTAAAAATCAATAAAATTGATTATGTCCTATAGAATGTAGCACCCACTCCGATTAAATCAGGAAACAGTAATGAAGTGGAGGGCAACCACTCTCACGCAATTGTTTTGACCAAAGGATGGATGGGTATTAACTATTAAGCGTTTTATGACATTCTCAAACAAGTTTTGCATCTTATGTGAGGAGATGATTATGTTGAGTTTAAAATGCATCACATTTTATGAGCATATGGAACAATCACTTGATAAATTGCTCATAAGATTCCTGTCTTCCATTGCTCTCACTTTCTCTGCATTTACACAACATGTGCTGGAAATATGTGTACCTGACTTGGTACTGGAGAGGGTATCCAAACAAAAAAGAGTTTTAGTATTTCTGAAAATGTAAGCCAAGCTGGTATTCTTTCTTATTCTTGGAAGTGGCATCTAAAAAATTTCCAACCTGCTTTAAATTATTTGCAATTACGAAACATGAACTGAGTGGAATATAGCCTAAAAGAAAATGGATTAAGGTCACCCATTAGCCAATTATATGTCCACCAAAAGGTGATGCAAAGCATGACATCTGATGAAGAGTTGAACTAGTACAGCACAAACTGGACGAATCACAAAGGAAAGTCTCAATTTCTGCCACCATTCTACTTAAGAAACAAAGTATTAAGAAGGAATTTACAGATCTCAGAAGCTAATTTACAGGTGCCGGGCAGCCTTCTATGTACAGAAAGCTCTAAATGTTAAGCAACCATCTCAGGTCTTGACTGAATTGTTACGTTGAAACTCTCAGTGAAATGTCAAAAGATCTTCTCCACATAAAGCTTTTCAATAGTTTGGTATAACTGTATAATTGTAGAATACAGGAAAGATATAATTGTAGAATACAGGAAAGATAGATGATCGCTCAGTAACTACATGCACAAATGAATGTGGATGATTGCATAGAACCCATTTGTGTGTCCTCCTAATATTTCATATTTTCCTTTTAATTGCACAGTCTGCCTACTAAACCTTCCTAACATTTCACCACAGGCTACCTGACACCTTATTCCGGTGCTTATTTAAGATGGTTTTGATTACACGAGGCAATTACCAATTTTAAGATCATTTCAAGTTTATGAGCAATCAAAGTGGGCCAACACATATGATTAGCACTGAAGCCAACTAGTGTAAACTTCATGATATCTTTCTGATAGGTCATTAACAAATTTAGACTAACTTTGCACTCCTAACTTAAAATTATATTGAAGATATCCATGTAAGTAGCTGCTTTCTCACAATATTACAAGTAGTGGCACAACAAAAATACAAGGGAACCTTCACTTCCCCTTGAGGTGCTGTTTGCCCTCCGCTTCTTTAATTTCTAACCTCTGTACTAGTCGAGCAAAGGATATGGGATGCAGATGCAAGACTCCGGAGACAGATGTTTTGAGGATCCTGAAAAACTAGTGGAGACAGATAGCTTTAATCAATCTTCTATTGTCTTACTTATGTTACCAGAAAGCCTTTGTAAAACAGTATGAGCACTCCAAAATCAACCAAGAGACTCCAATCCCTTTCAAATAAACCTGATTGATTACTGGGGAGCAATTATAATACCCGAACCCTTTCTTTAGTTTCTTCAAACAACTAATTCCTCGTTTAGTATACAGGAGTAGTATATCCACCCAAAGTTTACTTTTAAGTTTCTTTAACTAATAGTATCTCCTGCTCATAAAGCACGTTCATATTCCAACCTCCAAGGTATGTTTGTTACAGTACATGTATTTCCAAAACCTGCTAGCCAAGGCAGGCCTCATGATTTGCCCTAGATAGCGAGTCATTTAAACGAAAGTTTGAGAAATGGCCGCAAGGGTGGTCGTGAACTGTCAGTGACCAGGCATGCCCAACGTCTAGACATTGCCTTTTTAGAGGTGTCAGTAATCCTACTTTTGAGTTGCTATGTGATTAAATAAATTACAATTAATGTTTACGGCGATTTGTCTAAGCAGCCAAGACTGGTTCGAGGAGCTAACAAATAATGTCTACCACAACTCTGGATGTAGTGAACCCTGGATGACAAACTTTACGCCGGCTGAACAGAAACTAACAATCTTTTTAGTTTGGAATCCATGTCTATACACTTCCCACCTATTATTTCTGCAAGCTCCTCGAAACAAAGATATTAGAAAAAGTGTTCGAACAAAACAAATCCAAAATGCCACAATCACAAGGAACACAAAGAAAAAAAGAGGACAGAAACCAAGGAAGAAAACGCGAAAGAAAAACAAAGAACGACATTTCCACGATCTACTCCATCTCTCGAAGGTAAAGAAAGTGGGGTAAACGGCACGTAATTACAGGAAGCTACTAAAAATAGTTGGAATTGTAGTTAAGAAAATACCAGCCCGCTTCCTGTACCTCTGCACAACCTCGAAGCATCATGGTAACGCTCTTCATCTATTGCACTCTGCAGATAGGTAAGATGTCATTGGAACCACATTTTTCACAAGCACGCAGGTCATAATACTACTGGTCATTTAACTTTTGATCTAACCTTCAACTGAGACATAATTTCAGCGATACTGTCCTTTGATGTTGCTTCTGCTATAGCTTTTTTCAAATTTGCGGCTTCCACAAAGTCTTCCTTCTCTATCGCATCTTCTAATTGGAACTGTAAAGCATGGCAACCAGTCAGGCTAATGAAAACTGTGCCATCTGTTGTATAACATTCTAGGAGAGATCTAGATATAATCCTAGCGATAGCTCTTAGCCATCCGCTCCAATTACGAAAAGTTGGTGCTCAGTGATGAAAATCCAAGAATTGTCCGGTTCAGTGCTACGCAGCCCAGACATTAAAAAAAGCATAATACTAGAATGCCGTTAATATACTTGTCATTATCAAACTATCCATAAAGAGAAATTCATAGGAAATATCTGCCTCCAAAGAAGTCAACTTGGTCATGTCATCTTTCCTACCTACGACTGAATTTTTCTACTTCCCCTATGGCTCTTGTTTGGTTTATACAGTCCTGGGTTATACACCTTTGCACCCATAAGTTTCAGCCCCATTTGACGAAGTTTTTTTTTCCAGGTTTGTAAACTGGAAAAAATAAACGCATTTGGCGTACAGTTTTCGTTTTTTTTTTCTTCAATTTAAAAAACCAGTTTTTAAACTCCAAAAATGAGTTTCGGTTTTCAATTTTGGTTTTTATTTTGAGAACAGCACCACCCTCCTCCCACCACAGGCAGCCACCGCCCACCGCCACTGTCCACCGGCAGTCGGCCACCACCACCACCAGCGGCCAACGCCACGCCCCACCACTGCCACCACAAATCACCACCAAAGAGAAAACTCAAAATAAAAACTGGGTAATCAAACACAAAAAAAAAAAAAAAAAAACTGAGTTATCAAACACCCACTTGTTTTTGCAAAAAAAAAAATTCAAATGGTTTTTTTTTTTTGGAAACAGAAAACGAAAACCGAAAGTGTTGGCAAACGCCGTCTCAGCTTTTTAAATGCCCTAAATCCCCCCCCCCCCCCAAAAAAAAAAAAAAAAACCTCAACACACTTCCGCGCCCGGGGAGACAAATGAATCAAATAGCTCTACTTGCTTAGTTTTGTTAGTCATTAATGGAATTCAGGAAATGACGGTTTCCAAATGAGAAACCAAAATCAATTGCAGAGTAAACAGTAAGCCAGTAATCAATCACAGACTAGCCAATTTGGGAATTAAACTGAAAAGCTACTAGACAAAATTAAATAAACACACCTTGAGAACAGAAGCGAAGCTCTCGGCCTGTTCGATCTCGGAGAAATGGCGCGTCCACCGACTCCAATCCCAGTCCGAAGAAGAAGAGCAACTACTGTTGCCGGGTGTGGCGATGAAGCTGGAGGAGTTGCTCGTGAAATTACTATTAGCGACGCACCGGCAAGAATTGAGCTTCGAACTGCTGCGAAGCCTGTTGAGTGTCGTTTGGGGAACGCTCCGCCAGCCCCAGCCCAACACGAATCTCAGGTTCACATACTTCTTCGCAATCGAGCAGTCCACAGACAATAACGAACAGGATTGGGACTGGGAGGGCCTGAATTGGGTGGATTGCGCCGTGGCCCAAGCATTGGCCAACGCCATCTTTCAGTCCTGTCGATCTTGTGTGCTTCTGGTTTATGGTGACACTTTGTAGAGTGAGAGTCGTGAGTGAAATGGAAGATGGGGATGATTATGGATAGAATCGCCACAGCCCCCAGACCCAGTAGACACTAGACAGGTACAATCTCACGTGAGCTTCACGGGCCGCACATCCCGTTTCAATCGGTCGGCAAGCATCTAATGTCTTCAGCGACATTTTTCCATGGCTTCAAGAGCTGAACGCTTTTTGCTTCCAAAGATTGGTTGAATTTGATGGGGTTTGAAATTACAACCAAGCGTGGTTATTTTTCTTTTTTTACCTTCCTTGTCACACTTTCACCGTCACCCCGGACACTCCACTTTCACTCTCGACACCACTATTGTGATTAGCATTGTCACCACCATCACTGTCACACAATCTGCTATTATTACAACACTGTTATTACACTTTTACAGCCACTATATAGTTATACTCACTGTCACACACACCAATGCCATTGTAGTCATCGCCACTAGTGCACTGTCATCACTACCACTACCACAAGCACCACTGCCAGCACCATCACCACTACATTGCCACTGTCGCCTCCACTGTTAATGATTATCATTACCACCATCATTGTAGCATCACCGCAACCATTGCCGCTACCACTTACTCCACTGTCGTAAGCACTACCACTGTCTTCGTTGTTGCAACTTACCCTCGTTGCCATCATTAGACCTTTACACCACCATCATCATTGATGCCATACTGCCACCACCCTTCCGACTTTCATCATTAGTGCTGCAACTAGGTGTGAGCACGGTTCAATTTGATTCAGTTTGGGGGTCAAATTGCAAACTGAACCATTATCATTCGTTATGGAATATTGTCAACCAAATCAAATCAAAAAATCATCAGTTTAAAGACGTTGTTCCTTTGTACACTAATATTGAATCTAAATATATGTTAGTAAAACTGAAGTTATATTTTTTCTAAATTATAAATAATCTTGTTACGGTCAATACAAGTGCTCATGCTAGATATAAGTAGTATTCTAGATATATATTACAATAAAACTCAAAAATGCCTTTGTCATTGATCACTAATTTTTGTGTTATAATTGTTTTTTTATTTTTTTTCGTAACTTAGGTTTTGTTCGTTTGGTCTTCTTAGTAACATTAGAAATGTAAACTTTGAACCAACAAACCAAGTTGGTTTAAAAAAATATGAAACTAATTGAATTTGAACGATTCAAATCAGTTTAAACGGGTTGGTAATTACCCTTAACTGCAATACCATCGCTTACACCACAACTACAACTCACGCACCATGTGTGTTGCCATCAGCATAACTACTTATCATAATTTTTTTTCTTCGGAAGCCGAGAATATAATTGCCTAAAATTAATCACTTTTCCACCTCTATTCCCCGAATACAAAATAATAATGGTTTGATCAAAAGTTTCTTTTGTTCCAAATGAATAAAAGTGACTTCAATTTCTTATCCAATTTTCATTTTGGAATCCAATTCATCAAGGATTGGTTCCAAACAAGGTGGCGTCTCTTTTTGCAAGAGCAAGTGCAAGCAAGAGCACAAGGTTAAGTACATTTTTTAACACACACATTGAATGGACAAAATATAATCAACCTTGAATAAAAACACTCTTTCATTGCCCAAAATACCCCAATTCCCTACTCATAAACTTCTTCTCCTCTGTTCTCCGTCACCCCTGTCGGGTTCCTCCCATGGTTTTAAATCGCGGATTCGGATACGTAACGGTCGCAGCGCGGTGTAACGGTATCAGGAGTATCTTCGATGTTATGTAAGCACGGATATATCGGTGTATAACGGTATCGGACCTGAAAACCCGTTATGTTATGAATCAGCCGGCCGTTTTTTAAAACCCTGGTTCCTCCTGTGTGTGGTGGCATGGTAGCCTTAATGTGTGGGCTTGTTTTGTGAGTTTGTCACTTATGTCCGGGGATGTGGCAATAATCTTGGTCACCGGGGACTGGTGGATCTGTCGGGTGGAGGTGGATCTTATTGGTAGTTGGATGAATTTGGGGGTTCGCCGTCGGTTTTAGTGTGGTTATGACCAGAAGATAGCAAATCTGGTGGTGATGGGTGGTCGGTAAGTGGTTGGTAGTTAGATTCTCAATTTGTATCGGGCGTGGTGGTGTCGGTGGTTGGTGTTTGTTTGTGGAGTCTGGTACAAGGGCTTCTCTGCTAGGGTAGCAGAGTTGTTATGGGGTTGTTGTGCTGGTACAGGGAGTTAGATTCCAATTGGCTTGGGTTGTAAGGTGGATGATTGGTGGCGTATGGGTGCTGCTTATGGTGATGGTGTGCCAATCTCTGGGAATGTTGCGACGTTTTTACTTGGAAAGAGGGCATAAAAAGCCCCGGCTAAAGAACAGTGAGGCATAACTTCCGACGACGGTCAACGGCAGGGAATGGTGATGAGTGGTGCCGACGAGGAATGGTATTGAGAGGTGGCCTGATAGCGGAGGCAGAGGTGATGACGAGTGTTGCCAAATCCCTGCCGGTGGCGCGTGTGGTGTAGCGCCTAGGGACACGAGTCATGGTGTTGGACACGTGCTCTTGGGCTGGCAGAGGATAGTGCGTAGGTGCCTCTAGAGGCTGCCCCTGTAGCCTTTGTATGACAGGTGGAAGTTTTTTAGTTTGCTTACGTTTATCCTATTTTAAAGAAAAAAGAAAAAAAATATTTGTTTAATTTTTAAATTGATTTTTATTTTGTAATAAGATGGTTTTGTATAATGTTATTTAGTTGTGTTTTAGGATTACTTTTAATTTGTGATACTCGCCAGATAGGGATGCTATTCATGTATGCGAGTTTTTACGTTCTTGCCTTTTTGGGATGAGTTTAAGTTGACTGTTTTACAGTCTTTTATCTGTATATATTTTTATTATTCTCAATAAATAAAAAAATCAACCTCACATAGTTCCTTTTTTTTAGGGCTAATTACACCTATGTCCCTGAGGTTTGGGGGTAATTACACTCGAGGACACAAAGTTTCAAAATGTAACACTTATGTCCGTTGACAAACGGAACCCTAAAAATTTTAACGGTTTTAACAAAATGACTTTATTATCCCTGACTTTAAAATAAATTACCCACTTAATTACTGATTATTCTTCCTCTCCCCACACCCAGCACCCACACACACCCCCCCCCCCCCGCGCCCCCCACCCCAACCCCATTTCTGTCACTTCTGCATGAACGGAACGGGGTCAAGGACAGCCCCCAATTGCCACACCCCTGCTGCGGGGGAGAAGAGAAGAGATGGAGGGGAAGAGCGATGGCGACGTTGTCGGTGGTGGATCTGCTTTGTTCGGCGAATAACATAAGGGACTGCCGGAGGAGAAGGGGGCTGCCAGGGTGAGGGAAGGGGCTGTCGGCAGGGAAGGGGACTGCCGGCGGGGATGGAAGAGGTTGCCGGGGTGAGGGAAGGGGCTGTCGGCGGGGAAGGGGACTGCCGGCGGGGAGTGAAGAGGTTGCCGGGGTGAGGGAAGGGGCTGTCGGCGGGGAAGGGGACTGCCGGCGGGGAGTGAAGAGGTTGCCGGGGTGAGGGAAGGGGCTGTCGGTGGGGAAGGGGACTGCCGGCGGGGAGGGAAGGGGCTGCTGGGGTGAGGGAAGGGGCTGTCGGCGGGGAGGGAAGAGGCTGTCGGGGTGAGGGAAGGGGACTGCCGGCGGGGAGGGAAGGGGCTGCCGGCAGGGAAGGAAGGGGCTGTCGGGGTGAGGGAAGGGGCTACCGGCGGGGAAGGGGACTGCCGGCGGGGAGGGAAGGGGCTGCCGGGGGTGAGGGATTGGGCCTAATTTGGAAATTAGGGTTTCGGGAAAACCCTAATTTGCAAATTAGGGTTTCGGGAAAACCCTAATTTGCAAATTAGGGTTTCAACGAAACCCTAATTTTGGGTTTTAAAACCCTAATCTTTAATTAAGGCTTGAATTCTTAATTTAAAAAGGGGTAGTATCGTCATTTTAAAAATATGTATTGATGACATCAGCAAAAAAATACACTTTTTGGACGGAATCCTAACGGATGGACACGGCTGATACATTTGAAACATGTTTGGTCACGGAATGTTACATTTTAAAACTTTGTGTCCTTGAGTGTAATTACCCCCAAACCTCAGGGACATAGGTGTAATTAGCCCTTTTTTTTAATAAGAGAATCACATAAATAAATACTCCTAATAAAATATAAAGTTCACATAGTGTCACAATATTAATGTACCAGAACTAGCAATGGTAACGACATGTCTATGACTCTGTAACTATTTACAATACTGCCAAAAGAAGATTACTCGTGTATAACAAATACTTATATTTATGACAAAATAGTTTCTTGTACGGATCCTGATATGCCAGTGTCGGAAAGATATGCAAAAGTACATAGATAATTTGTCTTTAATTGTTTAGTGGCCGCTTTATCGACATAAAAGTAATGAAAGTCTGACATTGCAGCGCAAAAATCAAACGTAAGTGTCACTCTGCCAAGGATATCATCAATCGCGACAAGTGACAGAGATCAACTGAGAGAGCAAGAAACTGGATATTATTAGTACGATAACACGTTTCATCTTTTTTTTTTTTTGAAGTGCCCATGGTTACATACATTAGGCAGACTGCTTGAGTTGTATGTACGTTAGTCGAAAAAGAATGAGATAGATGCCGGTACACATTTACTATTGTCTCCAAAAAAACAAGTAAAACCAGGTCTGACTTTGAGGCTGTCTTTCTTGTAAAAGCATTGAATGGCATCATGGTAGACTGAGAGCCATCACAATCTGTTGGTGTCAGCTGAACTGGTCTTATAGGTTGCGTTCTTGAAGGCGATAAAGTTGGTAGTGTCCAAGGTTGGGCCGGTAGGCAACTTGGTTGTCGTAGATGTTTAGTGATGAAGGCTTTGTTGAAGATATTTTTTTGGTAGGGTTTCCTTTTATCCAGGCAATTAGCCATTTTATCTTATGGTGCAATTGACTTCATCTGTCCTCAAGCAGCAACCCAAACCAGATCGGTCGTGCTGCTTGATAATGTAGGAAGAGATGATCAATGATTTCTGGAGATACATGAAAGAGTGGGCATAGGTTAGTTTATGGGTTGAGGTTACTGAAAATTCACCATCGACAGTGTCCCCGCACTTGTTGCTCCTCAAAGTGCTACGTCGAGAGAGAGGCGAGCTCTTACCACTGTTTAGGATTGTAAATGAATCGAGTTGTTCATGAACTGCTCGTGATTCGTTATCCTAAGAACTCGTTCATGTTCGTTTGTATAATATATAAACCGAACATGAATAAAATATTAGAGCTCGTTTATTAAACGAACCGAGCATGAACATTCCAAAGTGTTCGTGAAAGTGTTCGTGAACAACTACTCTGAATAATGACTTAATTATAATGTATTTAAAATCCAAAAATCATATAACTTAATGATAATATAAATTAGTTTAAATTTGAAAGCCGCCCTAGAATCAGTTAGACAATTAAATCAAGTAAGGTGTAATTCTAATTTAGAAATAACTGTTTTGAACGAGAACATGAGTTTTCATGTTCGAGCTCGATTTGTATAAATAAACAAACGAACTCGAGCCGAACATAAGTTTAATGGAACGAACCACGAACGAGTTCAAACAGAATTTTAAAGATTAAATGAAGACAAACACAAACACAAACGTGATCTGAAACTAAACAAACGAGTTTGAACATGCCTTTGTTCGGCTCAAACTCGGTTCGTATACAGCCCTACCACTGTTAAGCTAATAGCATGGAATGAGAGGGAGAGACCGGTTGGTTTTTGGGGGGTTGTAAGAGCACAACATTAAGCAGAAAACATTAGAAGTCCAACTGAAGTACATTTTCTGGCCGAAGACGAACTCCATAACTAGTTTTTGTGTTTATGAAAATACAATATTTGATCAATCATGGAGTTCCTTTCATTGCAATGGAGAAACAAGTACAAGCATTGAGCAGCGGTCAGGCGGACAAAAATGAACTTACCTTCTCTAAGTTCATGTAGTTAGATTATTTAGGGAACCTGTACGACAATCCACAAACAAATTAGTGCCGGGGTGGGGAGGACTGTTCAAGCACTGGTTGTCCAGGCTCTGTACTTGGACGACCCTGAGTTGCCACTGGCAAACCTCCATTCTCAGCAATGTCCAGAGCAATGTCTTCGTCACTGCCTGGCCCAGCGTTTCCTGTGCGGACTGGACGGAGCAAACCCTGCAATCTCAACAGGTACCGCTGGCTAGAAGGTTGGGTTCTCATATACTGAGTTGTGACAACAATGGCAGATGACCGTTCAGAATCAGCACGAATATTAGATAGGGCACCAAGGTCAAGGTTCGGGAAAACGGAACATCGACATCGAGGGCATTTCACATTGAGCCGAAGCCATTCGTCAATGCATTCCACATGGAAATTGTGGGCACAAGGAAGACCACGAACCTGCACCAATTTGGGGAAAACCTGAATACTAGTGCCCCAATTCACCCAGTAAGGAGCAGAATAACCGTGTCTTGGTAAATTAGCCCGGAGCACTATGTTTGGGTTCCAAATCCATAAGGGTTAGCAGTTACAAAAGACCAAAATTATTCTTAACGCTGTATTAAAATGAAAATTATAACGTTTTAAATCTAAGCATCGGTTTTTGTAATGCTAAGGAATTGCAAAGTTAGGACAACTATACATCAAACAAAGGATATATACCTCATTTCCCACATGAAACTCTTCCAAACAGATTGGACACTCGCTGCAATCAGTAGGAACAGCCTTCAGCCTGAACTTTGGAAGTTCCTGGATGAGTGCCTCGACAGCTTCTCTCTACATGAAAAAATGAAAACATCAACCACGAAACTGGAAACAAAATTCATATCTCCCACATGTACACATTTATACGCACACTCACAAAGAAAATGTGCTCGCACGAAGCTCCTAGCTCTTACTTTCTTACATTTGTCATTTTCCCTTCAATACCATTTGAAAAATCCTAGGTAGCACAGACACGGTCACCGTGTGACACTAACACCGACCGGGACACCGGACACCACATTTCCCAAAAATTCAGAATTTGGACACTGCAGGACACCACTGTTTTCATTACATTATTTCTTACATATATATGCCAAGATGTGAAAAACAAATGTCATATGCTTCATCATTTAATCCAATTTAGCTCTACAGTTGAATTACCTATAAGTTTGAGAAGATACTGGACTTTTGAAACGAAAAAGTCTGTTCCTCGAAGGCTTTATTTGAATCACATGGTAGTAGAAATATGTAAAAGTTATGGGGTCAGTATGGAAATATTTCAAAGATAATGGGCCAAATTGTAACATCCAAATTTGTATTTATTTTACAAGACTGCAATACTTGTCGGCAGGATAATTCTCCATATTCAAACATCGATGCTGAAGGCAAAGAGGCAGAGCAGTAGTATCCTTCAAAGACCCTAAACAAAGTTCAGATTGAATCCTGAACAAGGTTCGGATCGAAATCCTTCCAGATCTGGGAATAAAGCAGACAAATTTTCTGTCGATCGAAGATCCGAAACACGTTCTCTCTTCCAAATCGAAGATCAAGATCTGCTCCTTCTTCTTGTTGGCCTTTTCAGTGTGTTCGGCGGTATCCATACGTGTCCGAAATCAAATTTTTATTAATTAAATATTTGGACACCGAAAAGCCGTGTCCGACACGTGTGGC
This sequence comes from Escallonia herrerae, assembly GCA_033070095.1. Lineage (NCBI taxonomy): Eukaryota > Viridiplantae > Streptophyta > Magnoliopsida > Escalloniales > Escalloniaceae > Escallonia > Escallonia herrerae. Next base: position 14,067 of record JAVXUP010000177.1, on the reverse strand, counting down.
ATATTGGTGTCCCGGTAGGGGTTGGACACTGTACCCGGCCCTCCTCCAGCCCACCAGATATGAATGGGCATCATATAGCAAGCCGTGTACCAAATATGGGGTCGACAAATATTCACTCTGTATCAAGGAGTTGCAACAGGTCTAGCCTAGATTGAATCTATATTGTTACCTGAGTTGGGGTCAAGTACAGTCCAGGATGGTATGTAGCAGCGTCTTGACCTATGCCTATCATTTCTTGTCCAGCAGCTTCAAATGCCCAATCTGGTACTCGAATCATGTCAACCAACACCTGTATGAAGACACTATTATTTCCACGATGGACCAGGAAACTTTTCTGAAATGATAGCCAACTCGCAGTGGTGATGTCATGCAGTGATGGTCGTAGATTATAAAAATCAGATATTTGGGTGAAGTATGTTACATGGACTCTTCAAAATGCGTAAAGTACCATGTCAGACACTCGACACTTGGACATGGGTAGGGGATATGGGTCCGACACATCCCGTTGGATATGCCACTAAGAACCATGTTATAGTGTTTCTTTTAGTTCGTTACTGCTTTGAGATGATCTCAATTTTAAATTAAAATGATATGCGTATTACAGAACACCAAGTAAACTAAGGAATAACTAAGAAACAAGAATAGATAGGAATATTTTGTTGTGTCCCCGTGTCTTGGATTTTAAAAAACAAACGATACCAACACTTGGACACGTATCCGACTCAGACACTCGTACCGAGTCCATGTAACATAGGTAAATAATGAAATTACTGCACACCGACTTTTGCTAGTCTTGGATAAGCAAGTGCAATAACGTCAATGACTAGAATACAAGTTGATGGACTGTAATAATCATAGTGTCAACTTGTCATTATCAATAGTAAGCTATACATGCTATGACTAGGTAAAGCACTTCCAGTTGAACGATCCAAAAATATTTTTTAGTGCCTTATGTAACAATGCAACGCGTGAAAAAAAAATGTTGAGCTAAGAGTCTAGGATGCTTCCTTGGTTGTAAAACTTCCCTGTGACGTACTACTGCAACCTTTGAGGATATAAGAAGTTATGAATTTCTAGAGCGTACCCCATATTCTGAGATTGGAATCCCCTGTTGAACACGAAGTAAATGAGCTTGTCTTCGTGTTAACCACTGCAATAGAAAGGTTCAGACTAATGGTTAAATAGGGATGCACTATATTTTTCTGGAGAATAGAGATGAATTCAGGAATACAGAATCTCTCATGCGGAAACAGGGGTGGATGAGTTGAATTCCCTAAAAAATCCAGATGTTAACTGAATAAGAACTCACCTTTCCCATAGACATGCAAGCAATGCACATGAGACCGCAATAGCTGAAAAGCAACCAAATAAGAAAACCCCATTTCTGGCCTTCTTCAGGCAACTGCAAAAATTTCCACATATTACCTTCATTTCAAGCTTCTTACACCACAACTGAGATACAAAAGATGAGATGCTTACGCAGTTTCTTGCACTTGTGAACCATAGAGTACCAGTAATAGTCCACGCCCAAAGAAAGGGATAAAGTAGCAGAGAAAGTATCGAAAGAACAACTATTCTTCCACAAAAACGAGCATATCTCTGCTGCCGACCAAAATCCCTAAATCAAGTATTAAAAATGTACTGAGAACAGATTCTGCATGGAGTTCATTACGCAAAATGTTTTTAGAGACCTTGGTAGAAAAGATAGAGAAGGTAAGCACTATCTTAAAGAAAAACCAATGCAGACAGCACTAATTGTTCAATTTTGATAGAGATCAAATAGGCAGGAATACTAAAGGCTCTGGCTAATATGTTTTTTATTTCACAAGTAACTGACAAAAATTGCCAAAACAGGAATGAAACCTGCTACAAATCGTCGATTTATATACAGTAAGAAGCTGTCCAAAAGATAGCAAGGGCTTCATGAGGATCATTAAACTCCCAGAAGGATTTAACCCTTGAAACCGATAATTAAACGCCCTCAGACGCCCTACTGTTTCATTCCATATAATAAGGAAAGTGGGATCAAATCCCAAATCTTCTCTTTCCTCCTCTCTCTCTTAAGAAACGACCAACACCTCAAAGATGAAAGACCGATTGCCGCATCAACTAGCAGAGGCCCCAAAGCCAGAAAGTCAAACATTTATTAGTATCAAGCATTTCATTTGAGTTATGTGGCAAATGCTTTTAATCTCCTTTTGTATAAGCAAGTCATACGAAATGTGTAATGCATTTCCCTGACATAGTTTCAAGATCGTATTTGCTAAATAGTAATGAATGTCAAACTAGTATGATGATCCTATCTATGATCCTATCTATGATCCCTAAACAGGTCCATTTATAATTTAAAAAGAAACTTAGAGTCTACATTGGGCTAGGTAATGTGATATGAAGTTTACGAATGGGAAGGTAGACAGGTCTCAGCTTAAAGCTGAGGGTGGTCTTGGTCTAAAGAGGGATAAAGAAAAGAGCAAAGCAACTATCTGGCCCTCTGGGATATTGCTGATAGAAAGGAATCTCTATGGGTCCTTTGCTGGCCAATGTCCGTGGTGGTCTAGATTTGTCATGGACATGGACAAAGCTGGTGAAGCACAGAGCTGGAATCTGGAACTGCATCACTTCCAAAACTGGTGATGGCAGCACGTAGTTGGTCCTCTTATAATGGTCCAATAATATGTAACATGCTGCCAGCCATACTGATGCCAAAGTCTCAGAGGTTATATTAGTTGGGCAGTGGAATCTCCCTATTGTTATATCTCAACCCCTTATCAATCTCGGGGGATTATTTAGTGAGACTTGAAAACCTAATTCTATTATACCAGACAAAGTATCGTTGAACCTTACTCCAAACAATCAATTTATTGTCAAATCTGCTTGGAGTGTGTTGAGGAAGACCAACCCTATTGTTGGCTGGTGGAAATTCCTAAAATTTGCCTTAGTTCTTTGGCTCTAACGTAGAAGAAGGCTAGGAACCAGAGATAAACTAAACCTATGGAACATTTTAGTTGATGATAACTGCATTTACAGTCAGAAGACTTGCAGACCACGTAGTTTGCTTGTGCTACTGTCCTTAGATCATTGGGAATCAGGTCCTCCATTGCCTATCCATCAGTAAACCTTCGGGTATGCCACTGAAAGAATGAAAGGATCACCCTTCAGAATCAAGCTCCGAAAACTGGTGTTTGCAGTTAAAAGTTACCGTATTTGGAGGAGGAACACAATAATCTTCAGCTCGCAAAATAACGCCTGCTATTCTCCTTCTCCAAGAGATTAGCACTATGGTTACGCATCATGACCTATGTTGGAAAAGGGTGCCTAGAACTTACGAAAACTGGCTGTATTGTCAATCCTTGGAATGATCGGATACTGATACTAGTGAATCAAGTATGCCAAGGGTATGCCCTTGAATTTCTATGAGTAGTTAGTGCTTCGATGAATATAAGGACCTTTTCCCAACAAAAAATAAAAGAAGAATATCGGTTCTCACATGGTGAAAATGTCAAAAGTGCATACTACCTTCATTCAAAAATCAGAAATAAGTTCAATAACGAAAGCGTAGAAGTCTTACAGTCCCATTCCAGCAGCAAGACCATTATCTACAAACATCAGGAGCCGAAAAACAAACACTGTCGTGTAGTCAACCTAATCCAGTGGAGTAAACACACCATTCAGACGTAAAACTAATACAATAAAGCACAAAAGCTTGTAGCAATAGACTTTCCCAAATTAAAAACACTAAGAGCTTATGATACCCACCACGATCCATATGTGCAACGGATATGTACAAAGATGGTACCGCTTCCAATTGATTGCAACAATGATTCTATTAGTCCAATTATTAAGGAACCAAAATCCCACAAAACTGAAACACATTGGCCTAACAAATCACAATATACCAAATTTGCTTCAGAAAGAAAACACAAATCCACCTGCTTCCAAAAAAAAAAAAAAACTAAAACCGATAGCTGATTTACAACCACCAAAACGCTAAACTTAAAACACGAAGTGGGTAAAACGAATGAAAATACACCAAATTCAGTTCAAAATGAAAAGAATACACCACCACCATGAAAAACCAGTAAAACAATACCTAATCTACAGTCACTAAAACCCTAAAAAAGGATACATACTAGTGGCCAGCATTGACAAGAAGAACCCATCATACCTGCAGAGAACCGAAACTCAAACTCATAACAATCAAATACCACTGGAAGTTAACAGTTGTACGAACAGGGCGTCATTTAGAGGCACGTATAAATATGTACTGACCACTTGAAATCTACGCCTCTGATCGCCATTGGAACCCCTAGATTCGCTCCTTACAAGATCCAATTTCTCATTCCTTGGACGTGAAAGCTCGATTTGGTCCGTTGATTCGAGCACGAATTCACCGCACCCGTGAAAATCGGAGCGGTAAAAACGGCAAGAATCTAGAGAGAGAGAGAGAGAGGGAGATTTTTGAAGGGCTTGCGTGAATAGAGCGAAGAAACCTTTCTATTTTACCATTGAAGTGCTGCTTTGCAGGGTGAAGCAGGGAGCAGGGGGGAACCTTTTTCATTAATAGTGATGCGATGACGGCAAAGTTAACGGCGTTTGGATTTTGGGGTAAAGTCTACGGGCTAAAGTACAATATTGGGCTTGCTGTAAAGGGAGAAGTGGAAATTGGCTTTTTCTGGGACGGCAAAGTGGGCACCACGTAGGATTTTGTACTTGCTGACGTGTCGGTGTTAGGTTCGATGACCGCGACATTCTCTAGGAAGAGTAACGTTTTTTTTTTTTATGTAAAATGAGTCACTCAATTGCTGGGTCCGTTAAAGTTTTAGCGTGGTTTAGGTAAAATTTGAATTAGATTCGAGGATATCTCTCGTCGTTTCATTAAAAATGAAAAAAAAATTAAAGCTTAGCCTATTATTCATTAGGGATTACGGTTACATTGAGAGTTAACTATCTAACTTTGTTCCATTTTGTCGATACACAAGAATTTGTGCTCACTTTGTTTTTCGGTCAATAAATGGGTGGGGGGGACGGGGAGGGGGTGTACAGGATGAGGGAGGGGGGTTGCAAAGGACCGGACAATGTTCATGTTTTTGGTTAGCAATCTTGGGAGACGCTCTTTTAATCACGAAAGGTAACATTGCTGCTTCGCCAAGATACCTAAGACTTCTAGTAATTTGGATGGTTTTTTTTTTTAGTTTTGTTCAAAATTGTGTGTAAAGATGGTTTGGACAAAAAATTATTGGATAGGCTTTCTAGTTTGAAGTCTTGTTCAAACGTCAAAAGTTGATTACTTTTAACCTTTTCAGATTTTGAATTCAAGATGGACGTCAAATTTAGTCATTATGGAACAGTGTGCAACCAAACGGTATGAAATGAGTGCAATGAACAAATTATAAAATGCGTGATTCTAATAACTCTTCAACGGTCAAGAAGTCTGTTTGAAAGATTTTCTACTTGAATTATGAGAGTAGGTTTTGACTTAACATTTATCAAAACTTTTTCTTACCGTGCAAAGATACGTTAGGGCTGGAATTATATCTCCTCATGGAGTCGGAGGTTGCTACAATGTACTTAATGGAGGTATTTCCTCCTCGTTCTCGTCATACTAAGGTCATCATGCCTGCCTTATGGTGGCTTCAAAGGATTCTTCTAATCTTCTTCCCGCTTTGATGCCACGGAGGTTGCATCCAATGAAAGTTTGTCATCGTGAATTCAATGGGTGTAGCCACAGATATGGCTACAAGCCCAAAACCAGTCTGTTTTAATCCTTGCAAATCGTTGAGACCAAATAATTGAAGTAATCTTGTTTTAAACCGATCGATTTTGCATTCAGCTTTCAAACCGAATCAACCTAACCGTACTACTCACTCCTACATGCAATTGTGGAAGCATGCAGTCTTGAATTATTATCCTATGGAGAGTTTGCAGCCATGATTTCTACCGGTCAATAAAAAATTTGAAGATTACTTATCGCGCACGAAAATTTGGTAATAATTTTATCAAATCACTCTTTTTTTCTTACGATACCCTTTATTTATTTAATTACCGGACAGTTGCATCGTGTCATATATATATCAAATGCATTTAAGTTTTTTTTTAACTTCCAATACACGAGCTAGTTCATCCAAATTGTTGGCTTGAATCTCTCACCCCACGGTGACACCAACAAACTCAGTTCCAACTTCCAAGTTCATTGACCAGCAGACCAAATCTTCCCCTGCACAACGAGCACTCGAGTGGTAGTGTTCCACTACTAGCATCTTATGGTTCTTGCCCTGTTCCCTCACCGTCACGCCACCAACCGTCACCACGACACCGATATCGCGCCGTCGCCATTCGGCCAACACATAGCTAATCCTTCTTCAACGCGCCCCTAAAGCCTTTCCCCCAAAAGGTCATTTACTTTCATGGCGGCCCAGATTGTTGCGCCACCGTGAATTGCAGCAGCCGGAGACGGTTGCACTCCTTTTGGTACGTCGATGCATTAGTACTCAAGGCTTATCTGATTTGATAAAGCCCGCTGTGTGTAGGAACTGTGATATGTGGTTAACAAATGTATCTCCAGTTATACAGTGAAGCCCTTTCTGTTAAACAATCTGATATGAAGTGTAATTAGCTATCTTATGTCTGATAACATGCCATGTTGTTAGATGTAGCGTGAGAGAATTTGGACTGAAGGTTGATTAGTGAAGTGTTGCCTGTTGATCCTTTACATCTTTTCTTGTCCCTATTTTAGTTGCTAGATTGCAATATTGAGAAAAGCTGAATTGTGATGCTTGTGTGTAAATCTATTTGAGGATGCCAACTATGTGCTGATATTTCCCACTTTCTATTTGTTCATCTAATTTTAATTCGCATGGATGGACCACTATCCTGTGGACCGGGAAACCTCATAAGTTTGTAAAGCATTTTGAGCTTCATAGAATGTTACTGGTCGAGAAAATGCACGTACTACTTGTTCCTGTATGTAAGACAGACGCTTTTAGGATTACGTTAATTGTTGACTTTGGTTGAGTCATATATGATCTAATTTCCACCTTAATACCCAATGTCTTGCAAGCCAAATGGATAATTGAACTATTTTAGGAAGTGTGAGGTTTTTCTGTAGAGTTCTGAGCCTACTATAGGAATCTGCATCATAGAGCTGATGTTTTAAAACTGATGTAAGAAAATCGTTATTCTTTCCAGAGGATGTAGAGCTTTCATTGTTTCTTTCATTGACTTTTTAGGTGGTGCTGCAGAAGGTGATATTTTATTAGTTTATCCTCACACATGGAAGGTCTTTATTTTAGATAAGGTCTTACATACATGTACGGACCAAATGTGGATGTGAAAAGCTATATATCATTAAGCTTTATTGCATACTTGTGGTCGATGGTGAGGCCTGACATAAGTCATAACACTAAGGTTGCTCCCACTGTAACTAAAAGTTGACGGGTTCAATACACAGATTGACAGCAGCAACTTTTTCACAAAAGAAATGGGGGTAAGGATGAGTATGTTAACCCTCCGCAGGCCTCGAAATCATGGAAGCCTCATGGTTTATGTAGCCTCGAGATCTATTTTACAAATAGGGATTAAGTTAATTTTTATCTCCAATAATTTTTAAGTATCTGATGCTTTCTACCTAAAATTATGTGTCTTTTATGTGCTGTGATCTGCTTTTATGCATCATGGTTTCTGGCTTCTTCTTGTATCCTGCATCTCTCTTTGGTCCTACTTGTAATCCTGTACTTCAGACACAGAGATAGCTTTAACATATATCTGTTGAGGAGTCATTTGAGCTGCCAAACATATCGTATGTTGGATCTCAGTCATGTATATATTCTGGTTAGCCCTTTCTCTGGCCACAAGCAGCATGTTAGAATTTATAATAGCTCAAAAGCAGAAGACGTTACAGCAGAGAGTCGACACGGACGTTGGAAATATCATAGACAGTTTCAGTTTCATTGTTGATGTTGCTCGGGTAATCTCTCTTCGCCCCCCCACCCGCATTTTGTTCTTAATGGAGTTGCACTAAACAATCTCAACAGTTCTAAGTTGCAAAAACCTATTATAATGGCCATGTTAAGTATACATTAACAATATTTGGTTTGTCTTGTGTGGGAACCTTGACCCAACAATTTCAGTATTTAATGCACTGTGATTAGTTGGGCCTTAGTTCCAGCAATCCAGGATTCTCTGATTTCAGGGACTCTCTCTCCCGTTACATGTGGTTAGGTACATTTTTCACATTTTTAGGGTCTTTGATTTGGCTTGTGACCTCCCTGATGATGCTAATCTTTCTATCATTTATTTTTTAAAGGAAAAAGTTCTATGCCAGAGCTAATCATTGCCTAGTCTTAATTGCCTTCTTGTTTGTTGTTTACAAGTTTACCATTTACTGTCAATTAAACTAGGTAGGCTGCTAAGAATTCCTGCCGTCCTAATCAACTGGACTAGGAAGTCCTTGTACTGGACTAAATAAATATGCTGTCTAGACACTTACAAGGCCTTTTTTAGAAACTTTGGAGATGGTTGTGTCATATGAAACACTCGTTAATATCTTTGCGAGGCTCAGAAGATAAATAAGCTGCTTCAAATTCCAATTGTTGTCTGGGTATGATGTTTATATGAGGAGGAAGTTTCTGAAGTGTGAAGTCCATCTTCCTGGGACTTGTTTGTGTTTCTTAAGGGCGTTTTGCAAAGGTTTGAAAATGTTTTGACTATAAGAGACATCATAATTGAATGTACCAAAATTACTTGATGTAACAACCACCTGACAGTATTATGCATTTTGTAGGTTGATGATCCACCATTCAGAAACTCGCAAGAAGCTTTTATGATGGAGATGCGTGCAGCCAAAATGTAAGAGGGGGTCAGCCTTCTTTCTGTTAAATAGGTATTAGCTCACACCATCCATCTAAAAATAGTCAAATGGTCGGATAATCCAACTTCCATCCTCGGATTGTTACACCGTCTAAGAGCTTTAGATGATCGCTTATCCATTGAACTAAGGGTGAATTTTAGCCTACAGAAAAGTCATCTGATTGTGTACATGGTTTGTGAATGCCTTGCTTCTTTACCGCCTCATAGTCCAATTAATATTATATGAATGACAGGTTCAGGCAGCTGACTCATTGCTCAAATTGGTGTCAGATTTGAAGCAGACTGCTATCTTTTCTGGGTTTGCATCCCTTAATGACCATGTGGAGCAGAGTGCCAGTGAATTAAACCATCAGGCAGAGAACACAGACCGTATGTTGTCTAGAATTGGAGAGGAGGCAGTTGCTAGCCTTGAGGCGCTTGAATCGCATTACAATTCTTCCACGCTGAGAACAAGCCAACTGCAATGATATTGGGCTCGGGAAGATGAAAATTCATGCAAGAAGGAGATGTCACTGGAGTTGTATTTTGTAGAACAGATTTTAGTTTCCAGTCTACTTTGCAGTTCATATGAGTGACGAAATTCTTGTGAAAGCCGAAAGATTTCATTTGATCCTTTAGTAAATTGTAGGGTTGTGCTCTTCCTTGGGTCTATATCCTTCGCTGAAACCATTCAATGGAGTTGTATATCTTTGCTAATGCAAACTACTCGGTTGAATGAAGAATTCCCTTAGTTCCTTTGTGGTTGGACGAGTTCCCTTGGTTCTGGTTAGAATTTCTGATTCAGAGCATATTGAGGTACGACGAATAATTTCTGATTCAGAACATATTGAGGTACGATCAAATGTTCTGAAGGATCGTATTATCTGGCCATACCTCCTCATGGATCCAACAAAAGGGCATGTATAAAAGCCACTCAAACAAGTTGTGGTTCAGCCCCTTGGTGAGAAATGATCCTGGTGACAATAGTTCTTCTAGTACAGCATTTTCTTTAAAATCTCGCTTGGTTTTCGGTCAGATGAGCATGGAAAGTGCTACTCTATTTTTTGAAGAATAATGCAAAAATCCAAGTATTTCTGTGCTTTGGGTCATTTTGCTACATATTCAGGATACCAGAACCATTATGTCAATGAACCAAACATCTCTATGTTTAGGTCTCAGTTACTTTGACCTTTGTAAGATGACAATCTTTGTAAGGTAGGGTGTCAAGTACAAACACCAATCCCTCCCTTAAATGTTTTCCCCCTTACATCAGCAATTAGCTATACATGGATGAAATCGAGTATGGGCCCTCAGTAGAGAAAAGAGTCCAACAGAATAGTTTCAATTACAACTTGGTGGATTTAAGCACTTGTACACAGCAGATGCAGGTTGCTTGTAAGTAGGTATGCTCTTTGGGTCAACAAGTCTTACTTCACCAGGGCCAAAAGAAAGCTCCCTGTGCCTAGAAAAGGAAAGGAAGATGCATCATGCATATTATCATACTCCAAGTTAACCAAGTACTAATAATGTTCGATAATGGTAGTGGTAAGTGAGAACAGTATAATCTTTGGAGGATCACTTACCTTCGAAGATCAAGACCGACTAAACCAGCTTGTAGTATTGTCAGATTATCAGAATCTGGTGAAACAATGATGACTGTATCCTCCGAGTACTGGGTTTCAAGAATGGACATAAGTTGTGTCACACGAACAAACACGTCTGACACACTCTCGTTTGGTGTTCCATCGTCAATAGGAGGTGGCTTAATTGTCGGAGACAGGCTATCTGATAAATACACCTGCAACATTGTCAATTAGTCACTAATATGAATCGAAATACGTATCACTTGATATACCAGAACCTATAACTTAAAAAAATACGATGGCACCACTTAGGCAAAGGTTGAACTGAAATACCAATCACTTGATTCAAACCAGAACCTCAACCTATAAAAAAATAATATGATGATACCACTGGAGAAAGGGTTGAAGAAAGCAGCGCGCACTGAGTTTCACAAACTGCGGCTGACCATAAAAAGCAAATATAAAGAATCCCATCTAGTGTAACCTAAAGATGGTAAACTATCAATGATCTTATATCACATATGAGCAGAAAGTAACTCTTTTTTTTTAAAGGGAAGGCTAGGCCAGCTTGGAGCGCTCCAAGATGTCAACAAGCTCATCTAGTTCAAGGTCATTCTCTTGGCCAGGGGAGAAGGGTATTGGGACCTTACTCAGAACAGTAAAACATTTACGCCAAACTCCCAATAATGATGATGAAAACGGACAAATAAATAGTGTAGCCAAAATTAAGAAGATATATATATGACCACTACAAAAGTCCAAAAGTTATTGATCAAGAATCTCAGTTTCTCCTCTGCAGTAATGCACCCAAGTTCATGACCATATGTAGTCCAACAAATGGAAATAAGGATCTTACTTCAGAAATGGAAGCTAAATTCTTGCCTTCATATGCTCCCAATCCACGAGCATCCAGAAAGCTGTATTCCGGAACTATACGACTGTTACCAAAAGAAAAAAAAAATCAGAATTGACCAAAATATTTAAGTCTAGGTTAACATAGAGAGACTGCAAGCACATGGACTCAAAAGCGCATGCACGTGATCTTCATTTAAAAATGAAGATCAGGTTGAGTCTCCCGATCGTCTGCTGATATGGAGTACTGCTCCCAAGGGACGCTGGGGACGCGATAGACAAGAAATCAGTACCCGGTCATTACCCCAACCCATTCCTACCCCATTCTCCATTCTCTAAATATTGCTATAGCAAGAGAAGGACATTCGCTTGGTACGGAGGAAGGGATCAGGTGGATCCACGTCACGCCCAGTGTGCCAGGTCATTAGATGCAAGTAAGTACTCAAATTTCCTTGTTCTACATCCATGGCCTCTTGTACGTTGATAAATAGAATGATGAATATGCTATAGCATAGTATAGCAGGGGGAAAAGTATATCAAGGATCTGCAAAAAATAGCAGAAGGAACACACTAACATATGCCCTTGATGTATAGAACTAGTCCTTAGAGAGATTCTCACTACATCCGAGCCTAATATCTAAATTGCATAATACCACAGGTCCAAAACATTCGAGACTTTCGTGAAAATCCATTCATTTGCTTTCTCCCCCATTTTATCAATCAGTTCAACGGAGTTGTAACTTGTAAGATTTCCCCTTTTTATCTTATTGAACATTGGCCATTAACATATAAAGCTATAAGACATTCTAAATTCTACTTATACAAACGCCAACAGCATCAACAATCTCAGCAGAGTACTGAAAAGTGTACCTTCTAGTGACCCCATTGACAGCAGCAATAATCTCAGCAGCCTGGTAAGCCCTCTGAGTAATAGAAGGCCATATCCAGCAGTTATCTTCACAAGCCCCCATTGCTTTCAACTGCAGTGCCGCCCTCACCGTCTGCTTCCTTCCTTCCACCGACAACCCGCTGTCCATCGACGTCTTGGCAACCGGGTTCGTGTTAATAATCCCGAGGCTCTCGAACTCTGACTCCCCTGCTCTAACCAAAAAGTACCTACACCCGAACACCCACACATACACAACAAAAAATAAAAATAAAAAATAATCAAACACCCTTGTTGGCATACTGAAATGTAACTTGGGTTTAGGAGAATTACCGGTTGCTGAGGCGAACTGGTGGCATTTGGAAGAGGCCGCGAGCTTGGGAGTCATTGAGCTCGGGGAATGTGAAGAATGGAGTTATGGAGAGGGCAAGTGAAGTTAGGATCTGGCGCCTGTCAATGGACTTGAAGAGGGTGCGTGGGTTTTTGAGGTTTGTAGATGGAGGAGGAGATAGAAGCGGTGGTGGGATTTTGTTGGAAGTTAAGGTTGTTAACATTATGTGTTCTCTGAAGAGCGGTGGACAGTGCTACTGTAAGGACTGAATACTGGTCACTGACACAAATTATCTGAAGTGTTCCATAAAATCAGTTGTGATCTTTTGTTGAGTTGTACTCCAAAGACGTGAAGAAAAGCGTCGCCTTATACTCTTTTATGGATATTAGAAATTAAGACAACAAATAATTTAGCGAACGTAAAAGAACGCCTAAATTATTACTGCACTTTTAAATTACAGCAAAGGATGTAGTTGGAAGACCGATAAGATCATTCTTTGATAACATCTTTATTGATAAAAGATCAACGTTAAATCTATTTTGTTATTGATGCTGCTAAAATTTAAAGTAAAAATTCTTAATTTTTAAATACATTTAGAGACACTTTTTTTTAAATAAGGGTAGTTAATCCGTTCGATGTATCTTTTTATCAATAAAAAGTTAGGATTAATTACATTAGTGTTCCTGAGATTAGCGTAAAATTACAGTTAAAGACACAAAATTCAAAAAGTAACACATCGTGACAACAAATGTTAAAAAGCTAACACTTATGTTCATCCGTCAGGGTTCCGTCCAAAAAGTGTACTTTTTTTTATAATGTCATCATTACGTATTTTTAAAATGACAATACTGTATAGAAAAATATACTGAATAATTTTTAAAATTTTGTCAAACCTTAATTTGAAGATTAGGGTTTTTGAAACCCTAATTTAAAATTTAGGGTTGAAAGTTAACTTAAAATTAGGCTTTGTAAAATTAGTATCCTTGAAAGTTAGGAATTAAAAATTACGGTTTTCAAAAATTAGGGTTTAGAACCCTAATTTTCAGATTAGGGTTAAAAACACAGAGTATCTCACAAATACACCCCCTTCCCCGGCGCCCCCGCCCCCTCCCCCTTCCTCGCTGATGCACCACCTTTACACATCCCAACACCATGGCACCACCTCAACACCCAGGATCCACCGCTGCATCGGGCTTTAGGGCAGGGTTGGGCTTTGCATTTTTGCAATCTTGTTGCGGCAGGGTTGGGCTCCGCATTCGACAACCTTGTTGCAATGAGGTTGGGCTCTGCAAGGTTGAGCGAAGGAGAAGGCTTCGTCGAGGTTGGGCGTGGGAGGGGGCTGCTGGCGGGGTGGGGGTGATGCAAGTAGCTATCGACGGGGTGAGGGATGCCTTAGTGGTCGGTGCTATGGAAGAGAGAAGAAGAATCTGAGAGGGATTTGGTGAAGACGAATCTGTGAGAATTTTGGTGATAGGGATTATGGGAGATTTTGGAGGCATTTGGTGGGTGGGTCAAAGGTGGCTACATGATGGCTGTGCGGTGGAGGTGATGCTGACACCGTGCGGTGGTTC